>JBBVQN010000023.1:0-600000 GCA_038993655.1 Talaromyces verruculosus | reverse complement strand
TGACCCGTTTACGAGGTGATAAAAATACAATTTTGGTAGAGAATAGAACATAAATATCAACATTGTAACTGGGTATCTACACTACATGAATACATTGCCCGAACTAATCCTGAGAACATATCAACGACGTGATGTTGTCCGTTGACAGGCAGAATGGTCTTGCAAGGGCAAAGAAGAGAAGGAAAGCAGATAACAGCAAAGAAAAAAAGTGTACAGTCGCCATGGTCAATCGACAGAGCTCTGAGTAATCTGTGTAATAGAAGATCAACCACCGAGCCCAACCTGTACACTGATACATCCGGTTCAACGCCGGCTTAAGTGATACAACATAGACAAAAGAAAGGAAATCCGCAAAGTTATAAACAGCGACAAACATAACTCAATGAAATGTTCGTGAGGTGTACTCGACAGAGAATGTAATAGAAGATTAAAAGGCAGTCGTAGAAATTGGTTGATAGTCGTTATTCATGATGAGAGCGCCGAAAATGCTGGAAAGAAATCGCTAATCTGTAGTGTAGATATGCTTTCAACCAAGCTTTGCAAAATGTTGTGTCCATATCCAGCCAACCTGGCCAGTAGGATCGTCTTGGTTCTTGGCAAGCCATAACTCGCCCTTTTCTGCAATCACGTCGAAAACTTCACCCTCCGTATAGGTGAGATAAGGATATCCAGCCTCACGTCTTGACTTGTCAATATTGAACTCGTAAAGACTGGCCGCAAGGAACAAGACTTTAGGATTAGGGTTGGCACTTGTTGCTGGTGCTGGAGGTGCAGCTGCCTCTTGCATTGGTGAATCAGCCATGGGCATTGCAGAAGAGAAGAATCCCGAGAATCGAGCTGGTGACGCAGTCGTTTCGGCTGTTCTCGTCTCTTGAAGCAGGGAATCACGCATAAAAGGCATATCAAGACTCAACCGAGGAGCAGTATGGAAGGAGTCTGTTTGACGTCCGGTCGAACCCGTGCTGGGCCGTCCTGGCGACAATGCCTGAGCCATTGCACCAGTGCCAATCTGTCCATTGACTGATTCTGCGCTTGCTCCTGCACGAGTCACATTAGAAAGAGATGAACTAGCACGGGTACGCCCGCCGATATATGAAAATGAGCTATGCTGATCAGTCTGCCCATCCATGCCATACGATTGAATCGATGTTGCAGTGGTCCCCTGATCGTATGACACTTTCGGGGAACTATCAAATGTGCCTGACGTAGTACGAGCGCTAGTACTGGTAACAGTAGAGGGTCTCCGAGGCGAGGTTGGCCCATCCGCAAGAGGGACATTGAAATTAACCAGGTTGCCAGCTTCGGAGAGAAGAGTACCGTTGCAAAGTGCAAGTGACATGATTTGTGCATCGGCAAATGAAAAGTCGGCTGACCAATCACTAACGATGCCAGTGACGTCCCCTGGGAAGCGGTCGAGAATAGGTCCAAGTTTCTGTTGAAGGATTTGGTACCATCCTTCTTGTATAGACACAAATTTCTTCAAGCATGCTTCCATGAGCTTGGCAGTTAGAGTGAAAAGTCGCGGAAGCTCATCCTTCAAAGCGTCGTTTAGCACAGAAAATTGCTCTCCCTGCTCAATGGTTCGCTTGTCGGGTTTGTCGCCACGGTCGATAATGGATTTGTAACGGGCATAGTCAAGCAGCCTCTTGTCTCGCTTGGTCATTACCTTTTGCGGGCCTTCGTATAGCTTGAGCAGGGTCAACATGGGATCGATCACACCTTTGCGCACAGTCGTGATCTATGATGATTAGCATGATCAAAATCTTAGGTAATGGGAAAACACTTACATGTTCAGGGAGAGCAACGTTCATAATCTCCCGAACAAACACCCGCAATCGGTGCCACTTGCTCTCAATCTCCGTGTAGTTGGACTGCGCCACATCAATGTAGCCTTGAATAGCAGCAATGTAGTCATTGAACTTCTCCATGCCAGACTTGATTTCACGAGTGTACATTTCCACATCCCGCATAACCACCTGCAACTGGAAGAAATGCTCGTTGAAACGATTTGCCAGCGAATTGTAGTCAGTATCTTCGTACATTTCGGAAAGACCGACCTGTTGTCGGAGCTTCTCGGTTCGACGACCAAAGGCTTTGGTGAATCCAGAACGAACATCGGATTCCTTTCTCTTTCGGCTGCTGACAACTTGACCGACCACGTCAGCGCGCTTCTTCAGATCGTTGATGCGGACTGAAATCTTGGTAACCGCTTCCAGTGCTTGAACCAAAGCCGCATGATCAGGGTGGTTTTCAGGCGTTGCGTTGATCAGTTGGTTCAAAAGAAGAGGGTATTTCACCAGGCGCTGAACAGGCTTCACAAGCAAAGCATCCAAGTTCCAAGCTTCCGTGAGATCGGCCGCCCAATCTCGGCATTCCTTCAACCAGATTTCGACTTTGGGGTTTCGCTGTAGTATCTGTAGTTTCTTGTTCGCAGCGTCATGGTTCTTGAGATACTCCGTATAAACCTTCTCCATCTGGCTCATATTCTCGATGAAAACATGACCGACAAAAGTAAGCTGGTCTTGTTCCAAGCTGGATAAACCAGAAGTCGAATTCGGTGCTTCTGCTGGTGAATCAGTGCGACCGTTGCGTTGCCCTTTCTTGCTGTTCCACCGTGCAGATCTCGGCATCACGTATACGCTTCTGGATGCTCGCTTCAAGGCATCAAGGAAATTCATGGAGAACTGGACGATCTGGTCGGAGTTGGCGAAAAGTGTTTTGACATCGTCGACAGACAGGTCCAAACATGAACTCGATGTTCCCTTGTAGATGTCGTCTACCACCTTCATATCGCGACCGTACGTGTACTCGGTATCAACAAGCTCTTTGATCACATGCCGGCGTTGTTTCAATTGTTTCTGCTCAGGAGTCGGTGAGCCAACTGGAACCTCTCCCGCAATATCTGGAGCAGGGAGCTGATATTGAGAAGTGGCGGACGAGGCCACAGTTGGCGGTGATGGAGTAAAGCCAGTGTGTGTAAGATACGAATCTTCGCTGTGACGTACTGGGAGATGTTCCTCGATTGTCGGAAATGGGTCACTGGAGAGATTGCTAGATGGCGGTTGACTAGTATAGATGCTTGGTGACACCGACTGTGGTGCAGGAATCTGTGAAGAATGTGGCTCTAAAGCCGCATCATCCTTTGGAGCCGGAGGAGGACTGTAAGAAGGCATTGGCGGCATGGAAGTAACTCTTGCGTCATCCACAGGGGATTGCACATGGATGGCGAGACCTAGTCCATTCCATGAGTTATTGTCGTGTGAAGACACCGATGTTGGGTTCTCTGGGATGGAGGTCGAAGCGCCTAGCTGATGATTTCTGTCCGCAGGTCGTGGTTTGATATCATCTTTGGGTGGAGGTACTGGCGGCTCATCTTCGGCAGCGACTTGGATCCAATCTGCAATTGACGGCGAAGCGCTTTCCCAGTCATCACGTAAATTGAGACTGGCCCGGTGCGGGACGCGATCTGAAGAAGCTAACTCTTCTATACGCGGCACCATGACAGAGTCTTCTTCTAAGCTGTTAGGATTATGTTGATTTTCAGACCGTTTCTGTCGTTCAAAGCTTTCCCATGGTCGGTCTAGAGACTCACTTAGACCGCCGCGTGCCAGTTCTTGTAGGTAAAGCTGAGTAACTCGTTTCGAATCCCAACCACCCTGTCGAATCAAGTTGTCAGGGTGCGAACGCTGTCGTTTGTGGGTATCGAGACCCTTGGCAGGTCTGTTATGGAAAGAATCCAGAGTTGCTTGACGGCGCAAACCGTTGGGAGAATCGTTCCAGTTAGGCACTGCCTGACTATCATGGTCAATCGATTGTCGCGGTTCATCTTCGGCGTCGCACTGGCTATCTAGGCTCGATTGTTGCTCTCGCGTGGAAGAAGCCCAGGATGCCATACTCCATCTATTAACATCGTCGTGGCCAGTGGTGTCACTTCCTGTGTTCTTGCTTGCTTCAAGCTCGTTGCTCTGACCGCGATCTATCCCGTCCAAGAAGAATGTAGCTCGAACGGGATCGAGCATGATGCGGATTGACTCCTTCTCGTCATTCTCGTCATCGCACAGCTCATTGTCGTCATCATCGTCCTCTTCATCCTCATCGCACTCGCTACTAGAGCTTGATTCTCGTAATTGCATGATACGACTGAGGAGGTCACGATGAGATGCTTGGTGATCGAGACCGACTTGAGGTTCAGGGTCAAAAGTGGTAGAGTCGGAACCATTGGTAGCTGTTGTGATCGCAGAAGAGGGGAGAATATTTGAAGGATCAACCGAAGCGGGAGCTGGGTGTATATTTGGAACTGTCGATGCACCCAATGTTGGAGAATCGGCCAGACTGGGCTGAGATTCAGGAATAACTTCTGGCTGTTTATTATGATCTAAGCTGTTTGTGTCGGTGATGACGGACAGACTTGGAATCGGATTCTGCCCGTCGAGTGTTGTAAGAATATCCGCAGTAGTGCCGTCATGGGTATTTGATTGAGGATCAGGAAAGTCGTTGGTAGCATGTGACTGTATAGGAGTTGATGCAGACTCCATTGAGGCCATCTTTCGAAGCTCACCCTCACGAATGAGCATTGATCGTACTTGCTCATCTCTCTTGTAGCGGGCTAGTCGCCGACGTTCGGCGGCTTCTTCCTCCTTTTTAACGGTCTCCTGAACGGACTTGTTAAAAGCTTGCTGAATGCGTTGTCGTCGAGCAGCAAAGTCCACATTACCCAACTCTGGTGGTTTCCGTGTTCTAGTTCGAGGGTTCCGCGTGATGTCGTCAGGAGTTTCAGAAGTCTGAAAACGAGAAACCCGATCAACAACTTTGGCACGAGATGCTGCAGTGCTTGCTGCAGAAACTGGCTGTCGTGGCCTTGAACTGCGCAACGGCGGAGACATCTTTGGCGGAGGCGCAGAGACGTATACTTTGAGGGATCCTTTATCCGGTGCTTGACGCGGACTTCCATGGCTGTGGATAACGTTTCGGCGACCGGGCGATTTAACTGCATTATGTACAGGTATTCTCCGCTCCGGGCTTGTGAATGTTGAGTTTGTCGCTAAATTAAGAGGTTTTGGTAGACGGCTGCTACCCTTAGGGGGGAGTGATATTTGGACGGTGGAAGTATTGTTTGGATGAAAGCCTATGGCTGAGCTGGTTCGCGTTGAAGGAGATGGTGGTGTAGAAGAATCGGAGGCTCGACTTCCTCGTCTGCTTGCCACAGGAATACGAGACTTTGCAATATAAGAGCTTTCCGGATTCATTGTGGAGATTGGATCATGTACCGCGACGGCAGCCATCTGGGTTGCTAAAGGGCTTGCCACGTTAGGTTTCACAGTCGTCCAGGAAGCGTCACTCCTTGACCGGCGGTGATTGCGGCCACCACCCTCTGACGAATTCTTATTGACGGATTCCAGTGAGTGGGTGTAGCCCAAGTACCAAGCGGTTGGCGAAGATGGCGATATCACTGGACCCAATGCTCCTCCTGGTCGCGAGCTATCTCCAAGCAAAGGATGCGGGCTGGAAATGCTACTCTCTGAGCCTCGGCGACGGGGATGGGCTTGAAGAATACCATGTCCCGGCCGATCGTTCACGGCGGTATCAATGGTCAGAAGTTCTCCAAACAATGGTCGGCGTGTGGACTGTCCTGCACCGTTGTAGTTTTGATAAGCTGAAAATTGGGAGTTCTGGTAGAGATTGGACTGAGATTGCTCTGGTCGATCGTAGTTTGGTATAGATGAGAAAGCTGTTGGAGGAGACAGGTTACCCTCGAGGGTCTGAGTCCCAGAACGACTGCGACTGCTGAAGCTAGGCGAAGGGCTAGCCGCTCGAGAAGAGAAGGCTGATGCTGATCGAACAGGTACCGGTGGAACTTCGTCGACGTTTTTGTTGAAGCGTTCTACCAAGTCCTTGAAAGAAGCCTGCCTATTTCGAGCGCCAATAAATCCTCCAGGCGGTTGTGGACGAGAAGCGCCGTTCCTTGGCGAGGTGCTTGAATCTCCCGATGCAGACCGTAGTTGAAAGGAACGAGGCGTGGATCTGTTGCCGCGGTATGAAGCAGAATCGAAATGTTGTGAGAATTCCGGAGAGCGAGGAGCCGAGGTGATTGTGGTCATTCCTGGTCGAACGTCGATGGGTGGCAGCAGGCTTCCTAGGCCTGGACTATTCTGCGCATCATTGATGGTGTAGGGCCGATAGAAATCGCTGGGGTCGGGAGACGGGATCTGCTCGGCGCGAGATTCGTCTACACGACTATTGCTGTAGGGTACCTGAGGCTCAGAGGACGAGTGCTCTGGTTGATATGTGAGGGCGGACAGAAGTGGTCCCGACAGTTGAGATGTGGAGGTGAGGGTCGAGATGCGATCGAGAGGAAGGTAGTCGGCGGAGGAGGGAGCAACCGGCGAGGAAGGTTGTTCAAAGCGTGGGGGAGAATGGACGTGTGATTGAACAGAAGGGAAGGAATCATGGTCGTCGTCTCCGTCAGGCATCTTGCACGACGCCTGCGGAGAGGGACTGAAGGTAGATTATGCTTCGGGTAGCCGTGTGAAATCGAGAGGTTCCACCAGGGAAGGAGGATGCCAGTTAAGCTACCGATGCGTTGTCCACCAGCCCAACCCACTCTCGACTGTCAAATTAACTCGTAACTTGGCCCCGGTCCAACAAACGAAGTTGGTCGGTTGTGCAATTTGAAGAGCGGTGTCGCAGATTGGCTAAAGAGCGGGCATCTCGTTGGTGCCTGAGGCTAGCGGCATATCGAAGCTTCGCCCAGCTTGCCTGGATGGACTTGCGAGGTCTATCCTGGTGTGGAAAAAGCAAGCAGCGTTCCAACAACGTCCAAGCTTGGGATAAAATGAAATGGGGCGACGGCGACGACAGGGCTTCCTGGGAAGAGTCGCAATGGTTTGTCGAACGAGGTGCAGGGGTACCGTTTCAGTTGACGAATAAGCGACGGGCGAGGCGACGACAGGTAAGGATCAGGACTATCGTAGTCGTGTGTCGTACGGAGCGAGTCGGAATGGATCGAAGGAATACGTAGTAAGTTGGGTGCGGCGTCGTGTGGTAGAAGGCGTGGCGTGTAGAGAGTTGTGTGCTGGAGTAACGAACGAGTGGCTGTGGAGGAACGAAGGAAGGCGTTGAACTGCAACTGCCAACTTCGACGTGTCGCGGCACTAAGAGTGAAACCACGCACAATCGGACCTGTGTGCTACTTGCTGTCAGTCGGACTAGTAGACTAGTAGTAGTCTACTATACTATGTAGTATACTACTAGGATCTCGCGGTAATCGGGGCTGGCAGAATAATACATACATCAATAATTTGTTCAATGATCGCCGACTTGGACGGAGGATGAATGAACGATGTATGTATTCGATTTGTTGAACGGTCTTATGGATATCAATAATATCAATAATAAGCACTAGAAATGTATACACTGCACAGCACTTTTGGTATTGTTGCTTAAAACCTGATATGAACAAATAAGAGAGCAAGGATTAGAGATGCAAAATCAAGAATCGATTCTCCATTTCGATCGCCGACGTAGTTTTAGGGTACCATACCCGGAAAAGGTGGCCGCCGGAGCAAAACGAGTGGCGGGTTGGTTTCAACTTACCATACTTACAATGCTTATTTTTTCTTTTTCTTTTGAAGCTTTACGAGTGCGATAATCTGCGATTGCTAGATTCACTACTTCTGTACATACTCTGTGTGCCTTACTATCGACTGTTGTTGCCTTAACCCGGGCAGTGGGAGTTTGGACAGTGCGTTGGCGATCGGCGTCCTATGGGATCGTTGAGATGCGAGCACAGTGCATTAGCGCCATCGGCTAGAAATGTTAACCTGACAGAAAACAGTTGAAGATGCTATACAAGCATATACTACGTAGTACGTAGTGTGCCTACCGACACAGATAATCAAGTCACCAACACAGAAAATTGCGCAGAAAACCAACAGTCGCAATGTAAGATGTTTCAAGATTCATACAAGGTTCAAGGCTGATGACGAGGGTGGCTCAAACATTTCCCGGCTGAAACGGGTCCAATGAAATTCGATGGAACGGCGTACAGCCCTGGAGTCTTTCAAGCGGAGAGACCAGTCCGGAAAGGCACCGAAGTCTATCTACGTGGAATACTATCTTTGTACGAGCTTCGATATCTCCCGTCAGGAGTAACTAGACGTAGAAGTAAACAGCGTGCCTGGCCCGGATCCAGCATTCCGCCGCCCACACAAAGCCGTCCAGCCAATCAGGGGCCGTCTGCCACGTGAAAGACCGGTCTGGCCATTCCGATGCAAACAGAGCAAACTCCGTTCGTTTCTTTCTTCGTTTCGGCATCCAATAACTGCCGACCTTTGTTGTTCAAAGATCTCAGGATCCAGGAACATATAACTTAGTGTACTGACTACACAGAAGAAGACAGACAAAGCGGAGCCAATTACTGCGAGTAATCAGCGATTGCGCCCACGGTTACACTCGCATTTCAATCCGAGCCGATACCTCCAGCCATTATCGAGGAATAAACAGTCGAGGAATCCTATATGAGGCACCGATCGCCTTCTGATTGGAAAAAGAAATTTGTTATCGATGCTTTGGAGAAAGAGAAGACGTTTTGTACTCTACAAGATTGGTCTAGGTGGCAAGGTGTGGACGTGTCACCACTTACTATGGAGTAGGGACCCCTAAAATAAGCAGGCTGCCGTACCTGCAGTAGATTGGTCACACAATCCGTGCCCATCTTTGTTGTCTGGGGTACACTTACTCGTATGAAGAACTACTGCCAGTAATTGACGATGGGTCATCCAAGACGGAATGATCTATCGTTCATGAAAGTGTTGAGCATGAAAATGCGCGATGTATCAATTGGTTCCTGCATACTACATGGCGAACTTGAAGTTCTTGTCGCTTCTTGATATATACCATTCCATAAAGCACCGCCACTATGCTGACGAGACTTCAATCGATGTGGAATTGCAAAAATTCTTGCTTCAAGCAGCATTGAGAGTTTTACATCGAGGCGCAAGTTGTCCGATACTCGACAAGGCGATATCTACCGCCATATATAGAGAGCATTTTCTAGTTCAAGGCACTGTACGGTGGAAGTGTCTTCACTATGCTCCGCTAAATAATGCTTCGAGAATGGGAGGCGAACCACTGCAATGAGTGACTAAACTAAGGAAAAAAAAAATTGATACCAAGGCATTGAAGCTTCAATTTGGCTTATACATGTCTACCTAGGTACAACACTTAAATAAAAGTCACCGGCACGGTGTATAAAGTTCCTGGGCCATAGTGCTATTAATGGCTTCTACCTAGGTAGAAACTTACTACAGACTTACAAGCAACAATCAGAAACAAGAAGATACAAACTTTCCGAAGCACCGAGGAATTCCCTGCCTAGAGGTGAAGCCAACTGGCCAATTATGTAGAGCGAAGAGTATCAAACGTCATTAGGGCTAAGTCCAGCACGCGCCCTAACGCCTACCATATAATTGAATTGACGAGATACCTCACTCAATTCTGCGAGAAAAATATGTCAGATGTTCTCGGGCAAGCTATTAATGTGAAAGGCGATTTAAACACACAAGATTTCCAAATTCAAATCCTTGCGATATGAATTGGCTTATCAAGTTTTATTGAGACTTTAACGAGCGACCTTGAAGGTCGTCGAATTTCATTTCCGAACGAGTTTGGCTTTTTCGAAATGTGGACTTGGTGTGGTTATGTTGAATGATCTATGCAAACTATCCTATCTAATGGCAGCAAGAAAACAGTGCGAGCTTAAATACCAGGAATACCTGAAGAAGAACACTGTTGTCGATACTCGTTCTAGCTTTAGAACGGAATCATGGGCTAGACCATCTTAGCCATCATAGAAACGGTTCAAGGAGATGGCGAGAAACAGAAGAAAGCCGATGACATTCTCAATGCAATAAACGAGCTGGGTAGGACCCAAGCACTCAACTTCAGAATACAAGTCATGTAAGTATCCTTCTCAAAGTTGACTAATTGATTTGACTGACATTACTTACGACAGCAATGACACAGTCGATATAAATGTAATTCCCATCGACAGAGTCATCGGGTACGACAAGGTGATCAAATGCGATGTGAGCAGCGAAGACACAAATGCTATACTAGATAAAATCACTACATGTTTTAGCGATTTCGCCAGCGGAGAGGTAGCAAAGGGTCTCAGCAATTTAATTAGTCCGGGCTTGAAGACAATGTTTGGGAACTATGTGGAAAATTCATCGAGGTTGGAAAAATAGTAAGTCATATCACGCCGCTGTAGATCTTTGGTTTGCTGACTTTATTGATACATAGCTACAAGTGTGCTTGCGACAGGTGATCTGGGCGGCCTTATGAGGATAGATTTATTCATGTTCGCTTACAGATATACGTCCGAGCAGGTCTCGACGATTGCGAAGAATGTTGTCATTATCTCTTTTGTAGTATCTTCGGCCAAGGTATGCATGGGCAACTACCTGTTTATTTCCGAGTTTCTCATCCCTAACGGCCATACAGATTATAGGGTTGAAAGACAACGTACTTCGAACGGTTGTTCAGGATATCTACACCGGTTCGACATTAGACGAACAAAGGGAGATATTTGAGCAACTCAAAATAGCCAGAGATTCCCAGGGAGAAACCAATCTCGGAATCGATTATCAAAAGTAAACTGTTCCTAGCGGCTGCGAGAGCGTACGGAGGCACTCTAGTTTAGTTTGAATGATGCAAGAGACAGACGGGCAGATCAGGGTAGGGTAGGATATCAGCCGAGGAATGCAGTTTGTTGCTTCTGCCAAATGGTGATGTTTCAACTAGGTTCCATCGTTCTTTGTAGATTCCCCTCTTAAGGGCGTACATAATCTGTGGCTCTGTTCAGTAATAACGGGAGATCGCGTGAGGTAACAGCTCGCTAGATGGATGTGTCTTGAAAATTCGAATTGGCCTCCAGACAGACCACTTCACAGGCACCAGTTCCTGGGACTGAGATGAGACTACACTATCGTGATATGTATGATATATGTCTGATTCAGTATGAAAGTTTTTAGCAGCGGCATCTTGCACAGCAGAGATCTACAGATTTGCCCCTGATCATCATGACAATGATTACGGCTCGGTCAAAGACGCTGACTCGTTGTTTGAGAACAATGAAAATGTCCCTGCTGCACTTCAGGTTGGCGCTATAAAATAACCAAGCAACTCTTGGGTCGGTGATAAAACTGACTGGAGACTACAGTGTCAAGGTAGTCATGCTAATTGAATTCAGCTTGAACGTGCAATCAATAGAGATAAGGCATCATCAGAGTTGAAATGGCTGGTGACAGCATTTCAATGATAAAGCCATCGAATACCATCATCAATATAGGTGTAAGCAAACAGACCAATTACCAGTTCGCCGGTTCCGGCCCGGAGGTGAGACGATCTTTCGGACGATCGAATTTTGACATTTTAAGACTTTTGTTTTCTCTTCATGTGGCAAATTATAAACAATTGCAGAATTTACTTACAATGCCCGACGTTTCCAAACACGCAGCCGTGCTTCAGGACTTGAAGGATGGCACCATTCGCACTCTTGGTGTGAGCATTGGGCCAGTTACGATTACACCCGGACAGAAAATCGCGAAAGCAGGTGAGACTCATACAGACCTTGCAGCAACTCATGAGTTTTATCTGACTGTAGCTCATCAGAAACTCACCAAATACCCAAACTCACGGCGCCATCGGACCTACCAAAAGACTCTTCGTACACGGTCATCTGTCTCGACCTAGATGCACCATTCATCTCGTGGAATTTCATGAGCCCAATCGCTCATTTAGTCCAAACCGACCTCAAAATCAGCCAGACAGAAGAAGAAGGTGATCTTGAGCTCAAAAGCAGCGAGCCTACGCTTGGCTCGTGGATTGGCGCTGGTCCTCCGCCCGGTGCGCAGCCTCATCGTTACGTTTTTTACCTTTATGAGCAGAAGAGCGACTCGTCCATCGCCTCGAAGATCAAGCCGTTCAGTTACGCGCAGCGTATTCGGGTCAATTTTGATGCTTTGGTGAAACAATTGGATTTAGGAAAGATGGTTGCGGCGAATTACTTTGTTTCGAACTAGTTTTGAATTTTCTTTTTCTTCTTGCTTCTTTTCTAATTCACTATGTCGAATGCATGTGGGCTCTTGATATTGTGTATCAGTTTGAGACATCCATGAATATAATACTTTGTGCAGATACCATCATTTTAGTTTTGTCGGGTTTCTAATCGTACCATGTTCACACTGATTGTACCATTAATACATTTTGGCTAGAAAATTCCCATGATAAGCATGTGAGTCATGTGGATAATTCATCTAATACTCCTCCATATTTAATTTCAAGGTGGGAACATGCCATGAGAAATCAATTTGGCGAACAGTTTCTGTTGATTAGGGCTTCTCGCCTGCGGGGACGCCTAATGTTCCCCCTAGAATTTGATTTGCTCGCCCTCTATTATTCTGTAATGCTTCTATACGATCAAAAATTATACATTTGTCTCACTATTAACTATTTTGATAACCTCTGCTTGCTTCTGCCCTCGCTCAGTCAGCGGTATGTCAACCGTGGTCCTGTACCGGGCCTGCACCGGGAATGATATCTATATAGATTAGAATTTAAAGTCTCAATATAAAGAGACCAACACAACAGAAATCATAATCTGTTTGTGTAGCACGCAGGGACCAAATGATAGCTATGTCTACCCTAAAATTGAATGATGGAACACTCGTTCCTGTGGTAAGTACGAACTATCCTCGATCCTGCAAGGCGTGGGTAGAAATTGATCCATAACCTTTTTGATACAGCTGGCGTTTGGCGCTGGAACTGCTTTGTACAAGCGTGGCCCACCCGAAATCCTTGACCGTAACACAGTCGACCTCATCAAGAGTGCTATTGCGGTTGGATATCGCCATCTCGATACGGCCGAGATGTATGGCACTGAAGTCGAGGTAGGGCTGGCAATCAGGGAAAGTCTTGACGAAGGTATCATCAAGAGTCGTGAAGAAGTCTTTGTTACGACCAAACTCTCGGGGGACTTCTTCAACGCGCCTCGGCATATTGACGTGAGTCTGCAGAAGTTGGGTCTGGAATATGTCGACTCGTAAGGTTTATCCACGTCCGCTTTTCCTGCTTGAGATGACTACTAATCGTTTATAGGTACCTCATTCACTCGGCACTGTGGGCCAACTCGGATGAGGAACTTCAGCGTGCTTGGGCTGGCATGGAAGCAGTAAAAGAAAGCGGAAAAGCAAAGTCAATTGGCGTGTCAAGCTTTGGTTCTCCTCATCTCAAAGCCATTAGTCAGACTGCACGTATTCAGCCCTTAATCAACCAGCTGGAATTCCATCCATACTTCTCAAAGCGACAACAGAAACCTTTCCTCCAGGCACTTCGCTCACCTGATACTGGAAGTGTGGCCGTGTCGGCATACGGAGCACTCGCTCCGTTAACGAGAAATATTCCTGGTCCTCTCGATGAGACATTGAAGACAATTGCAGACAAACATGGTGTTACCCCGGAGTTGGTCTGTTTCCGATGGTGCCTCGATCAAGAAGTCGTGGTCGTCACAACGACACGAAGGGTAGAGAGAATGAAAGAATATTTGCGTGTTTTCGATTTCAAGTTGACGCCGGATGATATTGAAAAGATTAATGAGGACGGTTACGCTTGTGTTGGTACCCAGGAACCGAAATCAAGGGCCCAGAAGTACTATGAAACTCTGAAAGCGCAGGAAAAGTAGTTTTAACGAATCTTCGGTTAAGACTAATTGTTGAGTGATATGATATTTCGTTTTGGAGGTGAATGTTGTTGATAGATTAAGCGATATTGAATGAAAGCCGAGTCTACACTCTGCCCAATATCGCTTTCTATCAATCTATAACACAAGATGAAAGCCGTTTCGGGGTATATTTATCTATTTATTGGATGTCTTTTTTGGAAAGATGTAAAATCATTGATAGAACTTAGGGCTAGATGCGGACACCGACTGATGACGTCGACGCGTCGATTCCCCAAAGAAGTAATCCATCGACGCGTGATCGACGCGTCAACTGTCAACCTCTTCGATTCTCCGACAACACCACAACACTTTATAGAACCGAGGTATTTATTCACTGTACGAATACTTGCTAGTGTCAATTCTACTTTTGAGTCAAGATTACGATGTCAGCATGTTAGTGCTTGTCGCATAGTGTGGTTACTATGGGCAAAAAGCGGAAGCGCCCTCAGAAAGCGACTACACCCCAAGATGGCCCCATCAACAAACGTCAGAGAACAGCTACCACATCGCTGACAATTGAACACCCCGTTCTGTCGAGATACTATCGTCGGGTAGTCACTTTGAGACAATATTTGCTGGAAGAGCTCCCGTCATCCTCCAAGGCGCGGCGACGTCGAATCACTTCTGCTGGGAAACGAGATGAGAACAACAAAACAGGCTTTAATGTCTCTGCGATTGCAGCATCAACTCAGGGTAGTACCGACGGTGGCATTGGTTTTGCCCGATTCCTAGATTCCACCCTTGTGGGACTACTGCACCGTCCAAGTCCGGCAGAATTGGAAGCTCGCCAAAGAGAATACGCCATCTTTTCCCAGTCGGAAGAACGATCTCTTCTTGGTACTGACACAGGGCCATGTAACCATCAATCCGAGGTGAGAGAAAGCTCTATCACTGAGGCCTGCGTCAGATCTGACTCTATTCTAGATAGTGGATTATGTTATATCTCATCTGTTCAGGCGGAGCAACAAACCCCAGCATGTCTTAGCCAATGGTTTCCATCTTGCGACCCGGCGTCATATCGAGGAACAGAACTTTGGCGCAATGACATTCAATATCCCCGGAGTCGTGTTGCAGATCCCCAATCCCCATGTGATCGCTCTGAAGACAAGACCATGGACCGATGTGTTGAGCCTTCTAGGTGGTGACGGAGAGGACATTATGGGCAAGCTTCTAATTGACTGCGGTGTGTTTTCTTGTATTGACGAAGAGAAGGCTTCTTACAGCCAAATAAGTGGTATGCATTTCCTTCCACGAATTCTTTGAGTCAGTTGCGGAGATATTTACCTTCAATAGGTACCCATTTATCTGATCTGGAACCTCTAAAATTGGAGGATGAATCGTGTCAAGATCAAAAATCCAGGACTGATCCCGTTAAAACTATTCCCAAGGTCTCCACCAAGCCAGCGGACGTACTTCACAAGCCGAACAGTATCGTCTTCGTTCGCCGTCGAATGCTCTACGCTCGACCCGCCATCAATTCAAATGGAGGTGTAAGGTTCGGACTTCGACATATCCGTAAGATTTTTTATGCCAATTATACAAGCAGAGAGCTGATGCCGTCATGACAGACGTACTGAATAGATTCCCTGACTCGAGCAACCTTGCGGACACGGTTCATGTGATGAAGTACATATTTCCTAGACAGTTCGGGTTGCACAATGTGTTCACATCTATAGTCGACTCTCGAGAGACGGTGCAACCGTTCAAAGACTATACTCTGAGAGAAGAAGAGATTGCCCGTTCGAAATTTGCACAAGGGTCTCGATTCCAAGTGAGACCCAGGATACCCAAAAGGCTTCGTGGAGGTCCACTACAATTAGTGCAGAGATTGCAGAAACGCAGCCAGACATGTTCTTATACAGAGTTACTGAGACACTATTGTCCGATCTCTGTAAGTCTCGCCTAATTTTATTGAAAGGTGCAGCGTTTACTGATTATAACAGGAAACAGGGCCTCCGAAATTTGGTCCCATGCCATCCTCAACACCAGCAAACTATTCTCAACTGTTTGTGACCCAGATAAGCCAACCAAGTCGACCGCCACCGACACCAAGCCAGCCAAAAGGAGTAGATAGAAAATTGCCAGATGCGACAGGTCACGCTGCTGAAAGAAATGGACACTCCTCGCGAAAAGTTTGTCTTCTAGATTATGCGACACCTACCTCATCTGTCTCTGCGTTTTGTCGGGCGACACTGCGAAAATTAATCCCACGAGAATTTTTTGGCGAAAGCAAAGACGGCATATCGAACCAGCAGGCGCTGATGCATCAAGTTGATCGATTTATCCGGATCAGTCGATTTGAGAGTCTTTCACTCCATGAGGTTTGCAACGGTTTTAAGGTGCGTTGTTTTGATTGACGACATGGTGTTTTAAAGATACATCTAACACGAAGCAGATATCAGCTTTACGCTGGCTTGAACCGCCGTCCTGCCCATCTTCGGGTGGCCAGCATATTGCTCTGTCCGATCTCCGGAAACGAACTGAAATACTTCACGAATTTATTTATTACATTTTCGACTCCCTACTCATACCTTTGATTCGCACTAACTTTTACGTGACCGAATCCCAGGTTCACAAGAATAGACTGTTCTATTTCCGTCATGATGTATGGCGAACCTTGATTGAAAAGCCCTTGGCTGACATAAAATCTGCCATGTTCGAGGAGATTAAACGCGATAGAGTCAGCCGAGTATTGCAGTCTAAGCAATTGTCATGGAGCGCTGTACGATTGCTACCCAAAGCCACTGGAGCTCGCCCGATCATCAACCTTCGGCGACGAGTTGCAAAGCATATCGGCAACCGTTCGTATCTAGGCCCTAGCACCAATTCCATCATAACACCGGTGTTTAACATGCTTCACTACGAGAAGGATCGCAACCCTGAGTTACTTGGTTCGTCAATGTTCTCAGTTAGTGATATGTATCCTCGTCTGAAAGCCTTCAAAGATCGACTGATGCGTTCTGAGAGTGAGAGCTATCAAAACGGAAAGCTCTACTTCGTCAAGTTGGATATTCAATCGTGCTTCGACACAATCCCCCAGGAGCGCCTGATTCCGCTCATTGAGAGCCTTGTCTCTCAGGGAATGTATCATATCTCAAAGCATGTAGAGATCAGACCAGGGGAAAGTATCAACAAGAGTAACGGATTGTCCCATAAGACCGGAACGACTCAGAAGCCGATAGCCAAACCGATTCGCAGATTCCTCAGCAAGGCCAATCCGCTCAGCGAGATATGGAACAATTCTGCGGGATTTACAAATGGAGTGAAAAGTTTACGCAGAAACACAGTCCAAGTGGATACGGCAACATCTAAGAATCATAGCGGAAATGCGCTGCTCGACCTCTTGAGCGAACATGTCCGGAAAAATCTTGTCAAAATTGGCAAGAAATACTTTTATCAAAAAAACGGAATCCCTCAGGGGTCTGTTCTGTCTAGCTTGCTCTGCAACTTTTTTTATGGACAGCTTGAGCGTGAAGTGCTAGATTTTCTCAAAGACGACGAAACGCTTTTATTACGGCTCATTGACGATTTTTTATTGATAACAACTCGACCGGAGCTCGCCAAAAGATTCCTAGAGGTAATGCTAAACGGTCAGCCGGAATATGGCATCACCGTCAATGCTAGCAAAAGCCTTGTCAATTTCGAAGCTACCATCAACGGGACGAAAATGCCTCGCTTGGTGGGAAGTGCTGGTTTCCCATACTGTGGCAATCTCATCAACACGCATACACTGGATATACACAAAGATCGAGACTATAGCCGCGGCGGGCAGGTAGATGTTACAGATACATTGACCGTCGAATCCAGCCGACTTCCCGGACAGGCATTTCATCGCAAGGTTTTGTCTTCATTCCGACTTCAGACTCATAACATGTTCTTGGACACCAGACACAACAATTTGCGAACTGTTTTGATGGGCATATATTCGAGCTTTGTGGAGACGGCAATAAAGATGTATCGATATATCAAAACTTTGCCACCACGACTTCGGCCCTCGGAACAACTTGTTCTTCGGACTATTCGAGACACATTTCAGTTTGCAAATAAATTGATTCAATCCAAGCGACTAACAACGACCACGAATTACGCTGCTAGAGTTCCCGGTACGAATGAGGCCGAGCGTCAGACGCCTACTCTCAACTTTCAGTGCGCAGTCTCTCCTAGTCAGATAGAATACCTAGGCGCTGCGGCTTTTCGGCATGTCTTGACTCGCAAACAGACAAGCTACGCATCTACGCTACAGGGACTACAGCATATTGTTACTCACAATAAACCGCGAACAGACAAAGAACTAGTTCGTGTGCGATGGACTATCAGAGAAGGGAACAAAATGTTTGACAATTGGAGATATTGATTCAATCATCCTCAATAAATAATACAGATACTCTACCAACACGACATGCTTTGGCAGACAACATTCAAACATACATACATAGGTCGTGAGAAGAAATCTGAATAGACTTTACTCGTCATCGGTCATGAACTCCTGCAACCACGTATTCCGTCCAATCCAGCTCCTAATCTTCTTTCCATAGATCCACATGGGAATAGTCAAGGCACAGCAAAACAAGAACATGCCACCCAAAGCACTAAATACAACCAAGATACCATTCTTTTCCAACCAAGTATTGACAAAATACGTAAATCCAAAGGTCAAGAAATTACGAGCATTGACCGAGACGAAAATCTCCTCACTGAGATGCGGGTAGCAGTCAACCACGTAACCGAAAACGCTGGTAGACGCAAACGCCATAGCCATGTTTGCGAGACCGAAGCAGAGGACGGGGCCGGACCAATGGGTTTGGTAGTGGATTGTGGCGCCGAAGCCGAAGAAGCCGACACTGCCCAGGATGGCGGTGAAGATGACAAGGGGCAGACGGAATTCGGGCTCGTAGATACCGCGGTTTTTGTTGGTGAGGTACACGCAGATCCAGTCGTTCATGGGGCCGGAGATGACTTCGCCGACGAGGGTGAGGATGAAGGGGGAGAGACTGATGAGGCCGGTTTGGGAGACGGAGAAGTTGTACGGGGCTTCGACGAAGATGACGCCGTTGACAACGGAGAAGACGACTATACACACCAGGTCAGATTTGTATTATGTCAAATCGACATTGAGGACGTACCAATCCAGGTGAGAGTTGTGCCGTAGAGGAGGAAACCCCAGAGCACAGATGGATAGAAGAACAAGATAAAGGGACGTGCGAAAATCTTCAATGGCGAGGCATCACTGTATTTGCCAGTAAAGACACGAAGACTCTGAAGATATGACATGCGAGGTCTGGTAGCAATTTCGGCGGTGTTCTGTGCAGTCTCCAACTGGACAGGTGCCCCCTTTTCGTTATCTTCTAAATAATCCGTGGTCTTTTCGTTGGCTGTGAGCTGAGCGACTAAACCAGGAGGGCGCCTGTATGTTGTCTCGGGCACAAAGAAGACAATGCCGAATAAGAAGACGCCGAAGAGGATGGCGCAGACCCAGAAGGTCCAGCGGAAACCGAGGTTCTCAATGATGTATCCAGAGATAAGGGCACCACCAGCAATACCACACATTAGGAACAGACTCCAGACGGCGATACGAGTACCACGCTCGTGCACGTAGTAGATATCCTTAATGGTGGCCAAGACAAGAATCTCGTACGGTGCCATCCCAATAGCAGAAACAACACGACTAGCCAAGAAAGAAGAATAATCCTTGGACGCAGCACCCCAGCAACTGGTAACGAGCATGATAACACTGGCCAGGAGGTAGACTGGACGTTTACCGTAAATCTTGGCAATTGGGTTCAACAGGAAAACGCAGAGACCCAATGTCAAGATGAGCCAGGCAGTGGCCTGGGAGAGTGTTTCGACGGTAATTTTTAGATCAGCCGCGACTTCCACGAAACCGGGTGAAAGCATAGGGCCGAAAGCACCGACGACACCGGCGGAGAGACCGATGATGAGAAGAATGAGTTCTTTTTGCCATTGCGGCCACTGTTGCTGTTAGCTTTGTCGCACTATCATGTTCGTATCTCACGATGAACCTACGTTCAATGGATCATTGAGGTCATCAGACGGCTGCGGCACGAGAATGATATGGGCAAATCTGCCCTTTCCGTGCTTCAATTGGTCTTTAGGGATATGTGCGTATTCAGGTGGCGTTTCGTTTGAATCCTTGTCACCCATGATAGCTTGATGATCATTAGTTCATGCTGGCTAGATAAGAGAGAATTGACAAGATAGAACATACCTGTGCCCGGCACCAGCTCCATCTTCTTGCACTCCAATATTCCGAAAGGCATCTTGACGGTTTTGCTTGAGCACTTGATGCTTTGATGTCCGTACAAGAGAGAATATCAGTATCTGACGAGTCAATCAAAAGATGATGATCTCTGGGTATGAAGTTCAGAGTCTGGAGTAATTGATGGTATATATAGATTCGTGGAGACGTTATCCCGTTCCCCAGAATCCCCAGCCCAGCGGGTTAGTAGGGAGAGAAGAATAATTGAAGGAGAAGAAGAGCTCTGGAGGCCTAAACTCCAGCTAACCCGAGAAACTAAATTCGAACCAAGGTTTTTGTCTAAGCTTTATTCGTGTGGTTGTTGGAAAGACCGGGCCTAGAGAGCGCATCAAGCTGTGCGCCACGTTCTGGAGTCTATACTCCCCGGCCACCCTCCCCAAAGCTAAATTTGCCTTTTGACACGCGTTGCCTCGAGCCGTGTAAGGTTCTTACAGGCCATGATAGGCGAATCCCCAGACTGTCTGCGACTCTGTACCAAAAAAGTCCGGTGTGATTGAGTCCGCTGACCTGCCTCAGCAATCTAACCGGGGACCCAGAGATGGATCTTCTTCACGATTGGCTCGAGGCGACCACTTGGGGTGGATTGCCCGGGGGGTTTCCCAGCTGGACAGCATTGCCAGCCATAGAAAGGCTCGGTTTTGGGAATTTGGGTCGGGGGTTTATGCGGGGCCCCGCTGGAATATGGGCTGAAGAGACCTGTCCTGTGTAAGCGAATGGCGAGAATGGAGCATGTGGAGATGCTGGTTTTCCCGTGGGGAAACCATAACGCCGGTACATATATGCTAACCTTGCTACGAATATGAGTCATTATGTGTAGATGCTAGTGATACTGTCAAATACTGTGGTGATGAATTATTTCAGAGTTATGTAGCTCTAAAGCTTCTATGTGCTCATCTATTGGGTAGTACCTAGCATGGATTTTAGGGCTACGGCAGTGGGTGTTTGAATAACTGCCGGCATTCTAATCTATCAGAACCCTAACTAAGTTGACCTGAACGACAGACTTATTATTCTGTTAGGGTTGATTGGTTCCTTGCATTTCTATAGCTATGATACTAAGTAAATATGTACTTGGAAATTAGAGCATCGCCTGACTCTCCTCGACCGTCTTACTCCCCTTTCTCAGCTTCGTGACAACATCACCGTAAACATTATAAGCATGCTCTTCAGAATCAAAATTCAACAACCAAGGCTCTCTTTTCAGCTTAACAACTTCCGGATGTTTCTTGACATAATCAATATCAGCCTTGTGCCAGTTATCCCGCGTCGTTTCGCCGGTCTTTTGAGCCTTGAGGACTCGTTCGTAGCGAATCTTTTCGTAGGCTTGTAGTGCTTCGCGGACGTTTGCGGCACCTCCGCACTTCTCGAGGCAGACGGCGAGGGTGACACCGTCTTCCATTGATTGTGATGCGCCTTGGATGGATGTGGGGAGGAAAGGATGAGCGGCATCGCCGATAAGTGCAATACGTCGCTTGGGGCTGATCCATGTAGGCAGGGGGTCGCGGTAGATGAGCTTCCAATCGACGAGGTAGTCTGTCGGTGTGGCTTTGATAATCTCTTGAACGACGGGGTCCCATCCTTCGACGACTTTGAGACAGTCTTCGATCTTGCCGGGGGTGGACCAAGATTCTTCGATATCGGCGTCGTCCTAGTCTATGTTAAATTTGTTTTATTGTCCGCTGTGCAGCAGGGGGAATACTTTATGCGTGCAAACCCAGCTAAAGTCTTTACCACCTTTAAGCGAAGCTGCCAAAAAGTGCACATCAGGCCCGATCCAGGCCCAATGGGTATCTCCATTCTTCCACAAATGATCAGTCAATGGAGAGGTCAATTTTGTAGAATCGAACCATGAACGGAAGATTGCATAACCAGATGATATCGGCTTGTCCTCGTATCCCAAAACAATCTTTCGTCCCTCTGATCGAACACCGTCTGCTGGGAAAACCACATCTGCCGTAAACCTCTCCTCGGCACCAGTTGCGACATTCCGGGCCAGAACACCGGCCTCCTTCTCATCTTCAAAGTAATCGATCACCCTCTGTCCCAACCGGATATCAATCCCTCGAGCCTTGGCGTGGTTGAAAACTATTTCATGAATTTCTCCTCTATGTCCATTGAATTTCTTTCCGTAGCTCGCTTCATCATCCCAATGCTGGGCAAGTAAATAATCACCATCCCACGTCACAAAGTTCAAACGATCAGTGTTGTGACATAGAGGATCCATCTGCTCTTCCACGCCCTCCCATTTCTGAAAGATGCGACCGCTATTCGGTCCGAAGGAGATGATGTCGCCTAGAATTTTGAGTTGAGGAAATGATTCAAGGACGAGTACGTCGTGGCCTTTG
Source organism: Talaromyces verruculosus (assembly GCA_038993655.1). Taxonomy (NCBI): domain Eukaryota; kingdom Fungi; phylum Ascomycota; class Eurotiomycetes; order Eurotiales; family Trichocomaceae; genus Talaromyces; species Talaromyces verruculosus. The sequence goes on along the minus strand of JBBVQN010000023.1, from coordinate 577,598 downwards.
CGGTCGCATTCAATTGCTGCTGTGAGACCGGCGAATCCGGCACCGACGATGAGCACCTTGATGCCTGTGGGAGCGTTACGCTGGTATTTAGACATGACGAATTGATTTTTTGAAGGTGTTGCAAGCTCATGCACAAATGATCATGTTCCGAAATCAGTTAGAAAATGGCACATGGATCTTCCAATGCTTTTTATCTGCTGATTAACCGACACATGACACAGATCCATATGATTCCGTGATACTTGGGATTGGAGCGTTGTAATTCGATCAAGATAGTATTTCCGGTACGTATCTCATCTCATTGACCCTGCGAAATGTGGAGAGAACAAACCCCTGCAAAAACAACGTCCCCACGAAGATAGAGAAGAAAGGGTTAATGTGTGGAGGTGGAGATGCGGAGATTCTGACCCCAACTCCTTTGGATTAGGAATGACTTACCACGTTTCTTCCCATCATATCATCTCATTACAAATGTCATCCCTAACGATCTGAGTCCGAGATCAAATTTCGGCCAAAAGTCCTGGTCTTCATCCCGCTATGCGTGGGCCCGGGAATATAGCGGCGGGCACGTAACTAACAATCCAGCTGATCCAGTACGTTCTCGGTAGTTGTGCTTTGACTTCGTTGCCGACGATAGATAATCAAGCGAACAGAGAGAATGACGCTTCAGAGGTAGAATACAGCTATAAGCATGTCGTCGTCTACAGCTTCTCTGTGTCATTGAAGTTCTGTATCGTGTGGCATACCTAGTGATTTTCCGCGAAATTGGGGCACGATGTCTCTCATTAACTTCACCAGCATTGTACACATCCTGTACGGATGGTACATCTACATCATCCCCAGTCTCTTCCTCGCCATTATTCTGGGAATAGCAATCCATGACTATATCCTCACTCTACGCATGCCTCCAGGCCCGCGTCCCTTACCATTCATCGGCAACAGACTCTCCATCCCCCAAACCTCACCATGGATCCAATTCGAGAAATGGTCCAAGGTCTACGGTCCCATTTACACCCTCTGGATGGGCCGGAGACCTACCATTATCATCTCTGACCCCAATGTGGCGGTCGATTTGCTCGAAAAGAGAAGTACCAAGTACAGCTCCAGGCCACGGTTTGTGGTCATGGGGGAGTTGTATTGGGATAATGCGAGTATTCTTGTGCAGCCGTATGGTCGCGAATGGCAGTTGAGACGGAAGCTGTTGCATCAGGCGCTGAATCCTTCGGCGCTGAAATTGTATAAACCGATTCAGCAGGCGGAGGCGACGAGGCTTTGTCATCAGCTTTTTGTGAATCCAAAGGCGTATGAGGGGTTACTTGATCGGTTTACGTCTAGTGTGGTGTTTAGTATTTCGTATGGTCATCGGATTGATTCGATGAATGCGAAGGTTATTCGACAACGATTGGAGTTCATGCAGTACTCTGCCTCGCTCAACGTGCCGGGCAAATATCTGGTTGAGAGTATGCCTGTTTTGAAATATATACCGAATTTGTTGGCTCCTTGGAAGAAAGCAATCCAAGAAAAGGGCCGCCACGAAGCAGCAGTCAACATGTCTCTCGTCCGTCAGGTACAGGATGAAATGTCGAATAAAGCCGACGTCCCAGAATCTTTAACGAAGATTCTCTTACGCGCAAAAGAGGAAGACCCAGACTCATTCAGCAGATTGAGTGAACGGGACTTCTCTTTCATACCTGCATCTCTGTTCGGCGCCGGCAGTGATACCACAGCCAGTACCTTGTGCAGTGGTATTTTGATGCTTATAACGAACCCAGTCATATTACAAGCAGCGCACGCTGAGCTTGATGCAGTCATTGGTTCAGACCGCTTGCCGACCTTCGAGGATGAGAAAAACCTTCCATATATCAACGCAATGTGCTCAGAGATCCTGCGCATTCGTCCCGTTGCCGTTCTTGGTGGAACTCCGCACGCAAACTCTGAGTCAGATATCTATCAGGGATTCTATATCCCAAAGGGAACGAACATCCTATCCAATTCTTGGGCTATTAATCTCAATCCTCGCTACTATCCGAACCCGCATCATTTCAACCCCTTGCGCTTCTTACCGAACAACATCCCCCCAAGCTCATTATTCTACCTCCCCAAGGAATACATCGCGTCAACACCCTCAGAAAAAGGATAACCGCACCCATCCCGCGACGGACATAGTTCATTCGGCTGGGGTCGACGAATCTGTCCCGGCGCCGGTCTGGCGCGAAATTCATTGTTTATTGCTGTCGCAAAGATGTTGTGGACATTTGATATTTTGCCTGTTACGGAGAAGGATGGGTCGACGAGGAAGTATGATACGTTTGCGTATACCGAAGGGTTTAATGTTAGGCCTAGGCCGTTTGAGTGTGTTATTAGGGTTAGAAGTGAGAAGCACGAGGCGGTTTTGAAGAGGGAGTTTTTGGAGGCGGAGAAGACGATGAGTAGGTTTAGTGCGTTCTCTGAATAGTTTATAATTATTCTATACCTAGGTATAGTTGTTATTTTCAATGTTGGTTGGCTGTGTGCATGAGTGCAAGGTGTGTCAGGACCAGTCGTTGAATGATATTGACGAAGTGATGAGAATGGATAGATAGGTTCATCGAAATATTATATGTTCTAACTATTTTCAGTGGCCATACCATAACATCATAACTTTTGAGCTCCTTGACATGATATACATCAGTAGTCAAAAACATACCACAGCCGAATTAAGCGCTCGTTGCAAAATCTTTCAAGAAGGTAGCCAATTTTTGGGCTCCAGCTTCATCAACAACGTTATAATTGGATACGCGAATTCCTTGCATAGTCGTTAGCGTTTGTATGATAACAGAGAAAAAAAGTAGTTGACATACCACCAACGCTTCTGTGACCCTTCAGACCGAGTAATCCTCTTTCCGTTGCACCCTTAATGAATGCCTTTTCGGCTTCGTCGACATTTCCGCCCTGTTTATTATTAATTAGCACAATGCGCATCGTACAGTAGATTCAAAATCGACGTACCTTGGTGACTCGGAAACATAAATTCATACGTGATCGCACGCTCTTGTCGGGAACAACTTTGTATATTTCCGGATATGAGTCAAGGACATCATATAAGAGAGCCGCTTTCTTTGCAGAAACAGCCTCTTGACCACGGACTTTATCGGGGAACGTAGCAAGAAGTTTCTTCAGTACTTGGCCAGCAACAAAGACGCTGTAGATATATATTAGTATGAATACCTTAGTAACCCCCAGATGGGAGGACTCACTCAAAAATGCTTAATGTGTTATAGAGACTGTTGTTCTTGGCCGTGACCGCATAGTCTAGAATGGTCGGAGGAACCGGCAAGCCAACTTTCCTGGCAAGCTCGGGTTTGGCCTGGCTCAGGGTCGCGAGAAGGCTCTTCTTGATAACCACAACAGTGATACCCGGTATACCGAGGTTCTTTTGTGCGCCAAAGTAGACAATGGAAAATTGATCGAAAGGAATGCGTCGCGAGAGGATGGTTGAGGAAAAGTCGCCGACGACGAGTGTTTCGTCAGATGCTCGTGACTCGAGAGTTTTGGGGAAGTTGGGCCATTCGACGCCGTCAACGGTTTCGTTTTCGCATAGATAAGTCATGGCGGGTTTATCGCTAAGGTTCCAGGTTGACTCCTCTGCAATCTTGCCAAACTTTCCATCGTTGATCTTCCTCGAGTCTGTCGCGACGTTGACGTGGCTGGGTCCGAGTAGTCGGACAGCTTCCTGGTTGGCCTTGAGGGACCATGAACCGGTCACCAGGTAGTCGAGTCGCAAGTCTGACTGGACTTTTTGTTGCAATTGTTTGATCAAATCCTCTTCACTTATGTCGGCATTCGCTTGAACAATCTTTTGTCTTTGGTTTTCCACCCACACCAATACCGAGTTGTAGACTGTCGCATCAAATTGTCCGGATCCCCCACCTGCAATTGAACGAACGCCGTAAGTTACATGCCCAAGGTGCGCGAAGGATATAGAACATGTGAAGTACCTTGCATAATCAGAATGTCGTATGTCGACGGAATTTCGAGGAAATCGGCCAGGTCGGCCTTCATGTTATTCACGATATCGGCAGCCAATGCACTGCGATGACTGTGCTCGGCCACACCACTATCATCCGCGACAAATATCAGCATTTGAGATCAATCCCTTTACCTCGGAGATAAAGAACTAAACTCACAGACCAGTCTGTTGATAATTGAGCAACGCAGCAGCTGCCGTGGTGAGCACATCAGTCGCCACGGCCGATGGGCCTGCGCCAAACAAGATCACATCTCCTCTCTCCATTTTGCAATTGCACTGTCTGGAAAATGAATAGATGAAGTCAAGATTGCAATTCAGCTGTAATACAAGATCAATTGAAGTCGCCAAGACGAAGACAACGTTGAGTCATCCAGAAAAATAATCGAGTCATAATCGTCCGCGTTCCGAATCTCGCCTCCCATTGGCTGCTCGTCACTGCCCCGCGCCGATGACGGAACCACCCTAACCCTAGAGCATCTGCCCTAACCCTACAACCCTAACATCTCATGAAACGCATTGTTGATTTTTGATTCCTGACAGAGTGAGATGAACTGCTAACATATGATAAACAATAAACACTAGCCTCTCACCGTACAGAATATTTCTCTATCAACGCTACGTAAACACTCGGTTAAGTCGGATGTTGAACCAACGAGATCCAAGATTCTAAGAGGTCCATATCTTGAGTAAATTTTATCTAGGGCCTCAAGGGCTTGAGATCATGCAAGCGAGATCCTTGAAACGATTTCACTGGTCTCTGTGGTGGCTAGCGTTTCCTACCAGTCGCCTTGACCGGGGTGCAGTCTGTGCTAATGGCTCCATCAAGCCGGAGTCTTTGCCGGTTCCTACTCCCACTCTATACAATGTCATTACCCCGACTTGTACTGATTTGAGCACGGTGCGGGGATTTTTAGAGATGTTGTTAGCGCTGTTGAGGTCTCCACTATCGTTTACGTCGTATTTGGCATTAAAAAGGGGGCACCCTTCTCTGCTAAACCCCTCTTTCTGAAATGAGTACATGAAAATGTTTACGTTGTATGTGAAAAACACGTGTACCTACACCGTGCGGACAGACGAGCTCTAAGCTGAGTCTATTTCGTGGCTTTGCGACTCTACGACGACGTGCGAATTTCTTGTCAGCATCTCGGAATGTTCTCCGCACGCTTCTAGATGCTTTGGTATTTACTGCGAAGTGGTTTAAGCTCCGAATCGAGCGATTATTGGCTGTGCAATTTGGATAAGAAAGATGGCCGCCAACGGTATGCTCTTTGTTCGACCGAGGCTTCATTGCGACACTAATATAGGAGTTATACAACAGAAGTTATTACGGATCAGGTCCCTGCCGAGAAAATTGATGACCGTGATGCAGACAATGATTTGGAGCACACCCAACGAGAAAACGAGGCCCTAAAGAGAGACGTCGAGCGCGGCTCATCAACGACAGAAAAAGTGAACAATGTTGAAGAAAAAGCCGTGGAACCTAGAGATCCAAATCTGGTTGATTGGGATGGCCCTGATGATCCGGAAAATCCATTGAATTGGACGACGGGTAGAAAGGCTATGATGACAACCTCTATAGCGCTGATCACATTCTTGACGTACGTTATCGTGGACTTAACTGATTAATCAACTTATGTAGCCGTGCTAATCGTTCCCTAGTCCCCTGGGCTCTTCGATGTTCGCTCCGGGTGTACCGGATGTAATGCTCGATTTTCATTCTAGCAATGAGTCTCTCGCTGCATTTATCGTCTCGGTATATCTGCTCGGTTACTGTTTCGGTCCTCTTGCAATTGCTCCGCTCTCTGAAATGTACGGACGTCAACCGCTCTATACGGCTTGCAACTTACTCTACACTATTTTCAACGTGGCTTGCGCCGTGGCTCCGGAAATGGGCAGTTTGATTGTTTTTCGATTCTTTGCAGGAGTGGCCGGTAGCTGTCCACTGACTCTAGGTGCTGGCTCACTCGCGGACATGATTCCGCAGAACAAGCGAGGTGCTGTGATGGCTATATGGGCGATGGGTCCGCTCTTAGGGCCTGTTATCGGACCTGTTGGTGAGTTACAATCTCTTGGACCTACTATTGGTGATCCCATAAAACTAAGCTCTGATAGCTGGTGGTTATCTTACTCAAGCCAAAGGGTGGCGATGGACTTTCTGGGTTTTGGCCATAGCGGTAAATGCTCGCCCCCTTTTAACACCAAAAACGGTTTGTAGAGCTCATGCTTATAAATGATCAGGGCGGCGCTGTAACGATTTCATCTCTGTTCACATTACGCGAATCATATGCCTATACCCTACTTGACCGTAAGACTAAACGACTACGAAAAGAGACCGGAAACCCCAATCTGCGTTCAGTGCTCGATTCAGGAAGATCGCCCAAAGAGCTATTCCTGTTCTCCATCGTCCGCCCAACAAAGATGCTCTTCTTATCACCCATCGTATTTCTGCTGTCTCTATACACCGCAGTCATTTACGGATACCTGTATCTTCTCTTCACCACCATGACGGATGTCTTCGAAACTCAATACAATTTCTCCCAGGGATCAGTCGGTCTGGCATACCTGGGTGTTGGTGTAGGTTCATTTATCGGCTTGTTCGTCCTCGGCGCCATTTCAGACCGTCTACAACAACGCCTGACTACTTCCAATGGCGGAGTGCCAAAACCAGAGTATCGTTTACCGCCAATGTTTGTGGGGTCGTGGTTAATTCCAGTGGCTCTATTTTGGTATGGTTGGACTGCGGAGAAGGAGGATGCTTGGATATTGCCGATTATAGGAACTGCGTTTCTTGGTATTGGGATGATCATTGCTTTTGTAGGTTCTTGTTTGTTTGTTTGTTTTATCCGGGATTCATTGTCTAACTTTACTCGCAGATGGCTACATCAACCTATCTCGTCGACGCCTATACAATATATGCGGCCTCCGCTATGGCTGCTTACACGTTACTCCGTTCGCTTCTTGGCGCGCTCTTGCCACTGGCAGGTGGAAAGATGTATCAGACTCTAGGTTTAGGATGGGGCAATTCCTTGCTTGGATTCATTGCATTAGCATTGGCTCCCATACCGTTGCTTTTCTATAAATATGGTGAGCGGATTCGCAACAGTAAGCTATTCAAAGTCGAATTCTAGCCAGGAAAGAGGTTTTTAAAGTCGGGGAATCCTTCGTAGATTTTATGTGTTTATGCTTCGCATATGATATATGTACATAGCTAGGTCATTGATAATACAATTCGGACTCTTCAATGCTCTATTGAAGCTGAAATCCGGCTGATACATTCAGAATACATTTTTATCTAAAAACCCGAAAAGTCGTTTCGCATTGCCTCTAGCCAATCATTACACATTTAATCAATCTATATCGGTCCTTTAAACTTGAGCCTGAGAGATCCTCTACTTCCCCGGTAAACGCCCCTCCAGGTCTAACCCTTCACAAACACAGGCATAATTTCAATCGGACAGTCAACTTCTACTGTCTGCCCTCCAGTAAACTGCTCACCATGATCACCCGCAATTGAACCATCCTTGTAGAAAGTCCAATTTCCTTCGGGAAGATAAGCAGACCGTTTCTTCTGCCCCGGATACAATATCGGTGCGCAAAGATACTTGGAACCATACATATACTGATCCTCTACCGTCCAAGCGTTCTTGTCTCTCGGAAACTCGATGAACAGCGGTCTAATAACCGGCGTCCCCTTTTCGTGAGCCTCCTTCATAAGTTCCCTCGTATAATCACGCAACTGTTCACGAATCTTCAAGTACTTTTCGCAAATAGCATAAACACCCTCCCCATAGGACCAAACCTCATTTTCCGCACCTGACAAACACGTCGCGCCACCCGTCGTTCCATGCTGCGGTTGCTTCGGTTCACGATCCCCATGAAGTCTCATAACAGGGCAAAACGCGCCCCATTGAAACCAACGCACCAGCAGCTCCCGAAACGACTCCTTGGTTGGGTCTCCGCCGTGGAAACCGCCGATATCTGTCGTCCACCATGGTATACCCGCCATACCCATGTTGAGGCCCGCCGCTAATTGACAGCGAAGTGATTCCCAACTAGAAGCGATATCCCCGCTCCAGACCAGAGCGCCGTATTTCTGAGATCCGGCCCAGGCGCATCGGAGGAGGTTGACAATGTTTTCCTGTCCGGCTTCTGTCTGGCCCTCGTAGAACGCTCTTGCATATTCTCGCGGATAGATATTGCCAATAGTAACATTTGAGCCAAGATGGTATCTATAATTATCAAAGTCGTACGCCGAGTACTCTGGTTCAGCTTCATCGAGCCAGAACACTTTGATGCCCTTGGAATAGTAGTTTTTGCGTGCTTTTTCCCAGACGTATTTTCGCGAATCGGGGTTGGTGGCGTCGAAATGTACGGTTTCGCCTTGGAAGTTCATGGCCGTGCGGATACCGCGGTCCATACGGATGAGATAGCCCTTTTCGAGCATCTCTTCGTAGTTTTCGGATCGGATATCGACTGTAGGCCAGATCGAAACCATGAGCTCGATTTTTAGGTCGTTGAGTTCTTTGATCATTGCATCTGCAAACTATTAGAGAGAGGCTCGATAGGGAGGTAGGAGACATACCTGGATCAGGCCAATACACGGGATCAAACTTCCATTCTCCCTGTAGTGGCCAATGGAAGAAATCAATCACAATCAAATCAATCGGCAATTTGCGTCTTCGATACTCCCTTGCAACACTCAACAACTCCTCTTGAGTCTGATATCGCAATTTACACTGCCAGAACCCGAGTCCATATTCAGGCATCATCGGAACTTTTCCAGTGGCATCCGCATACGCCTCTACAATCTCCTTTGGTGAATCACCGGCGACAATCCAGTAATCCAACACTCGTGTAGAATATGCTTCAAAAGACATGACGTTTTTACCCAGTACTGCACGGCCGATACCGGGATTATTCCACAATAACCCATAACCAAGCGACGACACGGCGAACGGGACGGATGCTTGCGAATTGCGTTGAGCAAGTTCCAAGTCAAGTCCCTTCAAGTCCAAGTATGGCTGCTGATATTGACCCATGCCATAAATCTTCTCGTTCCGATCGATGCTTTCGAGTCGCATGGTCAAGTGATAATCATCTCGACCAGCATGTGGCTTGAATTCGCGTGCTTCAACGAGGAGGGCAGAGCATTTGGGGTCTAATTGATCGTTGCGGTTGCGCATGTACTCTTCCAGAAGCAGTTGGCCCGTTTCGGAGTTTTTGATGATGATTTTGCCGCGTGGAGAGATGTTGGCTGTTATTTTGCCATTGGTGATTGTTCCGCCGGTTGAGTCGGGCTCTATCTTGATGGTTACTTTGGTAGATGATAACTCTGGTGAAGAGGTTAAAGCCCAGTCTTGGTCGGAAGGAAGTGAAGGCTGATGACTTGCTCGGACTCGGAGGGCGTTGGGGCCCCATGGCTCGATGAAGACTTTTTCGGAGTCATATCGGTAGACGAGGCGATTGTTTTGAGTATCGTGTGAAAGCATCTTGATCTGCTACTCAGCGGGATTGTGATCTCCTATAGGTCCTTTAGACGCTGAAAAAATATGTCTAAGCTCTGATATTCAGATAGATTTGGCCGGGTTCTCTACAAACTGGGCGTCTCAAAGATGGATCTCATCTTGACCTATAAACCATAGCAGCAGTGAACAACAATGCCTTTATGTATAATTACACGGAACTGCGGGGTATACATCTCATTCTCGTTTTGTCCTATGACAATACGTACCTGTCTCTCCACGTCGTACGTGGAGATATGCGTTGTTAGAACTCGCTGATTAGAAGACTTTTATGTGGTACAATGCCAGCCGTAGGTAACTGATCGTCAATCGTGCTTGGTTTGTCTCGTCATTGGTGTTATTTAGGCTAATACCTTCCATTTTAGTATGCAGTGAGATATTGACAGGACAGATGATTAACCGGCCACGTTGGAGATGACATGGATGAGTGCCGCAGGAAAATGTCCTAATGTGGCAGCTTCCCGAATAGGCAGTCAGCTACCCTCTTCGGCCTTGAATGTGGAGAGCGCGAATGGTCGTCTGACTAGAGACCTGAAAAATGTCTATATTAATGATGCTCTTGAAGCAATGAGGACTTTGTATTATTGGATTACATACAATGAGAGGAGACGTAATCGACTTTGCGAAGCGACCGGGCGATGGTTTGTTAGATTGACGATTCTACTACCGCATGTACCCGTGTCGAAAAGACTTCAGAGTCACGGATTTATGAGACTTGTAAAATATGACCTTTGAATTGTCTTAATCGAGTCTGATACACTGAGAATGGTGACGGCCATGGTATGCGCCAAATAACTATTGATTAGGGTTGCTGCTGGGCGAACATGCCCCAGTGTTCATTTGGGTGGATAGGGGCCTATTATTAGGGGCAATGGTCCCTAGAGCCCACTATGGAGTAGGCACTTCCTCGCGCCAACTACTCGTACTGTCGCCCCCATCCCAACGCTCTACCCATGGCTCACATATCTGCGCATGCAGAGGTTTTTTATTAAAAAACACGAAGGGCTGAGAGAAACACATTTCAACCGTCCACAAATCCACTTCTTGACGCTATTATAGTCTCTGCGTCCGTATGTTACTATGCATGAATCTGCTTGGGACTTATGATCATTAGATTTACGCAGCATGTACTTGCATACATAGCTTGTTGTTATCTTAGTATTCATATTAATGCTCGTTTAGCTCGGTGGCAGGATCGCGGATCTAGCTTGAGCCTCAAGGCTTTATTCCCCGACAGCGTGGGTCAGCTATATAGGGTACGGCAGTTCCACCCAACTGTGCTCTTAAAACACAGCAGAATCGGCTTGAGATAGACAAGAGTTTTACGATTTTACCAATTCTGCATCTTTGAAAGGACGAAAAGAGCAGTTAACTAGAAATGAGACATTGCTGTGCTGGCGCGAGATGTGAATGTAGATCGAGGGGCTCAATCGCGTAAAATGTCCAAATCGAGTATAGTTTGGAGGCTCTAAGTAACGTCAATAGGTTCCCGTCTGTGCTCAGTCCCTGTTGAAGGAAGGGCAAAGCTACACAGTACAGAGTACTGACGGTATAGGTATGTATAACTCCAGAGTCAGGAACTCTTGATATTCGCGCCGGAGTATACTTCGTTAACAAGCCCCCGTATGATCTCTGTGGTAGAGACCTTGAAGCAAAGATAACCGACAAAAGCCGGAGTCTCTCAAAGGGAATAAGAACGGAGGACAAGGTGCTTCTGAATCAACACACTTGTGCCGGCGGCCCCACTTGCAACTCGTATAGGTAAACTCTCTTGGCGAATTGTTAGCTTTGCAGCCTCTCGTGCAGTTTTGTTTCACGGCCCAACATTAAATGGCAAAAGCTTTCAATTCACCACCATGCAAATATGATGATGTGTTATGCACTACGTTCTTTTCTTATGAGCAGTTTCATGCAGCATCATGGCCTCGTGGCTGTGCTATGTAACTGAAATACGGAAATAGGTATGTGATGGCAGCGCGCCAAGTTGCCAATCGTTCAATTAGGTTCATCGTCCCAGTAATTCTATTGTTCGCATCCAATACGAAGCCAGTGCTCCCAACTTCCCAAGCACAAGCCTCAAGCTAACCACTACACTTATTATAGTCAATTACCTATTCTAGTACGTAGACGGCTTGGTCTGGCGACTCCAAGCCGTACTCCGATTACCTGTGACAAATAGAATCGCAAGAATAAAATCACACTCCTAAACCTAAAGAGATATGGCAAGCAATGAGCCTCTAAGTCCCATGTCAAGTGCGCTTGGGACTCGGATACTTTGCGAGCTGATTGGAAATTGGGAAAAGGGAGGATCCATAGCTCTTGTGCAGCGACTCGAATAAATACGAAGTGATGGGCGCAGTCCAGGAGAGCACTGGTGCAATTTTTCTGATTTTCCAATTCTGAGGTTTTTGAAGCTCTCGTCGACGTTTGTTTCTCTGCCCTCAACCTCTAGATAGGGAAGAAAAGCAGACAAGACCTAAAAGTCCATTCTAACCATGGCAGACCTACCAGCGTCCGTGCCACAGAAAATTGCATTTGCCAACAACACAGGTACTCTGCCTTTCGATCTCTCGGCTAGATTCGATGGCATCAACCTGATCGCAAGACAATCGACTTGTACCAACTCATCCTGGGTCGCATGTTCCAACAAGCCTGGAGAGTGCTGCCCAGCTGGAGAGATATGCTGTCTGACTAGTAGTTGGTGTGCTTCCCCTGGAGGAACATGCTGCGCATCAGGTACATGTCCATCTGGCTGGAATTGCTGTGGTGTCAGCCATTGTTATCCTAACGGTGGCCAGTGCTGCTCTGATGAATTCTACTGCGATCCCGGATACTATTGCGCAGCGGATGGCACATGTGCTTTGTTAGCAACCACCACGGTAACAGGCTCTCTTGCAACCGCACCAGCTACCGCCGATGCATCCACCATATCAGCAACATCATCAACAACAGAGTCAAGCAGCACCCTATCAACCTCGTCTTCATCAACGATAGATACTACTAGCGCGACAACAGCCATAGCAGCCACTACCAGTGCCACAACCTCGGCCGTTGCCAGCTCTCACTCAAGCCTCTCTGGAGGAGCAATTGCTGGCATAGCTGTCGGTGTTGTCGCCGTTATTGCCATCGCTGTCGGACTAGGTTTCTTCTTCGGTCGTCGTCGCAAGCGAACCTCAGAACCACAACCAGCACCGCCAGCCCCAGCTATGACCCAAGCGCCACCTCAGTATACCCAGAAACCTGGTGAAGCTCAGTATGTGCCTCCTCCAAGTCAATATTCGTCGACCTCGCCCACCCAATATCCGGCTTCGCCAACAACTCAATATTCGACCGTATCCCAATATGGGCCGCCAGCTCAATACGTGCCTCCTCAGTCCCCCACGGCAAATCAGCACGAGTTGGAGACAAATACCCCACCTGCGCTATATGAGGTTCAAGGATCGATTCCAGACGCTGGATATCATAGCCCACAAAGATAGAATGATATCGACAAGTTATGCTTGTTTACCGCCAATTCTTTAGCGAGCACGAGCTTAAGGACCGATTACGCATGAACACTGATTATCTTAGAAGCTTGAACTTTCTGGATCCGACTTAACCGAACCCCAGTCAGACCATGTTAACCAATTGATCTTGTCGCACTTTATCTCAGGCGTTGAACAATACTGCATTAATTACTATCATGTTTTCATCTATGTACATATATTCTTTATTTATAGCTGTCACGAGAGTGTGTAATTGTTACGCATCTAAGTATGCATTTTCATGAGAAATACAACCACTTAGGGCTAAAACCGATCAGACCATGATTTTGATTGATATACGTACTTGACACTCAAAATATTTCACGGCTATCAACATTTGAAAGTCGCATCCCTTAAGGATTTTCACTACATAATAATTGCCTGCTAAATTTCGACCAAGTGATATTGCAAATTGGAGTTAGGTATGTTGCAATACCTCAGGTTACTACGTATTATCGATAACATGAAGTCGCTCATATACGTCTATACCTTCCAAGTTCCGTCTTCTTCTCCGTGGTAGTCGCAGCAATCCCCTTCTCGCAATAATCTCAGCAGATTGCGTATCTGATACCCCTTGAAGAGGCTGGTCTCTCCGCGCGTGATCTTGCCAAATTCAGACACAGGTGTGTTGAGCTCAAACAGTAGATCCATCTCTTCAATGCTCCCAGTTTGTGTATACGTCGCTTTGAACGTGGGAACTGGATATGGTTATTGCGATAGATGAGACGCATTTGAGGCCAAATGCAAGGACCACCAGTCTTCGATTTGAGGCGGGCTGTGAGAATTTCTCTGATGGCGACCCATGTCACATACATGATCATCTGCATAGGTATGTCCAGTCGTGAGCTATGGGCTTTATGCTTACTGTTGCCGAGTGCTTTGATAGACCAAAGCCTTCGACGTTATGCTCTGATCATGTAATCTGGCAGATCTGTCATACAGTCACCCTGCTGTATTGCTTAATTGTTTCTTTTTTCTTTCTTTCTTTCTTCTTCTTCTTTTCTCCTGCTCATAAGTGCTTTCCTGCATAAAAACGAGACTAGCCCCGAATATAGAAAGTATGTACATAGCACCCCACCACATCTTATACACAAAAGTCAAATTCAGCATATTACCAACCAAGTACAGTACTTATAGCCGAAGCCAAGACAGTCGCCTCAGCTGCGTGTGTGGCTGCGTTGGGATGATAATCACATCCAACATCAGAACCTTGAGTAGGCCAGTCAACAAGATGGGCATTTGCTCCAATCTGCGAAATGGCAGCCTGCAGAGCATTAGACATGGTGGTATGCTGAGCGTCCTCAGTTGTGGGGTAGTAGTCACTGAGCATCGGGGAGGTCATTAGGAAGAATTGAGCTTTTGTATAGTGTGTTTGAATGCTTTGGACAAAGCTAACCATGGCGTCTGTGTAAGTGGTAGCGTTCAAGGGGTCACGAGCATCGTACGCTTGTCCGGATGAATTGTACGCCAGGTAGCCAAAGTCATTAGTGCCGAGATTAATGACAACGGCGTCTGGCGTCCAGTCCGAAGGAAAAGTGTAGCTGTTATCAGCATCATTGGCACCGTAGCGGGTATAGCGCTCTGGCATAATAGGGCTGGTATCAACAGTTGTGGAGACGTAGTTTCGTGTAAGACCGATGCCACTCCAAGCAACAACACTGTAATCTGCACTAAGCGCGTTGGCTGCTAAGGCAGCATAGGTCTTGGGGTTATCTTCAAGGGCGGCAGTGTTGGTGCATGGTAAAGTGCCATCCAGACCATAGCCAACAGTAATTGAGTCGCCGATAAATTCAATTTTCCGCACCGGGGTCGATTCCGCGCTGGAAGTACCATCTGTGGTGACGTTACCAACAAACAATGTGCCAAAGAGGGTCTCAGAACGTTTGCGTAACTCGACAGTATGACTGCCTTGGGCCAGTCCGGTAGTCGTGGAGATGGAGGTCCCATTAACGTTTGAAATGATAGTCGGCTCGCCACCGTCGATTATCAATTCAACGCTGTTGGTGCCACTGACTTCTTCGAATTCAACTACGGCGGAAGTCCCCGTAAAGGTAAAAGACAAGCCAGTTCCTGGCCATGTCAACTCGTTGGTCGCTGGGTTGACACGACCGAGATACCGAATCACAGCTGGGCTTCCGGTCGAAGTTGGCATCGAAGAAGTCGAAGTCGAAGTGGATGGTGAAGTTGAAGTTGACGAAGATACTGATCCACTTCCAGGCTGGCACTGAGAGTACCATTCATTGACAAATACACACGAGTATCCAGAAGCACATGTGGTCGTGCCTGTATAACCTGTGCCCCCGCATTGTCCCCATGCGGAAACTTGTGCGGTGGCAATGCCTGCGAGAGCCAATATGGTCAAGTATGACTTCATGGTGAGCAGTTTGTGGAAAGTATAGCTTGAAAGAATGCTTCGGAGCGGAATGGAAATCAATGGTGTTTAACCTTTGAAAGCTGCTGAACTAGGTACGGGGGATCTTACATCATTGAATATCTTCACGATCTACTAGTTTCGATGAATGTACGGCCGGGCGGATCTTTCGATGGGCGTTCATTATCCTCATTCAGATGGAAAGTTATTTCAAGGGCCTGATTTATGCCAGCCGAAACTCCGCGATCTGTCCGGGGCGTATGCCTGAAGGTCTTCAACGTCAGCACCTCTGGGGAACAGAGGCTGACTCCACAATAGAGGGCGGTTGTTTTATGCATAATTTTCCACCTCACAAATTCGAGAAACTAACGACTTATGAGGGGTAAAGGATCGTCAATAACTGACTAGGTAACTGGTCAATATTTCCCAATATCGAAGCTGCGGATATCGTTTTTGGGCTACCGTAAGTCAAGTCCTTCAATCTCTTAGAATTGTGTAAATAAGTATTCCTTCCGAAGTATATCAATTGCGCTACGACACAACTGCCGAAAGCTGGTTATCACACAATTTCTCCTGAAAGCGAATTCCAGACGGATGAGTTGCTTTGTTGGGTGCGGTTTCCACTTTGAAGAGCCGAGGAATGACTTAATTTGTGCAAGCCTGTGCTTATAATCTTGTTTTATAAGCCGAAGATTGAATTTGTGTGCGAATCCTATTTTTGAAAGTTCCTCGTATTAATATCTAGAATTCCCTCCAAACATCGTAGGCTACCCCAAGGTTCCAATATCAGATAATCACGACGAGGCTCACATACACATATTTTCGACAACGAAGTGACCGTGGCGCGGCAATCTTGGAACCCGAAGCAGACAACGGCTGAATGGCCTGCAATTTCCACGCTTCGCGGACTTGCCGGTAATTCTCCTAGATATCCCTTTGAACATGTTGCAATTGTAGTTTTCAAGAGTCACATGTTCGTCTTTATATAATCTATGGCGAGTCATGAATCGTGATAGTGTTGATTAGGGTTTGGGTGGGGAAAGATAGATAGGGTTTCACACAATCGGCATCGGGCCATCGGCTATGCTCCCTTGGACCAAAAGACCGACAACATAGTCAATTTGAACTTCGACAACGATCGATAAGGGGCCAACGCATGTTGATATATTGCATTTTCCAGACTAATTTGATACACTACAATGGTCAGAACAACTATCGCGTGTGCCCGGTGCAGGTAAGTCTTTCCTGTTGAAGCCGAAAGTTCATAGCCGACAACTAACCCTAGCTTCTAACAGGCGATACAAGGTCAAATGCATACACTCAGGAACTCCTCCTTGCCGGGGATGTGCAAAGGCAGGCGCTGAGGCATGTAATAACTGTGTACTCTCGCTACCAGCTTTGACAAGGAAGAAGAGGTCGGTAGATTTGTTACCTTTCCACGCTCGTCTAATGGACACTGAGGTATTTTCAGACATCGGCCAGTTAGTGTGCCGGGCGCGACAACGGACACTCCTCGACCACGACACCAGACACTAGACTCATCTCTGCCAGAGGTGAATTCGACAACACGCGAACGCGATAACCAGCCATTTCATAACCCACTTGATAATTGTCTTCTTGACCCTGCACTTGTTCTTCGGGCCGGCAATGTCTTCAATGAAAAGTTTCCGGAGATTCCATTCCTACATATGTCAAGTTTCAGGAAATCACTCAGGGCATCAATCCGAACTGAGAATGATATCTCAAGAACACCGCCTGCTCAGAGCCAAGGAACGTTTGGCCGAGCAACGGCTTTATATGCTGCATTGATCGCGGTCACCCTTCCGATAATCGAGCCTGATATGAAGAGGGACGAGTACGCCGCACTTGCGAAGCAATTAATTTCAACGGATGAAGCTGCAGATATATACCAGGTTCAAGCACTGATCGTCCTGGCCATATATGAGTGGGGCAATGGAAAGCCATATCGAGCATGGATATACAGCGGAATGGCAATTAGATTGATGCAATTGATAGGATCAATAATTGATCCAGAAAAAACAACGGAGCTCCAACAAGCCATAAATAATCGTACTTTCTGGAGTTGTTTTGTTCTCGATCGACTTGTTTTCTGTGGTAAACCTCAGCCGCCGGCATTACCACTCGCTTCGATAGATACACATTGGCCTTCGCTCGACTCGGACTTTGCATTCGGTACATCTGGGATCAAAGCATTTCCAAGAATGAGCTTTGATGATTCCCCTAGATTTATCGTGGAGGACATCGACGGCTATTTTGCCCTTCTCGTACAGGGTATCGATATCTGGTCTGATATCTTGAAATGGGTCGTCAGTGGTGGAAGGCGTCATCCAGATGTTGTGATTTCAAAGGAAATGCCGTGGTCCACACGGTCAAGCTGGCGAATAAACTACCAAAGACTGCAACTTTGGAGACAGAAGCATGGGAGCCGTATTCGGTTCCCCGATGCTAGTGTGGATGGACACGTCTCATTAGGAGGGGGAAACGGGGAAGCTTTTGCTTATGTCAATCTCATATATCATGTGAGGTAAGGAAATATCGATTCTTTAAAGAGAGAATACTGGATTAACACTGTAACTCAGCATTCTGTTCTTGTGCCGAGAATACGTTCCATTCTTGCCAACTCCGAACTCTCGACCCACTGGTCCAGTTGACCCTCCCCTTCTTGAAGTGCCAGCGCCCTCGGGGTGGTGGGAAGATCGAGCAGATGAGTTGTTCTCGGCATCCTCTAATATCACTGCACTACTCAGTGAATTGAAAAGAGAGGGCGCTCCTCTCCTTACCCCTTTTGCCGGTTTTTGTGCCTTCTCTGCGGCAACAATGAACATTTATGTCGCGTGCTTCCCACAAATGAACCTCGGGCGCAGTGGAGGGAGAGAGACAGGTTTTGACTTAGACTTGGCTTATCTAGACGATTTTCAAGCGCGCTGGCCTATGGGAGCTGGTTGGTGGGCAACTATCAAACGCATCCAAGATTTATACCAACGAGCGAGCGCGGATCGATCTAGGTATGCGGGCAAGACGCGCGCAGACTTCCAACACCTTGAGACATCTATCCATGATTGTACTGGGGCTTCGCCTGGAAAGAGTGTAATACTTGGACATCATGAGAATCTTACGCAAGTTAATGACAGCTCGGAGGATCATCAAGCGGCTATAAGTTTGCAACAAACCTCACAAACACCTAGCCTGAACGATGCTTCATTTCCAGCCTCGCAGGTTATACCTGACTGGAATGAACTGTGGTCTCTATGGGGTGATACTCAGTTGGCCGCATTTGGCGTTGAAGGAAGTTCCTATGAGTACTCATTTGATTTACAGGATGATAGCGTCCCAATCTACCTGTAGATCTTGAATGCGAAACTTCTAGAGCTTTATCTCGTTGATCCAAATTTTCCTCGCAAGTACTACATGTAGTAGTCGTGAACCGCTTTGCAAGCGGACTTCACACGTAGCTATGATATATGCCTTATTTTAGTGACTGGAATAGGTATTGTTACTAAGTTGATGGATATGAATTGATTCTAATCAGGCGTGAAATCTTAGCCTTGAAGACTACTAAGATACCCATAGATAAATAGTTCACTCATGTATAGACCCGGGAGAACATTGACCCTTTTAAATATCAAGGCTTTTTACGGTGGTATCGTATGCTCTTTTCAAAGTCGATACTATCAGACACAGCTCGTCGTCCATGACCGTTAGTGGTGGAGCTATCAATACATGATCACCGTTGACCCCATCAATCGTCCCTGCACCTGGGTAAACGGCCAGCCCGAGATCAAAAGCTGCCTTGGAAAGTCTTCCACCAAATGTAACATCTTTCCGAAAAGGAACTTTGTTGCTTCGGTGCTCCACAAACTCCAGGGCCCAAAAGAGCCCTCTTCCTCGTATATCACCGACGTACTTGCAATCGGCAAACGTTTCTTGCAGCAATTTTCCAAGCTTTCTACCACTCTTGGCACAGCTCTCTATAAGGTGGTCCCGCTTCACGATCTTTTGTACTGCCAATGCAGCTGCGCATGCTACTGGATGGGCTTGGAATGTCTGGCCGTGATTGAATGCCGATGTGCCTTCTCTCAATACATCAACGACTTTGCTTCCGAGCAGCATCGCTGATATAGGAACGTAACCACCTCCGAGACCCTTTCCAACGGTCACTAAATCTGGTTGAATTCCTTCTTGTTCGAACCCAAAGTATGTTCCAGTGCGTCCGACACCACACATTATCTCGTCAAGGTGAAGTAGAATTCCATATTCGTTGCACAAGTCCCTGACGCCCCGAAAATATCCTCTTGGGGCCGAAACGCAGCCGGATGTTGCACCAACAACTGGTTCCGCTCTGAAAAGCCTGTGGTAAGCAAGTATCCACTCTCAAGGATTATGGATTGCTCACATGAATGATATGATTTTTTCAGGACCGATGCGGAGGAACTCCAGTCGAAGCTCCGAAACCAATTTTTGCACGTATTGTTCCTCGGTCTCGTCGTTCTTTTGATACTGATATGCATAAGCCGGGCTCACGAATGACACATTCGAAGGCAGAATACCCATATAAGGCGTTTTCCGGGGTTGATTAGATGATACCATCATTGCTCCCATCGTATTACCATGGTAGGCTTGCTTCCTGGCGACATAGTGGCGTCTTTGAGGCTCCCCTTTCTCCACAAAGTATTGCCTGGCCACTTTGAGTGCGGCCTCGTTTGCTTCGCTTCCACTACCAACTAGATACGCCTTTTCGAGTTTGTGTGCACCGCCTCCCATATTTACAAGCAATTGTGCAAGCTCCTCGGCCGGTTCCGTTGTATATGAACCGGTGTGTATATAGCTCACTTTCTGCATTTGAGCCATTGTCGCTGCTATCACCTCAGAATTTCCATGTCCCAAGATAGCGACTGCCGCTCCACCACACGCGTCGAGAATCTTTCGGCCATCGTCAAGAAATAAATAGCTCCCATGTGCATGGGTAACTGTATGCGGTAGCTCTGCTAGTGATCGATGTAGGAGGGCAGGATCTTTACTTTGTCCGCGAATAACAGTTGGCGTCTCATGAATAGGAGCAAAATTATAAGCTTGGATCGTCTCTTTGGTAACAATAGATGTAGTCATGATGGAAGCCCTTTTGATCTGATAATTGGAAGCAATCAGCCAGCTAAGCTTTTCTTTAAAGCCATACAAGTTATTATTTTTCACCTGTAAACGGCGAAAAGATTTCATTTTCAAGGCACTGGAATTATGCGACGTGTTGTCGCAGATACTTTTCGTCTTCGGTGCAAAGGATGCACAAACCCGAATTACGGTTACGGTATCGCCTTTAAGAACAAATCCGATTTCAATTACAATTTGTCCACAAGCACTCTTGTCATAACTCCGAATTTTACGAAACGATCAAGGCTATAGGCGAGCTCAAATAAGACAAGTAACCTGTTCATTTTAGTTCAATTAATGCTCCTATTCTTTGGGTCGTTGATCGTCAAAGGATTCTCGGACCGGGTTTGATCAAAGCCGAAATGCGATCAATGGATATTTCACGTCTGATTCGGCAAAGCAAACCTACTCGATTCCTATTAGAGCTATCTTGCCAATGGGAATTGAATGAGACGAAATCTGTAGTTGTGGAAGCGACCAATGGAATATAGCCCCGGACAACACTCGTCTACGGCTATGTGGTGCATAATATTCTACAAGATCATACAGTAAAACCGAGCTATAACGAATAGAAGGCCCCCTTGTCATTATATCGATATCATGTTAGAAGTTATTCATATGAATATGAAGAGTGCTCCGAATCGTTACTGGTCAGACATGTTATTATACCACGGTGCTCTCCAATCCCACATGAAATAAAATATCGAGATATCGGATTTAGATCTTGGAAGGCTTTTGTTCGTTATAGCCAGCTTCTACTGTATTTATATTTTATTTTTCTGAGGTTCACGAAATATAATGTAGAGTGGAGATGTTAATCGGTAATGACAGTTTGATATCCCCTGGAAATATTTCATCTGTGCCTAGGTACACTAAAACCAGGGCTTGTATACACTAGGCTCTTTGCTAAGCGTACGTAGTGTCTCGCTCAACATACCGTCATCCACAGATAGTAGTGATTGATCATAGTATTTGATCTCGCCAACGTGAAATGGAAGCTCATCTACTTCGCAAACTGTGCCTGTACTCGGTAGCTCTCCAGTTTGGAAATATTTACGAACATTTTTGGCCGTGCATAGAGAGGGTGCACTAAGTGAACCATGCTGTGATATTTTAGTCAGCTGTCGTATTGGGGCTTCTCCAGTGCTGCTGAAGGAGAAATGCAAGAGTGATTGACTTACACCTTCAGATCGTTGCTCAAGGACAGTGGAGTTTGGGAAAAAGCCGGACATCAAATGAGCACTATAGATAGAGCAGTGATCAGCTTGTGGGGTTCTCCTGAAAGATGTTTGATTCTATATTCAAAAACTCACTTTTTCAGAGGAGTAACCGGATCCCGAGTATTTCCAATGAACAACAACGGATGCGCTGTCTCGCCACCAATCTCACCTAATAACGAAAATGATGAGTTAGCTTAATACCGGTGAATGAGAAGAAGACTAACCGTCGAATCGCCAAGCCGCTCTCTCTTTGAATCCTATGTATTTGAGTGCAATAGTGGACCACATGTTTCCAAAGATCTTGCTTTGATTATTAAGTGTTTTCCGATACTTTAAAAAGGAAGCTTTGCTGAAATTTTTGACGGTGGCCACATCCGTACCAGCTATCCCAATACCTACCTCGTCGTCAAAGGTATAACAGTCTTTTCCACTAACATCTTCCTTACAGCTAGTAGAAGACGGTGACCAGCTCTCACGGCCTTGTAGTTTCAATTCCAATAGTGATGTTCCGTTACCCTGCGCTACCTCCGCAAGAACTTTGGCCAAGAGCTCGAACCTTAAGTAGGGAGCATATACCGTGTTGGCTATTAGGCGGTTGAGATCACTGTAAGTGACGACCTCCGGCACTTGATCGGAAGTTCCAAAAACCACAATCGGTTCGGTTTTTAATGTGGCGAGTATGCCTTCGAATTTATCCTTGAGGTCACCTGGTGTCCCCCCGATTGCAAATGGACACCTTTTCAAACCCGCTTCATGGCAGTACTCGAAAAACTTGTCCATGATAGAATCCGTGTCTTGCAAGTTCGAAAGCCACGAACCAGTGTAGTAATCAGTTGCGTTGCAGACAGCATCTATGGCGGCGCGTCCGATCCTATGAGGTTCCATTGCCGCAAAGGTCATTCCGAGAATGGATCCGTAGGAGAAGCCCCAGTATAGAAGTTTCTCTTCGCCTTTGTTCCAAGTGTTTCGTTTTCGGACGGCTTCCACTGTGTCACTGGGAGTCAACTGAAGAGACCTTTGGGATAGCAATCTCTCCGTTTCGGCTTCGCGCCATTCCCCGTGTCTTTCAATGAACTCAACTATATCTAAGACAACGGGGGATGTGTTCATGAAATTACCCACCCATTCTGATTCTGTTTTTGTCTTCGCACATGCCGCACCTAAAGCCTCATTACGAGCCCAGGCTTGATGAACTGCGTTGTCTGAGCTGCCGATAAGACCTTCTGCTTCTTCCTGCAATCTAGCCTCGTATCGAGATTGGGGGTCTGGATAGCATGAGAAGTTAGGTGTAGTATTATTTACACCTCTTGGGTCAAACCCAATAATATCAAAGTACTTGCCGAGATCGCTATTAGGATCTGGTTGACCGGAGGTGAAGTCGACAATAGTCTGGATTCGTTGGCCTTGTCTGAAGAGGAGGCTTATACCCGAACCTCCTGGTCCCCCTGAACATAAAACCCTAACCTGTCAGCCTATGCATTTTAAACAGTGCTCAACGAATTTAGTTAGCTTCAGAATAACATACCTGGGTTGATCAGAACAGGTCCTCCATATCGCTTATCTGTAACGGGGACTCTAGCTGGGAGCTTGGTGATAGCTAAAGCAATCTTTTCACCAGCGCCGTCCGTCCGATTCCAGTTCATTGGGAGCTCGAGACGAGCACATTGATAGCCGTCAAAGCAGGGATAATACTTAAGATCTGTTGTGGGTGTGATCTAGATTCTATTGTCAATACGAAATGCGACCTCATAGGCGTTTTTCCCGCACTCTTTCGAGATCTACAGTAGAGCATGTTCCAGCGTGGACCCATTTGTAAGACTCACATGATGCCATGCAAATTCAGAAGGCTCGTCTAAAAGCGATTGTGTCTGTTCATCTTCCTTAAATTGAGCAGGAAATATCCACTGCCGCACATTGAACACAAGAGCCAACGCGATGACACACGAGACGAGAAATACTCTGCTTTGTGAGAGCTTTCTGCCACGAGGTAAACCCTCGGGCTTTTCTGGCTGATATCCCATTTGGTCTGCTTAAATCATTCGTTCTGGGAGTTGGATCAAGCAATATTCAACGTTAAAAGCCCGCAAAGGTAGAGCGATGAGATAAATTGGTGTCGAGAGATGAATGAGGAGTTGAAGTCGGAGAACAGGAAAGGTCTAGCTAGTTGACTAACTAATGCTGACTGCTGCCTGACTCATGCTCCAGTTAATTTATTTTGATAGTTAGTTAATGCGCGTTGTTGTCGTTCTTATTGCGGGGGGCTGTCCAATCGTTGATGCCGGATAAGCAGAATGTAACTATCTGATACCGATCCTTAGCCCTAAAGTCTTAACCCTAATGGCTCGTCTTCTATCCTTCGACCCTTGAGAACACAAAGGGGTTATGGACATGCTCGATTATTTCATTATCAGATACAGTGTGCAAAAAACAAAAAGCAGAAAACATTTACTCAATTTATTTAGAAAAATGCCCCGTCACGAAACTTAATCGGAATAACAATATAAATGAAACATTCTTGATCACATTCGACAACCTTGAGAGCGCTGTCTCTCTTGCATCACTTAAGTCAATGTTTGTTCACTTCCAAGGTTCCATTAGCTTGACTCTTTCTACTTCGTGAGGAAGTTGCCTTGCTATCGAGACGATGTTCCATGATGAGTGTGCATAACAGACTGCGCGTGTGATTCGACAACTCCTGGAGGCGAGTAAATGGTATATCTATTTTTGCCTAGTACACTTCAAAGATTCAGCTTTTAAGTAGCCAATTGATGGCTCACCACCCGACGTGGTGATGCCTGTTCCGACTTGCTCCTAATGGGCAACCAATGCTACAAGGTGTTTAAGATAACGTAGACAAATGGTACAAGCGCTAGAGAACATGCACACTCCAGTAAAGACAATTATCCAACGGTAAGATACCGACGTTGCAGCTCCAGTTGACCTTGAATTGGAAATAAGGAACCCTCCAATAGGTCCTGCAAGCACATTTCCAATCCCTTTACCAAAGTTGAGCAGACTAAATACCATCGGTCCTGCTGTCACATCTTCAGTTATGGCGCTGCTTATTCTCGCCCAAAGAGCAGTAAACCCTGCGCCAAAGAAGCCATAAATTATAGCAAATATTATCAAGACCGAAAGAGACTCTCCTAGTCTCCACATGGTAAGACAAGCAATTGCTGCAACTGTGGTTGACAAGCAAGCAAGGGTGTTCACTGGGACCTTTCGATCAGATAGAAAGCCAAAGACAAACTGGCCACCGACTTGAGAGACGCTCATCAGCGCAAGGAGAAGTGCGCCACTTTTGCCGCCGAGATTTAGCGAGGATGCATAAGTTGGTAGATACAACGACGGAAAAAAGTATCCAAATCCTTGCAGAAGATTCGAAGCGGAGTATATCCAGAACGAATAACTCCGCAAAAACGTCCAATTAATCTCCCGCGCAGTGGTTTGCTGCGAGGGCGGCAACCGACTCTTCAAAAGAGGTATCAACGGCCCCGTGAGCAAGGTGAGAGTCAGGGCCATAGCACGAAGCGTCGTTCTATATCCATACTTCCCCAATAGTGCATGTAACACGAACGGCATAATGGATCCTGAGACACCAGAGGCACCACAAAGAATACCATAAGCCATGCCGCGGCGTGTAATCCAGTATTCGTTGACCACACTGAGGATAGGGTAGTAGAATACGAGGAAACCTAGACCATAAGCCACACCCTGTGTAAGGATGAGCACTTCTAATGTGGATGCAAAAGATCCTAAGACGAGTCCAGCGATAGAGATGTGCCCTGAAACATCAATTAGAGATTTGCGTTCTTGACACTCAGACGTACGTACATCCGACCCAAATCATCTGCCGCTGCCACCGTTGGTACCTCTGAATCAAGGCATAATAATTGGCGTTCCGAGATAACCGAATCCAGATGCCATGGTACCAACAACTGAGATATAGGGTTTTTTGGCGAATTCTGAAATGTGGGAGTAATATTCTTGGAAGACACCAAAAGAGAGGGGGAATCCTGCAATACTTATCAGCCTCATACTATATCTTAGATTCAAAACGAAAAATATTTACCCCATAGTAATGTCTCGAACATAAATGCAACGAAAAGTAGTTTCCAAGCAGCAGGTCCTCCATCTACTAGAGCAAGATCTTGTTCCGTTCTCCTACGATTCGTTGGCTCGTTTTCTATATCCTGTGGTGATGATGCTCTTTCACGGCGTTCAGAGGTCGAAGCAGCCATGACTGACTGAGGGTCCACAACGCTCATCAACTCAAAATCACTCATCGCGATTGCTCAAAACTAATAACGACTTAATATACAATGACGACTGAGATTTTTGTTAGCGATCGCCTTTATCTTGTAGTGCATATTAATGTTGTAACTACTATGGAGCAGGCTTTGAGTTAGGTCCAAAGGTTTTACCGAGGCTAACGTCAGGGTACTGGCGATGCCTTAGTTATGTTCTGTTGTACAATGGACTGAGAACTGCTTCATTATAGCAGAAGGCTATAATAATACACATATCCAGGGAATTACCTGACGTTCAGTATTATTTCAAACGCCCTCATGTCAGAATTGTGAAAAGAGTAAAATATGTGTAACAATGCCGCACTACCGAAGTAGTGGTGAAAATAATCGAAGGTCAATGTATCAAAGAATCATGCTCATCCCATAGACTTTCTCACAAAATCAAATGCGACCCTGCGCTTTAAGAAGTCAAACGAAAAGCTACCAGAGTAAAGCGTCGCTTCAAGGTCGAATCAATGCACAAGCGTATGCAACCAGGTGTCATCTATTATGCCCCCGTCTTAGTTGGAGGTAGGAAGCTGGACGAGGGAAAGGGGGAGTTTGGCGTATGTAGCAACTCCCTGGGTAAGAGCAGTGAGTTCACCCACGGTTTGGGTCAGAGGGACGTTGCCTGACGGATGATGTCAATATAAGCTCGATATATGATGTTCGGTGGCAATGCCTTACTCTCAATGCCGCTGCAAAGGTTGTTTGCCAATGGGAGAATGCTCTCAACGGTGCTGACAGGGTTGGAAAGGAGGCTGGTGATGTCGCCAACTGCGGTAGAGACGACATCGCGCTTGGCCAAAGGAGCCAAAGATCCGACTTCTGTAAAACCGGTCGTCAGATGAAACCTAAAAAGTGGGGGGGTTTTGTTGGGGGGGGGAGGAGGGGGGGAATCTGAATGACGATGGTACTTACCATTGACAGCAGGAGCAGCAACAGAGCCAACAGTGTTGACGGCATATCCCACGGTCTCGGTAGCACCTTGAACGATTTCGCGCTTAGCGGGTGCACCAACGAGGGCAGTGATCAAAGTCTTGATCTGGGAGAGGTCAGCCTCCAAGGCGTTGAGGTCAAGGTCGGTCTCAGCATTGTTGACGAGGCTACTGAGAGAAGGCTCAACGCTGTTGAGCAAAGTGTTGAGTTGGTTCAAAGTAGAGTCAAGGGAGGTAGTGACAGTTCCGCGAGGGATAGCAACGGCACTGACGGCGCCGGCGAGGGCAAAAGCAGCAGCGATTCCAGTGAACTTCATTTTGATGGTAGATTTGGGTTGAAAAGAGTGACTGAGTTGGACAGATGATTATAAAAAGAAATGAGCGAATGTAAGACTGTAGTTCTGGTTATGTTGATGAAAAAACAAAGAACTATTTCGACTCAAGTAATTGACTTGATTTTTATATGTGTCTTTCGAGTAGACCTAACCCCTATTTTCTTGTAATGTCCATTGTAGATGCCTAATTGAGCATGTTTGACAGTCAGCGATCGCCAGTTCCTATTGACAAATGGCAACTTGAAGTCATACCGATCGACATTAGAGAGGATGACTTAAAATGAGTGCTGCTTGTGTGATGCCAATGGAGTCAAGCAGATTTAAAGCTAAGCAAGGTAGACTTTGCCTAATAAGTTAGGCATTATGGTGTCTGGGGTTTGCCCTGTCGATCTCAGCCTCTGTCGATGTCAGTTTTGTGGCTGAACATAACCCCCCGTTAAGGTAGTCTAAACAGGACTTTGCTTGCTATTGTCATAACCAGCCACTCAACCACTTAAAAATATACATTGTTTGATGACTGATGTAGGTCTTCTATCTCATAAAGAGTTCTCCGAGGAGGTTAGGGCAACATAGTTGCCGTAGAAAGAGAATTAGAATGTTCAAACATAGTTCGAAGTTCAACGGATCTGCTAAAAAGGAAACGTCGGTGGCACATGATCGGCATATGAAGCTTTAGCTGTTTACATTCAAGTTTCAACTAATTTCCTACTAAAGTGACTATTGAAGTTTGACCTTATTTCCAGAATTATGGTTATTACAATTTATCATTTAGCCAATAACCATTGAAGAAATCTACCGTCGATTAAAGCGCTTTTTAGCAAACGGTGATCTTCAACCAGGTTTGCTTTCTATGACATCGATAAAACATCCCAAAATGGCAAGGAGTAACATCTAGCGTCACATACTAGCACAGCGTTTGAGCCGTTTGCTGATCCATATTTCCCCTCAAAATTCTAACCTTCCAGAACGGAAAGGATGATCGAGCACAGACAGGAACCTGCCATGATCGTCGGGGAACTCATTTCTTTTGACGGAGCTTAGTCTTACGGATCAGTCTGGGGAATGACAGCATGGCTGATTTTCCACGTGTTGGTTGCGTCTTGTTTATTACATTTATCTAAAGTTTCTTCGGATTTTATATCAATTGAGGTCAAGAGGGATACGTTGCGATATTTCATCCCTGACCAGTCTATTTGTTTAAGGGGCCAGTGGGTACCTAAGTACTTTAAAGGCCTGTCTCTCAAAAGACTAGGAGGCGTCATTGGGTTATTGCTTCTATAATAGTTTTATTTATGACTTTGATGATCTTATTGAGTATGATTCATACTCGGAAACTCTAAGCGCACAAGCTCATTTCATTCGACTTCAATTGATAAGCCCAACAACGACGGATCGTCATTCAATGCAGTAGATCTTCGGGATTTGTATGTGTTGAACTTGACTTGTAAGAACCGTAATAAGTATACTACGTAGTTAGACATCAAGCTACCTGTATTTCAGGAACGAATCTGCCATTCTGCCAATTCTGCAGTCACTTCCTCTCCAGAGCAGCTTTGATACTCCCCACCAAATCAGCCTGTTTCAATCCTACGGCCTCATTGTCAAGTTTGCGAGTAGCAGAAAAGTCCGATCCAATCCCGGCTTTAAATACAGCCGCAAAGATCAAGTCCAATGCACCGATGAAATTACCATGTCCAATCTTCTCAAACCCTTCTTTCCTCAAATCGTCCGTTGTGCGATGTGTAATAGTCCAGTCTTCGCGAGTGGTCTTTGTTGTCTTGAGCAACGCTTCGAAGATTTCGTTCTGGCTGATAATGAGTTCCGAAACGTAGACATATCTGTTCTGGAATTCGTCTGGTCTGGAGAGAATGCCGCTCACGATAGCTCCGAGGGAAGTCATGTTTATAGAGTCGAATTTGCCGGTGCCGTTGTCGTACAATGTTGCAGTGCGCTTTTCGGGGTCAAGGCCGAAGGCATTCCGTTCCGTACTCTGGAGTGGCTGTCAGTAAACGTATTCAACTGTGTCGAAGTGAAAGAATGTCTCCATGTTCCTTACCCAGTCGAAGAAAGGGCCATTAATAACAGCTGTCCAGCTGGTCGCAGGGTTCTTAGAGACAACACTCTGAAGGTGCTTTACCGCATCCACTTTTCCTTGGAAGATGGGGACTGCTTCCAGAACCTTGGGATTTGTCGTATCCTGTAGTCATAAATTATCAGTCTTTTAAGAACCTCTCAGGAACCCTAGGTTGATACTGACACTTCCGAATTCACTAGGAATCACACGTTTAACCCCGACAGCGGCGGCAACATCCACCAACCTATTTTGCAGTTCCAGAGTCACTGGGTTTGCATCCAAGGCTACAACAAGCGCATCTTGTCCCTCCAGTGCGCTCTTGAGGAACGAGTCGTCGCCGAAGTCGCCTCGGACGACCTTGAGAGCGGCATGGCCTTCTTGAGTGATTTTGGAGGTTGACCCTTCGCGCACAAGAGCTGTGACTTTGAAGCCAATTGCAGAGGAAAGTAGACCGTTCAGAATAGATTGGCCAACGCTTCCGCTTGCCTATTCAGCCATGCTGTTAGAGTAAATATTTCCAAGGCTGTTCAGTGTTGGTAATGAGGAGAGACGTACTCCGACAAGGGCAACATTCTTAAACGCAGACATTTTGAGATCTGATTCGGGTTTCTAAACAGTGCCCAGTAGAGTTTGTCGTCTGATATCAATTGACGTTTCTTGTATTGCTGGTTAGAAAGATTAATCCTGAAGTGGCCAGGAGACTGTCATATTTATAGTTGAAGTCAAACGTAGATGACTGGGCCTCACCGGAGGATTTCCGCTATGGTTTCTCAATTTCTAATACGAGCACATAAGCAAGCTGAATATTTCAAATAAGTTTCCGACATGACGAATATTCTCGCCTCTTCGGTCGAACAATCGAGATATTTTCCTGTATAGTTTGCGTAGTGTTGGAAAAGATATCGCGCTAGCGGACGCTAGCGGACAGTCAGTCCCATACAAAAATCGCACCGATTATTTTCAAGCTAACCACTTTTGGCATTGATTTTTGGAAGGATTTCTTTCTTCGCATTTCATAATCTTTCCTAGTCTTTTGTCAAGGCCTATTGTACATTTCTTACGACTCTGTGAAGAGAATGATGCGTTTCATAAGATCGATCCTGTTAGATCTTGTATATATCGGTCTAAAATCTCACGTCAGTATTCCTGGGCGATCCAGGTGCCAGATAGCAACATTAAAAAGACGTACCAGCAAGACCCCATAGGTAATTCTTTTTCTTCAGCGACCGTTTCAGAACATATAATCCTTCCGAGTCATCTGTTGTGATTGCATGGTCTAGTTCCCTTTGCTGAAACATGGCCATTAAACTATGGTGATCGGATATGACGCCTGTGATGGGAATTATTCCATTGGCAAAGTCTGTGTCTTGATCCTCGAGATAGTTTCTTGCAATATCGATAGTAATTTTAGTATGTGTTGAGATTGCTTGTAGGCATGACTCGGCGGCTTCTTTGTCTTTGGTGATTTTGGTCAACTTTGCAAATTGAAGTTCAACCGCCGTTCTTCCTTGAGTTAGTATGTGATAGTCTATTATTATTCAAGTGAGGGGAAATGGAATACTCACACGAGTAGTATAGCAATAGCGCTGCAGAATGGTCTCCAGGACCCAGGCGCTTTTTCAAACATATCTCCAAGACGTGCCATTATATGGCTATTTAGATCTTCGAAATATGACTCTTGATATTCATCAAGAGATTTCATGTATTGTAGAGTCTGCCCAGCTAAGTATGCGGCTTGTAATTCTTCGCTGAAATAGTCATATGTCTGTTTCTCTTCCTCATTCTCCGGAGAAGATCGTAAGGTGTGTATATCTGGGAGATCTTCAAAGTCTCGTGGCTGTTCCATCAGGAGAGGTAGATGGTTTGGTAAAGAAGCTAGCGCAAGGATTCTTCTAAAGTCAAATACTGGCCTTGAGCATGACTATGGAGGAGAAGGCTCACCGATCTAGCAAAAATATAGCCCACCAAACGACTGCCGCTTCGTGACTATCGCGATTCTTATCATGACAATCTAGAAGTCGAGCCACACGAGCTAAACCCGTGGTAGTCGATAAAGTGACATAAGCATCTGAAAGCAAGCCAGCGCCAATTTGGTATACTGCTAGCAATAAACCACATTGAATAGTATAAAGAGAGAATCTCCTTGTCAGCTGCAAAGAAGAAAAGATCTTCTGCGCCTGTGTATAGAGTCTTTGCATCTGAGCCTGTTCTCGAATTTCAGTTGATGATGGCTGAGTGGCTAGGTGAATGCATAAAAGAAGACCGGCAAGCTCTGCGTCTGCTACTTCCAATATATGGCAATTCTTTATGCGATTGCTGATTCTGTGGATGTCGATTAGCGGTAACCAGTGGTGAATATACTGCATATATCGCTCCATAATATGAGTCGGGCTAGTTGAGTGATCTTCCAGGATCCATAGTATTTGGTGTGTGATAAATTGTTCTGTACTTTCTGAGCAAATGTCCAAGATGCGAGGTGAATTTGGACTATCTCCTGACACCGCACGCAGATAGGCATAACAACATTGCTGCCGGTTCCTTTTTAAAAATCCAGTCACCGCTCGCCCTTACTAACGAGGAATAATTGCTTACTTTGAACATCGGTCACAGGCTGGCAGCTTTCTGTCACATTTTCGCTTCTTACTGTGGCAAGCTGTGCAGGAAGTCGGGGAAGTTGGCGAGCTTGGTTTTTGCCTTTTTTTATCGTGGATTGTATCGTCCATCTTCGTATTCGAAGTAAAAATTACAGAATATCCAACTATATCACTCCATAAATTTTGATTGTCGTTGTTGGTTGAGATTTCAAACTATGGTGACGACAAAAGCTAAATATTTAGGTAGCCGTGTCTCTAGCATGCAAAATTTGACCAATTAACGGCCGGCTTCCAAAAAGGGTAGTCAAGGAGGCTTGCAGTCGAACGTCTCGTACTTTGAAAAGCTTACAATCCTCGTTAGTACTTCTCAGATAGCGTGGATATTTGTGTGCAATGAAACAGATATTTAGAATGTTACTGCCACATATGTACTGGCGCTGTATCAGAATTCTCCTCCTTTACAATATAAAGCCCGCAGCCTCTAGGCGACAGATTGATAGGGATAATGACAGAACATTTTGAAAGAAGAAATGCCATATGGAGAACGCATATCAATCCGATTTATCTAAGTTATGAATAAATCAATACCTGGTCACTCAACTCACCGTATCGATAGCATTTCCTAGCAGATTGAGGGCTTGGTACACTACGTGATCTTCGATCATCAAGACGTATGTACTTGAAATTTGTACACAGCTAGCGAGGGATAGGTAATAAATCCATACTTTTAATGACCAGATGATCCGCTGCTGAAAATCTTGGTAGCGTGCCTAGAAGTGAGGACCTTGGAGCTTGCCCCAAGTCAGTACGTAGTATAAGAAGCACGATCCGCGCGATTGTGTCCCTACCTAGGTACGACATTTCTATAGCCAGAATGGCTTCCATCCGTTCCAGAGAAGCAACGACATGCCTTGTTCACTGACATCCTTTTGGAAGCAGTGGTGGCTTCATCTCACATCCGACGGCTTTCAGCCATACAAAAAGCGTATCTATCTCACATTGACTGAATTTCTTGCGTATTGGCAATTATTCCTGGAGCAGGATGATGTCCTTTTTCAGATTCATTAATGTGAACATACATAATGGTTAGGAGGCGTTTGTCTAAGAAGCGTCATGATCCAACCAATTCATCCCGGGGGCCGCCTGAAGAGATCGAAGGTCAACGAGTCATTATTCGGGCTTAAAGATGAGGGAATGCACTCTATTTGACTTTAATGTCAATAATATTGACATTGGAAGACATGTGAATCTAGAAAATGACCAGATACGACGGGCGGGGGACGCCGGAGCAATGTATCTTGAATCTCGAGTTGAATGCTTGATGTGAATGCTTGATTGTTATGCCTTCGGAGATAACCCTATTCGAGAAGGTCGATTATGCAAGGCTTAGTCCATGAAATGACACGTCCGATGATCCTTGTCATAATGTCATTCTCCTATGTGGGGATGTGGATGCGAAAAGGCTCCATTTTCTACAAGTCTTCAAGCCATCCAAGGCATGAATACTGATACGATATCAAGGCAAGAAAAGTAGCGATACTTTGAGCTACATTCCGCCGAGTTACTATTCGTGGATCCGTCCACGTTCCTCCTGCGACAGAAGCGAAAGGTCGGAATTCCTTTGTGGCTGGTCTCGAATAAAGCACGCCAATAATCGCAAGCCGTCAAGACGATGGAATAGAGGAGATATCACATGCTATCTCATTGAGGACGAAATCTTCAAGCACCCGCACACATCATGCTAATCCGTTTAGATTTTATTCCCATCGCGAATTTACCGAGACGGCGACCTCCGATTATACCAAAATTTGGGGATAGTCTTGGCAGGGCTACTTCACAGTACTTTTGCATGAATAAACACGGTGTTTATCGAATGTTATCAGTATATCTCTGCACGTGAGCCCCATTGGGGCTCAACGGTTACATCCGCGGCACGGGTGGGCTGTTTAGGGCCTTTTAGGTTCTCTTGTTTGGGGATTTAATTCGCCAGAGACATGATAACGATCTGATCTGCATGATTTGCGTACACTGCCGTACAGGAGTATTGCTGTGATTGGGTATTCGGGGACATCCTTGCGGTCAGGTCTCATTTTGTCAGGGTTAAGGTTATTTTGATGGATGCCAATGCGACGGCATTATCAAGCATCGTGCCAGCCTGCCAAGTGTTTCTAAGTCCCCAGCAAACGTCTTGGTAAGTCTTGTTTTACTTGGCTGTAAGCAGTGGATCGAATGTTTGTATAAATTGGGGAAGGTTGTCCAGCGAAAGATCAGCATTGGAACTTACCTTCTATCGCATTCCCCAGACATATTTGTTTTTAGAAAGCTAGAACTTGAGGTAGACAATGTTCGACTCTCGTTCCCTCCTCCTTACCTTGGCCACCCTCCAGGGTGCCCAAGCCTGGGGTGCTCTCGGCCATGCCACTGTCGCTTATATCGCCCAGAACTACCTCGACGACACCACAGCAGCTTGGGCCAAGGGCGTCTTGAACGATACCTCAGACTCTTACTTGGCCAACATCGCCTCATGGGCCGATAGCTATCGTGCCACCACCGCTGGGAAGTGGTCGGCTCCTTTGCACTTTATCGATGCCGAGGATAGCCCTCCAACCAACTGCAACGTCGACTATGCGCGAGACTGTGGCTCCACTGGCTGCTCCGTCTCTGCTATCGCAAACTATACACAGCGTGTAGGCGACGGCCGTCTTAGCGCAGCCAATACAGCTGAGGCTCTCAAGTTCCTCGTTCACTTCCTTGGCGACATCACTCAGCCATTGCACGACGAGGCTCTCGACGTAGGCGGAAACACGATCACCGTCACTTTTGACGGCTACAGCAGCGACAATCTGCACTCAGATTGGGACACCTACATCCCGCAGAAGCTGGTTGGCGGATCCACGCTGTCAGACGCACAGACTTGGGCCAACGAGCTCATTGCCTCGATCGACAGCGGCAGCTACAAGAGCGTAGCCGCAAACTGGATCGAGGGTGATGACATCTCCAATGCCGTTACCTCCGCCACCGCCTGGGCCAGCGATGCCAACGCTTTCGTATGCTCTGTGGTCATGCCCAATGGTGTGGCAGCGCTGCAGCAGGGTGATTTGTACCCTGACTACTATAACAGCGTCATTCCCACCATCGAGCTGCAAATCGCCAAGGGTGGTTACAGATTGGCCAATTGGTTGAACAGTATCTATTCCGCCAACATTGCCAAGTCTAAGCGTGACGGCGAACGCATGATTTCGAAGAAGGATGTCGACTTGTCCGGTCGCAGCTTCTTGCCTCCTCCGATTCCCTTGAGTGACGCGAAGCGAAAGAGGGCCGCTGCTGGATTCGGATGCAGCCACAGGCACTAACCTTCACATCCGCAAGAATAGCAGGCACAAAAGAGTTGGAATTGAGGTCGCAGTTGTTTTTGTCGTGCAAAAGTGTGTAAATAGTCAGTCTTCGCAGACTAGTGAAGCGCATTAGACCATGAATGAATGGGAATGATGAATTAGAATATGCCAAGTAAACTCATAAGGCCAATGATTCCTGACCTGTATAATTAAAGCTTTTCTTCTGTTTCTCACAGGAGATGTGTGATGATATCTGGAGTGTTGGTTGAGTAGAAATAAATGAGAAATCAGATCGCACCTTCCTAGACGCGTCGTTTTGGCCTGAGGTCCCAGGCAGCAAACGTGGGGCAGCGGACTCATTCCGCTGAACTTTTGAGACTTCAAAATCATCAATAACTATTTCTATTTCCACACGGACTCATGTCGTCGCGATCTTGTACTTGACATGGAGGATATCGACACAAAATGCGCATCTCTACGTGCGCAAATTGCCGCCACCGAATCCCAACTTTCAGCCCTCAAGCAGGAGCTGGAAGCTACCGAAAAGCTGCGCGGGGAAACTGTACCAGTATCGACAGCATCGAGCGAGCATTCTGAGCGCAAATGGCCTCTTTCAGCAGAAGAGTACCAGCGATATGGGCGTCAAATGATCGTATATCAAATTGGACTTCCTGGTGAGGACAATTGCTCGGTTGTCTTTCGGTTCAAGTACGATTACTAACGACGACTTCTGTCTCAGGTCAACTCAAACTTCGAGCCGCATCCGTTCTACTAGTCGGCGCAGGTGGGCTCGGTTGTCCTGCAGCGCTATATCTCGCCGGAGCTGGAGTTGGTATACTCGGTATGGTTGATGGAGACACGGTCGAATCCTCCAATCTTCATCGCCAAGTTCTACATCGCACGAAGAATGTTGGAAAATACAAAGTGGACAGTGCGATTCAGTATCTCGAAGAGTAAGATCACGTCTTATGGGCTTGGACGAATTACATGGCTGATATTTCATGTCTTCGCGTATAGATTGAACCCACACGTGAAATATCGTGCCTATCGCGAGCATCTGACATCTCAGAATGCGCCTGCTATTTTTCAAAATTACGACGTTATTCTCGATTGCACCGATAATCCCGCAACTCGATATTTGATCTCAGACACTGCGGTCCTTCTCGGAAAACCACTTGTCTCAGCATCAGCATTGAGAACAGATGGACAGCTAATGGTCTTGAATAACCCACCAAAACCACCCGGTGATCTAACAGGAGGGCCGTGCTACCGATGCGTCTTTCCCAAGCCACCCCCTGCAGATACAGTCGTCAGCTGTGCAGATGGGGGCATACTCGGTCCGGTAGTCGGCACTATGGGCCTTTTACAAGCCCTGGAAACCATCAAAGTTCTCACAAAGCCTGCGGGTCAGAACACTGACGATCGACCTTCTCTGCACATATTCTCCGCTTACAGCAACCCACCATTCCGTACTATTCGTTTGAGAGGCCGACGGGCCAATTGCGCTGTCTGCTCATCAGAACCGACCATTACACTAGAAACCCTACAGTCAGGGTCAACAGACTATGTTCAATTCTGCGGCTCAGCAAATTTCCCACAAGTGCTCTCCAAAGATGAACGCATATCCGTGCGTGACTTTGAGCCTATCTACGACTCTAGAAAATATACCTTGGTCGACGTCCGGGATCCAGTTCAATTTGGTATATGCAACCTAGAAAACAGCATCAATATTCCCATTAGCCAAATCTTACAGGGCAAGGCCCAAGCTACAGATTCAAAAGAGACTTTACAGTCACTCCTCCCGCCAGAAGTGGCCTCTATTGACTCCACCGATCCGATATACTTCGTTTGTCGTATGGGCAATGACTCACAGTTGGCCGTCCAGAAGCTGAAAGAGTTGGGCTTGGACGAAGACGGGAAGCGGTTCATTGGCGATATTCGCGGTGGCCTCAAAGCCTGGAAAGCAGAAGTCGATCCAGAGTGGCCGGAGTACTAAGCTAGCTATTAGATAAAAGAAATATTACAAGCGCAATATATAATTCAAAAAGAGAAGTTTGACGCCCATTGTCTAAAGGTATGAAACCCCCCACAAAGGCCACACGACACACACAAAGGTCCTAGATCATAAAGCTATTTTTTGTAGCAATCCCGCTTTCTTTCGTCGAAAGGAGTCTAGATACAAAAACCCCCATTGGAAAACCTCCACCATCAAACACCATCACACCATTTGAAAGATATCACTCAGTCAAGCCAGTCCATTCCGTTCGTGTTCGTAATGAGGGGATCCTTGAGACCGACACTCTCTAGCCTTCTGCTGCGCATCCCGCGCAACAAACTCAGCCTGCGCATACCGGTCCTGTACAATTGCACGCGGAAGTGTAGTCCTAAGGTCATTAACCGGAATCCGCAATTCGTTCAACACATTGTATTCGGGACTACCGATGACCTGCGGAAAGATCTGCGAAAGCGCAAAGTCGGATGCGACGCTGTTGTAGTCGGGAGGGAGCAATTGACCGTCTGCGCGGAAGATGCCGTGCCAGACGTGTTCTGAGTAGCCGCGGTGGTTGGGGTATGATGCCGTTGCGAGGTAGAGGTCGACGCCGGTTAAGGCGGTTGAGTTCTTGTCCTGCGTAGCGATGTTTGTCGCGATTGTGGTGGCGGAGCTGTGCTTGATTTGGTTGGGGGCCATGCCCCAGTCGTGGCACGGTGATGCTGGGTTCCAGTCTGGTAGTGAGGGGGATGTCCAGGGTAGCAGTGGATCGTGTGAGATGAGGGCAATGATTACCAGTTGCATCGTTCCGTTTGGTGATCCTTCGAACCATCGCGCGGCTTTCTCGTAGATGTAATCGCGCTCGAAATGTTCATCGTTTTCCTTTCCTCGTTCGATATGGATAGTTTCCAAGACGACGCTGGGAAACGCGTCCACTTCTTGGAGAACGAGGCGAGCAAAGTAGTTGCACCCTGACCAACGTCCATGAAGTTTCCACTGCGATGACTGTCGCGTGCCGTATGGCTTTTTGGATTTTGTTGACAATGCCCGCACTGCGTCGCCGAGCCAAGTCTCGAAAATTTTGATGAGTTGAGCCTGCACTGGGCTTGGCTGAGGGTACAGTATGACACGCTTCCTGGGAGCATCGTAGTCAACGGGCGAAATGCATGGTTGATTGGAGAGGAAGTGATTAGCTTGGGGAGGCGAGGCGTTCAAGTTGGGGAGTGGCATGCAGTTCCTCATGTTGCCTGTCTCGCGAAGTCGAGTCACGGAGCGATCCTTGAGGTGGTTGAGAGTGGTGATCAGATTAAATCGTGTGTCGCCATTTTTATGGGCTCTCTCAGTTTGTCGTGCCATGGCGCGGGAATTTAGTGGCGTGTTTCTGGTTTGTGTGTCTTTGTTGATGCGATAGTGAGTCAGAAGACTTCAGTGTGCTTTTTGGTTTAATAAAGTGGTTTCAGTTAACAATCACAAATTCAGCGAGAAGACTCTAAGATGGCCTGAGAACTAGAAAAGTGAGTCCTTTGGCTGGTCGTAGTCTTGTTCTGATGAGTATCAAGGTGGAGAGTAAAGATTGCAGAAGAGTGACAAAGGCCAAAGAGATAATTTAGGATCAAGTTGTAGACGAGGGGTGTGGATTGACAAGTAACTAAGTAAGTGAGAAAAAGCCAGGTGATTAAATACTAACAGAGTCAAATGGGTATCACAAAAATGAACGGAAGCAAACGAAAAGTGATGCTAGAAGTGCTTTCACAGCACAGACATGCTGGGCAACACCGCTGGGCGCAGTAAATGACAATAAATGATGGTGCGGATTTCCCCTTCAATGTCAAGAAACAGAGGTAACATTGACAGGCGAACTCTCCAACCAAGCCCAATCAACTGTCACTCGCCCTTGGTCAATTTCAGCCAATGTCCCAAATACCGATGTCGTGGTATCAATATCCGTGGCTTTGCACCCAACACAACGGTCGACCACGGTAACATCGACACTCTCATCATTTCTTCGAAGCCGTATCTTCAACCCACACAATGGGTTTGCATTGGGATTTGACCCGGTCTGTGCAGCATCAAAGACCAAGTGCGATACAGCGCAGATGCTGTCTGATGAGGAGGAAGTGATGCCGCATGCTCCCAGGCCAGGCTCATAGTAGGTGAGATCACCACTATATGGTCCTCCATTTGAAGTTGGCAGAGGAAGGTTTTGAGTTCTAACAATATCACCATACAAGATTAGCCAAAGTTCGCGTAATATGACGCGCAGCAGTTGACTTACTTTTTACCTGCAGTTAATCCAGCTGCAAGACCAATTACAAGCGCCAGTAACGCAAGTATTATACCAGCAAATATTCCAGCAACCGCATAACGGCGTTTCCGTTGCTCATACGGCAGGTACTTGTCTAATGGACCAAGACGGACTTTATCAAACGCAACAAGCGACAAAGCAGGCAACGCAAACCGTCTCCCAGTGCCATTATTGACTGTTCGCGACTCCCATGCACCAGCCGCGACATCTTTCTCCGGGTCCGAAGCTATATTCTGAAGTTGTTCATGGTTCTGATCGTCG
The DNA here is from genome assembly GCA_038993655.1 of Talaromyces verruculosus. Taxonomy (NCBI): domain Eukaryota; kingdom Fungi; phylum Ascomycota; class Eurotiomycetes; order Eurotiales; family Trichocomaceae; genus Talaromyces; species Talaromyces verruculosus. Next base: position 537,665 of record JBBVQN010000023.1, on the reverse strand, counting down.
GAGAAAGTAGTAGTCGCTGTGGGTTCGGCGACGGGAGCTTCGTTTGTGGGGAGAGGTTTGCGCTTTGGAATGCTCACTGGCTGTGGAGGCTGCGCAGGCGATGGTTGGACGGATTCGTCTTCTGCCATTGTATCTGGGGTTGACAGGTTGTGGAGCATCTGTAAGGTGCGAGGAATGTACGTATACTCTTTTGGCAGTATGCTGCGGAGTTGTGTGGTGACTGGTCGAGAGCGAGCGCAATTGCGATATCTAGACTAGCGCATCATGCGAATTGCATCAATCCATCGCGCGACTTCGTCAGCTCGTACGTAATGCGGCGACTGGAAGAGAGTTTATGAGAATACGAACGATGAAGATTAGAGTTGGCGAAGAATGGAGAAGGGGAGTTAAGAGGGATTCAGGGGTCGGCCAATCAGAGCGCTTACATCAGCGGAGTTGCGGAGTTGCCGATGCTCTTAGGTCACAACTCCGCTGCTGGATTTCTTTCTCTTCAACATCATTCTCGCAATGGAGGACTGTAGACTCCGCAAGATTCGTGTGGCAATGCGGTATTCTTACTAACACGATTGTCAAGAAGTGGCAAATTCGACTTCAATGCTGTATATAAAGAGGCACAGCTCCTTCAATTCAAAAATGTGTTCTACAGCTCCGTTCTTTCACTGTCGAATCCGACATTGCCTCAAACTTCCTTGACACTCTAATTAAAACCAACAATTTTCGTATACAATGACCCTCAAATACCTAATAACAGGCGCCACAGGCGGTCTCGGCAGTCAAGTCCTCGCTTATCTCTCCAAACACCTCCCCTCATCCGAGTATGCCGCAGCATCCTCCAACGAAGCAAGCCGCGCCCAATTCGAAGGGGCCGGAATAGCCTTCCGGGTTGCAAATTTTGATGACCCGGAGACATTGGATGCAGCCTTTGCGGATGTTGAGAATGTGTACTTTGTTAGTACGAATACGTTTGATAATGAGAGGAGGAAGGTACAGCATCGTAATGTTGTGGAGGCTGCGAAGAGGACGGGTGTTAAGCATGTTTGTACTCCGGATGTTCCTTGTTAGATGGGAAAATCAAGCTAACGTGAGGCTAGGTGTGGTACACGTCTCTTGCGTTTGGTGGGTTACGTTCGGACTCGAAGGTGTCTGTGCAACAAGCCCATCTCGAGACGGAGAAGATGCTGAAAGAGTATGTTCCAAGTATCCCTGCCTCTTTTAGGAATCACAAAATAATGTATAAATCTAGATCAGGCGTGACATACACGTCCATCCGCGAAGGCATCTATGGCGACGCCTTCCCTCTTTTCTTACAATGGTATCCCAGCACCGAGACCATCGTCATGCCCCAAGACGGCGTAATCACATATACCTCGCGCGAAGAGCTAGGTGAAGCAAACGCCAAACTCTTACTCAAAGGAGGCCACGAAAACGAAATCGTCCTTTTGACCGCCAACGAACCACTCCGAGGAGCGGACATTATCAAAATGATCAACGAGACAACTGGCCGCAACGTAAAGCTGCAGCTCGTATCACCGGAAGAGTACGTCAAATATCATACAGAAAACGACATTGGGAAAAAGCCAGAGTCATTCTGGCGTTCGCGAATTTCCTGGTTTGAGGGTATCGCAAAGGGGGATGCCATCTTCGCAGTCACTGATTTCTGGGGACCGATGTATGACCAGTACAGCTATGGAAAACTTCGACTACGTCAAACGATCAATGAATACTGTTATGAGCTAGAGATCAAGCGTGGGCAGAACATTGCGGATGCTGCAGCTCGCATTGACACTTTGGAACGATTCGTGTTTTCGAGTCTACCGGGCATCAAGTCTATTGCTGGTGGCAAGTACCAGCATGTCTACCACTTTGATACAAAGGCAGAGGTTGGGCGGTATATACAAGAGTCGCTTCCAGAGTTGCAAGCAAAGACTTCACAGCTGCTGCTTGGCGAATATGCAACCAATTGGAGAATGTGGAGATTGAGACGGCCGAACAAGGTATGTTACATGTCGTCATTTCGTCAAAGTTCTCGGGCTCATGATTATATAGCAAGAAGATGGCACGTATGCCTTTCTGCTGCCGGGAGACAGCAAGGCTCTGACACCATTCGTTGTACCGCGCAAGGATACTGGACACTTTGTCAGAGCCCTTGTCATGCTACCACCTGGAAAGCTACTCCTAGGCTATGGAAGTCTTCCCAGCCACGAAGAGTACGTTCGCCTCTGGGCCCAGGTCTTGAAAGTCGGAGATATCAAAATCAAGCATGTGACGATCGACGAAGCTGCCACTTTCGAAGGTGGTCCACATGCCCTGGAACTTGCGGAGCAAATAGCAAGCGTGCTGCAACTGGATTTGTCAAGCGAATATATTCTACATCCCAGTCAGGTGAGATATCGTAACTGCATGTTTGAATGCATCATCGTTGACTGACGCCACAACAGATTCCGAAAGAGATAGGTTGTCCAACTACCAGTCTCGAGGACTATATGAAAAGTGAAGATTTCTCGTTGATGTTGAGTCTGTAATAGGCAAACAGGTGGTCATTTCCAATCATCGATGGGCGGACATGCAAGTTGCTTTATCAGAGTACGGCTTGGAGCCGTGTTCATTTGTTCCAGTAGGGTCATTGTGTATCCAGAGAAAATAATGAACTCAATTCCATCCAAGTCCGATCTTCCATTATAGACTCAAATCCACCAAAAACGTCGTAATCGGCATCAGTAAGAGTGTATGGGGCGAACTGCATCATTCCAGGCGCCCCTTCTGCTGCATCGATATCCGGGACATCGTCTTGAAATGCATTATTGGAGGGCGCCGAGATGTTCCTTGATCTTTCCGTAAGTTGGGGGCAATTTTGAGAATCCTGAAAATGCACATTGTTCACTTGAGTTTGTAGAGAAAGATAAGCAAGGTCCTTATTTGTAGACACCATAGGATAGAGTATACCCAGCTTTGACAGCGGCTCCGCCGTCGATATCATTCTTTTCAAAAGTCGTCGCGAGGGGGCTGAAACATTGAAATATGAAGCTGTCAGGCTGAAGGCGTGTGCAAAGCTCTCATTGAGATTCACAGAGGATGATAATTGCGACTTCGTTTTGGCCAACGTGTTTCGATTCGATTCGGATGCTATGACTAGAAGTAATAAAGCCACCGCAGAGGCGAGGAAGTGCTGAAAGAAGGGGTGTTGTTTAGCGTATAGATCAGTAGTTGCGTCCAGGTCTGTGAGGATGTCGATTGTGTCGCAGGCAAGTTCCATTCCTGATCGTGCAATCTGTGGACTACCTGCTATACTTGAGCCGGAAAGAAAGCAAGACCGAATAGTGAGACCACGGAGTTGGTTGGCGCGAAGGTAAAGTAAAGTTGACATGGACTGTGGCAGACTTTCAGATGTAGAAGTCATGCGATTCTTGGGATGCACAAAATTCAGCTCTGCGAGAGATCTCTTGCGCCATTGTTCAATTTGGTAATTGGCAGTGTCGAACAACTCTTCATCCTCACATGGACCTACTGTTTGCATGGAGCCCGAGAAATCCCAGAATCGAGTATGAAAAGACGCATACGATATCATCGCTTTCAAATAGGGATTCTATCATCCAAAGGCATCCTTATCAGCAAACTATTCGAATGATCACGTTTGGCTAGGTGTTTCTTACTTCGACGCGCTCCGGCAAAGTCCTCGGAAATCCATTGTCTGAAAAGTGGTGTGGGAGTCCGGCTGCACAACTCCATTGCTTGTCAAGAACAACGATAGTCCACATTACATTGATGACTTCAAGGCGCTCTGCTTCATCCTCGATCATGTGAAGTATTGCGTCTTGTCGATGTAGTCCCATCTCCATGGCCGCCTTGCCAGCGATACCGCATGTTCGCCACGCCAATTGCAAATCATCATGGAAGTAATGGTACATAGCCTACTGTAGTATTAGAAACGAACGGTAGTCTAGGACTAGATAGACAAACCGCAAGGAGCAATAAAACAATTTTTTTAACGTTCTTTATTGGAGAGAAAACGGCGTTTTGAATCTTGTCCTGAACGCTAGCATAGAGTAATGTTCCGATGTCGCTATCCCCGATGCCTAGTGCAAGAAGGGGGATTGCTAGCGCGACCTTTATGATGTCCATAGTATCTGAATCGACATTGTACTGGCGCTCAATTTCGGGTTGATTGGATTCTGTAGCGGTGTACACCGCTTCAACTTGCGACTTGAAGCGTTCCTGATTGAAAAAAGGGTGTAGATTGCCTACGGCTTCTTCATAGATGTCCACAAGTCGTAGGGCCTCATCTTTTGTCAACATTCGCAGTGACCGGGTGCAACCTTCGCAAAAACATGCACTTGATGCTTGGGAAGTTTGGATGGACTGATGATTTTCTATGGAGCTGCTGCCGTCGTCATGAGTTGTTTGCTTCTCAGTAAAGTAGGGTGAATGTTTAGGCGTGGCCATTGGGTTCTGCGGCATCTCGTTTTGTTGTGTAGGGTGGACGTGTTGCTCAGCAATGTTTCGTTCCGCCATATTGAAAGTGTATTCTGAGCTTGTGGCACCACAAAATACAGGAATAGCCTTCTCGGGAGTAGGATAATCGAGCTTTTGGTGCTTATGTAACGACTTCGCAGTCCTGGCATGGGTCATAGCCTGGCTAGGACTTTCGGGAGCTGTATAATCGCTTTGTTCATGCAAATCATTATGTAAGGTACCGAGATTGACAAGCATTTCAATCTGTTTTTGCATGTTCTCCACCAAACTGGTCAAGCGTTCAATCTCACTAAGCAGAATAAACGTGAGAACGGCTGATCTAGTCTCATTCCGAGATAGGAACTCACCTGCTATTTCCCCGGTCTCTATCTGTTATAGGCTCATTTGAAAGGTGGTTTGGGCCAGACCCACCACAGGCACAGTTTGTGAGAAAACGAGGGTCTTCATCGTAGTGGCATTCAATAGAGCGCTTTCGGCAGTATTCGCATGGTGTATGCCCATCGCACCGGCCTTTCCGTCGCTTGCATTCATCGCAGGCACGCAGGGCATAGCGGGCACGACGTTTCTTAGGTCCACTATCTCCATGGCTAGTCTCATTTGTCCTCTTCTGGCGCTGCGATGAGGTGGTTGTGGTATGCATGACGGGTGTTCCGATATGCAGTAAAAAAGCACTTATCTCACTAATTGAAGAGAAGTCCAATCTGGTAATCAACTAGAAGGTTATTCAGTCTTACTCATGGCCGCATTCGGACTGAAGCAAGTGTGAGATTCATATCATGCAGAAGAGTGAGGATTTGAGGACATGTCAGGAAGTTCCGCACCATAGGCGGAAGTTCCGGATGCGATACCGGTAAGCGTTGCTCATCGGGGCTTACCAATACGGAGACATATAAACAAAAATTCGTCCTGCAAATATGAATAGGTGAATCGATTAATAAAGGAGAGATGAGGGTAAGCACAGAGGATGAAGTTGAAGTTGGATATGGAATGAACAGGGAGTACACGATGAGATGAACAGGAAGGATGTTGGTCGCGTCTGCTGTCTAGCCATTTTTGGATACTACCGTAACCCTAAGTAACCCTATCACGTTACCCCGGCCCTAAAGCGATAACCCTAGTGGGTCACTAATTATTGGTCTTTCTCCTTTCCCGACTTCAATCCGCACAATCAACGGAGAGAACGCCGACCATGATATTATTGGCGATACCAGACATTATCCATGACCTCCTTCGGTGGATTGAGCTTACGTATTGCAGTACCCATGGTCCTCCTTATCAATACTCGAGGAACGGAACTGGGATTGGGCCGGGGTTACATTGGTGGTTGTTAGTGTCTTGACTCTTCCCCCTGGTTCGGACGGACTTCCTTGAGCCGGATGTGATACTTAAGAAGTCATTATTGCTGTCCGGGAACACAGCTTTGGCATTCGGGCATAACGATCGGCACAAAAATACTTTCCAGCCGTAGAGAAAACACGCTTCTCATACGAGGCCATGCTCACGGCCGTTTCGGGCATCAACTGATCTTCCAGTATTTACCCAAAATGGCGGTGGCTGAACTCAGAATCTTTTCGAAAAGCGGCTGGAACGAGGGAAATCCCCGCTAGAGCGCAAATAAGCACCGGCGCCCTCGTACGCCATGGACGCCCTCCTTTACGCCACCAAGTCACCGAGGATTGGATGGATATAAAATCAAGAATCATGAAACAATTGTGCAGATCCGGATGATGAAGACAGTCTTTGAACCTATAAACAAAGAATGAAAGAGTTGAAATTATAATATACCTATGAAATGAGGGAATTTTTCTCCATCTTGAAGAGCGTCCAGTGCGGCTACGGTACTAACTAGTTAGTAATAGCATCGGATTTAGCCGTGTGAGGGGTCTGGGGTCTACCCCAAGCCCTGACTCGACTATCACGCTGCTAGCACCCACACACCAATCAGATCGTAAACGCTGTGCGGAGGATTGGTTGTCAAAGCGTGGTGGCGTGGAATCCTGGGAAATCCTCTCCATTTTGGGGGCCGAATGGGGAGATCACCTGAGCAATTCGGACAAAGAAAAAAACATGGATTGAATTATTGATAGCGTGGACTTGTGAAGGAAAGCTATAGTTAGCGCTCATGCATGGTTGACGTATAAGAGGAATCTCTCCCACCTCAGGTGCTGATCAGCCTCGGAGAATACTTTCTACATCTGCTGGTGTACCTAGGCACGTAAGGAAATCATCGCAGAACCAAAGTCCATCATGGAGTCTCCTGTCAAGTAAGAATTGCTCCCTTGCCATCATTATGTGCGTTTGTCTAATCCTGGAATAGAAATGACCAGCGACAAAATGAAGAAGGCTTCGAAGCCCATCATGTGGACTTGAACGCAAATGTTTCGGGAGCGTGAGTGCCTACTTCTTGCTTCTAGCGATAGAATCCAACGCCAATAGTTATTAACAGCATAAAGGATTGAGAACCCTCTCGCAAACATCCCTCGATCAGTCCTCCTCTCAAATGTAGAGGAGTTTGCCCAAGAAAAGGGTCTTACCGAGTACACTGATCTGCTGAAGAAGGGCGCTCTTGTTGCCCAAGACCCTGCCAACTTTGAGTCGATATCCGGGGAATTTGCCTTGAGCTCGACGGAAATAGATGCTCTCCACGCCGAAGTGACACACAAGTGGCGCCATCCAAAGACTTTGTACTTCACAATCGTTCTCTGTTCGATCGGTGCCGCAGTGCAGGGTTGGGATCAAACCGGGTCCAATGGAGCCAACCTTTCTTTTCCCCAAGTTTTTGGAATCGGAGGTACAAGCAATCGCGACAAGCTTCTTGTAGGTTTGGTCAATTCGGCACCTTACATTGGCTCTGCCTTCATCGGTTGTTGGGTATCCGACCCATTGAACTTCTATTTGGGACGTCGAGGTGCCATTTTCGTTTCCGCGGTTTTCTGTTTCCTTCCTGTCATCGGCTCCGCGTTCACACAGACCTGGGGGCAGTTGTTCGCTTGTCGTATTCTTCTAGGTATCGGAATGGGTGCCAAAGGATCCAGTGTTCCTATCTTTGCAGCCGAAAATTCTCCTGCATCCATTCGAGGTGCCCTGGTCATGAGTTGGCAAATGTGGACTGCCTTTGGCATTTTCCTCGGATATACCGCCAATCTAGCTGTCGCGCATGTGGGTGATATTGCCTGGCGACTCCAACTTGGATCTGCGATGATCCCGGCAATCCCGCTGCTCGTGGGTGTATACTTTTGCCCAGAATCACCGCGTTGGTTGATGAGTAAGTCCACCCCTTTGATTCCCTTGGTTGATTACCAAAGCATAGATAGCAGCTAACCCGTAAACAACTATCTAGAAAAGAACAAGTACCCGAAAGCAATGAAGTCTTTATTGAGACTACGCATCAACCCACTCCAAGCCGCACGTGACTTATACTATATCCACAAACAGCTCGAGATCGAAGCCGAAATAATGGGAAAGAACAACTACGTTACTCGCCTTATCCAGCTTTTCACCATCCCGCGTGTTCGCCGTGCCACCTTGGCTTCGTTCACAGTCATGATCGCGCAACAAATGTGTGGTATTAACATTATCGCCTTCTACTCGTCTACCATCTTCGCCAACTCCGGCTTCAGCGATTTCCAGGCGTTGTGGGCATCATGGGGTTTCGGCCTTATTAACTTCCTTTTCGCCTGGCCTGCAATCTGGACTATTGATACCTTTGGTCGCCGATCGCTGCTTCTTTTCACTTTCCCCAATATGGCCTGGAGTCTGCTGACCGCGGGACTGTGTGCATTGATTAGTGTACATCTTAAAGCTCATCTAGCGCTTGTGGCGATGTTTATCTATATCTTTGCCATCTTTTACTCCCCCGGCGAAGGCCCTGTGCCATTCGCTTATTCGGCAGAAGTCTTCCCATTGTCTCACCGTGAGCTTGGTATGGGCTGGGCTGTTGCTACTTGTCTGTTCTGGGCTGCTGTTCTTTCTATTTTCCTTCCTCTGATGTTGGAAACTATGACAACCACGGTATGTCTTTTCCCCTCTCTCGTTTCCCCCCACCCTCCACGCCCTACACGACCATGCTGTTTTATGATGGCTAACACAGCTCATTCCTACAGGGCGTCTTCGGATTCTACGCCGGAACAAACATCCTCGCTTTCATCATGATCTTCTTCTGGGTCCCCGAAACCAAACAACGAACCCTCGAAGAACTAGACTACATCTTCGCCGTACCCACCCGAGTCTTTATGCGTTATCAGCTCAATAAGGCTCTACCTTATTGGATCCAACGCTGGGTCTTCATGCGCAAGGATGCTGTCCTCGAGCCATTGTACCATCTAGAAAAAGTTAACCGTAATGGCGACGTTTCTACGGAGCAGAATACTGTGAAAATTGCTGAAAAGTCTGCGACGATGGAAGAAGCCACCACCACAGAAGGAAAATCAGAGGAGGCAGTAGTTGGCGAACCAACGATTGGTGGTGCATAAGCGTGAGGATCATGTCTGGATACTCCGGTTTTTTGTACAATCAATAATTAGCATTGTTGATGTGTCTCGGCTAGTGGACTGTACTTGCCAGGTCAGGAATAGTCGATGCCTTGGATGTAACTAAGAGGATATGTAGAGTGTGTGATTATCAGAGTATCAGACCTAGGTAGGCTTAACGAGCTCTGTTTCTATGATACCGCAATTTACACATTACATTTTCTGTTGAGTACGCAAAGACGCAAGTGGAACAGTAATGAATTCTCATGTACATGTTGTATGACAGGCAGATTTCTCACTTGCTTTCCAGTATGGTTCTTACGCCGTTGACAGCGCTAGCGTTAATTTGAACTCCTCTATTGGTGTGGTGTTGTACTGGTGATTAACACCTGCATGCATGTTCTGATAGTCACTTTTTCAAGGGCTTCTTCACTCAAGGCTGGAAAGTATTGACTGGGCGACTTTTTTACATCTCATCATGCGTTATTCCACAAAGGATTGAATGGTGTTTATAATACATTTCATGAGCGTTCTTGACGGCGTTGCCACCGGCCGGTCTCATGTACTTGATGGTAGCACGACACTGTTTCGGCCGCAGGTGACGGTACAAACACATTGAAATAACGCGTGCCAAATGAGCTGCCCTATCCTGGCACTTCCGTCGCAGTCTGCTACCTCTGCAATGGAGGTATGGTTCACCCTTTCTTTTCTGGGTTTGTTTCTCTTGCGATCTCAAGTGAGGGTTTGGACAACTTCCAGATGTATGATAACGGTCCGAAAATGCAGATGGAAGATTTCTCAACACCACCACCAAGCTCTGGGAAATCTTTCTACAATGTGTTTGAGACTATTTGCTGCCTCCGCGGATTTTTTGAAGACCGCTTGAACTCTCTTTTAGACCTCGCATTGTAAAGAAGAGTCGAAAGAGCGTGGCTGCAGAGAAAGGATTGCCGATACCTCAAAGAACTCCAAGACTAAGCTGCAAGTAGTAAGAGGTCAACAAATAGGTGTCAATATCGTAGTACGGATAACTATAAGTTAAGTGTTCGTTACATTCTATTGTCATAGACATTACCCAACATAGTATCTGTCCACCAGTAGAAAGCGCAATGGAGAAATAGAGAAGCTACGGCCGCCAGGCTAGTTACTCATGCTTCTTGATGTTGAACTCGGCTGTGACGAAGTCCAATTGGTATATAGAGAGGCCCCGAAACCGAAACAAGTAATCTCCTGAGATTATGATGCGCAAATCCCTGGTATATTCGTAGGATAATACCATCCAAGAGACAGTGTGCTGAAATCTGGCGAGCCTCCGTGATGAGCTTGCTTACCTATTTGGCATAATCGTATTTGAGATGGAGGGAGCCTAGGGTGTGGAACGAGATTCTTTGTTGTTATTAGTAAATATCAAAGGCATCTACGACTATGCCGACAGCCACAAGGACAAGGATTGGCGGGCATTTGCAGTGGCAACTGCAGCGTCTGTGACAAAGGCGGCTTCGGGGAACTATACCTCAAAGACAAATCCCGCTGTGTAACAATTCATTTGCTTGCTGTCGTTGAGACTAGGCAATCTGATTGGAGAACTGATCAGCTGTTGTAGATGGCATTATGGACATATACGATAAAGTGTTCGAGATGTTACCCTCTCCTGGAACCCAGTTATAACATGAGTTTGGACTTGAGGTAGGGCGCTATTCAACACGCCGAACCGTGGTGGTGCAAGCTCTAAAGGGGAAGTCCGACGAGTTACGCTTTTGAGCGATGCTACCACAAGCTGTGAGGCGGCTGCCCGAACGAGCCGACTCCCGACTAATCTAACCAATACATATTGTACTATATGAAGCGATGGACTGATCCAATGATTCTATTGTTCTTAAGAAACCGTTAGACTGAGAGTGAGACAACCTGGGGCAGCGCCACCACCTCGAGAATCCCTTCATGGAACGGTGTTTGAATTCAGGTAAGTACAGTATTCTGAATCTAAATGGAGAGATTAATACCAATGGCAAATATCGGTATTAAATTGAGCCGCAATTCTGGGCTGTTATTTACATGCCTTAGATACATAGATTGATACATGTAAAACGTCAGGTACATTCCAAGGTTTGTTGGAGTTTTGTCGATGAAATGGATTCAAATCCCGGGCTCCTTTTGATTTAGAAGACGTGCATATGTACATCGATATTTACAGGTGTAACATGACAACATTGCCTGTTCAGTCTCATTAAGTTAGTGCTTGTAGGATCAAGCTCCAATAGACAGGCATTGTGAGGCTCTTGAGTAGTCAATCAATGAACCTGAAACCATGAGGCTCCGTTGTATACTCGGGAACACCCCGAAAGAGCCATAACATGCAATAATAATTTTGCCTCAAAAAGCTTGACCGATACCTTATTTAACATTGAGATAGTCAAGGAACCAGTTTAATTGGTGGCGCAAATGCCGCAAGGACTCTTGAGTCTTGACAAGCATTTGGGCCCGGGCTCTAAAAAGCTTGATTACCCCTGAAACGATCAAGAGACCGGTTTTATAGGAGGCTTCTCCACATTCCTACATCTTGATACTCCTTCATGTGTATCAAATAAAATGTTGTGAGTCAGGAGTTGAAGGGCACAAGCAGAAACAGCTATAGCATACCTGATGAGGCAACACGCAAAGGTAGCCTTCGTCGTGATTTCATCTACATGCCTAATTCGTTCAGCCTCCAGCTGTCTTTAGATCCATGGATATATAAAGGTAAGCCACTTGTAGGGTGAGACTGTCTTTTCTTTCTTCAACCATCTCAATACAGTTCCTTTTACGTCCACTTCTTTTCGATTTCGTGCTGCCGGTCAGTACCTACTTTCAACTTTACATTTATTCTTCGCACTACTGCTGGTCAGTTTTATTGCATCATTGAAATCCCCGAATCTTAATCTCTTCAAACTCCAACATGCATGTCACCGTGTCCAAAGCATTTATTTTGAGCCTGTTGGCCTCGAACGCCCTTGGTTTCCGATCCGGGAACGATGGGAATGAGCTAGAGAAGAAATATGTCGTAAGTTAACATTTTTCCCTCTTCTTCCTTTCCCTTTCAAATAAAGGGAGGAGATTTGCTGACGTCTGAACTGTACAGGGTTCGGTTTCTACTCTTGCCAGTAGATGGGCCCAGCTCTCTGCTCCTCTTGAAGCTCGTCACCATACCGAAGCCCAAATTGCAGCCAAAAAGGCAGCAGCCAAGGGTTCTAAACACGTCGGACGCGCCGTCCAGGCCGCCGGGGATGAGTCTGGCGCCCAGGAAAATGTCGTTGAAGATGCGGCCAAGGGTAAAAAGGGAAAGAAAGGAAAGAAGGGGAAGAAGGGGAAGAAAGGAGCCAAGAAAGTGGCTGAAGACGCTTAGGCTGCTTGAGATCGGGTTCCATTTGAATCATCTTGACACTGTTACTGCAGGGTTCACTCTCACTCCAACCTAACCCTACGGCTCTAGGTGATGAAGAAAGCTACGCCTTGTGAACGCTAAATCGCTGTCAATTTTCTTTACTTTCTCGTTGTTCCCTTGCCGTATTTGGTTGTTTAGAAATGCCATTACAACGACCAATGGTTCGCTGTTTCCTTGTCACTGTATCTCTGCTGTTCTACAACTCTACAATGTACCGAATTGAAGCTTTCGAGATCATGCTGCCAGCCCAGTATTTCTTTGGAATCAGCAGTCCTCTCAGTCTCTTGTTTCCCTTTTACTTTCCTCTTTAGCTTCAGATCTACTAGTTGTTTCTCATTAATCGATCTACGTTCGTGAGTTAATTCCTTACGGGCAGAGTGAGTTAATAGCCTGAAGTGTGGATGTCTAGAGGTTTTTTTTTGCAATTGATTCTCTTGAAAAACGTATAACTAGGTATTATACAATTCCAAGCTTTATACTGGTGTGAATGATAAATGGTTGGATTTATAGGTTGCTATTGTTAATCCTGTATGATTCTCTATAGAAACTCTATCTGGACTTGAAGAAATCTATCCCTAACAATTACTCAAGAGTAAGTGCTAAGCTGAGCTTATTCTATGTTTACATCTGTAGGTTAAAAGTGAGGTGGAGCGGTCTATGGTCATGATCTCACTGGATTCTGCACTACCGTTTCCTCCAGCATCGGCACTTCTTATAGGTGGATAATCAATACCAACCTACTGAGGCATGACAGACAGCAGATACTTGACGTAGTACTTTGCTTGAGAGTGCGGGGTTAAAGCCTAAGAATATCGACTAGTTAGCTATGTTTTGGTTCTTGATTCAATTTCGGTGTAATGAATTACCGATAATCTTGATATCTGTTGTTGATCATCGGGATTTTGCAATTGAACGGTGTGGAATAAGAGGTAGCGTTAACTCCTGATAAAAAAAACTTCTTGGAACTGCTTTTTCAATACCTACTCCAGCCAGGTAGAAATTAGTTGATATATAAACCTGCGGCCAAAATGATAGGGCTTACAACCCTCCTTGCCCTAATATGTGCAGCATCGGCAAACACCCTCCTAGCCCAGCTAGATTATGGCTCCTTCAAGGGTTATTATGATGCAGACTACAATATGTCGTACTGGAAGAAAATACCATTTGCCGCACCTCCAGTAGGCGAGAATCGGTTCAGAGGTCCCCAACCACCCGTTCAGATCAACGGCAGCTACGATACTGATAGTGACTTCCTCGGATGCCCACAAAAGCTTAGTACTGGCTCTGAGGATTGCCTGTACCTAGGCGTGTTTGCAAGACCATGGAGTAAAGGACAGAAACTACGCCCAGTATTTGTCGAGTTTTATGGAGGAGCATTTGTCGAAGGTTCTGCCTCATCCGCGTTGCCTGGAATATTCTACCCGTTGTTGAATTCGAGCGATGAGAACGATTTCATTGCAGTCGGTCCGAATTATCGAGTCAATGCATTCGGATTCTTACCGGGTCAAGAGATACACGATGACCCCATGTCTGATTTGAATGCTGGTTTATTAGATCAGCAATACGCCTTGGAATGGGTACACAAGTACATTCATCACTTTGGCGGCGATCCATCTCAGGTTACGATTATCGGCCAGAGTGCTGGGGGAGGAAGCACGGTAGCACAATCGATTGCAAACGGCGGTAGAACCGAACCTGCCTTGTTTCAAAGGTCGTTGTCGTTGAGTCCATTTTGGCCTAAAACATATCGGTACAATGATCCAGAGGCGCAGGCCATCTACGATCAATTCGCGCGTGTGAGCAACTGTTCTAGCTCGAAAGATACTCTCGGTTGTTTGAAGGCTGCCAGTCTAGAAACATTGATGACCGCCGCGTACAATATAACATACAGTGACGAGTACGGACCTTCTTCGTACACTTGGGCACCAGTCATAGACGGCCGCTTTTTACGCACCACTCTCACCGAAGCAATAAAACATGGTGATATCAATGGCGATATACACTGGGGAATGTATAACACATATGAAGGGGAGAATTTCATCCCACCTTCGCTCAACAACTCTGATTCTTCATCAACCTCGGATGCAGCTTTCAAGCTTTGGTTGAGTGATTTCCTACCTGGACTCTCCCAAGATGAGCTGGAGCGTCTCGAAACTGTCTACTACCCGCCCAGCGGCAGCAGTGAGAATATTGAGAGTTACAATTCTACTTTTGTACGCGCGGAATTGGTATACCGAGATCTTGTCCTCGCTTGTCCTGCGTATTGGACTGCTAATGTTGCGGAAACTGGATACCTGGGCGAGTACACCATTTCACCTGCCACCCACGGGAGTGATGTTTCTTGGGTAAGAGAACATACTTTCTCAATATTTCTTTGTACCGACATGCTGACATATAAACAGTGGAGCAAACCTAATCTCCTGCAAACGGAATACCCAACGATCTACCAAGGATTTGCAGGTGCCTATGCGTCTCTGATACAGACGGGTAACCCTAACACAAACAAGTTGACCAATTCCTCGGAAGCGGCAGCCCCAAATATCAGGACGGGAAAGGAATGGGTAATAGCAATGGGCGGCTTTACGACTACAAAGATCGAACGGTTGAGAGAACGATGTGGATTTTGGATGGATGTGGCGGGAAATGTTCCCATCTGAGTGGACAGACGAATGTAGATGATAAGTCTCGAAACAGCTTGAGAGGGCGTATTTTGCCTGCTTAGTTTAGACCAAGTTGGCGTGTACAAAACCTTGGAATACTCCATCCTTACTGTCCCAGTGCCTCATTATATACCTGGATATTTACATCTTTTCTTCAGCTCTGTCTTCTTAGTTGTATATACTAACCCTAACCCTGGATCATCTTACCCATTCGGGGCTGACTTTGACTTCTTAATAGTGCTTAACTTAAATTCTAAAACTTGTCAACCCATTCTTCATCTGCCTCGCCTTCTATATTAAGAGTTCTTCTTAGGCTCATGTAGATGTGAGCAATAGAAGAAGGTTGCTATCTTGAGTATGTACCCCGCCAAAAGGCTATTCACGACTCAACTCGGCTAGCTGCGGCTTGAAGAAAGACAATGTCATCAACGATCTACTTTCTGTACGAACTGGAGAATGTACTTCAACGGATAGAGTGATGCTAAGCGAGATATCGGTTTAAAAAACCAATCCGTGGCACACGCGCCCTTTGACATTAATCTCCGTGGGTCTTCCGTTGATATGCCGCGATGACTCACGGACGACACTTCAAGATAGCACGGACGACAACGATCTGAGTCACATTATCGTCGATCGACGATATGAGACGTATAAATACTGTATATCAGATCTCAACACCAGACGAACGAATCAATTGAAGAACAGACAGAGTTCAGAGACATCAACATGTCGACTTCTAACGATCCCCTTCTCGGGGCCCCGCTTCGCTCCTACTTCCCCTTCCCCTCCAACTACTTCAACATCAACCACGGCTCATTCGGCGCCTCTCCCATCTCCATCCGAGATGCACTACGGGAATATCAGCGCCAAACAGATGCCGAACCGGACAACTTCATCCGCTACAAACTTCCGGAATTGATTGACAAATCTCGCAGTGCGGTTGCGGAGCTGATCAATGCCGATGTTGATAATGTGGTTCTCGTCCCTAATGCTTCCACGGGCGTTAATACCGTGTTGCGGAATTTGATCTATAAACCGGAGGATAAGATTGTGTATCTGGGTACGACGTATGGTGCCTGCGAGAAGGCGGTTATTCATATCGTGGATTCATATGTTCCCGAAGGCGCGGTTGAGGGTATCAAAGTAGAAGTAGAATACCCAGTCTCGAGTGAGGAGATCTTGCGGCGGTTTGAGGATGCGATCTCCCAAAAGGGAGTGCGCATTGCGTTGTTTGATACCATCTCAAGTCTTCCGGCACTTCGATTACCGTTTGAGAAAATGGTTGCGCTGTGCAAGAAGTACAATGTCCTCAGTCTGATCGACGGTGCCCATGCCGTGGGAGCTATTGAGGTCGACATGCGCCGCTTAGATCCTGATTTCTTCGTTAGTAATCTACACAAGTACGTTGTCTATCAACTAACCACTGAAGCAAATCTGTTACTAACATGGCTAACGTTCTTACCTGCAAAGATGGCTATACGTCCCTCGCTCCTGCGCAGTCTTCCACGTCCCCGCACGAAACCATCACCTAATCAAAACATCATTCCCAACATCCCACGGCTACCAACCCGAAGAACGCCCCGGACGACCAAAAGTCGTCAACCCCCTGCCAGCAAGCTCCAAGTCAGCATTTGCACAGTTGTTCGACTTTGTCGGAACAATAGATTATGCACCATTCCTATGTGTGCCTGAAGCCATCAACTTCCGGAAAGAGGTTTGTGGCGGTGAGCAAAAGCTTCTGCAATATATCACCACTCTCGCGAAACAGGGTGGGGATCGTGTAGCTAGTATCCTGGACACTGAGGTACTAGGTGATGACGACCAGAGGAAGGCTCCTATGGTCATGGTCCGATTACCATTGACATTTACCGCGGACGAGATTCAGCAGGGAAAACAGGATTTACTTCGTGAGCAGATTGAGAGGGAAATTTCGGTAAAGTATCGAACTTGGATCCCGCTAATCTATCACGGAGGACACATGTTTGTTCGACTAAGTGGACAGGTTTATCTAACACTAGAGGATTTTGAGAAAGCCGGTCAGATTTTGTCTAAAGTTTGCAACGCTCAGCAAAAGGCCAAGCTCTAGACCTAGTTCAAGTGATTAAAATTATTACATTATTCAGTTTGCAACGGTTCTCAAGCGGATATGTAATGGATTCTTTTCCCACAGATTGAAGGTCTTTTGCTCTTTGAGCCAGTTGCGGCTTTCTTCCTGTAATTCAAGGTCAAAGTTCCATAGGACCCGACACATAGTCAATCTCATTTCGGCATATGCCAGACTAGACAAATCAAGAATTAGCCCCCAACATACTTAGATAAGTGAAGGAACAGACATACTTCTGCCCAATACAATTCCTCGGCCCAAACGAGAATGGCTGACACGCATCCCTTTTATCATAATCAAACCTCTTATCCGTACCCATCCACCTCTCCGGCACAAACGTGTCAGGCAAGTAAAAATTCCGACTTGATCGATTCGCCGACCATTGATGAATTCCCACCGCCGTTTTGGCGGGGACGAATCTTCCGCATATAATCTGTCCAGGAGCAGGTGTTCTTCTGGGGAATGCGTTTGGTGCGGGGGGATATAATCGGAGTGATTCCTGTAGCACGGCTTGTAGGAATGGTAAATTGGCTGTTGAGTGCATGTCTATGTCTGCCTCGGATTTGAAGTATGTGCGTATTTCGGCCGTGAGTTGCTCTAAAGATTCGGAATGGGTGAGAAGCAGATATAAAGCACCTGACAGGAGAGTGGCGGTTGTTTCGCTGCCGGCTGCGAGGAATATCACTGCCGCTCCAATGTATTCAGGGTATGTCATGGCATTCTCGTCCTTGGCTCGGAGGATATATGACACTATTCGCATCTCGTCAACAACTAAACTCACTGTAGACAAACGAATATGATGAGACATACTAAAATCCGCCCTCTCCGTCTCCCTCCTCATCCTCTCATCAATCTTCTCCTTACTTACCTGAAACTGATACTTCCGATCCTCAACCAGCCGTTTCGGCACAATCGCAAACATCAGCAACTGCTTCAATGGAGACGGGAACCGTCTCGCCGCTCGAAAGTAGTTCCCGACCTTGATCATACTGAAAATCACCTGGATATATCGCGTATTATTGACGGGGTCGAGTAGACAGCCGATAGGACTGCCAAAGGCTAGATCGCCGATTGTATCGAAGGTGAGGAAATTGAGCCATTGGACTATGTCGACTATACCGTCCCCGTTTGTCTCATTATGCGGTGGGGAGACAGCTCGTTTCTTTAATTGCTCAATAAAGGTATCCAGATGAGTCTTGATAACATCCTGTTGCGCCGTTAGGGCTTTCTCCGAAAACGCTTGCGACTGTAACCGTCTCAAGCGGCGATGGTCCTTGTCATTGGCCACGACGATATGGATATTCATTTTTCTGCGCGTGCCGCCGAAAAAGATGGGATCTTTTTCGAAGCTTCCTGGTCGGTCGCGAGTGCGGTGGCCTTTTCATTAATTAGTTTTCTAAATACCTACAGCTGAAAAAGCCTGACTGCTTAGATGTGGACGTACCGCAGATATCGACCCAAGCCTGCGCAGAAGTATACGAAAGCTCATCGGGTGCTATTCGCACCACTTCGCCGTACCGGTCATGCCACTCTTTCTGTTTCAGGTGCTGCACGCCACTGAGGTCGTAGTACAGATGGTACAGACGTGTTGCTCGTGCCAGAAAAGGGCCTGGGTAGTGTCGCAGGGGATGGAAGAAGATGTTGTAGACCAGTTTTGAGATTGTGAAAATGACGGTCTATGCTCAAGTCAATGATCGGGTCATGGATTCATGGGGAATTTGGGGGTGGGGGGTGGGGGGGGCTTGGCTTACACTGATCAGGATGGAGGAAAGGACTGACGTCCATTCGAGTTCAAGGATAGCCATGTCAACATTCGACTCTTCTGCCCTGAACCCTGTAATTGTAGTGAGAATTTAAAACGTCGAGGTAACACTGAACCAAAGGGGTTGGACATGAGAGGTAACACGGAATAACGAGCCCTAACCCATTCGAATAGCAGCTCTATCTCGCAGTTGATATGTTAGAATGAATAAATACAGAACTCGAATCTAAAATAAATACAAAACACGAAGGTAGCAATTTTGATCTGCAATTTCTGCGCATGTTGTCGCATGAAGTCAGCACTAGAGCGATCTAACTACCGATTGAGATAACCGGGCATGCTTGGTTACATACGACAAACGAGCAATACGGATACGATATACGGCCTATACGAGTGGTACGAATT
The DNA here is from genome assembly GCA_038993655.1 of Talaromyces verruculosus. Classification (NCBI taxonomy): domain Eukaryota; kingdom Fungi; phylum Ascomycota; class Eurotiomycetes; order Eurotiales; family Trichocomaceae; genus Talaromyces; species Talaromyces verruculosus. Next base: position 518,374 of record JBBVQN010000023.1, on the reverse strand, counting down.
AGAGCGTTTCGTCCTTACAAGCTAGATGCACTCGATCTTAATGAATTCAAACTACAATCTGACAACAAGTGCGTACAATTTACTACATACGGAGTAGTTGATCTTGAAACACGCATATCAGCACGGTGAGTTACAGAGCTCTGCTTAATATTTGTCCACGCTACGTCATTATATTGAGGGCTAGTTATGCTATGGAAAACACCTTGTAAATTCATCTCCTTTTCCATTGAAGTCTGAAATCGTGTAAACATGAATAAATCTCGATCTCGAATATCCACGCCTAGTTTATATCTCTGATCGAATAATCCACCTCCATCTGCTTCAGGACTCCAGTCACATGTCAGGCTCGGCGTTACATGGGTCGTCGTCATATCGGAAGATGCAGTTTCTCAAGAAGATGTTTCTCTGGAACTCTCTGAAGGCGTACGATGCCGCTCTCATAGAGTGAAAACGTACATATACTTTGAGCTTGGTCGTTGGCTCATCTAGATCGTCGCAGAATCTCTTGTAGTAACACTCAACAGAGTTCTTGAGGAACGTTCCGCCAATCACCGCTTCAACGCACTCAACTAGAGCTTCTGGAACCTCATCAATGGTCAAGCAGCGGGTGCAGCCTCCCCAGATGGCCTGTTGCATGGTATTGCCGATGGGGTAAGTTGCGGTTCTCTCAAGTGTCACATGAGCACGGACACCATCTACGATGAGGCCTCTTTTCTTGACGCTCTTGCAGAACTTTTCGGCTGAGATTTGATGCAAAAAGACGACTCTAGCCGTATGGTAGCCGGTGATCGGAAGTGTGTTGAGAAGATCGGCAGAAAAGACGTCTCCATAGTGAATCTGAGCGAGGACGTTATCGAGCGTAGTTGTCTCAGGAAGGTTCTCGATACGAACCGTGCGGTATGCGTCCTTGTCGGTAGCCTTTGGAATATAGCGCAGGCCATATTGAAAGAACCACTCATCTTGAACATCGCAGTGGTCCATTGAGCTCAGCATAGCCTCTTGTTCCTCTTTCTTGTTCGGATAGAGATTGATGAACTTCCATGCAATTGTTCCATCCCATGGCACCACGGTGGACTTAGTGGCGGTCTTTGGAGAAATAACGAAGGTAGAAGGTTGGTCGGGCTCCTTTGTTTCTGAAGGAGTAACGTTAAGACTTGACTTTGGAGAGCAACATATGAGGGTTGAAGCTACTGGAGTAGAAGGACGTTGACTGGCTGCACTTGGTTCGAATTCTAGGGCCTCCTATAACCATTCAGATACAATAGTCCATAGTCCAGCCAAAGGAACATACTTACAGCGCTTGACGGTGCCAAAGGGGAATAGCGAACTTCAAAATTCGAAGTCGGGGTAGTCTTTGGAACGAAGGCCTGAATCTTTGTCAGTCTTGCTTTTGACATTCCTTCTGATAACTTACATTGCGAGTTGGCGTCAAAGTTGGGGTTGTCAACAAGCTTGGTGCATCCAAGAGACTGAGAGAAGCTAACGCTCTGGCGTGCTCCCCAATGCTGGAATCCGACTCTTTGGTAAGGGCTTGAAGCTCAGAGACGTAAGATTTGTGACCCGAGGATGTCTGCGAATAGTAAGATTGGGAGTCACACAGTTATACCTATGCTTACTTACTCTGGGAGTTAGTGTCTGCGTGTAAGGCTGGGACAAGGCATATGCACCGCCTGCGGCAGTAGCTTGTGGTGGTTTTGAGGACACGTTTTGACGCAGAGTTTGATTCTCCTCCATGACCTGGACACGATACTCCAATAGACGTTGCTGAGCCTGAAGGGCATAGATGGTTCGCTCGAGTATCTCGAGGCGGTGCCTGACTGGGGAGCTGAGATCTGCCATGCTTCAGGCAGCTTGGTGGAAGCCCCTCTGATGTGCAGTGTCTTAGAGAGTGAGATGGTGGGGGAGAGATCAAAGACTCAAGTAAGAGAACGAATTAGAAAAAGAGACTGTGTAATGAGATGTAGGAAGGGGGTAAAAGAGAGGAGAGAGAAGAGAGGGGAAAGACCAAATGGTGAAGATGAGAGAGAGCAGATGAGGTCAAAGTTGCCCAGGTGAGATATAAAGACAAACAAGCAGGTCAGGTAAGCACGTGAACTGGCGGTGTTTGTTTGCAAACAAGGAAGCTTCCTAATTGGGAAGGCGCGACTGGCACTTATCGATAAGCAGGACTTCTCTCTTCAATTTTTTCTCTTCAATTGCCTCCAGGCCAACTTGGTGAACAATCTTTGCAGATAGTGTCTTCTGCGTGTCCTGTATGGGTCTTCTATTTAAAATTTCAACAAGGCTTCTAATTCATTCTTGCAGCTTACAAGTGTGGGTAAATACCCTTATTGATTTGAATCAAACACTCACAAAAATCCATTCTCTATACTTCATATACAGGGAAGGCCTTCCAAGCTACGACACGCTCATAGGATAAAAACCCAGGCTCTCTGAAGCTGGAGGCGTCAGTTTTCAGACCTCCCATCTCCCAGCTGCCAAATCCAATATCGACAACCCATCAGCTCAACTATCATTCATCGACTTCGATGGCATCCACACCGATTCATATCATGTCTAGAGCGCGCGGATTTGACATGCAAAGGGTGCTTGATAAAGCAAAGAAGCAGATAAAGCTTATTCGTCAATACACAAGATTTGAAACACTGCCCAACTGTATTGAAGGCCTCAATACATCCAAATTAGCGTCAGTATAGATACCAAGAGGATCACGGTCTCTCTAGTGTACGTCACTAGCGGAGGTCAGTAGGCGCACGGGATGCATTGGAGGGTCCATGTGGCCGACGACTATCTGGCAGGGCTGGTTGTTGAGGAGGAAAGATTTGCTGTTGTAGGGATGATGCTAGCGATGATGATGATACAGGGAAAGTTGTAGTGCTGGGAGTGGAAGGGGTATAATGACTTGGAGATGCGCTCTGCCTCTTGAAGCATTGAGAGTACCTAGGTAATAAATGTCTACATACTTAGATATCCAGCCCGAAACACAGGTTATTGGACCTGGTTCCTCCGCATTGTCTCCAAACGGTCTGCTAACGTAGCAATCAAAGTAAGAATTGAAGTAGATAGCTTCATGGTGAGGAAGATGGTCGAGAAGTATGGCTATTATTACCGTCGAAACTAGGTTTCGGGGGCCGCTTCGAGATCCATCTATAGCGATGGCATACATCGGCAGATCTCTCTCAATGATTTGCCTCATGCCCCAGATAATGAATATTAATATTGTCCCCAGATTAACGGTTCGCATGTATGCATGTCCGACGCAGGCGAGATTCTCCAAATTAGATACTATTCTTCTACAAATAGTACCTAGGTATAAAATGCATTGCGTGCTTGTTTGCCGATACTACCCTTCTGCGCTGTGACTTGTCCATAGCTAATTATTCACGAGGACATAAGAGAATACTCAAACACGGGTATTGCGACCGGCTCTTCCCACCAGTTCTCCCTCTATAGGTACTGTTGATCTGTTGCGATCAATATTAGGGCTACGCGAGAATAGGATCATTCAATATTTAAACAGTGGGCTCTTTTGCTGATAGTCCCCGCTCTACTAGGATCGCCTGTGATGCGTAATACGCTAACTGAATAGACTGGGTTTGAGCCTGGCCTGGTCTTGCTTCCCCAGGCGTTCATTTGCAGCACTAAGAAGTAGTTGATCCGATACTCCTCTTGACCGGGGTAACCGCATTCTGAGACAGATATGGTATGCAAGATCAATATTAGCAGAGTCCTTGCCATGAAAAGATGCAATATTCCGATCTTATATTGTTAATTAAGCGAAATATATATTGCTAATAGGATATTTTCAAGTACAAAACTTCCGCCTGTTATTTTGTATGCCTACTTACCTAGGTAGGTGGCAGTTTAGCCGAGTCTCTCTTTCGAATATACATGCATACAAGAACATACCTAGGTATTAGAAGGTGATCATGGCAATGATATCCTTGGAAAAGAGGTAGATACAAGTAGACTCCATGTGAAGCCAATATGATTAAGGTGAACCACTTTCCATATCAAACGAATTCACCACCACACTCCCTCCAAGCGCTGATGTGGCATAGTTAAAGATTGCATAGCGATAGCCCATGAAAAAGTTCCACGCATTATTCAATACATAAGACGACCCAATGCTATGGAAAGTCGTGCCATCCGTACTATAGTAAAACACTGCCGTCCGACCACTGCCAGGGTGAATATCTGCAGCGGCCCGTAGCCAAATCATAGAAGTGCCACTTGGTAAATTAACACCAGCGACTTCGCTGCCAGTTGAGGCAGTATTCCAGTTGGAATCCATGGTAAGTCCCTGTACCATGCTCACGCGGAGGGTGCCGCTGTTATTTATGACGGCGACATAGGCAGATGAGTCGCGGAGCATAGCGAGCCCACTACGATCTCCTGGGCTTCATATTATTTATTGTGAGTTGAATGGTTGCGTATGATTGAGGTCCAAGAATACGATGTGTCAACGTGTTCCGGGCAGCGTAGAGGTCATTTGTTACTTTGGCAGTTTTTAACGTGAGACCGTTGTTCACACTGTAATAGTTTGGATCTGGGTTGTGGTTCCATTCCCATTGTGGGCTGAGTGAGGTTCCTTGAAAGGTATCTTTGCCTGTTGGAGACGACAGTGTATGAGGTGTTAAGGGGTATGGATATGAAGTTCCCCAGCCCCCGTTCACAGTCGTAATGACAGGGAATCCATCTGAACCCCAGGTTATCGGGGCTAGAACAGGTACGCGTCCTCCAGGATAGCTGTCAACAAAGGCCATATAGTACCAGTCGCCATTCGGGGTATCCACGATTCCTCCCTTGGAAGGTGTTAGTAAGTCAATGGGGGTTCCGATATCCATGGGTACATACCTGATGCGGGATTCCTCCTCCAGAGATAGGGGTTGCAATATTATTCAGTAGCTGTTTCTGGGTGTATGGGCCCCAAGGACTGCTCGATTTCAGGACATATTCAGCGTTGGCAGGCTCGTCATTGAGGATGTAGTATTGTCCATTTCTCTTGTAGAATCGCGATCCCTCAATGGTAAAGCTCGAACTAAACACTTGCTGTGTCTTAACCTGACTAAGACCGTCGGAGGAAAGCTGAGCAACCGAGATCTGCGTGCCACCATAAGCCACATACATCGTATCATCATCATCAATGAGCAAGCTACAGTCATAATAGCATGTGTTGATTACGCCACTTTGTGTCCATGGACCCGTTGCAGTGGGAGACGTGAACACATATGTTTTGGAAAACTGGATACAGCCGATCCAATACCACATTCCGTTGCTCTTACGATATCTTAACGTCGATGCCCATATACCTTTAACGTATGCCTGGCCTCCATCTAAGTTGTAGATGTTACCCCAGTCGAGGTTCGGGACTGAATGGCCAATAAACTCCCAGTTTACTAGGTCATAAGAGTGTAAAATGGGTGCTCCAGGGGAATAATGCATGGTTGATGCCGAGTAGTAAAAAGTGTCGTTCACGCGGAAGATGTCTATATCAGCCAGATCCTCCCAGAGGACTGGCTGGTTGAAGTTAGTGGCTAATGCGGTGGCCGCGAGCCACAGCATGGGAAGGACTCTCATGGTAGAAAGTGATGTTATTCTGTAGTGAATGATAATAGAAATCTATCTAGGAATACGGCTGTTATATAGCTGTGCACACCAGCCTCGAGTCTTCTACTCGCCATTTGTTTCATCTAGGAAAGTGTGAAACTTAGGGCTTGAGGCGTGATCGTTGGCCGACGACACGCACCATGTTTCATTTCGGTAATTACTTCTTCTCGTCTGCCGAAAACCGTATTCCCCTACTCGTGGATAATCTACAGAGTATGATTCATTTGTTTCAATACTTGATCGACAGGTGGCGTAACTAGAGATGTTAAAAGTGACAAATACTAGTTATTAACTTACCTATTTTGGATGAAGCAGCTCCACAGTGGTATCCAGTTTTTGCCGCTATGGAGTTCTACCGGATGTTTTTATGTTCCTTAGCCTAAATTTGAAGTGAATGAATAGGTGAAACCCCATGTTTGAATATTATCCGATTTCTGGGGTAGCTTACTTATTCTGACGATTTAATATTCCGCGGGGGCGGGGTGTGTTTTCAACAATTGAAGATCATGATGTTCTCATTATTTAGAATACGGGATACATACCTATGTATGTAGCAATGGATCCTACGTTGAAAGTTGCTGATGGAATGCATGAACTTCATCCAATATGCTGTTTACGATCATGGACCTACAAGGCTTGATCGTTTCCTTTCTGTCGCTGGCCCTTTTGGTCAGCGGCCAATATGACGGATCTCGATACGCATGGTATACTTCTGCTGCCACCGATTTCAACTCTGCCTTGCCGGTGGGCAATGGCCGGTTGGGAGGCTTGATGTATTGCACTCCTACAGAGAAGATTTCCTTGAATGAAAACTCCATCTGGAGCGGTCCCTTCTTGAACCGGCTCAACCCAAATGCCAGTTCAGTCTTGTCACATGTTCGCTCTATGCTCGAGTCAGGAAACATCACCGGAGCTGGCCAAGTTGCTCTACCAAATATGGCTGGAAACCCAACTTCGCCGCAACATTACACGCCGTTAGGCCAGCTTACTCTCGATTTTGGTCACAGTAGCCAAGGTTCGCTGAACAGATGGCTTGATACCTATCAAGGCAACTCTGGCTGTAGTTACATCTACAATGGCGTCAACTACACGTAAGGATACCCTGTAATCTAACGACTCTATACTTACCAGTCTCATAGACGAGAGATCATTGCCAATTATCCTACTGGAGTCTTAGCCATGCGGCTTCAGGCTAGCCAGGCTGGCCAACTAAATATTAATATCTCCTTATCACGATCACAAAACGTTATCAGCAACAGTGCTTCCACATCCGGAAGAGTCAACTCAATCATCATGAAGGGAAATAGTGGAGGTTCCGACCCTTACTTTACTGCAGAGGCTCAAATTATCCTCTCCGGAGGTAAGTACGATTCCTCATATTAGACATAAATTGAAACTAATATTACTCTAGGATCCGTCTCTGCCTCTGGGTCTAGCTTGATGGTTCGCGGAGCCACGACTGTAGATTTTCTTTTCGACGCCGAAACTTCTTATCGGTACAGCACTGAGGCAGATGCCGAAGCAGTAATGGCAAGAAGATTAAGCAGTGCGACTAGTCAAGGTTACCAGGCATTGCGAACGGCTGCTATTGCAGATAATACAGCCCTGATCGGCCGCGTTTCTCTTGATCTGGGTAGTTCTAATGGCTCAGCTGCCAACCTACCTACGAATCAACGACTGTCGAACTACAAAAGCAACCCTGGAAACGATGTTCAGCTAGTCACACTCATGTACAATATGGGCAGACATTTATTAGTAGCTTCATCCAGAGATACCGGCCCTCTTTCATTACCAGCTAACCTCCAAGGAATATGGAATGAAGACTTCAACCCGGCATGGGGCAGCAAGTATACGATCAACATCAATCTGGAGATGAATTACTGGCACGCAGAGACGACAAACTTGGCAGAGACCACGAAGCCCTTCTGGGACCTTCTTGCGCTGGCAAAAACTCGAGGACAGCTCGCAGCCTCGTCCATGTATGGGTGTCCCGGGTTTGTCTTGCACCACAACATTGATCTTTGGGGAGACCCTGCACCGGTTGACTACGGAACTCCATACACTCTTTGGCCAATGGGTGGATTATGGCTCTCAAGCCATCTAATGGAGCATTACAGATTCACGGGAAACAAGACTTTCCTTCAGGAGACTGCTTGGCCCATCTTACAGAGCGCTGCTGACTTCTCTTTTTGTTTTACTTTCCTATGGAACGGTTATTACACGACCGGCCCGTCTCTGTCGCCTGAGAACTCTTTCATAGTCCCGTTAAATGAGAGTACAGCAGGTAACTCAGAAGGTATTGATCTTTCGCCGACGATGGACAACTCCCTACTCTACCAGCTTTTCAGTGATGTGATCGAAGCTTGTCAGATCCTTGGGTTGACATCCAGCGAGTGCACTAACGCAAAGAATTACCTTTCCAAGATCAAACGGCCACAGATCGGCTCGTACGGACAGATCCTTGAGTGGCGTCAGGAATATGGCGAAACAGATCCCGGCATGCGTCATCTCTCACCCCTCTTTGACCTCTACCCAGGATCACAGATGACTCCTACCGTCTCCTCTTCGCTGGCAACCGCAGCCGGAATTCTGCTTGATCATCGTATGCAGCACGGTAGTGGCTCGACGGGCTGGTCACGCGCCTGGGTGATTGCCTGCTACGCGCGTCTTTTTAATGGCAGCTCGGCGTGGAACAACGTGCAAACCTTTCTACAAACCTTCCCTCTAACAAACTTGTTCAACAGCAATGATGGTCCACCCATGCAAATCGACGGAAATTTCGGTTTCACTGCTGGTGTTACAGAACTGTTCCTCCAATCTCATGCCGGCCTCGTTCATATTCTGCCCGCTCTTCCATCGGCAGTCCCTACTGGTAGTGTTACTGGTCTTGTTGCACGCGGCGGGTTTGAGGTCGACATCCATTGGTCAAACGGTGTTCTTGAATCTGCGACTATCACGTCTAAGTTGGGTAGCTCTCTTGCGCTAAGTGTGGCAAACGGAAGCTCCTTCAGCGTTAATGGGCAGAAGTATTCTGGAGTGATTGGTACCCAGCCTGGAGGGGTTTACAGTATCACTTTACACTAGGCCATTCATGTACTCGCTCGACGCGCAACTAGCTGCCTTGAAATTTCAGCTAATGGGCGATCTAAATGAGATTTATCCTAGATATTACTGGATAGCGCAAATGGACGATCTTCCTATTAAAAAAGGCGCATGATGGGGAAGTATAATTTCCTAGCTGGATATAGTCCGGCTGCTAACTAGGGCTGAACTGCCGTAACCCTACCTTCGTATACCGTACAGGTCACTCACCCAATCTGATTATTATTCTTGAAACATCCTGCAACATTGAAATTCGACATAATATACAATCAGATCCTTGTTACTTGTCTAAAGCCCCAAATACTAGATTATCTAGCTCGTAGTAGTCGTTTACAGAAAACCTTGAGCTGAACGAATCACCCAACACCCATCACCAGGCCCGATAATCGGCTCCTCACCTCTAGCAACAACTATTTGGAGCGTTGGGCACGTTGGCCAGCAAATAACCGACTTTTGGAATGAGGGTCATGATAATCGTCATGAGTCATGACTAAAGGCTCAGCTTGAGTGAATATTACGGAGTCGACCTATCACGTTCCTGAAATCTGGGCTTGTTTGGTCGAATAAGTTCCCGACTCGCTGTGTTGGTCTTGATCTCCACTGCGTTATATGCGCACTAGTTATGTGTAGTCTTCTATGTTCTAAAGTAATTGGTTATAAATTATTACGAGAGTCTCCAGCTGAATGATAATTATATGCGCATACTGCTCTAAAATCTAGTAAGTGGGCCATAGGGCAGACAAGATGATCATTTACAAGGAGAGTGAGGTACATTGCCAACAAGTGCCAGAAAGCGCCTCTGTATAGCCTCATGCAACATGATCCACTCTACTCATTAATTTCTCGCTGAGCATCGTTCGATGCTCAGTCAATTCTCAACCGATCTAGAAGCCCTGCTCCTAGTCGCCGAGCTGCGGTCATGCGCCATCTCGCACAGAAGCGCTCTCGAGGCCTTGCTCCTTACTCTCTTTTCCCTCTCGTAGTGATTATTGGTTAGCACCTAGAGGCAGCTGAGGAACAAAGAAGCAGTTGCCGAGTACTATACATTTTAGTGGCATACTTTCACGCGGCGTAACATTTGAACACAAGACCCCTCCTTGTTCTTACGTACGGCTGAAAAGGCTGACGCAAGTTGGCAAGATAGCACTAGAGCTTGGATAAAATGAACCTCATCAATGCCATTTCTCCATTTTCCAATCTACATTGGCTATAACGCAAACTCAAAAGTCGCAATGGGGATTTACACTGTATTACCTGATAGGCTCAGTGAGGTGGATGTGATTATTGCAGGAGGTATGGATTCCTAGCATAAGCAAGATTTTGAAGCAAAAAAATAACCCTGAACTGTCGTTCTACAATAGGAGGGACTGCAGGATGCGTTGTAGCAGCAAGACTCGCCACGGCCGACCCAGGTTTGTGCATTCTGGTTGTCGAGGGCGGGAGCAACAATGACTTGCCTACCATCGCTGTGCCTGCTCTCTTCCCTGCGAACATAATGCCAAGCAGCACAGCGAACATATTCTACAAGACGAACAAGGAGAAACAACTCGGGGATAGAGAACTTGTTGTTCCATCTGGAGGTGTCCTCGGCGGCGGCTCATCCACGAACTTGATGATGTATAGCCGTGCACAACGATCCGATTTCGACTCATGGAATACAACTGGTTGGTCGGCTGACGATATGCTGCCGTACCTTCGAAAGGTGTGTACCTCCTCTGTTGATGGTTCAAACATTGAAGCGCTCTGCTAACTAAGCATGTAGCTGGAGACATATCATGGGCCCGGAGCCAAAGATGTACATGGTCATGAAGGTCCAATCCACGTATCGAGTGGAACTTTTCGGTGCACCACATCGGAAAATGATTTTATTGCAGCAGCGGAGATGGTTGGTTGGCCCGAGATCGAGGATTTGCAGACCCTAGATGCCAATAATGGCGTTCAGCGGGCAATGCGCTATCTCTCACTGGACGGGAAACGACAAGATGCAGCCTCCAAGTATCTGCATCCTCGACTGCAGGATGGAGACCATCCAAATTTGCATGTTCTTCTAGAGACCAAGATCGTGCGTGTCTTGTTCGATGACGATAAAAGAGCCATTGGAGTCGAGTGTTGCAAGTCCGGATCAAGCATGTCTACCACTACACAAATCAAAGCCAGGAAGCTGGTAATTCTTTCTTGCGGTGCCTGTGGAACTCCATCGGTTCTAGAAAGATCCGGTGTAGGCAGCGTGGAAATTCTCCAGCGAGCGGGCATACCACTCGTGGCAGAAGTGCCGGGTGTTGGAGAAGAATATTTGGATCACCAACTACTTTTATACCCCTACAAATCTAACTTGAAGCCTGAAGAAACGCTCGATGCAATTTTTAGCAGCCGCCGTAATGTCCAAGATCTCATCAAAAACCAGGATCCAATTTTGGGATGGAATTCCATGGACATTACCTGTAAACTGCGGCCATCAGAAGCAGATATAGAAGGACTTGGGTTGGCTTACAAAAAGGCGTGGGATCTCGATTTCAAGAATATCCCAGATAAACCAGCGGTGCTCATGTCCGTGGTCAATGGGTAAGACGAAGAAAGTAACCTAGTATTAATGATGTCAATGACGTTAATCGATGTTTGACAGATTTCCCGGTGATCCATCGAGCATCCCAGCTGGGCAGTATATCGGTATTACGGTCTTCACAGCACACCCTTACTCTCGCGGCCATTTGCATATTACAGGACCTAAACTAAGCGATCCACTCGACTTTGAAACCGCCTTTTTCGCTGACGCAGATAACATCGATATCAAACAACATATGTGGGCCTACAAAAAACAGCGTGAGATTGCACGCCGCATGCAAATATATCGAGGGGAAGTTATTTCCTGCCATCCTCCATTTCCAGCCTCGTCTCAAGCAGTATGCATTGAAACAGATGCTCCACTTGTAGATGTCAAGAACATCGAGTATAGTCTTGAGGACGATCTCATACTGGAAAAATGGTTGCGTCAGAATGTCGAGACCACTTGGCATTCTGCAGGCACTTGTAAGATGGCACCCTTACAGAATGGGGGCGTTGTGGATGCAAACCTGAGAGTGTACGGCGTCGAGGGGCTTAGAATCGCTGACCTGAGTATTCTGCCGCATAACGTTGCGGCAAATACAAATAATACGGCCTTGGCTGTAGGCGAAAAGGCGGCTGATATCTTCATACAAGAGCTTGGACTGGGCAGGAACTAGATTGAACTATGATATAGCAGCTAATATGTAACTTGCTTGTGCGTATGGTATGCTGCAGACCATTTGTGTCCAGTTTTAGATATCAATGACACTGCTACCCTTCTCAATGGATCAAGTCTGTCCCATCTCGGCCCCTTCTTCTTCCCCCAGGCTGACGCCAATCATCAAAATACTACACTCTATTCAGTGAGAAAACGTACATCGAAAGCCTCTCTAGAATCAATCGTAGTCCCATCAACTGAAACATCGGTCTCGTATCATTATCTCCATCCCACTTCGTGCGTGGGCCCTGAATGGAAGGGGGTTCCTGGCGGATGGTTATGGCTAGTGCTTCGCCCTAACCTAGCCCTAGCCCTAACCACTCGTGCAGTTGGTCTGGATTACCACCTGGCAGTCAGCGGTGCCCTAGACGGCCTGAGTCGTACTCATCGTCAGAAATCCGGTCAAGTAGGCGGCGTGACTAAATTGATTTTCATATCTGCTTTTATACCGGATGTTGGGCAGAGTTTGATTTAGGCTTTTGGCGGACAGGGCCGGAGTGGTATGTTCGCGATGTTTGTAATCTCTCTTTCCTCGTTTTGCTGCTTTTATCCTGCAGATTTACTGACAATGAGAACAGGAAGCCAGTGGCACTGTAACAGCCCACGACCCTTACGCACTCTTATTCCATGGCATCCCTGACGGCCAACAATGGGCCCAAACAACTCCGTCCACATGCATGGGCAACCAAAAATTCACCCGCGACCAGTGCATCATATATCAAGATTCCATGCTCGTACTTACTCTGTGAGGATGACCGCGCAAATCCCACTGTTTGTGCAGGAGTTGATAGTTGACAAAGCGCTGGCGGTCTCAGGGCGCGGTTATCGAGAGGGAGTAGATGAAGACGGGGCATACGCCGTGGTTGGTTATGCCGGATGACCTCAGGACGCAGCTTTCATAAAGAAAGAAATTAAGTAGATTGTATATAGGATGTTTTGATCATGTAGTTAGGTCCATTCTCTCTGACATGTTTCATGAGGACCCTTGTTCAGTAGGACGGAATTCGATATAGGATGGCGAAGTAATAAAGATTGGTGATGACTATTGATCGATTTCTGAACCTGCTGCTACCTAACATGAACCGAGACAGCAGTGAAAAAAACAACAACTAAAAAGCTGAAATGCAGACAGACGTAATATAAAAATACAAGCCACTTTAAAGGACCCCGCTTACTATGAACAATCCCTTTTTCCTCTTCCATCGCACGTTTTCCGAGCTACACATTAGATAATGTGCCTTGACTTCTTCCTATTGTAAGCCCGCTGATCTTTCAACCACTGACGATAGCCCTGCACACTGCCAATCTTCTCGCCATAGTAATCCGGAACAGGGTTCGCAATCGAGTTAGCGGAGGGATCAACACGGAAGCGCTTGATGCGGTTGAAGAATTCTTTCTCTTTCTATACATCGAGCTATTAGCATGGGCCATCACTAGTATGAAGAAAGACCTGGGATGAAAAACTTACAATAGCAATACCACCCCGATACTGTCTGTGCACAAGACCCCAAACCGTATTCCCCAAGATCGGACCAATGAGCCAGCCCAGCGCACCACAGGCAGCTGTGGCAAGGCCGAGAACAATAAAAGGATCTAGACCCATGACTTGTGCGCCGAGAGTATCAAAGTCCTGGGCGGAGAGCACCTGGACGCCAACGGCTGTGCTAGCGATAGACGCTAAAACCGAGGAAATGAGTGAATAGCGTCGGCGGGAGGCACGCAATTTGAAGAATGTGTTCCAATCGAGTAAAGCCGCATTGCCAGTCTTAGATGATGGTGCTGGTGTCGCGCGAAGACCAGCAGAGCTGCTGAAGTTGCGTCTGAGAGATGTGAGAATAAATCGTGAGTTTGTTGTGGGTTTCGTCTCCTTGTTGAATGACATTCGTGTTGTAGTTCGCGCAAAGCTGCTGATTGAAGGCTTCTGGGTTGATGCGGAGCATTTCGTCGAGAATTGGTTAACGCTTCGCTTGAAGGCCTGTTGAGGCGTGGCCGCGGTCGATGATCCAGTTAAATGGAACGGGGTGAAGCAGCAGGAAAAGCGAGAGCCTCCCGACAGCATGACACTGCGAAGGGGAGCGCTGGCAACCGAGGCATGCATCGTGCTGAATTGAGTTGATAGTTATAACACAGCAAAGAGGATTGTCGGTTGATGCCGTGTGGATAGCGACTGTTAGGTGGTAAAAGCTTCATGAGGAGGAAGGCGGAACAGCTTTAATGTAGACCCACTTTTCGAGATTATGTAATCATAAATCTCTTTTGATTGATTGGTCAGTTCTAGGCAAAGTATACTATCATACTATACGTAGTAGTATGTTGTTGCAAGCTGATTTCTCCCACGCGGATTCCCACATTGTAGGAACTACAACGTAATACCATTTCACCAAAAAGGACGCCCTTAAAGGGATTTGGTATTTTTGAGGCATTTGCGAACTGACAGAATTATTCTACGGCTATCCGAAGATGGTCATTACGGAAGTCAAAAGTGATGGCAATGCCGCTAAATATTAGCTCCAACGCTAATCTTGTATTGTTTTCCCCCAAACCAACAAATAGGAAAGCCTTACAACTGGAAGAACAGGAGACAAAGTCGAAGCCACAAAGAAAACATAGCCCGTGGTCACTGTTGGATACTACCAACGTTACCGACACCACAACCATGGGGCCGCTACGCTTCAAATATGACGAAGAATATATCGAATTGGGAGATACTGGAAACCTCGTTTCCAGCCACCCGATCAACATCAACATGTTGAGACACAGCTGTCAAATACGGATTGAGAATTTAGCAACGACATTGGTTCACTGCCAGAGTAGGGATTCGTTGCACAGGATTCTCTTGTTACAGAAGTGTGATGAAAGTGGCTGAATAGGACTTTGAAGACTTAGTATTAGAAGTCTCAGGTTACAGGCACGCGTGCGAGGCTCTTGTAAATTTTCAAGGTAATCTTAGAAGTTCTACCAATGCTTGCTTCATAGAGTGTGATATGATGTAAAGGTACTCTTCTCATACGGAACAATACAATAGTTTTTCAGTCAATTATCTCATGGCATGGGACGGCATATCACGTGTACGTCCCTGGAATCCTCCCAGCTGAACACAAATAGCTCCATCAGGGCATTTGAAGTCAGGATGGAATCTATGTCGTTGAACAGCTTCGGTAAAGTTCCCCTTTGCAAAACGTGGCGGTCCACCGCTAAAGGGATTTGGCGCGTCTTGCCCATAGAGATATTCATTGACGTAGTGATCCACACATAGGTATGTAGGACGACCTCCACCCGGATTGATGTGTACAGTAACCCGTGGCCTCTCGTTTTCGGCTCGTTCATGCCATTGTAACTTGTGACGCATAGCCTCCAAAAGATCGTAGTACCTTCGGGGGGAATCGCTCTTGAAGAGCAGAAAACTCAGTTCAACTGAGCGTAAAGTCGACGGGAGAGCTCCAAGAACAGCGATTAGTTCGTCTATATCAACCACCATTCCCGAAAAACCAAAATGCCTGAGGTTCTGCCATCTGCCACTTGGGGGAAATATCTTTTGGAGTGGGACCCAGTGTGAATCCTTATTCGGTACTCCATCGACATCACATAAACTGCCCGCGTCGAAATGAACACGAAGACTGACGTGATGGGGATCTTCCATACTTTCGAGAGCACGTTTCAAGTATCCACTTCGGAACGACAACCAGTTTATATCTTCATGATATTGGCCATCTGCTAGAAGAGCCAAATCAAGACGTCTGAAGCCAGGTCGCTGGAGCAATGCAACAAAATCGTTGTATGTTTCACCG
This sequence comes from Talaromyces verruculosus, assembly GCA_038993655.1. Lineage (NCBI taxonomy): Eukaryota > Fungi > Ascomycota > Eurotiomycetes > Eurotiales > Trichocomaceae > Talaromyces > Talaromyces verruculosus. Next base: position 502,612 of record JBBVQN010000023.1, on the reverse strand, counting down.
GGTTTGTCAAAGATACGGCAACTTAATCCAGTCTCTAATTCGTTGACATCGATGACAAATTCAGTGACTTCGTGCTTCTGAATCGCAAGCTCGTGCATGATCATGGGAAACCCTCGCCATCTCTTCCTCTCCTCTTCCAACTCCCATGAGTCACATTCATATGGTACCCGACTCTTTGTGGGAAGGGGCCAACCGGCACGAGTAATTGGATATGTGAATCCAGTCGGAAAAGAGCGAAACATTGGTGTTTCATAAAATGGATTATCGAGGACTCCATGGCTCGCAGTTGTCAGGATGACTCTTGTCAAGGATTTCGCAAAACGATCCAAGCCATATCTGAACGCTTCGATATCAGCTCCAGATGAAATCACCTTGTCTTGCTGTTGTAGAAGTTGCTCATAATAGTGCCATGACTCTACCAGTGGAATATCATCAATCTTGCTTCCCTTGAACATTGCAAGAGGTTGATGAGCCTGATTGCACCCAACTACAAACCAGTAGGGAACTCCTTGTACCTGAGTATCAGAAAATAGGCTTTCATCTCGTATTACTTCAGGGAAGGCACTGGGGCCCGGAAGCTGTGCATCATCCCAGATAATCTCCTTGACCTTGTGGCGAAATTCTTCATGGTCAGCGATAGCACGAAATACCTCAATGTTGCGTGGATTGGCAGACAGAAACACTCTGTCTATACGTAAAACAGTTCTTTCTTTTAGCGTCTTGCTTGTTAAACGTAAAGTCTTCACGTCCTTGTTGGCAAGAAACGACAACACTGCTGCTAAAAGCTCGACAGGCAGGCGCTCCAGATGCGAACTCCGTATGGGAAATGATCCGGACGACATTGATGATTGTAAAGAGCTAGATGAGGCCGGCGGACTTGTTGGAATATTTGCTTTGCGAAAATTCGGTCGGAAAGGACTCAGTTAACAGCCAACTAGGCCTCCACTGAAGTCCTAATGCCGAAGGGGAGTTTGTATTCGCTAAGGAACTGTATAGTAAATTGGACTTGAAAAGCGGAATAAAGTGGGAAATACCCGCAATTTTCTGGCCTTGGATGTTGATACCTGAGGATGCGGTATTCGCCATAGTACTTTTAAAATAAGGTGTATGAGGAGTCATATAATAGTGTATAATGTTGCAAGCAGCGCTTTCAAGTCAATCAATACGGGCTTAAAAGTAATCGGTCTTTCTAGCCTTGTGGAGATTGCAACATAACGTATTTCACCCGTAGGCGGGCCGCACCCCTAAGTCGTAATCACATTGTCGCAAACCGATGTTTCGTAAACGTCTAGATCAGAGTGGCTGTGGCTTTCTTATTCTTCTGACATATAGAGACCCTACAGTTTTCTTTCTTCTATAAGGAAAAATGGACGGCCCGGACGTCCCCAGCTAGACATAGTGGTAGAGAATAGTAATAATAATATCAAGAAAATTAATAGAAATTAGCTAGAAGAAAAATATAATATATTTGATATCTTAGTATATAATCCATACTAAAGGCTAAAAGTTAGATATCTTATGATCCCCCAACCTTACATAAACAACTTTAAAAATACACACATCTCTATACATACAATTTTACAGCCTACACCTGTGTTACCATATTTTAGCAACTCCCAAGGTTGCAATAGAAGTCATACAATGGCTTCGACTTTGTATAAATGATATCTTTTATTTCTAATTCTAACATTTTCGTCTCTGCATTTGCTCATTATGGACCTGTTGGCGAAAGTATCTATGACTTTTGGGCGGTGATCTATGGAAATGCGAAAAGCACATGCCGAGTATGTGCTTAGGACCTGATTGAGAGCCAGGAATACAATCCTTCCGCGTAAAATGACAAGCGCCTCTGACATCCTTCTTGTCTTGCTGACCATACCGCCATCCTATACAATCCTTCAGTTGTGAAAATCAGGCTCCTTGACGTGCCCCGGTCGTGCCTGTGGATATTCCGATCTACCTAGTCCGTTGATACGGCCATAGAGCCATTTTAATGTTATTGTGTTGAGAGCCATCAAGAAAGCGCTAACCGTGAAGAGTGCAATACGTCCTTTCATGTCGAGTATTTCGAAAAGCGGATAAGGGTACCTATTACATGATTCCATTAGCTCAGAGGTTCGTGCCATATAGTAATTCAGCCTACTCACCATCCGTTGACAGAATAGCACTTTTCAATCCAAAACCAATATCCAAAGGCAATGCAACTGGATAGAGCCATCGAGGGGAGGGCAGTAATTGTCCAAGGTGGTGAAAGAAACAGGATGTCGACGAGCATCACGGCGCTGGGAACGAGGTGGAAGCCTAGGTCTGTATAGCTGAGTATGGAATTCGTAGAATGAAGAAAGAGGAGAATGAGTACTCACCAACATGGAATGGGATTTTCAGTTCGTCTGGAGGGACCACCAGATGAGGGTCAATCTAATCAACCAGTGAGTATCCCGCCGTAAAATGGATCGAATCCAGGAGTGGTGACCTACCGATCGAATTCCCCAATATAATACACTGATCAGGACCTCCAATGGCGCACTGCATACCGACAGTATATTCTTCACCAAAAAGAGTCGGCGCGAAAGAGTTACGTCTGCTAACAGACCGGCGGTGAACGTGCATGTCGACAATGCAAGACCAATAATCGTCAAAAAGACAAAGTGCCAGCCAAAACCCTCGGAGCTTCAAGCATATAGTCAGAACGAATTCGGGGAGCTGTTCAGATTCTCGCACTCACGCATGGTTTGGGTTCTCAATGAGGCTAGCGGAAAGTTAGTCCAGACTTCTGATTTTGTTCGCGGAAAGATGAACCTACAATTTGAAAGAAGAGAGGAAACTGGCTAGTCCAAGCAACTAGAGTTGTCGTTAGCCATGGGTTTGCTCGGCGCGGTTGACGGGGGATCCTTACATGGACTAGAGCAGACATTCCTCGATCAGGACTAGGAAGTCGCTGGAGCGGATGTCGCCTCAGAAGAAACTCGGAAGTCTTGGAAACTGACATTTTGTATAACCTCCACGTCGGAAAGCTCAGTTGTGCAACAGACAAGGAAGGAAGGCAGTAGCATATAAAAGCTGGCCAAGAAAGAACTCGGAGTTCCCACGTCATCGTCGTCCATGCTTATTCGGAGTCCCTGTGGAATCTGACCAATCGGCGTGCAGATCACGGTTGCTGCTTGAATGCCGATGTGACTAGTCCCAAATAGGATTAAAGCGCTTTGGCGGCCCACTTAGCCATCCGGGATAAGGGTTATTCCGGTGCGGCCCCGTTCTCCAGTCTCCGCTCTGGTTCCAGAAGCGAAAAGTCGTCCAGACAAACACCCAGACCACAAGAAAGAACATCGGATCAGCTCAATCAATCCAGCTCGGGATAGCCATAGCAATCAGTCTGCTGCGAGAAAACTCTCGTGGCACGTTGCAGCACGCATAATTGAAGTCCCCAGAATAGCATTCCGCCTCTTGCTCTTGCCCACCATCGCAACCGGCGAATCCGGCCAATCGTCTACATCGATGAATAGGAACATAGACATCACCCCGTCGATGAAAGCCCCTATCATCCTAGGAGCCTCTACAGAAAAATACTTTGATAGTTTGTCAGAGACGCTAGACCCGAACAACCAAGGCTTGATGGCTGCGTATTCGAGTACAGTTCTAGATTCCATTCCCATAACCATCTTCGTCGACTGGACGCTTAGTCATAATGCCGAGACCGAAACGACCAGGCGCGCCTGCACCTAAGCCCAGAAGTCGACATGGATGCTGGTAAGATATATATCTCTGGGGAAGTCGTGCGAGTAATAGTAGCGCTAACGGACCTAGGCCTTGTAAAAGACGTAAGATCAAATGGTATGTGACGCGCAAGGCATCCATTCATTCAATATCTAGTCTACATCCAGTGAACTAATATCTAGAAGCACCGAGGAAAAACCATCTTGCGCAAACTGCCTGCGTCAGGGGGACACGTGCGACTATAGCATTCGCCTGAATTGGGAAGGTCGCACCAAGAGGAAGGCTTCCGAGTCGTCGACCCCAACCTCGACTTCAGGGTTTGTCTCGTTCGCATTAAACCCACAGCCGTCCGGTCTAGTCTCGGGGCCGGAGTTGCCATCTCCAGTCGATTTGCCTCTGGGCATAAGGGATGAGTGGTCTGCAGCTTCAAGCCCCTACACGAATAGTACTGGCAATACATGGATTCACTCCGGATCAACCCCATCCCTACCCGCCCAGTCGCCTGCGGGACCCGAGGATCACCAACTCGTAGCTGCGCAGCAGGAGCTTTCTACGGAGGGCACATTCTTACCGACTACGACAGTACACGAGAATTTTCGACCTTATTCGCAACCATTTGTAGCACCGGATTCTGCCCTTGATTCTGCTGGGCTAGGGTTTACCGCTCTTCCGTACGGATTTGAAAGCAATGCTGTCTCTCAACCAGTCTCCTTTCTCCGCGATACATCGGCAGATGGATTGGCGACTGAACAAGGAATCTACAATGCTAAGCGTCACCAAGGCGATCATTTAGGCAATCGTAAGTTTCACCGGCAAACGTCGCTCGACCAGGATGCCGGTCGGATGTCAGTAGGCTTCTTGTCACGCGACGGCAATAACACTTTTGAGTCACCGGACAGACGTCAACCTATAGTCACTGGCCACGAAATATTCTATGGATATGACTGCGGTACTTCGGATTATGATCTGCCTAAGAACAACGACGCGGAAGCCATTGCTCCAATCAATCCATCGGATGAAGTTATTGACGAAGACCCTATAAGCCCTGTATCAGAGCCGACACCCACTGGTTCCATTCACGTTCGGCGAAGGTCATCATTCACTACGGGTGGTGGTTACTACATTACCCCTGTTCGTGTCAAAATACCCCGGAGGATGACCCCGTTGCCATCAACGTTGCTGGAGAATCCAATGAATCTTCTGTACTTCCATCACTTTATCGACCACACAGCACGAATATTGGTTCCTCATGACTGTGATCGGAATGGGTTGTTGAATATTCTACCTGCGAGTGAGTTGTCATCTCTTTGATCAACCTGATCTCAGTTGACTTTCATAGTGGCTATTACCGATCCAAACCTTCTCAATCTTATGTTGGCGTACTCGGCAAGCCATCGAGCCCGCTTTCTGCGTCATCCAGAACCTTCCAACAGAATTGCGCATTGGGTCAGGGATGTCTTTCCTGCCCTACGGCACGCCCTGAACGAGCCCGACGGAAACGTGACTGATAGTCATCTCGCAACTGCAATCATGCTTGTGTCATTAAAAATCGTGTCTCCAAGCACTTTCGAAGTACCAATTCCATGGCAGACTCACCTCAAACTCGCCAGGGATCTTTTCATTGCTCGCGGTATTCATCTTCATTGCCAACCGGATAACAAAGTAGCCTGGTTCCTTGGGCAATGGTTCTGCTATCTAGACGTCATCGGAAGTCTGTCCTGTCGATACAGCGGCGCTCCCGTATTGGGTTCCAGCCACTGGCCAATAGGAGCGAGCCATGAACATTCTGACAATCCTTATCATGAGGATGAAGATAACGACGAACACTACCGAGTTGACTGCTTTTCTGGGAATACGCGTCCGACGGGGGCTCACTTGGCGCGTCTGGCGCATTTGACGCATCGCTGTGACAACGAGCGCTTTGACGGGGTTGGCAATTTCTTGACAGATTGGGCTCCATCTCGTGACGTGGTTCAGGCTGGTCAATCTCTTTTAGAGGATATGCGCCGAACCAGACAGCGTGGTTATGTACCGGGAACCCATCATACCGAGTTGGAGGACAACGAGATGATAGCAATCGATATGGCATTTCACTGGTCTGTTGTCCTTCACACCCATCGCCGTGTGTTGGGGAATACAGGCTACTCAGCAGAGATTCACGAAGCGGTCGACAGTCTCTGCGGTGCTATTGCCAGAATCCGTTCTGGCAGTTCGACGGAATGCTCTGTTCTCTTTCCACTGTTTACGGCGGGTTGCGAAAGTAGGGATCCTCAGCAACGATTAGATATTATGACGAGAGTGATGAATTTTGAGACAGAAGGACTCAAACAGGTACCTTTCCCTCCCCCCTATCGGTGTGTCGACACCTGCTAACACGATCCAGTTTAAAAACGCACGCAAACTGATGCAGCGGTGTTGGGAAGAGGATTTGCCGTGGATGGCCTTGGCCCGTGGTGAATTTCTAGGTTAGGTATAAGAATTATTTTACGATGAATGATGAACATCAGAGAAACGATTTCGGGTTTGCGCGATTTATAAGAATGTAATTATCCTTGATCTATACTGAGATTGGTTGAATATTAAGCTCATACTATCAACGAACCGCGAATAAGGGTTAGGGTAATGGAGGGGCAATATCTGCCACTCAATAGCACTGATGTACCACCACAACCCATCTATTGGCCAGTTTGAACGAGATCCAGTTAATATGACAACATAGCACGTAACAGCCCCCTGTCTTATCTCATCTCGTGTACCACATATACTAGAAAGTACATTAGTAGTTAGGGTCAAGTGAGAGTTTGGCGGCGACGGCCCCAGGCAAAAATTTCTATTGCTCGTACGTAATTGCCTAGGTTCGACAGTCACGCCTACCTTGTGGACTCTCCATTGTCAACTCAGGTCACTTCATTCCACTTTACTCCTTACTCTGTACATTCTTCTTTCGCCTATCGAGTGTTTTCCCTGTTCATTGTTCTTCACTTTAAACTCGAGAGCTCTCGGTCGCATCGCATATCCCTCGTCAAAGTCCGCTATGTCATCGGGTCGCGCCGTGTCGCACGGCCGCGGAGGCGCTGGTGAGTCCACCCTATACCATACCTATACGCATTTCCCTGCATGGAGTCTCATATTCCCCTGCTACCTCCTCCTCCTGGTCAGTCTGACCATGCAGTGACTGACATATATTGCCCTTCAAAGGAAACATCCACACCAACGGCAAAGCAACCACAGCCGCCGACCTGGTCACCCCCACCATCAAACAAGACTTCTTCACAACCGGTCGCGGCGGCACAGGAAACATGATGTATAACGACAAGGACCACCCAGAGCTGGCGCGCGGAAGCCAGGATGTTGAGAAGCCGCCCAAACGGTCGGAGGAGAGTGTGCAGTTCACTGGTCGCGGTACGCCCCTCCCTTCCCCGCCTTAACAACTGAAGTTGCGGTTGGAGCAGATATGGAGCGTATAGAGGACTGACAATGATAAAAGGTGGCGTCGCGAATGCAGTCATCCCAACAGTCGAAGAGCAGAAAGCGAAACATACCGCCGCCGACCCTCAGCCAGAACGATTGCCGAGTCGGGAGCGACCTAAGGAGGTTCCTGGTGGAAAGACTAATTAGAGTCTTTCGTTGCTCGAGTTTCGGAGTCGATGCATTGGAGTCGTTGCACCGCCTATCTCCATGCGACATCACGACCTATCGACATCCAAGATGATATCCATTCCCAATTCCCACGTCTTGCGCAACAACCGGTCCATCGATCACACAACAACCCGAACGAGCAAAATGTCGCGCTCCCTTAGGACTATTCTGCTTTCCCCTTTCTTATTTCCTCTTTTTCTCCCTGTTTATCTCGCTTGGAATACCCTCCCTGTCAAGGCGTATCGGCGTACTTATCTGCTCAAAAGGGTCTTTCTTCTGCTTTCCTTACCCATCTTGTTATCCTGGGCATATTTGTCCGTTTTTTTTTTTTTTCGGTTCATAATCGTCTGTTTGTATTGGAAGTGATTGTATAATCCAGCTCTGGCTTTGTTTTGTTAGTTGGTAAATAGGCAATACATATGATATGTTATTGGATCTGTAATCCTCGGTGAAATCAAGACCTCACAATCTTCCAAGAAGTAGGAAAGAAGTGGAGGAAACATGATATAAGAGGAGAAGAGAAGGAAAAAGCAAATACAATCTAGGTAGCGCCTCAATTTATATCGACCATGCATCCTTGCTAGTCTTATCTTACAACGATTGACAATCCAATCATCGGCGTTGAATTTGATCTGTCTTTACACACGACAACTATGTAGTCTGATACATACATACATAGTGATCTCAATTTTGTGCCGAAGTATCACGCATTCTGATATCCGAAATACGTATTTCAAATATTACATTGGATCCTCAGCATGGTAAACCCCTCGTGGCTTTGGAAAGCGATTATTTCAGATTGCCGCATTTGCCGCGCCGGCTGGTATCAATTGATAGTGTGTTTAGTGTGTCAGATCCAATTTTTATGGTTGGAAGCAAATAAAAGTCATTGTATCGAATTATCTACCCTACCTATCAATCTCACCTAGCTCATCAAATCATGAGTTACATCGTAAATAATTGTATCATCATCCCCCCCTCCTCCTCACATGCATAACCATGTACATATTGAGAATTCATCAAACCGGCAGTTCCGTTTTTTGATTGTTTCGATTGGAAGAGATGGGAAACCTTATGAAATGAAATGAGATAGAAAAGAAAAAGAAATGTTTCCCCGGTACCGAACGATTTTATAACAGAAAAGAAAGAAGACGAAGAAAAGGTATGCAAGTATGAAAGAAGAAGAAGAAAAGGCGGCAAACTATCCAATAATCTCCTCCGTCTCTTCAATAATCTCTTCCACAATTTCCTCAACAACTGTATCGGCAGGCTCTCCCTCCGCCTTGGCGACGGCCTTGGGTGTATCGGCGAAGATTTCCACATCTTCCGGCAAACCAGCATCTTCTTTTTCTTCCGCGAGAAGCTCCTTCTCCCTCCGGGCCCAGGCCAACCATTCATTGAGCACGCGCTTACGTTTCTCGACGACGGCTGTATTGGCAATGTCGACGGCGTACTTGTCTTCCTCGTCGAATTCCTTGGAGTATTCACGTAGGTTCTTGCGGACCTGTTTCTGCTCTTCTTTGCTCAACAAAGTGGGTGGTCGGGGTCGCCAGAGGAACTGCTTGAATTTTTCGGTCGGGTGTTCGGCAAGCGTCTCGCCGGCGAAGGTGTGAATGTTCCAGCCGTTTTCCATAGAGTGAGTCCACACACTGGCGCTGCTGACGACGTATCGGCCCGTGGGGTCCCAGTCAATGTCTGTGACACCATAGTGCTCTGCGGTCTTCAGAAGCATGACGTTGGCGTTCAAGTCCTTCTCTGCCTCGGGCTTTTCGCCTTCAAAGTCCATGTCCCAGAAATCGAGATCGAAGCTGGATTGTGAGTGGACGGTGGCAACGACCACAAATCGTCCCTTGGGCGACCAGTAGATACCGTTGCTGGTCTTGCGCTCGATTGTTCGCACAAGTCGGAAATTTCCGATACCGGGTCCCTTGACTTTTTCGGGAGCGAAGAAAGAGACGGCTGTCTTGGGGGCAGTTGCTGCTCCAGCGACGGCCTCGCCAGATGTGATCAAAACGAATCGGTCGCCCTTGGGTTCCCATGCAAAGTTGATCACTGTGTCCTTCAAACTGTCCACAACCTCAACGGGAACGCCCTTCTCCTTGATACGGAAGATCTCCAGGTTTGTGGCCATACTCTTCTTGCTCTTGCTGTGTCGGTCCACCTTGACACAGAGGAAGGCTGCTTGTGATTGCCACTACAATGGATCAGTATCTGCATGGAATATATGGATATGGATATGGAAGGGGTACTGACGTGAAGCTTGACATCTGAAACCAAAAACAAATTTCGAGTACGGACAATCTCCTTTGATGGAACACTCATCAAACCCACCTTGGCCGGGTTGCTGCCAATTTCAGGTGTCCAGTAAGAAAGTAATTGTTCGTAGCGCTTGACGCCCTCCCGAACCACAGTAGCAGGAGCCCATTCAAAGTCCACGATGCCGTCAATCTTGACAGAAGTCTTGTCCAGCAAGTTCATGCGCGGCGTTTCGTAGATGGAAATAGACTGTCCTGGCAGCATACGAGCAACGTACTTCTCATCTGCAGACCATTTAAATGCGGGCCATTGGATCTTCTTCTTGGGTGCAGCTGCATCACCTTCAGGTCCAGCAAGGTCATGTGCCACGAAAGATCGTAAGGGTTTTCCAGACTCAATATCCCAGATAACAATGTGCTTTCCATCTTCATCAATAGTGAGAGGACCTGCTTGTCCCTCTTCCACTTGAATAGGTCGGGCCGACCAGGTTGTGATGTACTTTTCGTTGGGGGAATATTCGATGAGCTGAACGAAGGGATGAGGAAGTTGCTTTTGCTTGGAGAACGAAGGTCCACCCCAAAGTTGCACACCTTGAGGATGCATCGACGCCAAATATGTTCCGAGCGGCGACCATTGTACGAAAAGCTGTGTCCAGTGGGGGCGATCAACAACGTTCTCCGGCTCGTCCTTCTTCATGTACCAGAAAACACCGACTTTGTCGCCGCGGAAAAGGGCAAACTGGTCTCGAGCATTTGGGTCGCCGAGCCATGATCGCAAGTGTTCTTTCTCCTGGAAGGGTGGGATTTCGGGTGGGGTGTATTCCTCATCGATACGTCCTTCGCGGCCGTAGCGCTCGATATCGGTAAGCTTGTTGACTAGTAGGGTGTGTTTTTTGTCAAGGGCAACGCCGTGAAGTGACTTGACGGCAGCCGATGCTTGTTCTGGGGTTTCATATTCAACAAAGGCGTATCTATCAGAGTCAGCCAGTCTTCCCTTCTATTTTTGCAGTTTCTCCTTACCCTTCAGACTTGGACTCTTCGTTCATGGGCATGAAAAAGTCGACCACTCGGCCAACGCCAGCCAGCTTTTTGGAAACATATTTGACTAGTTTGTCCTTGTTGTCCTCTATGAAAGTCGTCAGCACGATTCTCGTTTTCCCCACCTCGCCTTCCAACACGACAAGCCATTTCGATATTCATTCCGCCTCATCGCAAATCGGGGGTCGCAGCTCACCTGGCACAATCGGGAGACCATCGAGAACAACAAAGGCATCGTATCCTGATTCGAGTCGGACTTCGAACTGTTCGTGGAGATCTATTCATCCTGTTAGCCCGTTGCGGAGGGGTAAGCCAACCGGGGAAATTTTAATTTTTTACCATCAAAGTTGATATCCTCAACGTCGAACTCGTCCTCGGAGAGATTGTCGAAGCTGGGAGCCATGCTGGGCAGACTGAAAGGTAAATATCAGTTGAAAAGGCCCTGGTGCTCGATGTAGCGAGTTGCGCGCTCAGCAGAATTGTTCGTCAACCTCTTTTGGCTGGATCTTTGGCTTGGTCTTGCACCAGCAGAGGGTTAACTAATTCTGTGTGTGCTGCTTAGTCATCCCGAGGCGGAGAACCATACAGAGTCCAGACAAACCAGGCAAACATACACCACAACTACCATATGCTTGCTATCGATCAACGCCTAGCTAGTAAACAGCCTGGTAATGGGACTGAGAGGAAACTTAACTTCCAATCGCGTGTATTCTGTTCGTATGAGATACCTAGATCTGACTTCGTATCATAGAATGCCTATGTACATACTTAAGCGCGAAGTCACGTGCCTTATCGTCTGATTTCGCGGCTGCGGCTCCTCGGCCAATCAGGAGGACCGCAGGCATCTACAGCGAAAGTGACATGTCAGTGAGCTTCCCATCGGACGTTCCTGCAGCTCATTTCTCTTTGTAGAACCTCGCCCCAGAAAACCCTCCGCATATAGCAATCTTTCTCTTCTTAGAATCATCTCCGTCTCTTTCATCCTCCTCCACACTGGTCATCCGCTCAACTGTCATTGAGCTTTGTTCTGTCTGAGCTCCATCTTTTCATCCATGCCCCACCCATCGCCCTAAGCGCCGTCTCTCATCGACATCAACATAAGAATACACAGCGTCCTGCCCTTCTCTCTCCAGCAACCCAACTTCTTGTCTTTTGAGCTAATGCTTGATTGCTGCGCCTGTAATTAAACCTACTCTTCTTGAATTTTGATTTTTGGATTGCCACGCCTACACAGGCTGCCAGCGCTCAACATGTCGCGTAAGTGGAACTAGGATATGCGGCAGTTGAATAGAGTCACTAACCGGCCTCTCTATACAGTCTCCGAAGAGCAGCGCGCTTCTTTCACCAAAGTGATTGATTCGATTCTTGCTGCGAGCGACATCAATACCATTTCCTCCAAACGAATCCGCCAGGGTCTCCAAGCTACTGTCAACTATGACCTCAATGACTACAAGGTGGGATTAGCTCCAATTCACCGTTATGATATGCGCTGTTGCTAACACCTAGCAGGCGCCCGTGAAGGACCTCATAATGGAGCGATTTGACCTGTTCATGAACAAAAACGACGAACCGTCCACCCCTTCGGAAGACGTCATCCCCTCGACCGAGATCGCTAACGGCCATGGGCACGGTTCACATAAACAAGAAAAGCACATCACACCTCCACCTTCGTCATCACCGCAAAGGAAACGCGAAGCAGAAAGTATGGCCTCAGATGAACCTGGGCCCAAGACGCAGCGGCCTGATCATGATGTAGACGCGGATGCAGAGTTCGCGGCGAAATTACAGGCGGAGGAGAACAAACGAGCTCGGCCAACACGAGGCAGTGCTACGCGCAAGACTGCGCCTTCTAAAAAGAAGTCAAAATCCAAGACGTCAAAGAAAGTGAAGGCAGAAGATGACTCGGATTTGGAATCGATCTCAGAGACCAAGAAAGAAGTCAATCGTTCTAGTGGCTTTCATGTGAGTTCGATCGCAATTACTTTTATTTGGTAATTGTCGCTTACGGAACAGAAACCTCTCAATCTATCTCCCGCCCTCTCACAACTCTTAGACGGTGAAGTTGCGGTGAGTTCTATGCCACATTTCATACGGTGAACGTTTACTAATTCAAGAAGCTCTCGCGCCCACAAACAGTAAAAAGAGTCTGGGAGTATATCAAAGCCAACGAGCTCCAAGACCCATCAGATCGCCGACAAATTCGGTGCGATGACCGCATGCGACCTGTCTTCAAACAAGATCGCGTTCACATGTTTACCATGACCAAGATACTCAATCAGAATCTCTACGATCCTGGAGAGTAGTCTTGTTACTCGAAAAGCTTCACTCTGGCCTCATTTTCTCACATGTCCCTTGTCAGTGCTTAGTTGCGATTCTACTCGGACCTGACATAGCATGCAGTGTTCTATCATGAGTACGAAATCACTTTGGGACCACATCAAAGATGCAGTTACGCCGGTTCGAAATCCCAGGCATTGTTATCCCCTACAGCCACCCTGCTCGATCCGACTCGACTGCGTCGACACGCACCATTTCATACTTGCAATTGATTTGGAAACCTCATTTGGCGAGCTCCTTCTATGTGTTCATGACCTTTTTTGGTGATTGCATGATTGATCTCATATTAGCGTTCGTATAGTATATCCATATTTTGCCTCGCTCAGCGGGAGTTGATAGGTCTCATATTTCATTGGTATCTTTATTTAGCATTATGAATCTATTGATATTATTTCCATGTTGTGCCATCTTTCTCCTTAGGTATTGTTATGTAGCAAGCTAAGCTGGCTGTCATATAGAGTAATCATGAGTCATGATGTCAGCAATAAAACCACACAATATCAGAGCAGCCTTGTGACAGCAGTCAACCAGTTAACCAAGTACACATAGTTTGCACTGCCTCAGTATGTGATTATGTATCAAAAAGAAGAGCAAAGTGGTAGGCGTTGCTACGGCGTTCTAGAAGCTAATAGGAAAGGCCTGCCGCTGCTCCCACCAAATAAAATAAAAAAGTGGGCAGTTCGACATCACTTCTTCGACATATTTCAACGCTCACCACTCGACCTTGCACATTTCCTCGCTCACACCGAGCGATCTACATACTTATAGGGACTTCTTCCTGCCGTACCTTTCAATACCCTATTTCTTCCATCGCACACATGGCCGACAATCACTCTGCGGGGCCACAAACTAATCCCGCTGGCGGCGAACGCGGCGGTCGACGACGAGGTGGCGGACGCGGAGGAGCTTCTCACAACCCGAATCGCACAGATAATCGCCGAAACGAAGGAGGACGTACTGAAGGCGGAGAACCCAGAAACTATCGCGGTCGGGGAGGAGGCGGTAGAAGAGGGCGAGGCCACAGCCACGGCAATGAACGCAACAACCCACCACGAACCGCAACGTCGGGAGGTGGTGGGCAACCACCCGGCGAAGATCCTGATGGACCAGGCACCTCCGGTGATCACCCGACTGGAGATGCCATAAAGGAGGAGGGTGAAGCGACCACGACTGGCAAGCAATTGGTTACAGCGGCGGCCACGGACGAACCCGACGATGGAGAAGTGTGTTTTATTTGCGCTTCGACGGTTGAGCATACCTCTGTGGGCCCATGTAATCATAGGACTTGCCATATCTGTGCGCTGAGGTTGAGGGCATTGTACAAGAATAAAGCCTGTGCGCATTGTCGGGTATGTTGAACAGTTCCTCCGAATTCTGATTCGCGATACTAACTAAACTTCTAGACTGAGTCGCCGTTTGTGATATTCACGGATGACCCGAACAAACGTTTCGAGGATTTCAAAAGTACCGAGTTATCTCGGACTGACCCGAATCTGGGTATCAAGTATGAGAAAGATGAGATTTATGAAGACACTGTTATTCTGTTGCGCTACAATTGTCCGGACAAGGATTGCGATGTTGCCTGCATGGGTTGGCCGGATTTGCATCGTCATGTAAAGAGTAAGCACGGGAGATCTATGTGGTATGTTCTTCTGTTCTTTGGCTGAAGTTTCGATGTGGCTGATTTGTCAAGCGATCTGTGTACTCGGAATAAAAAAGTCTTTACACATGAACATGAACTGTTCACTATCGCGCAACTTCGCAAACACGAAAAGTTCGGAGACGATACACCCGGCGCTATTGACCAGAGTGGATTCAAAGGCCACCCCGAATGCGAATTCTGTCACGAACGTTTCTACGGTGATGATGAACTTTATGCCCACTGCAGAGACAAGCATGAGCGATGTCACATCTGTGACCGACAGCCCGGCAATCGTCAACATCAGTACTACATCAATTACGATGCTCTCGAGGAGCACTTCCAAAAAGCTCACTTTTTGTGTCTGGATAAGGAGTGCTTAGAGAAGAAATTTGTTGTTTTTGAGAGTCAGATAGATCTCAAAGCTCACCAATTGGAAGCGCACCCCAACGGACTTTCCAAGGACGCTCGACGGGATGCCCGTACTGTAGACATATCTACGTTCGACTATCGAGCACCTTACCAACCCGGACGACGAGGCCGTGGTGGTCGAGATGGACGGGAAGGTCGTGGCGCCGGAAGAGGTCGTGATCCCAATGCAGATTCACTTCCTCTCTCAAGCGCCCAACCAATGCGAAGAGACGAGCTAGCCTACCAACGGCAAATGGCCATCCAAAGTGCGCAATCCGTGTCTACTCGAAGCTTCGGTGGACAACTCACCGCGCGCGAGCCTGCTCCTGCTCCCGCTCCTCGATCCCCAGCTGGACCTCTACCCGGCCAAACTACAAGCCCAGGCCCTCGTGCCTCTACAGCCCCGGTCAACGCCATGGAAAACCTTACCCTAAACAACACCGCAAACCTGGCCTCCCTCTCCCCTCAAGACCAAGCCCGTCGCCTCCGCCACGCCGCAGTCGTCGAGCGCGCATCCAACCTCCTCCAAAACGACGCCTCCAAAATTTCCGAATTCCGCACCAAAGTCTCCAACTATCGCACCTCCCTCATCTCCGCCACCGATCTCATCGACTCCTTCTTCTCAATGTTCGACACCCCAACCTCCGAGCTGGGGAAACTAATCAAAGAACTCGCCGAGATCTACGAAGACGACGCCAAAAAGTCCTCTTTGCTCTCAGCATGGAATAACTGGCGCGCTATCAACGAGGATTATCCCGCTTTACCAGGACCACCTGGCATCCTCCCGGGTTTGTCGTCTGGTACAACAGGCTCCGGCGGAAAACGTGTCTTACGCCTTAAATCGTCTACAGCGCAATCCTCGCGCTCGGCTGTTGGTCGCGCCGGGAGTCTTTCGAGTACTACTAGTACGAACCCATTCCCACCCCTTTCGGCACCTACTACCACCAAACGTTCCGTTGCTGCAGCTGCGAATGCACCCGTCTGGACTAGTACGCCGCCTACACGTCCCTCTGTGACAACAACATCATCATACGCGCGCCCCGCGCCACGCGCATCGACAGGTCCTGCACCTCGAACGACGGATCGAAATGCATTCCCTGCTCTACCTGCTGCTCCTAAGCCGAATACGTTAATGGCTGGTTTGACGCGAGGAACGGTACGATGGGATGATCGTCGAGGTCCGGCTCCGGCTGCTTGGGGCTCGGAGACTACGACGTCTGGTACTTCGACGCCGGGAGAGGGCGATGAGTCTGTTGGAGGGAAGAAAGGGAAGGGAAAGAAGGGGAAGCAGATTTTGTTTCAGTTCGGATAGATTATTAGCCCTGGGAAGATTATGAATGTAGATATAGTGAAAGATGTTTCATTATGAGTACATAGATTTTTCAATAAACATTTTGACCATCAGCCTCTTAGCCATCAATAGATAGTATCACGATTTCGATATGTTATGAAGATCACATATCCCACATCTCCTCTTCACCATCCTCTTCACTAACAAGAACCGTACCTTCAGTGAACACTGTCCCATCAAAGTCCTCAACTGCTTCAAACGAGTCCTCGTCAGACTTTGGTTCTTGAGCCTGATTGTGAATCAAATGATCCCCATTCTCCTCGTGATTGAGAACACCATCGTCCACGGAAGCCACATCATCCCCAGTTTCTAACGCCGCCATTCTCATCGCAAAATCATCCTGTAACCTTTTCAGCCACTGCCGCAACTCTTCCCCGTTTATATTCCCATTATGCGCCTGAAGTAGTTGCTCTCGTAATTGGAGGACTAGGTTCCGTTTCCTAGAAGTCCCTAATGCTTTAAAGCTGATGGCGCGATCTTCGGCGATTTTGTATAGATGTGTCGAAACCCGTTGCGCAACGTCTAGGACTTGCGGTGGAAATGGTAGGACTTTTGCAAGAGCCAGACCATAGAACTTCTCTTGTACATGCCCCTCTTGAACTTTGTACAACATGGTCATCTTACTACTCTCGTGTGAAAGCTTTACAGCCAGAGATAGATTGACCACGCCGCTTCGTTCGGCCATTATGCGCGCAAGATCGCGAAAGTGGGTAGCAAACCATACGAATGCGTGGCTGTCCACAAGGGCTTCTGCGATTGCTATTGCTATAGCTAATCCATCTGTAGTGCTTGTGCCACGACCGAGTTCGTCCACGATGACAAGACTGCGTCCGTCTACGTTGCGGAGGATGTAGGATATCTCACGCATTTCGGCAGCAAATGTTGAGACACTCGCATTGATTTCGTCGACCGTAGCTGCTCGGGCAAATAGTTGATGGATAACCGGAAAAGAGGCATAGTCGGCAGGCACAAAACATCCCATGTGAGCCATTATAACCATAAGTGCAATTGATCGAATGTAGGTTGACTTTCCGCTCATGTTGCAACCCGTGATGATCTGAAAGCGGGATTGCTGCGATGCATAGGTGTCATTTGGGACGAATTTATCTTTCAGTATCTTTTCATGTAACGGATGGCGACCGGACTTGATAGCCAAGACATCTGTTATTTCAGGCCGCACATACTCTTGTATCGTCACTAGATGTGCAAAAGCTAATAGCATATCTAGTGTAGCTATTGCCTCACTGATTTTGAAGAGGCTCGGGACACCCTCACAAATCTTTTCCAGCAGTTCCTGAACAGCTTGGTCGCTCATGCTAATGACTTCAAGATGGGAGTCCGAAATTCTCTGGTTGAGCTTGACAAGGTCTAGTGTTTGACATTCGATGCGGTCTCGTCGTTTGAATACATTGATGAACTCCTCTGGAAGAGCTCCTTCAAGTTCGAAAGCCGACAGGCTGATGTAGTAACTCCGTGCAGTGTCGTATTTAAGTTCCAAGGTAAGGTTGTGTCTCTCTATTCAGCATTAGTAAATGTCTATGGCGTCGACATAGCACCTACCAGAAAGAGCGGAAACAAGTTCAGCAGCATCAGCATTCGACTCTTTGTATGCCTGCCGAGCAACGTCGAGCAGACTATTTACACCTGTCTACATCGCGATTAGTTGAAACATATCGTCTGCCATCAGGAATTATACTCACTTTTACTGCGTATGTTCTTTGATTTCGAAGATCAAGCGGCTTCCTCTGATACGCCACATCATCATTGAGGGTTTCGTCGATGGCATTTTTGATAGATTCGTAATTGCGCGTTGCACACGTCTAATCGCTTTATTAGCTTGGTCATTAGTTGTAAAGTGATAGTCGAACATCTTTGATCTTTATGAGAAGGCTGCTGTTTGCTCCCGCTAATGCTTCGTAGATAGGCAGGATAGAATAGACGTAAGACTTTAGCATAATGACATGATTGACAGATTGCTCCACATGACTGATAGAAAGTTTGACGGGATTCAATGTAATCTTTTCTGTCAGTTTTTCATTCACCATTGTTGCATACATAAGCTTACTGATGTAAGAACTTTGTCGGCGTCGATGAAATTCTTCAATGCTATAACACTTAGCGGCGCCATGAAAACCATTATGTGTACGAAACCAACCTTCTCTAATGGCATAGAACATGTCCTCTTTTGTACTCAGTTCCTCAACGGCATCGTAGCGAGCAGCTATCTTCTCTTGTTCCGTAGGGGGTTGGAGGATATTAGTCCGCAGTAGCCTGGATCCCATTGGAGTTTGGGTTTCGTTCAGTAAACCGAACAAGCAGTCCCGCGATTTAGCATTTCGTAGGTTTTGAATTAGCTCTAATGATGCTGCAGTAGAAAGGTCAATCATCATTGAACCCTGTGAAGCTTCGAATTTGATGCGAAGGGAGTGAAAGGTAAAAGTCATCTCAAGTTGGAGCTCGATATATTTCAGAACCTAAGCTGGTCAGTGCCACTCCGTACAGAAAGTATAGGAATATAGTATACCGCTGCAAGACAACAAGCTGCGAAGTATTGACTCTCTAACGACCCCCTTATTGACTCCAACTCCTCTGGAAAAGCAAGCTTGTCAACGTACTCCAGGCTTGCCCTATCCGACCAGTACCGCCGGTCAACTGAACTAATGATCAGTTCTGGAATATTGTTTTGAATAATATCGTATAGCATTGTTTGGCGTGCACTTGCGGTGTTCATCAACAGAAGCTCCGTTGGCTCGAATACCGCCAGCTTGTTGATCGTTCTCGCGTAAGAGTTACTGTCGCAGATCTGACAGAGTACTGCTTCAGATGTGGACAGATTCAGGAATGCTAGTCCGACAGTTGGCGAGACTCCACGAGACTGGCTGATGGCACAGACGACTTCCTGGCATGCTATGCTGGTTCCAGAAGTGGTAGGTCTGGTACCAGTATTGGTGCGTTGACTGAAGCCAGGTCGAGGTCTTCTCTCGCTCGGAGGATCGTCGTCGGTGAGAATCGACATTGTTGAAAACTCATGAAGCGTATAGGTTAGCAAAAGACGGAGAGAAAGCAAATTGGCGCAGAAAAGAAATGGACAAAATGACCAAGGAAAGTGCTGCCTTCCCTTTCAGGAAGGCACGCTGCGATAAGATAAGGGTTATCCGAAACGGGTTAGTGCGGGAAAATGTCCAAAATTTCTATCCCATCTGCAACTCTTGGCATGGACGACAGCACCTTCAACAACAACGACAAGACGTCGCTTTTGCAATTTGCTGTCTCTTCGGAGTGAATTGGCAATATGGCGACCCTCTTACCCCCTCCCAGCAAGAAACAAAAACGAGAAATCGCCGACAGGGCTCGAGAACAACAAGAAATCGAAGTTATTCCTCGCACTCTCGGTAGTGTTGTGCTTCAATTCATCGACGAGTCTACCGGAACGCCGACCAAGGGCGAAATCAAGGTCCCTGTTGCGAACACTAGCGTGCGAGAGCTCGAGACTATACTCAATACCATATTGAACAATGTAAGCTGTCTTGACATTCCACATGTCCTTTCAGAGCGCTAATTGGGGGACATAAGACGGAACATGACCGAGTTCCGTACAGATTTGCCTATAAATCCGAAAACGAAGATGGACCGACGATCGACATTCTATCCGATCTATACGACGCATTGATCAAGCCCGGTTTAAAAACTACAGAAGATGTCATTCGCCTCCACTACACCCCGCAAGCTGTTTTCAAAGTGAAAGCAGTCTCACGATGCTCCGCAGCGATTGCTGGACACGGATCTGCGATTCTGGCTATAGCTTTCTCCCCCCTGTCATCGTCGACTATGGTCACAGGCAGTGGTGACAATACCGCAAGGATATTCGATTGTGATACCGGCACACCGATTGAGACTCTCAAAGGACACACAGATTGGGTATTGGCAGTGTCGTTCTCTCCAAATGGACAGATGATAGCGACCGGAAGTAAAGATAAAACCGTACGACTTTGGTCTTCAAACAAAGGAAAACCATTGGGCACACTCAAGGGTCACAGTCGGTGGATTAACAGTTTGTCGTGGGAGCCATACCATACACAAGAGGCCGGTCGACCGCGGTTAGCGTCAGCGTCCAAGGATACAACAGTGAGGATATGGGATGTCATCAATAAAAAAATCGAAATGGTTCTAAGTCACAAAGACTCCGTGACCTGCGTGCGTTGGGGTGGAATTGGAAAGATCTACACTGCGTCTTTGGACAAGACTGTCCGAGTTTGGTCTGCTAAGGATGGTATTCTGATAACCGCTTTAAATGCACATACACACCGAGTCAACCATCTGGCGCTTTCGACTGACTTTGTGCTGCGAACCGCTTTCCATGACCATACACATAAGGTTCCCGAGACGGAAGCTGAGAAAGTGGAGGTAGCTAGAAAACGATTTGAGAAGGCTGCCACTGTCCAAGGTAAAATCACGGAGAGGCTTGTATCAGCTAGTGACGATTTTACGATGTATCTTTGGGATCCGGAAAGTTCAACTAAACCTGTTGCGAGGATGTTGGGTCATCAGAAAGCAGTGAATCACGTTACATTTTCTCCCGATGGGGCTTATATTGCAAGGTGTGTTATATACCATCGCGGTTGTTTGAGTTTCGCTAATACATTCAGTGCTGCATTTGATAACCACGTCAAACTCTGGAATGCTAGAGATGGAAAGTAAGTTTTCCTCTATATCTCATGGAGTTCATTGCACGCTGACAGACTCTAGGTTCATCAACACCCTCCGAGGGCATGTAGCAGCCGTCTATCAATGCTGCTTCTCAGCCGACTCCCGTTTACTTGTTAGCTCATCTCAAGACAGCACCCTCAAAATCTTCGATGTTCGCACAGGAAAGCTGGTCATGGATTTACCTGGCCATGAGGATCAAGTCTTTGCTGTAGATTGGTCACCAGATGGAGAACGAGTAGGCAGCGGGGGAGCCGATAAAAAAGTTAGAATTTGGCGACATTGATGAATTTACAGCATAGTATATATGATGAGATACCCAATATACTCACAAAATGAGCTTATGCATTCCCTACGAACCCAGAACACCGACGGTCACAGCAAAGGAAACAGCGTCACCACAACAATAAACATAAACCAAAAGCCAAACCCATCCACTTTTAACCCAACACCCAGAGAAACCACCGGCTGAACATTCTCTTTAAAATACTCATTATGATCACCCACCACATTCCCCGGCGGCCAATACTCGCACACCAAAAACCACCCAACCGCTTTCCCATCACCACCACTACCATCATTATTGTTTGCCGAACAATCCGCAACACCGCACCCAACATCCGTCGTAGCCTTCCATACCAACTGCGTAAAATGGCCCGTCTTTTCGCTGAACCCCGTAGGAGGGGAGTATTTGTATTTGTCGCCTTCGATGGCCCAGGCGTCGATTGCGGATGTGATGTTTGTGTAGCCTTCGGCGAGGTTTTCGCCATAGGGGCCGCCCTTTACAACAATCTAGCTGTTAGCCATCGATCGTCATGAGTAATTATAGGCTAGGTCAATGGTTATTGTACTGAATGCTTCCAATTACACGGCTCAGCCCATTGTTTCGCGTACGTCGCCAGCGTGTCGTTCCACGTCAGGTCACTGGCATTGTGTCGTCGGCGATAGTAATTCGTTTGATTCAGGATGTCATTTTCAAAAACTGCGGCATTCGTATAAGATGGAGAGTCAGGTACGGTTGAAGGTGTAACTGTGACTGTGACTATGATGACGGTGCCTGCGCGTGGTTCGAGTGTTGGCGTTGGAGGAGGTCGGGTTAGGGTTTGGCTGGATGCGAGTAGGGTATACAGAAGCAGGAGGTAGAATGGAGGATGTCGCATTATTCTGTTCTATGTTCGCTGGAATCTTATCTAACATTCATTTTGATCTCAGGCTCGCTCTAACATTTGAATGAAATTCACACAATGTCAAGTGTGAGATAGGAGAGCTTAGAAGTTAGTACAGTCATCGTCTCGTACTGAGTGATCTTTACAAAAGATCGGCGGATCTTATAACCTCTTACAATAATTAGTTCTAGACTCAGCTATAAACAGAAACAGATTTAGTTGAGATGAAGAATCATGTAGAATTGAAGGGTTGGGATGATTGGCTACCCGTTGAGGTTCGAATGTTTCAGTAGGCGCTGAGATGACAGGAAGTTAGCCCTAACCTACCAAATACTTTGGCAGGTCTATGTTTCCAACATTGATTGAAACATCAAAATATTGAATTAGAATTCATAAATAGAACAAAAATTCTCTTCCGGCCTGTTTCTTTGCGATCATGTTGAACCCCATTCGCTCCCCTTGGAAAGGTAGGTAGTGGCTAATGTAGATGAACTCCAGATAGATGTACAAATTATTTCATTTTCCTATCCTCAAGCTTCTGGACTAGAACATATCATCCAGATACATGAGGTCATACAAAGGCTATGATAGCTCGCCTCAGCCACTCCTCTCGAGCAACAATCAAGCCTTCTCAAGCAAACGCTCAATACTCTTCACCGTATCCTCAACACTCTCCTTCAACGTCCTAAACTTCAATCCCAATTCCTTCACAGACTTCGAATTATCAACCTTATACGGCGGCCCGCCTTCCGGATACCTCCCCAACTTCAACGCATCACCCGTCGGCAACTGATCCTTGTATTTAGGGAACAACTCGCCGATAATATCGACCAAATCAACATTACAAAACGGATCAACAGCCGTAAAGTAACGCTGACCAGCAGCTTCCTCCTTCTCAATCGCCAACACATGCGCCAACGCAACATCTCTTACATCAACCCAAAACAGACTCCCCGTCGGCGGACATTTCTCTTTTACCGCACCCGTAATGAACTCCACAAACCGCACATTCGACGTATTCATCCCTTCCACCGAACTAGTGTTCGCACCCACGGGCCCAAAAATGAGCGGCGGATTAATTGCCGTCAACGTGAAACCGGGTTTCTCCTCTTCTATAAACTCCCACGCGGCCTTTTCGGCAAGCGCCTTTGAAGTCCTGTAACCAGACTGACCGGCTGCATTCTCAGGCTCAAGCGCAGTCTCCCACGTCACGGGATTCCAATCCTTTTCGTTGTACGTTGATCCAGTAGGTTTATTAGGATTGTTCCACATAGACGCAAAACTAGACGTAATCACCACCCTTTTCACAGAGGGCGCATATTTCTTAATCGAATTCAATACTCCCACCGTACCATTCACGGCGGGGTCAAGCATATCCCTCTTCACATCATCGATACGATAATGGAACGGCGACGCGGTATGGATAACCGCATCTAGCGGCGGATTCTGTTGCACGGCTTCATCGAAGGCGCCTAACTGCGCAATGTCGCGCACAATCGCATATTCAAGTTGAGTTGCAGAGACATGTGGTCGATCAAGGCGCATTTGTTGCGCTTTTTCGGTGGAGCGGACCGTTGTGACGACTGAGTAGCCTCGTGCGAGTAGAGTGTCGACTACGGTGCCGCCGAGGAAGCCGCTGCCGCCGGTGACGAGGACGCGAGGCATGTTGATATTGTACTGGGGAGGCTAGGTAGACGTATAGATGTAGACTTGCAGGTTTTTACGAGAGAGGGAAGAATCAAGAATATGAGGGGGAGTGTCAGTTATATACCTCCTCCCTCTCAGGGCCCATTTTTATCCAGTATCTCCGCCAATATCGCCGTAAACCCCGCTCAAACCCTACATGTATCTCATCTAGGACTTCAGTCTGATATATTGAAGCTGAATGCTGACAATGCCTGACATGCTGTTGGCCGTCGATATAACAAATCAAGAGTGGAACTACATATTAATTAACTGTTGATCCGCGCGTATAGTTAGAGCGTATACTATAGTATGCATCTGCGGATATAGCACTTAAGCGGAATTTAAGCAGGGATCTGATCAGCTAAGCTGCTTAGCAATCAAACCAACATCATGGAAATGTCGGATAGAATCCCGAGGTCATCCCCAATGAACGTCTAGTTTATATATATTATATGCGGGAAATGTATATATACATGCAGCATCAAACCATCGTCGTCAACATCATCACATCACATTACATTACATTCCAGCCCGTACATGGCTCGCTCAACATCCCGGCGAACCTGGAACCAATCCGCTCGCCGTTCTGCGAATTCATATACCTCTTCGGCACGGAAAATGCCGTAGAATCGATCGTTATCGGCTATGACGGATGCGAGTTCTTTGGCATCGGATGGGTCAACCAGGTAGATCTGTGATAGCTCTCGGAGAGCCTTGAAATAGAGTAGTAGTTCGTTGTTTTTGAGGTTCTGGACGAACTTGAAGTAATGGTTCATATCACTTTTTTGATTAGTACTTGAAGAAACAGTTCCAGGGTGAGGCTACCTACCTGATCAGTTTGAGTGACCCGTCGACGCTGATCCGTTGACGTTTGAGATGTTTGCAAATGGCTGCAAAGAGTCTGAGTCCGACTTCTTGATTAAACACATCAAGCGTGCTTTTATCCGTGCTGCCGATAAGCATAGAAGTGTGCGATGAAACGACATCAATCACACCGACTGCTGCATCACTGACACCAATGTCGGGTACCTTCCTCCCAGAATCAATGTCGGCTTCCGGATTGTAATCAGTCGTCAATTGTTTCGTGGCGAGAATATAGTCCACTTCCTCCATGAGCACATCAATACCCTTGTTCAAACCAGATGCCACACATTCATCGAGTCTTTGCTCGAATTTCTTCTTGCCCTTTGCAGCTGGGTCAAGAAAGTCGCTGCGGTCGATAAGCTTCGCACCGATGAGTTCCTGTTCGTAAAAGACATCCATCATTTGTAAGATGAGATCGCCAACATTCACAAGTTCTAGAAACGTAACTAGAGGTTCCACTCCATTTTTTTCCCGTTCACCTTGCTCGCGCGGTCGGTAATTCGATAGATGATCAACGGCTTTAGTCATTCCTCTGATGACATGCCGATGACCGAGAATTTCAAGCAAAGAAACGAATATACCCTCGCATTGTTGTTTTGCCGTATTTCCCCAATCGCCCCCTAGCTTCACAAACTGTATTGTACGTTCAAGACTGGTCTTTGCCGCATGAACTAAACCGAGAGCAACCTCTATGCTAAACAATGACTTAATACCTTCTAGTCTCGTATTCATCAACGCGGCCTTTGCAGCCAACTCATCGGATGGTGCCTCGGACAAGGACAAGGGAGCAGGGATAGGGGAAACTGTCGAAAATCTTGCTGTACTCTTGTTATGTGTCGCTGCGTTTTCAGCTTCGGAACTATCTCCTCCATCTTTATGAGACTTGTTGAAGCTCGGTAAAGGCAAAATGGTAACTGGCATCATGAGGACTTTTTTGAAGGACGTCAAGAAGTCATTCTTGGCAGCTTGTCGATTGACATTGGACATGAGGAATGATTCAGTGGATGCCGCTTGTTCGGATAGTTGCCGATCCCAGTCATCGACGGTGGCGTCGCAGCCTTTGCGGAAGAAGTCGAGCTCTTCTGCAAGGTAAAGATCTAAATGTGGCTCAAATATTCGAGCCATAGCACGGCTTATAGTGTTTTCCTTGCTCACACCGGATGCGAGAGGAATCTTCAGGTCTGCAAAAAGATTCAAACATTGCGCAAATGTTCCAGAAACAGCTTTAAGATAGCTTTCGATATTGCTTCGATGCAATTCATCGAATAGGCTGGTTAGAAAAGGAGATAGAACGTCGAGGCTTGCTTTGTCAAGAAACGGCAACGCAACATCCAAGTCTTTTGGAAATGCACCATTGATTGTCTCAATTTCTTCGTTGAAGGCAACCCCGAACCGTGTGAAAAATGCTTGTGTATGCTCCACTTTGACTCCCACAGTCTCCGGGTCTATACAATCCGAGACTCTACCGAGCTCGGCCCTTCGTGTGATAATATGGTTGTGATGAAGGAAGAGATCGACCGCAGACTGCCCGCCATTGAGGTACCACAAGACGTGGGCATATTTTCGCATATCGCCGTCGATGTCAGATGCCTCGTATGCATTTCGGAACTCGCGAATTGCAGCTGTTTCGAATAATTGTATTGCTTCCTGAAGACGTATCTCGCGATGTGCCCATCCATCTGAAGTGTCGCTATTGGCAAATTTTACAACTTGGGCAAGCATTTTGGCCTGACTTTCTGGGTCGGTATATCGTTTGAAAACCAAGCTGTCTGTAGATCCCCCACTCGTTGCGATATCATTATACAATGGCGCCAACACAGCATGGACCCTGCCATACTCCTGGCGCGCTTTTCCACGTATTGATTTAACACGCCGCAAAATGTCGAGGGTTTCATCCTCCTGAACTAAACTTTCAACCTCTTTTGTTGCGCCGGACGACGTCGGTATCGCATCGAACCCATCCGCTGGTTTTTTATAAGCACTCGATCGTCGTCTCCCATATACAGCTGCAGGTACTGTAGGCGTTGCGGTTTCTGCATGCTGCCTGGCTTCTTCTTCGTTCCAGCAACCTATCCGCTTTAATCTTGTTACCCATCTCGCATCCTCATACACCATTTCGCGCATGCGTTTCGACGTTTGAGCGACGCTAACGAGATCGACCGGATCGACATAATCGAGCACCTGCGACATTAATTCTTTCTTTTATTAGTTGTACAGCAGCTGCCGGCTCACGAGTCATGAACATACCTGCAGGTAGAACGGGTACAATGATCTCCATGGACGCCATTTTGAGAGATGCCAAAACATCTCTGCGCGGCGGACCGCGAGATGCGGGCGGTTTTTTAGGCTTTGACATTGTGCCTATAATTTGGTGTGACCAGAGAAGTCGTTTAGCGGTATGCTGCCATCTATGTATAGCTTCAGCTATGGAGCGGGATGGTTGAGGCTGAAGCCATTGAACGGCAACGGAAATGGCGGGGATGCTATCTCATAACGGTCTGATCCCTCTATATCAATTGGCGCGTCTGTTACTGTGTAGAGGATATACTCGAGGCGACAGCGACACCAGGAAGTAGGCTGTCATCCCTGAGGTTACAGTGTTGTGATGGTTGTTTCCCTTGACGAAGTAAGTTGTGGTTACATAAGCAATCTGTGATGTGGCGCATGAATGTGTCTGTGGCGCAGATCCGATAAGTCCGGCTTCCGATAAGTCGATAACGAAATCGGGCCAGAAATATTTCGACTTCTTTCTTCATCCATTCATCAAACTGCTGTACAACATCTTTCCTTTCTTCTTCTGTCGCTCATTGTATTATTATTATTTTTCTTCTTCTCACTGTCGTTATTACAAATCTTATATTTGTTCACTAGTTGTCTTTCAATCGCTGCTACAATCTTTTCTTTGTTGATGTCCGTACACTAATCGAGGATGTATGGAAGTAACATTCAGCATTGAGATCATCTATACCAGTCGGCTGTGTGGGACCACAGCAACATGGCCTTTCATATCCATGCTGGGGGAGCTGCAAACCACCCATTGCTAGATCCTCGTTCCAATGGCCTTCTTTTGGCCAAACAAGTCGTATCTCGTTTCTCCGAACTAGATATCACTCAGATTGGATCTCTTGTTGCCATTGCCGGATTGTTACCCACTGCTTGGAGGTTTTTACGGCGTACGTGGGATGAGACATATAGCTGGGTACGACATTGTCTTCTGGCTTCCGTCACGATACCCGGAGGAGACCCTCTTAACAGAAGCGTCGTGGAATGGATCCTCGCAAATCGACCCAGAAATTATCGGTCTTTCACGGGACTTACAGAAGTTGGGAATGCCGGCATTGACAGGGCAGCAGCATTGAAAAAAACTCGACATCCGGTCCGTTATTTACCCCATTGGGATACCAGGTGGCTCTGGTATAACGGAAATGCATTTCTTGTCGTGCGCTCCAGTGATAGCAGCGTCTCCATGTCGAATCCAGGTTATGATGGTATTGGTGGAGAAGAGCTCACAATAAGCTGCTTTGGCTGGTCTGCAGACCCTGTCAAGAAATTCATAAAAGCCTGTCGAGACTATTCCGAGACGCAGACTCAATTCTTTGTTATTATATATTCACGGGACCGATACGGGCTTGCATGGCAGCCCAAAGCTCGAAAACCGATTCGCCTACTGGAAACTGTCCATTTCGATAATCAGCTCAAGCAGGATCTACTGGCGGATATTCGAAATTATCTGGACCCCAAGACTCAGAGGCGTTATCAAACACGAAGCATGCCTTATCGAAGAGGATACCTTTTTTACGGACCACCTGGAACCGGGAAATCGTCTTTATCGCTCGCCATTGCGGGTGAGTTCGGTCTTGATTTATATGAAGTGAAGATCCCTAGTGTTGCTACCGATGCCGATCTAGAACAGATGTTTCAGGATATCCCGCCGAGATGTGTTGTCCTGCTCGAAGATATCGATGCTGTCTGGACAGATCGCTCAATCGCATCAAAACCCGCGCAAGAAGGACAACCTATGCAGAATTGCACTTTATCCGGACTGCTGAATGTTCTTGACGGTGTTGGTTCACAAGAAGGTCGTATTGTCATCATGACCACTAATAGACCGGAAGCCTTAGACAGTGCACTGACCCGACCAGGCCGCATTGACATGAAGGTTTATCTGGGCAATATCAACCGACAGTCCAGCAGAGAGATGTTCCTGCGCATGTTCTCCCCTGACCTGGGGTTTAAGACTTTGGTGGACATGGATGAATTGCAAGAACTTGCCACTGGTTTTGCCAGACAGATTCCGGATGATAAGATCACTCCGTCTGCTTTACAGGGCTTCTTCCAGCATCACCTAGACAGCCCTTATGACGCTGCTTCCCTGATTGGTGGATGGGTCAGGGAGGAACTTGCAAAGAGATCTGATAAGGAGTTTGAGGTTATAACAAATCATGAAAATAGAGCTTACCCGGTCAATGTATAATTTATGTATATATACTCAATCAATTGTGGCATCTAGTTCAATGTGTTAGAAGAATGCTAGTATACATGTGAGGTGCAGCCATTCCGGGTGTTTTCGTGAGGGAGACTCGCCAGCCAATCAGCGCGCACGTAATCAGCGAAAGCAAATTCCATCCGCCCCGAAGCTCCGAACGTCCAACTTGGAACTTCACCTCGCAAGCCATCATAGGCCATATCTCCAATTCCTCTCCCCTCCACCCCAGGGCCCTATGCTTTCTTCTCTTTATACACATCGGAGGGCTCCAGCTGCCTGCTATCACGCAACAATGCTGGCTCGTTCGCTTCTTCGTGCTGCGCCCGCCCGGGCCACTGCACGCCAGAGCCTTCGTCAGAACTCGGTACGCACCACCCATTCGTCGTTGCGATAGCCATTGGATACTCTCTGCTGGTGCAATGGCTCTCAGCCATGCGTTAGGGGCTATTGGGATGGTTTGCTAACGATTGACACAGCGAGCCTCTTCCACATCCTCCGGTGCTGAGAATGCGAGCTCTCCGTTCTATCTGACTGCGACCGCTACCGTTGCAACCGCTGCCACCATCGCAACCACCGCCTGGTACTACCACTTGTACGGCCAGCAGGCGTTTGCCATGACCCCTGCTGAGGAGGGGTGAGTTATACATGTGTATGATGATTTTGGATACGATTGGGCTGACTGACAACCTCGGTAGATTGCACGCAACTCAGTACCCATGGGAACACGCCAAATGGAACAAGACCTTCGACCACCAAGCGTATGTAATGATACACCAGCAGGATTCGATTACAAAGTACTAATATGACTAGTCTCCGTCGTGGTTTCCAGGTTTACCGCGAAGTCTGCGCCAGCTGCCACTCCCTCACCCGTGTGCCATGGCGTGACTTTGTCGGTGTCATGCACACCGTCGACGAAATGAAGGCCATGGCCGAGGAACAAGAATACGACACAGAGCCCAACGACGAGGGTGAAATCGAGAAGCGTCCTGGAAAGCTTTCTGACTACATGCCCGCTCCCTACAAGAACGACGAGGCCGCTCGTGCTGCCAACAACGGTGCTCTTCCTCCTGATCTGAGCTTGATTGTCAAGGCCCGTCACGGTGGCTGCAACTACATCTTCTCTCTTCTTACTGGCTACCCTGATCAGCCCCCTGCTGGCGCTTCTGTCCAGGAGGGATTGAACTTCAACCCCTACTTCCCCGGTACCGGTATGTATACCTACACTCTACGTCGAAGTATCTACTAATTTTGCATAGGTATTGCTATGGCTCGTGTCCTCTTTGACGGCTTGGTCGAATACGAAGACGGCACTCCCGCCACCACCTCCCAAATGGCCAAGGACGTTGTCGAATTCTTGAACTGGGCTGCCGAGCCCGAGATGGACGACCGCAAGAAGATGGGTATGAAGGCTCTTGCTCTCTCTGCCGGTTTGTTCGCCGTCAGTGTGTGGGTCAAGCGATACAAGTGGGCTGCCATCAAGGCCAGAAAGATTGTCTACAACCCTCCCGTGCGACGTTAGACAATTCCTTGAATCTGATGGACATGGTTTTGCCGATTGCCATCGAAACATGTATCTGTACGTCTAGAAGTTGTTTTCTTTCCTCTCGCTTGAAATTTCTTATTGGCGACAAACGAAAATCGCAAGACAGACGAAACAAGAACAACGCCTCTCTTCGCAGATATACCTTGGGGTGTGAACCTGTACTCCTTGTATACATAGACACAAAATTAGTTTGATCTGAGACCTTAGATAATTTCCTTTGTCAATGTGCAATTCATTTTTTTAGTACCTATATTGTATATCGTGCCCAAACTATGTACGTTACGCTTATGCTATATATCATCAACACTCCTCTCCCCATCCCCTAATACCCTAACGCCTACAACATCATAAACCATCCACATAAACTCCCTCATCGCATCAAATACCTTGGCTAACCAACCCGGTATTATCCCCTCCTCATCCGCAAATAACTGCCCCAACGCGAGGAATATCTGCAACAACGGAATCAATATATACACCGCAATCTTCTCACCAACCTTCTGGCCCGAAGTGGTGACTTTATACGGCCTTATAGACGCCAGATACGCGCGATAATCATACGGAAAATTGAGTTCTTCCGCCCCATCCGTTATCAATTTCAAATACCTCGCTGACGGCTGCGCATACGACGGATCGGGCCTTATCAGATGACTGTTGGGTTTATACGCCTCTTTGGGCGGTGACAATAACGTATGCGCCATAAACGCCTTTCCCTCAGGCACATCAGGAGTTGGGTCGTTGGGGTTGTAGTCCTCGTCAGCAGAAAATGGGAAACATTCAGTCACGATATCCACGTAGCCGTTTCCGCCTCCTTCGGTTGCGATTATGTGTGCGTAGTCGGTTAGGGTTACTTCGTAGACGACTCCGATGAGGGGTTTGTGCCATTGGTCTTTGTGGTAGCCCTCATTTCCACGGCCTTGGCTGTTGCGTCCCGATTCGAGCTCGATGTCCTCTATTGTGTCGGCCGTCTCCTTCTCATCGACTACATCGCGATACCGCTCTGGCGGCTTATATGCATCGTTATGGTCCTTTGTAGCAGTGCGGTATTGCGTCCCCGAAAAACAAGGCTCCAGATACGGTATTCCAGCTAAATCGAACGTGAGCCTCAGCGCAGGCACGTACACATTGACCTGCGAAAGAGGCTCCATGCCTCGATCACCTCTGAATTTCTCAATGGATAGATTTGAGCCATATGCCAGATACAGGACTGTTTTTTCGGGTTTTCCGTCGTCTTCGAGGTTTAAGGGCGAAGGTGGTTTTTGGTGTTGGTGTTTGGAGAGGAGGATGGAGTGGTAGAGGTTCGGGTCGGCGTCTATCGATGTCGGTTGTCGGGCGAGTTGGAGTCTGTTGGCGGAGGGAGTGGGGAGACGAGAGTGTTCCACTTTCGGGTGAGGCATTGTGATGCTTGACCAGTCGGTCATTTCGATGGCTGGATATATACAAGATATATGTGCAATATTTCAAGAAGAGAGAGGTGTAGATGTTGTTGATGTGTACACGGACATAGCTGGGATGGCCTTATCGCCGAACGTCATTGGTTTGTTTGCGGCCTCGGATGAACTGGGCCGAGATGCTTCACACTGTGCACTAGATCTCATATCTGGGATACTGCACCAGTTTACTTGATATGGAAATGGGAAATCCAATATACCAATCTATTTTTATTGGAGATTGGTGGTGGCTGGGGCGGCCCTTTGGCTGAATTGGCACAATCAATTGATGTTGGATGTTGTTAATATAAAATTGGTCTGATCATCACATCAGACCTCCCAACCATCAACCAGGTTGTGTTTTCACGTATACCTAGGTAAAAGTCAAGTGAGATGAGACAAACTCTACTCTGCGTAAATCTGACATTGTTTGCGTATGAATATTATATTTCAATTTATGGAATCATGTAAGCATGTAAGTGAGGTAAGGTGTCACTCAGTCCATATCGATTCCTCAGGGGAACCTTGGAAGGGAAGGGAAGTTCCATAGAAACACATGTGCTTTCTGAGTTGCCAGTCGACAAACAATCCGATGTCACTAGTAACTCGAAAGAAAGCCCTCTCTGGTGTTTGCTCAAGTCATCCTCTACCAGGGTAAAAATCTTCTCCGTGCTCTCTGCACTCTGGATAGACATGTCGTTTGATCCTGGGTGGTCGTTTGACAACCACACTTGGGTTCCTCAGCCTTCTGGAACTGAAGGTTTTCAGGTACCTCAAACTGGCCCTCCTCAGCCCCTCCAAACTGGGCCTTCTCAGTTGTTTCTGACTGACACCCCTCCTTCTCATCCCGGGCCTCTTCATCCATTGCAAACCAGAGCTCCCTATTCAGTTCAGACTCAACCTCCTCGTCCATTCCTGGCGGGGTCTCCTCCACTTTATCAAACTGGAAACTCTCATCTAGTACCTACAGGACCTCTCCATCATTTCCAAACTTTCCCTCCTCACAACGTTCTCTCTGAAGCTCCTCATCCTTTCCAGGCAGGGCCTCATTTATTTCAACATCACCCTCACCCTTTTCAGTCTCAACCCACTCCTCTCTATCAAACTGTAACTCAGAATGTCTATCTAACAGACCCGTCTCGTTCTTTTCGCACTGGTGCACAACGCGGTCCAGCTACTTTCGTCGAGCCCCCTCGCCAACGCGTCATTACAGAAATCACGACCCCTCTTACATCTCCTTCCCTACCACCCAGCCAATTACGCATCATGGAGTCAGCAGAAAGCAGCCCTGAGAAGCAAGACACCCAGAAAAGCCATGCTGAGCTTTTGCAAGCCTTTCAGAGCTTCAAGCCAGCCGGTCGTGGATCATCAAAAACCCCTCAGCCACCTTCGACCTCGAGAACTCAGCGTTCTAGCATTCCTGTCACGAATGCTGGTCAGGCCATTAGTAAGACTAGTCCTCAGCTTTGCTTTGATATTATCTACTCACTATTATCTAGGAGCAGGGATGACTGCATTCGAACTAGACTCCCCAACTACCGCACCATCGACTCAGGAGACTACGACTCGCAAACGAGCTCGCAGAACTCCATACACAGAGCAAACCGAAGAAAACGAGTACAGTGACGACGATACCCCTCCAAGTCAAACCGTCAAACGCCCTCGCCAGACTCCAGCAAAGACTTCCGACAAGCAAGCCAGCACTATCCCTAAGCATGTCGTCGAAGTTCAGATTCATAACGATCTCGCACGTATGGAACAAGTGGCACAGAGGTCTCTTCAGCAAATTGATTCCACTATTCAGGGAGAGAAAGGTCGTGCTTCGATGACTCCAGAGGTTGCTGCTAGCGGTAATGAAGGTGTTCAGGGACAGACGCTTCAGTATCAGAATTCCGATAGCCTCTTTGTTCCTCAAACTGCACAGAGTAGCAAAGCATTTGCCACTCAGTTACTCAAGGAGAACCAGGTATGCGCCGACCCTATTATTGTTCGAATACCGTTCCTATGTCATATGATATCATCCAACTCAAAACCTAGACTAACTACGCCCCTATATGCAGAAATTTGCAGAATCCCTCTCTCAGAAAAACGGCTCCTTTCTGCGCAGCATGCCTTCTACAGCCGTTTCCTATCTAGAAGGCAAGCTCGCCAGAGTGACCAATGAGATGACTCGTTTGCATCAGGAAAGAGTCGACGCTATCAGATTGGAGTACGTGGCTGAACTGCAGAGGGATATGGATGAGCGTCAGAAGGTTATTGATATGCTGTTGCGAAAGCCTGATGTGTGTGATGTGTGAGACTGGAAGACTCCCGAGAAAGAAATCGGGTAGAGAGAATATTGAAGCTGGTGATGAAAGTTGTTGGATGTTTTCAGGAAGTCAATGATGTATGATATGGCACAGTCAGGTAACGGATGAATGCAAAGACCTCGGACTAGTCTCTATCCACAATCATTACCTACTAAGCTATAACTGTAAACATCGTCAAATTGCGCAACACCATCATAGCGATTCCAATCAGTACAAGAGTATTGCACTCGAGACTGCTCAAATGCTTCCTGCGCCATACGCGGTCGGCCAGGCATATGTAGTAGTCCCTGATGATCTCTCCTTTCAACAGTCACTGCCTCCAGTCGCGGAAACTCTTTATCCGCTACAAATGCAACTCGAGCGATATCCAGCCATGCATATCCTTCGCCGACAAGTATGACAGTCAAGAATCTTATCGTCTTGGGCAGAATATTGGTCAAGCACGTTGGCTCGTTGGCAAGCCCCCCTGTATGCATATCATAAAGGGCATCGACGCAGTGGAGGCAAAATGACAGTTCGTCCAGACGCAGGGACTCGAGTCTCTGAAACGAAGCAAGAGATGATTGACTACTAGTCAAGGCCCATTCCTCTGGCGAGCCGGGATGGGTTGATTCGGTGAGATCAAGATCAAGTACTTTCAGCCTCTCCTTGACAGAGTCAAGCGCTTCGATAAATTTCGCTGGTGGTAAATGTCCCCCATCAATCTCACCTAAAAACGCACCAACACTATTAAACCGAAACGTCTCCAGCTTCTCACAAAGCTGTATAAACCGCCTCAACTGTCGAAACTCAAAATCATCCTCACTATTCCCCAGCGCCGAATCCGTGATGGACAACACCTTCAAATTCCGGAGTCCCGGAGCCATAATATCAACATTCCCAATCCATTCTGGATACAGCGTTCCAAATCCATGCGTGCCATCGAACACCAACCGTTCCAGATTCGGACCTACTGCACTCAACAACACCGCAATCCCGGGAGTTGCCAGACTGAATCCCCAATCATCCTCCTTCGCAAACCCCAACGCACGAATATTGGGAAGGCCCGGCTGCTTCGACCGCAGCCTTTTGAATCGACTTCTCAAAAACCGATGGACAGGTACTAATTCTTCGTCGGTGATATCGCATTCGATTTCTGTCACGCACGCCTCTAGATTCGGCAACAACGCAATTGCGAGTTCAGTTAAAAAATGCTTTTGGCCATGATCGCCATACGATCCTTCGAAGTTGGGGTCCCCGTCGACATCAAGAAGTAACTCCCGCGCTGCGCGTTTGAGGGTTTGGGTATCTTCTTTGGAACCATCAAAGAACAATTCGTGCCTCCAGGGGAGCAGTTGTTTAGCGTTCGCAGCTAAGTGTGGTCGCTCATAGAGCATGCGCAGAAATGCGCATGATGATTTTGGGGGAGGTAGTTTCAGGCGATGGAAGAGAATTGGTTGCGCGTTTGCGCGGAGGAGATGGTTTGTGCGGGAGAGAGATGAGAGTGCTCGGCGGCATGAGAAGTGGTCATCGCTTTCGATGGCAGTGCAATGGGGGCAGAGGGTGGTGCAAATCTGTTGGAGGAGCTCGACGGGGAGGGTGTTCATGATGTACTGTAGCTATATGTTATGCATAGAATTGACCAAAATCCTGCCTTATCAATTGATATGCCCCATCATTACCAACCCTATAACAGGTACTAGCAATCCGCTATCCTAACCCTACCGGTAGTGGCTTCGGATAATCCTTTGCTCCATCTGCATTAGCTTGTTACAGATGGCCTAATCTATTGGCTGTGGTCTCCTCGTTTCTTCTGATTGTGTATCGACTGTAATCGAGGCATTTTGGGAGAGGTCGCGGTGCAGGAAATGGACAACGATCCGCAAGACGGTCCGTCTTTTGCAATAGTCAGCGATATCATCTAGCAAACCATGCATCCTGATACGGCTCCCAGAAAGCTCGTCGAAGCTTTCGAGAGGGCAACACAAAAACTTAGTCTCTGTCCGAACCGTGTCTGGGCCGTGGCCAAGGAAAACTTACCAGGCTTATTACCGGACGGCAAATCGATCCCAGGACATGAAGGGCATGACCTTTGCACTTTCGATTTCTGCGAATACTCGCAGCGTGATTTCACGGCAGTCGAGCAGCGACACGAGTGCAAGGAGAAGGAACAATGCCTACGACTCCAAGGCTTGTTTTCGAGGGATACACTTGAGGAAGCCGCATATACTGGAAAGTCAACGGTATGGAGTTTGGACGGAAAGTCTATGGTTGAGCCCCCCGTGCCATTTATGGCAGTCTCGCACGTCTGGTCCGATGGAACTGGAACCGGGGCCTGGCCAGGTGGAGAAGTCAATAGATGCCTCTACACCTTCTTCGAGGATATCGCGACTCAATTCCAATGCGATGGAATCTGGTGGGACACTATCTGTATCCCTAAAGAAAAGGCCGCACGCACCAAGGCTATTCAGAAGATACAGCGCAATTACCAGGATGCCAGAATTACCCTAGTTCACGATTGCTTCCTCCGAAACTGGGAATGGGTTGACGCTGAAGCTGCCTGCTTTGCCATTCTTATGTCACCTTGGTTCAGTAGAGGTTGGACCGCGCTGGAGTTGGCAAAGTCGCGCAAGGTAAAAGTGGTTTTCAGAGGGCCTTGCGGTCCTCTCATCAAGGACCTTGATGAACAGATTCTGGCAAAGGATACTACTACTGATGCGCCGCCTGGTCCGCACAGAATAGCAACTAGTATTATCCGAAACCTCCGGGATGGAGTCAAAACACTTAACGGTCTTTTGACCGTATTGGGCTCGCGCTCTACCTCTTGGCCGAAGGATAGAGCCGTCATTTCTGGGCTTCTACTAGGCGTTGAGGTGGCACATCATAAAAATCCGCAGCAGGACATTTGGCAGCAAGATATCTACAAAAGTATTCTGAAAAAGATAGGCAAGGTTTCGCCTGGACACCTTTTCCATAATTCAGCAACCATGTGCAAAGGGTTCAGCTGGTGTCCAACCAGTCTTTTTAACATGCCTGCTACGGATTTGGAAGCCTCTCTACGCGTTACACAAGGCCTAGATCTTGTTGGAAAGTGGAGGATTATTCCCGTAGAGAGCATCTCATATGAGAAGTACGTCTGGAATTGCACACATCCTCTAATAAAGAAGCAGATTGAGCTCCATCTACAAAATCCGGACAGTTGTGTGCTCTTGGCTGAGTGTGGCACTGAGTCCGTAGATAGGGCTCTGCTAGCGAAAGCAATGGTGAAAGAAAGGAGTCTAGCAACTCTCTATTATCAATACATTGGGGCAGTTCATTTCCACCCTGCCCTAACAGGGGAAGAAGTCAACGGAGACACTGATTCCTGGCACGAAACAGAAGTAACCCTGTTAGGTGATGCAGAAGGGACGGCAGAAACAGATAGAAAAGCCTGGCAGCTTGTTATGGAGATGTCGAGAGAAAAGAGTGTTGGGCAGTCCCATCAGTCAGACAGGGATGGTGCCAAGGGTCGAGAATGCAGTCCAGACCCCAACGCTCAAGCAGCGAACGAAGAAGACCAAGCTCATGACGAGTCGGAAATCCCTCCTTTA
Organism: Talaromyces verruculosus; assembly: GCA_038993655.1. Taxonomy (NCBI): domain Eukaryota; kingdom Fungi; phylum Ascomycota; class Eurotiomycetes; order Eurotiales; family Trichocomaceae; genus Talaromyces; species Talaromyces verruculosus. The sequence goes on along the minus strand of JBBVQN010000023.1, from coordinate 464,471 downwards.
ATATTGGCAACTTCCAGACCAGATGAAAACCTAGACAGGGAGTTATTGCAGACGCCGGGTACATTGCAGAGGACAGCTTTGCATGATGCAATCTGGAGAGGGAAGCATGGCCTATTCTCGGAGCTTATCGGAAAAGCTGGCTTAAATGTGCCGGACGAACTTGGGCAGCAGCCTCTACACCTTGCAGCTGAGCGAGGTGATAAGATGATAGTGTCATCTTTACTTGAAAGGAAGGCTAACTTAGGCGCTCGGTGCAGGTATGGGCAAACTGCGCTGCATCGTGCGGCTTGGGGAGGCTCTGCGGTTGTTGTGGACCTGTTGCTGAAGGCCGGAAGCAGTGTAAATACTGAGGACAATGATGGCAATACTGCGCTTCACATAGCAGTTGAGAAGGGATTTGAGCCTGTTGTTAAACTATTGATCGAAAACGGCGCTGATGTTAATGCGAGAAGTCAAAATGATGTCACGCCTCTACATCATGCATCATTGACCGGACATAAGGGATTCATCGAGCTGTTGGTCCAGGAAGGTGCCGATGTCAAGGTCGAGGACAAGAGCGGCTGGACGCCACTGCATTGTGCAGCAGAGAATGGGAGGTTGGCGGCAATGCAGTTGCTGCTCGATAGTGGCGCTGATGTAAATGCCAAGAACAAGGTTGGCTGGACGCCGCTGCATGGAGCGGCAATGAAAGGGTATGATGAGATTATCAAGGTGCTGATCAACAATAGTGCCGAGATCAATGCCTCGGACAAGGAGGGTTGGACGCCGCTGCGGTTTGCGGCAATGAGCGGACACCAGCCCATAGTTAAGCTGTTGGCGGACAATGGCGCTGTCTTCGAGACTGGGAATAGCGAGATTAGCTGGACACCGCTACACTGCGTGGCAATGAACGGGCAATGGGCGGTAGCTAGGAGGATGCTTGATAATGGCCGTGACGTTAACCCTACGAGTAAGGCTAGCGAAGGTTGGACGCCGCTACGGTTTGCGGCAGAGAACGGGCAAGAGGCGGTAGTCAAGCTGCTGGTAGGCTCTAATGTCAACGCGAAGGATGTTAGTAATCAGACTCCTCTGCATTGGGCAGCAGAGAAAGGCCAACAAGCGGTAGTCAAGCTACTGATTGATAAGGGCGCTAACGTAAACGCGAAGGATAGTGACGATCGAACGCCGCTCCATTATGCTGCTGAGAAAGGGCATACCGGTGTGGTCATACTGCTGCTCAATAAAGGCGCTGGAATTAATACAAAGGCAAAACACGATCAGACACCACTGCACAGGGCTGCAGAGAAAGGCCACCACGCCGTAGTCAAAATACTAGTTGATAAAGGAGTTGACATTAACGCAAAGGACAGTGACCGTCGGACACCGCTACACTGCGCAGCCGAGAATGGGCATACGGGCGTAGGTAAACTGCTGGTCGACAAGGGTGCTGACGTTATGGCAACGGAGAAGAAGGAGTTTTGGACACCGCTACATTTTGCTGCGGAGAGAGGCCACGATGGGGTAGCTAGGCTGCTGGTCGGCGCTGGCGCTAACGTCAATGCAGCGGCGTATCCCAGGCGCGAGAACGACGAGGCTCGAACGCCGCTTGATTGTGCTGCCGAGAGTGGGCATGAAAGTATGGTTAAGCTGCTACTCGACAACGGCGCGACGGTCTGGCAAATTGGGTCGTATCTGAGCCGGACAGCACTACATTATGCCGCAGAGAAAGGGTACGAGGGCATAGTCAAGTTGCTAGTCGACAATGGCGCTGACATTAACGAGATGTACGGCTACGATCGTCGGACGGCGCTACTTGGTGCGTTAATAAACGGGCACGACGGGACCATGAAGCTGCTCCTCGATAAGGGCGCAGACACGAACAAGGGTGAATGGGATAAACTGAGCCCGCTGGGATGGGCGGCCATGACGGGGAACGAAGCGGTAGTCGACATACTCGTCGACAAGGGCGCCGATATCAACTACAGAACTTCGTTCAATAGCTTGCCATTGCAATTGGCAGCCATGTATGGGCACACGGCGGTAGTCAAGATGTTAGTCGACAAGGGCGCTGATGTTAACGCGAAGGACCATAACGATCGAACGGCATTGCATTCTGGTGCAATCCATGGGCAAGTGGAGGTAATCGAGCTGCTCATTGACAAGGGGGCTTGTATCAACGCAAAAGACAATCACGATCTAACGGCGCTGCATTGGGGTGCAATGAATGGCTGCGAGAAGGTAATCAAGCCACTGGTTAGCAATGGCGCTGACACTGAGATCAAGAGCAAAAGGGAGGGTTGGACGCCGCTGCATTATTCGGCTATTGAAGGGCACCAGGAGGTCGTCAAGCAATTGGTTGGCAACGGCGCCGACGTCAACGCGAAAGACAAGGTTGGTTGGACACCACTACATTTCGCAGCAAGGGAGGGGGGACAGGCGGTAGTCCAGCTGCTGGTTGACAATTACGCGGATGTCAACGCAAAGGTGATGGATGGGTGTGATTGGGCGACGCTCCGTGATGGACCAGTAATTGGCGGGCAATACTACCAGGACGATAAAGACAAAGCAAGAAAAGGCTGGACACCGCTTCATTTTGCTGCCGAAAAAGGGCATGAGGGGATAATCAGGCTGCTTGTCAGCAAAGGCGCGAACCTTCAGGCCAAGGATAGACGGGGTTACACGCCGCTGCATTGGGCGACTAAGAACGGGCGCGATGGGGCCGTCGCAGTGCTCGTCACCAAAGCCGCTGAAATGCCAAAGGACAAGAAGGGTTGGATATCGTTGCTATGGGGCGTTGCAGGAGAGACCAATCCGTGAGAGGAATCCCGCCTGCAATGAGCCACTGCGTGAGAGTCCTGCGCAAGCAACAGGATTGTGTCCTTGTTGCTGAAGAGACACACCAAATCGCCTACCAGAGTCGAGCTGGTCCACGGGCTTTGCATCTATTCAGTCAACATTGAAGCTTTGCCCTGAAATGGATCAACTAAACTCAACCTGGAAGACATATAACATTGCTATCCGATACCGGTGTCTGAAAATCCCCAGTCCTTCGTTACTCGACCATGGAAAGATTAGAGTAACAATGAACAAAGCAGACGTAGCATGGTAAACCATACTACACCATGAACCGATAGTCTCCGATGAGATATTGGGGAATTGGCGGGAGAGGTAGTCGGAGGGGAAATCATTCGCCGGCTTTCGTGCTTACCCTAGACCAGAGTAATGTGCAAGTCATGTAGTCGTCGGGTGCAGTATATGTAGTTAAATACTCAATGCTGCTGTGAGTGAGTCATAAGAAGTTGAATTGAGCCAGTCCCGTGGCCAGAAGGCTTCGCGTTGATCTCTGTTGCACTGAGGATAAAAAAGACCGAGTGAAGGCCCCGAAGGGACTCCGAATGCACAAATCTCACCGGGTATAACAGGGGTTAGACGGTCAACAGAATCAACAATGCGGCATTGGACTGGAAGATATTGAAATTTTCATCTTGTGCAATCCATCAGATTAAAATCAGAGTCGAGATTGAAATGAAAAGAGAGAAAAGAAGAAAAGAGAGTTCTACGTCATTACTGGAAGCGGATTAGCCGTTCGGGCTGGAGGAAAAAAGTAATCCCCCGCATTACTTTGTACTATGCCGGTGAGTCAGTCAACATCTTTTTTCTTTACACAACAACTCAGTCAACACACACTCGCACAATGGAATCTGCTCCGGTATCTACTCGCTACTTCACGACTTGTCCTGCTGACCAAGCTAACTTGTCTCAAGTTCTTCATAGATAATCCCAACTTGGGAAACGTCGACAGCTTGGAAGACCACCGAAGTACGTATTCGTCCGATTACGGCCACACAAGAAAAAAAGCTGATTGAATAGTTCGCGGCTACAACCCTCTCACCCCTCCCAACCTCCTTCAACATGAGATTGCTCTCTCCGAAAAATCCAAAAGGACCGTTCTCCAAGGCCGAAAAGATGCCGCCGCCGTTGTCAAAGGCACCGACCCGCTGAACCGCTTGCTCGTGATAATCGGTCCTTGCTCGATCCACGACCCCGAAATGGCCCTCGAGTACTGCGATCGTTTACTCAAACTCAAAGAAAAATACCAAGATACTCTCCTCATTGTTATGCGCTCTTACCTCGAAAAGCCCCGCACGACTGTTGGCTGGAAGGGATTGATCAATGACCCGGATATCGACGGCAGTTTCAAGATCAACAAGGGACTGCGCCTGTCCCGACAACTCTTTGTCGATCTGACTGGCAAGGGTATGCCTATTGCTAGTGAGATGCTGGATACCATCTCTCCGCAGTACACCGCCGACTGCTTATCGCTTGGAGCCGTTGGTGCTCGTACCACCGAATCCCAAGTCCACCGTGAACTCGCGTCCGGATTGTCTTTCCCCGTCGGATTCAAGAACGGTACCGACGGTACGTTAGGAGTTGCTATTGATGCCATTGGCGCCGTCAGACATCCCCACCACTTCTTGTCCGTGACGAAACCCGGTGTTGTCGCTATTGTGGGCACAGATGGTAACGACGACTGCTTCGTGATTCTTCGTGGTGGTACCAAGGGAACAAATTACGATGCTCAGAGCATTGCGGAGGCAAAGGAGAACCTGACCAAGAAGGGCTTGACCCCACGTCTCATGGTGGATTGCTCACATGGTAATTCGCTGAAAAATCACAAGAACCAGCCCAAGGTCGCCGAGGTTCTGGCCGAGCAGATTGCTGCCGGTGAGACTGCTATCATGGGAGTTATGATCGAGAGTAACATCAACGAGGGTGAGTTTGCATCCTTCCACTGCACGTCATCAGCTAACATGATTCTAGGCAACCAAAAGGTTCCTCCAGAGGGCAAGTCCGGCTTGAAGTACGGTGTCAGTATCACCGACGCGTGTATCAGCTGGGAAGATACCGAGGCCGTTCTCGAGAACTTGGCGCAAGCTGTTCACAAGCGTCAGAAACTGGCCGCTGCCAACGGTAACTAATGTCGGGACGCTACACCTAGATATGACTTGAGTTAGTCGGGAAAAGCTTCATGTTTGTTGGCGATATCATCTGATCTCGGAAAGGAGATGCTATAAAAGTTGGAGTTTGGTCCGCAAATAACAAGATGGACTTGATAATGAATTGATCCTTCCTGGTGTTTGTGTTGATGTTCAGCTGAGAAAATAAGCTTAGAAAATAAGGAGCGTAGGCTAAGACTTATTCGGCTTAGTGCGATAGTCGGTTGGTTTCGTCATAGCGCAGACAAAAACCCAAATGGGGTAACTCATCTTTGAATGTTTTGATCTCGACAACTGTTATGCTCATCTAAGCGACATGCTGTTTGCTCATCCTGTTATACCTACTGTTCGTCTTTGATTTATACTTTTAGTAATACTCACTGCGCCTGATATTCCACGATTTTTGCGACCCGGTCTTGCCGGAGAAATACGATCGTCATCCACGCGACATAGCAAACAAGCACATACACATGCCTCGTCGATAGAAATCCATTCATATTGTTGCGCGCTTTTAGAGCAGAGACGGCTCAAATCAAAATGTCGGCCACCGCTAGTATTCCAACTCCGGTCCAGTTCGCGGCAATAGCAAGTTCCACAGCCCCCGGAGATCATCAGATAGACTGGGGGAGTCAAGCGAATGGAGGTCGAGACCTAGCAACGCAGCTCGTGATCAGTGTGACTTTGGGGTTGAGCGCTTTCTTCTCGTTTTGTGTATGCCATTCTTCTCACTCGGGATGCAACGTCTGCTAACTAATCGACACGACAGCTTCTCCGGCCGAAATGGACAGAGCTGTATGCCGCCCGAAGGAAAAGACGAAATGCCGCCTCCTTCCTCCCCGAACTACCGGATAGTTTCTTTGGTTGGATACCCGTGATATATAGGATAACGGATGAAGAGGTGCTGGAATCTGCCGGGTTGGATGCTTATGTTGTATGTGTTGACCAGAAATGATGGTATGACGTCTTGCGCTAACACCATGGCTTCAGTTACTTTCGTTCTTCAAGTTCGCTACGAAATTTCTCTCGGCCACCTTTGCCTTCGCTACACTTATAATCATGCCGTTACATCTGAAATATGCCGGTCAATGGGGCGTTCCGGGATGGGACCACGATGATGATGACGACGACGACGGACAATCGCTGTTTGCGAGGGACATATTGCTTGGTAATGGAAATAAGAAATTCAAAGGAGACCCGACTTATTTGTGGATCTACGTGATATTTCCCTATGTATTCACCGGTATCGCCATATATCTGCTCATCCAAGAAACCAACAAGATTATTCGCATACGCCAGAAGTACCTTGGCAGTCAAACATCGACAACTGATCGCACATTCCGACTATCGGGAATTCCGAATGAATTGCGCTCAGAGGAGAAGATTCAGGAAATTATCGAAGATTTGCATATTGGAAAAGTGGAAGCCGTGACGTTGTGTCGCCAGTGGCATGAGCTGGATTTGTTGATGGAAGAGCGAAAGAAGATATTGAAGCCATTGGAGCGAGCATACACAAGGCATCTTGGCTACAAGCAAAAAAGGAGATACAACGATACATTGCCGTTGGTCCGAGGTACACGTGATCGCTCACCCAGTGTGCATTCTGAGGCTACGGAGCATTCACAGTTACTTGGAAGTGAAGATGGACGGGTTCCTGTCCGAAACGAAGACAAGAAACGGCCGACTCATCGGTTATGGTATGGCCCCTTCAAGCTGCGATACAAGAATGTCGACTCGATCGATTACTACGAGGAGAAGCTACGTCGCGTCGATGAGAGGATTCTAGCCGCTCGCCAGAAAGAATGGCCAGCCACTGATCTTGCCTTTGTCACGATGGAAACGATTTCTGCATGTCAGTTGGTCGTTCAGACCATCATTGACCCTCATCCGACTCAGCTAGTGCCTAGCCTTGCGCCGGCTCCTGCGGATGTAGTATGGAAGAATACATATCTCGCGCGTTCCAGTCGAATTTCTCGATCCTGGCTCATTACGCTTGTCATTAGTTTCTTGACTATCTTCTGGTCTGTTTTGCTAGTTCCCATTGCGTCTTTGTTGGATTTGAATACACTTCACAAGGCTATTCCTGGTCTTGCTGATCTGCTTGCACGACATCCAATTATTGACTCTCTTGTTCGAACTGGATTGCCTACCATTACTATCTCTTTGTTGACTGTGGCAGTGCCTTATCTATACGCCTGTAAGTCCGTTCTCTCCGTTTTATTTACAACTGCTAACAGAACTGTTATAGGGCTTTCGAGTCTTCAAGGCATGACTTCTAGAGGCGACCTGGAACTGTCCATCATCTCGAAAAACTTCTTCTTTACCTTCTTCAACCTCTTCTTCCTATTCACCGTGCTCGGTTCGGCTTCGAATTTCTACGGTTTCCTCCAAAACCTCCAGAATGCGTTCAAAGATGCAACGACTATCGCATCTGCTCTGGCAACGTCTTTGGAAAACTTGTCTAAATTCTACATCAACCTCATTATCCTCCAAGGTCTTGGTCTGTTCCCGTTCCGATTATTGGAATTCGGAAGCGTCGCCATGTATCCTATTAATGTGCTGTACGCCAAAACACCTCGCGAATATGCCGAACTGTCAACACCGCCCAAATTCAGCTATGGATTCACCATCCCTCAGACGATCTTCATCTTCATCATCTGCGTCGTGTACAGTGTCTTCCCCAGCTCATGGCTCGTCTGTCTCTGTGGATTGATCTACTTTTTCCTGGGACACTTTATCTACAAATACCAACTCTTATATGCAATGGACCACCAACAACACTCAACCGGCCGCGCCTGGCCAATGATCTGCAGTCGCGTGTTCTTAGGTCTGGTCGTTTTCCAAGTCGCGATGATCGGTGTCCTCGCCCTCCGTAAACTGATCGCGCGATCCTTGCTCTTAGTACCCCTTTTGGGCGCAACAGTCTGGTTCACCTATTTCTTCGCATACACCTACGAACCATTAATGAAATTCATTGCTTTGCGAAGCATCGACCAAGACCGACCGGATCGCAACAACAGCAACGGCAACAACTCGGATGACTCCGTGAGCCCACCACCTCTCCTCTCACCACTTTCGGGCTTGGACCGCGACGCCCTCCCCGTCCTCATCGGTGGACGCGAGATTGGTCTCCGACTCAAGAAATATGTCAACCCGAACCTGACCATCCCTCTGGACGGTGCTTGGGTGCCGCGCAGCGACGGGTCGATTGTGATTAGACCTAGTGCAGTTGAGGAGGAGCATATGGGTGGTGAAGTATAACCATCTACGTATATACATAACGCATGGAACTATCCCCACGTTCGGTTCCACTTCCTTTCTTTTTTGTTAAAATCATCATGGATGTACGCATATCTCTTTTTATGGACTGTGGCTATTGTGCTTTTGTTTTGTGTGTTTTTTTTTTTTCGTTTGTTTTGTTTGCTGTTTGCATGCTTGTCTGATTTGGTTTGATGTTTTGATGTTTTCGAAGATACCACTGAAACCATGCCTTTCGTTTCCCAGCGATGAATAGAATGATTATTTACGCGAAACCATATTAATTGATATCAATTGCAATTTCTCTACGTACGTACTTCTTGGTTGAAATAGTGTGCATGACATGCTCAAATTCGGAATTTTACTCTGGTATGTATGTTGTCTTGCACATGTCATACCATGCCACGAGTCTGATGTGAAACCCGTCATAACCCTAACCCAGGGTACAGCGGCTGGGCGGCGAGACAAAGAGACGAGGGGGCCGTCCCGCCACATTCCAATCGGGTTTTGCTAATTTGACGGAGAAGTGGCGGTATACTTTCCTCAACCTCGGAACTGTACTGAGCCCTGAGTCTTGAGTATATGGGTGCAAGGAAGCGTAAGAATACCTTGCAGTAGTACAGTACATTAGGAGCTGAAACGACATTCCTGAGCGAAGTTTATGTTAGACTCGGATGGACCGAGGGTCAGGAATGTAGCTTATTTTACGGTCGGGAATACTAGTTCCTTGCGTTTTAGGGTTTGAGTTTGAGTCAAAGCCGTCTCTAAGGACCTGAGGGTGATATGTTTCAGTTGTTCGATGGATGGATGAAAGCCACGAGATAAGTGACCATGTGAGAGAGAACGTTCGGAGACCAGGAAGACTTTCCCGACCTCGGGAGTGGCGACTACTGTATATTACATCCATCATGCCATGACTCTATCCTGCGATATCCGGAGTAATCAATCATTACCACAGCCCGATAGCCAAGGGAGTGAGATGACAACCCATCTCTGCATGCATCAGACTAGCAGCATGCATAGCAGCAAGCATAGCAGTGTCCTCGTCCAAGCTCCAGTCCATGCGCTGGCAATCGTCATACGCCAGACATCCGTTGCGGCGGTATCCACTGAGCGTGCGACTACTGCAGTATACGCAGGGGTCCTGTAAGAGAGACTCGGAATAGCCTCTCTAGGGTAAGGCTGGATGATCTTTTTCTGTACAGAGTCTTCGTGCGCTTCGTGCGACGATAGAGGTTGTACCCCACGCTGACGTGAGATCCGCGATGATCGTCTGTTTAGTCGGTCGTGTACCATGGAGTATGGAGTACCCCAAGCATCGCTATTTTTCTAGATGAAATATAGATTGTTAGAGGTGATGTGCTATGTGGTAAAAGACTCGACGGTGTCTGCATCCAGCATCAAGCCCGTTGGCCGCATTCCTCGGATGCGTGAATCCACGCCCTCGCATGGCATGGCGATCTAGACTTTGAATGAGCTGTACATAGTAAGAACCAAGAAGAGACGGTGTAGAGGCACTAACTAGTTAACTTACGTAGTACTCCGTAGTAGAGTAAGAGACTAAGAGATGAGATCACAGGCTAGCGTGGACACCGATTAATAAGGCAATCTTCTAGATGCGCGACTGCCGCCCGTCGTTCTTTCCTTGCTCCTTCCTGCCCTTGCTGTGTAACAACCACCACCTCGACTTCTTCGCATCAACTACCTACACAACAACCTCATACTCCTTCCATCAAGCCACCATCTTTATTATCTTTACCTTCACGTCTATCACACTCTCATACGGCATTGAAATGATTGAATGCTGTGTCTCAACTTCCCGACTCGTCTAGCGCCATGGATCCTCATTTTCTAGCCGGCTCCGCTTTTGCCTCTGGCTCCCCCAGTAGCGTGAGTAGCACGTCCAACTCCTGGCTGATTGAGGCATTGATCCACCCCTTAGTGACCCCTAATCGGATCCCATCGCCCTCGTTGCGCGAGTCCCCAGTTTTTTCTCATACTCTCATACCTGTCGGCTAACCGTATCGACGTCAGCCGGACCATGGCCATCGAAACCTCGAATCAGTTATCGTGGCTCAGCCATTCAGAGAGCAGCCTTGCTCTCTGACTTGCCTTTTGATTAATCGAAATGGGCCCACTCTCCGAATGCCCGTTTCATGGGCCGGTTCTGAGCTCTCGTCAGACTTTTCGCTAAGAGGGGCGTTCCATCGTGGTTAGTGGTGGTTAGTGAGTGATCATCTAATTCATACGTCGTGCATATCTTGCCGTCTCAGCATCAAAAGGTTTAACTACTTCTCTTGCTCAAAGCTCGCTTTTTGATTTTCCTGTCTGTTATGTTATGTTATCGATTTACGTTTACTCCGGAACTCCATACATTTCTTCATCAAGCCTGCGACACTCATTCGACGCCACCGAACGAATCTAGCACTAACACCATCGTTCCGCCCATCGCCCGCCCAGGTACATGTTGCGCGTGACCTGCTGATTTTGGTAGCTAGTCTGAATGGGCCGTTCATAGATTGGAACAACTCAAAATCTCGTCAGGGACAACAAATATTATACGTATTCGTTCCTGCTGACTGGAAATGCAAATGACTGCTCACCGCTGGATCCTGCTTTTGATTCTTCCATCTTCTCCGGGTTAAACTTGGGTGGTCCCTCTTTTTGCATAGTGCATACACAGCTTTGTGATTTCGGTTTTTGAATTCGATTGTTTACTACGATAGTCGGAACGCCTCGTTTGGTCTCGACCTCGAAAGTCTACTTCTAGACCCCGGTTCAACTTCCGTGCGATTCAGTGTCTCCAACTTAGTCGCGTTCCAGGGGTTTCCTTCTACTGGGTCGGTTTCGGTCTTATCGTCTAATTATAGTATATATCTTATATATACGTCCACGAAAACGTCCGTCAAAGCGCGGACGTTTTCATCGCATCTGCTCAGTTTATTATGTCCAGCAGCTCTCACACTGCACCAATGGCGCCTTCCTGGTGGTCAGGGTCCAGCAGTCAATCCACCTCCGGCAGACTGCCTCAGAAGCCCTTGCATTGGTCAGATGACTGGGATCCAGCAACGGAACCTTTTCCAGAACTCGCCATTGAGCCACACGGCGTTGAGTGCTCAGCGGATATTATTGCATTAAATCCTTCTGATCACCGAGCGACCACATCTCTTCAGTCGAAAGACCATCATTTCGGGGAATATTTTTCATCGTCGCCTTGCATTTCGGAAGATACGACGTTATCGGACAACGACGTCTCATCTCCGGGTAGTTCCAGTCCAGATCCTTCAGCAAGTGGGACATCATCTTCCGAAGCAGAATGGCGAGGTATAAGCCAGGTCGGCAATGCCTGGGAGCAGATTCCCGCAGCAAACAGGACACCTCCAGAGATATTATTCCAGATTTATGCCATGCTAAGTCCTCGAGACTTTGACAACGCCCGACGAACCTGCTCGCAATGGATGCGCGCTAGCCTGCAACAAACACTTCTTGAAGGTATGTTGAAAAGGGCCGGCTGGTGGGATGCATGGCGGCGGGACTGCCAGACCTACAAACCTGTCGACGGTGTGGAGGAAAGCCTGGTTTGGAGATTGAGCAAGCGTTTCTCCACCGAGTGTGTACTATCTGGTCGAAAAGTCAACGTCGAGAAGACTGGATTTCTACCGACCGGTGTCGTTGATTTTGGACAGTTGTCGCGAGAATCATTACCAAAAGAGTCTCCGGGATTGTCACGAGATATGTTCAACGGCTCTGCGCCGAGACTTACAGCTGCCCTGCGAGACCCGGCCTTTTCTCGTTCGATCAAATTCAGTGTTAGTACATGTGGTCATTATGTTCTGGTTGCCACAGGATGTATGATTTATGTGTACTACCTTGGCAGCCGAAAGCGAGGTGACTCATTACCTCCTCGTATATCAGATGCCACACCATCAGACTTGATCCTTGGGGACAACGATCTTGACATTTTGCCTGTGTCAAGCATCGGCTGTCCTTATGAAGTCTTGTCTGCTACCATTGATACCAGTACACCGAAGTTTGTGATTGCTGCATTGCTGCGAGGCCGAGTTGGCATGATCTGCGATATCAAAGGAGTTCCGATTCATCCTTCTGCTGAGCAGACTTCGCCCTTCTTACGCAAGCGCTCCACGACCAGAGAGGATATTCCTGCAGAGCACGTTAGAAAGATGGATGAATTCAGAGATGCCATTGCTTCGAGTGCAGTTATTGAGCAGGCCACCTCCCCAACTGGGCGACCACAGATGGCCCCTCGTACTGTTTCCACGCGTCGTACAATGAATCGCCTGACCAGAGCACCGAGAAAGTACTTTCACGATATTTGTTCTGTGGAGGATCCTCCTCGCAGTGTATCAATTTGCCCTGGCCGTCGATGTGTGGCGTTTGGCTGCGGCTCCGGTATTGAGTTGCACTGGGTCGATGAAAAGACACAGGAGGACTCTAGGAAAATGTTTCCACTTTCTCAACCGGCAGAGGTCTTGCACTTCCTTCCCAGTCGTGTCGAAATTGACGAGGCATCCAAGTTGCGATTGATTTCTTCACTAGCAGGTCCGGGTGCTTCGGGATGTCAGTGTCATCGTGCAGCTAACGGTGAAGATGTCGTCTGCCAGTTTCATCTTTCTTCTCGGGTCAACTCATTCACCCATTGGACTCCACGAAAGAATGGTCGTTTGAGTCTGGTCAAGGCGACGCATTGTCATCATTATCGGGCCATGCCGGTTAATGACGGCTTGCACATTCTGTTCATAGAACCTGTTACTGGTTATCTTTGCATCGGATCTGATGCTCCAATTGGTGGACCGACAAATTTGACCCGTGCTATGATCTGTATACCACCTTCAGATCACGGATTGGACTCGACGGAAGATCGCATTCCGACCATTTTTGCTGTTGGATCCGATTTGAGCCGAGGTCTGCGTATCGTGGCAGCTTATCAGGATCGTATTGTCCTATACACCGTGCCTGTCGATGTGTACAATGTCCTTCGACGAGAACGACAACTCCAGGGCGACAACGTTATGGGTGACAGTGATTTGGCGCGCGATTGGTTCCTTGACAACGAGCGCAACTCGAAGCGCCGCGGCAGTCTCGCGCAGAACCAGAACGGTGACTGGGAGTTTTTGTTGCGAGTAAGCTATCGACCAACGGCTATGCTCTGGCCATTGAAGATTTACGGCAAGGAAATAGGACGCATGGACAGAGTTGTCGAATTCTCAGTTCAGACATCGAATGGCGGAGTTCGAGTGTGGGCATTTGGTGCATCTGGCGAGGCTCGTATCTTTGACATCGATACAAACACTTCCAAAACAAGGACAAGTATGGATGTTGCCATCAAAGCCTTGAATGTAGCTTCTGATGGCAGTATTGGGTCTGCTCAGCTCCAGGACCGCGCAGAGTCTGGCCTTTTATCACCACTCCCTATCAAGGCTACACGCAAGCGAAAGCACCTCAGTCAGCCCGCGGCTTTCGATCGGAAATTGTTGAGCATGTGGAACAACAGCAACACATCCACGAATAGAGACGACGGTACAACCCCTCCCGATCTCGCAGCAGCCCCAACATCCTCACCATCAAGACCAACGACGGGACTGAGCACCAGAAGCAACCGCCGCCAATCCTTCGCAGCATGCATCATGGACCTCAAAATCCCCGAACTCGGCACCCGAGACGGCCAATGGACAGATCCCAACCGCGCCTCGACGGTCCCTCCAACACCCGCCTGTGGCCTTGAGAACGACCATTTCGAGTCCGCCGAATTCCACGACGTCGCCTCTTACGATCCTAAAGAAATTAGAAAGTTCTATACGGTTTGGTCCACGTCTTCATCGAAGCCATCTGCCGGTCGGTGGCGATGATAGCATGTATATACAGTGATGCTTTGGTTGATGTTATGATTTTGATGATACATTTTTTTTGTTCTGGAGATTACCCCATTTGATTATAGCAAGCGTTGCATATTCGATTTTTATAATGTATAAATACATATCTTTCTCTATACTTGCGTCCACATAGTTCCATAAAGAGGTCCTTGGAACCTGAGGTTAATGATAAAGTATTTCATTATCTGCCTATTTATATATACTATGTAATTTATTGACGGAAAAAAAGAGTTATGTTCCTTTCGTCCGCGCTCAACTGATGAACTGGTGATGATCACTTCGACGCCACCGTCGCCGCATCATAGTATACATCAAGCAAACACCCCGCCGACCAAGCTTGCGTAGGAGACTACAACCCAAACCATTAGCTCACACAACTCTCATCTACTGAAAAAAAGAATGGATGTGAAAGGGCGAGGGACATACCGAATCAGCACAATAAGCTCCATCCTTATTCGTCAACTCCGTCAACCCTTTCCACGGACTTTCCCTCAGGGCAACTTTACACCCTTTCAACCGTCTCGTAACCTGCTGAAAGCTCTCGGTACGCTCATCCGCCGTCTTTCTTCGCAACAGGTCGAAATGTAGCAAAGCCCGTAAAAAGAATCCTCGAGGCCAGAGCCATTCGGGACCTTGGTGGTAGTTTCTTCCTTTGGAGGTGGAGAAGTCAGTTGAGTCTTCGGAGTTATTGTAGTTTGGGCGGTAGTTCAAGTCCGATGGGTCGAGGGTTGCGACGCCCGTGGGACCCAAAAGGATGGAGTCGGCGAGGGAGAGGCAGTGGAGTGCATGGTCGGGCTTGAAGAGGTCGGGGGCAACGGTCATGGCGATGGGGAAGTTGGCGCGGAGTTGGTAGTCTTCGTATGGTTTGCCTGACCTATAAAGGTCTTTGTAGATGCCTCGTCTGTTGACGAGAGAAGGGTCAATGTCGTAGTTCTTGTCGTCCGCGGTGTCGATGGGTATGTAGTAGCATCGCTCAAAGCTGGATTTGATTTTTGATGCCCATTCGGTGAATGTGATGGATTTCTTGTTGTCGGCCGCTGAGACTCCCTCATGCTCGTACTGTCCGTTTGCGCGAAGTTCTTCGACCCATTTCAGTGCACTATAACACAACCCGGTAATCTCAATGGCGGCGCCGTCTCGTGGTGTGCCTGGGAATCCTTTGCTTCCTGCCTTTTCGCTTTCACCCATTTTATCCATCCATGTGCCGCAGTTGAATTGGCTGCCTCCGAAGATGATGCCTGTGTCCCAGTCGACGTTGACGTCTATCTGGAATCCCTCTGGTTTCATTTGCACGTCAAGCGCAGGTCCGGCGTTGTATTCCCTAAAGCTGAGGCCCGATGCATGGCGTTGGAAGACTTCTTGAATGATTTCGCGGATCGTGGATGACTGAGAGTATGCGCGTGGATCGTCATGTGGGAACCATGTATCATCATAAGGCAAAAATCGTCGAGGGACTTTTGCATCCAAAAATTTGATTCCGTCGGGGGCCATTTTGGTGTAATCTTGAATAGCTTGCAGGAAAAACCAGACCGAGTCTCGAGAGTTGTATCGTGGTAGCTTGCCGCTACTCAGCAGGTTAGGAATCATGCCGTGTTTGAGAACGCTTGCGAAACCAATGATATGTTCTTTCGCTTCGCCAAAACGGCCTGTACATAGAAGCAAACCGCGGAGGGAGATGAAGACATCGCGACCCCAGCATCGTGCCCAGTCCACGGCAAAATGTGGAAGACCAGCAGCAAGACTCGGTACACTCTTGGTTGGCCACAAGGATGCCGATTTGACGTAGCCCACTTGCTGGACACTGACCATCGCTAGTTGGTGGATGAATTGCTGACCATGCTGAATGTTCTTGCTGAATAACTGAATACCTCGTCGCCATGCGGCAGTAAACGCACTTTGCACAATGATGGCAAAGTATCGCGGGAGAAGAAAGCTCGGTAATGTTCGCACCACATCGAAGCGTGCTCGTAGCCAGGCCGCTGGCGCTTCCAGACGACTATACATTTCTTGCTTGCTTGCTCGCTCCAAACGACCGACGATGTAGTCCAATGCCCACTGTCCCTGACGAAGGTGGTCGCACAGCGGGTGTCCTAACTCGTTATATCTAATAATGTTCTCGAGTATACTCCACCAGCCCTGAAGACCGGCATAGACTAGCGGACCATGGTTCGGGATACTGTACACACCGTCTTGTCCGTTACTGTAGTCCCGTTCTTCGGCTTCACATTTGTATAGGAAGAAGTTGAGATCGATGAGATCGAGTTTCGAAAAAGCCTCGTCAGCGCCGCTGATGATGTAGTTATCGAATCCATCTGCATGCTCGGCGCTTGGGGTCCAGGTCTCGAATAGAGCAATGGAGCCAGGGATCAGATACTCAGTAACGAATACATCGGCATCATCCCCATTGATACTAACCGTAGCGCCTTCAATGCTGACCACCTTACTTGGCAGACCTCGTAGAGAGTTCTGGTCTTCTAGAACGTCCTTTCGAGATTCATTACTAACGTCGACTTCGAGTTTCCAACTTCCAAGCAGCTTCGCATGAGTACCAGTGAAGTGAGTTGGTGCTAATATACCATTTCCACTGCCATACCCAGGGAATGCTGTATGAGCAATCAAGAAGATACCTTTCCGTGTCTTTGGATGTACTCTGTGGACTGTGATGTATTCTCCGTCATGATGGATGTATGTTTCATCATATCCTTCTTTGCCCATCTTGGTATGAAGCTCGTTTAGAAGTTTCTTGATACCACCGATGCCACCCTCGCCGGGTCCTACTTCAAGAGTCTCGCTTTCGGAAAACTTGGAGGTATACAAACGAGTTTCAGAAACAAGATCAATAAGTTTAGGGTAAATCTCGTCATATCCCATAACACTGCCAGTAGCAGAGGCACACATTGCAACCAATGCAGCATTCGATAATGTATCCCTTGCATCTCTCTTCTGAGCTGGAACTTCATTATCGTGCGTGCAGTCCATGAATAATGCATGAACAGGACTTTGACGGATATGCGCAATCGTCTCTTGCTCGTTTGATGCTGGAGAAGATCCGGTAGGGAGATCGAGCTCAAAGCTTCCAATGGGCCGACCGCCGTGTCGATGGACCAGCCGACTCAGTTCAGCGGTGCTCCATGCTTGCATAGCCTCTCGAATCAATGCGCTTAGACCCAGACGTTTCACAAAAACATAGTCAGTCTCTTCAGATCCAGTGAAAAGCTCAGCAAAGACGGTGAGATTGGGGCGCACTTTGCGCGCTTCATCAAGAAGATACTCGGCCACAGGTAAAGGAGTAGAGTGGCAGTTGTCCACACGGAAACCTGAGAAATACTTTGCCATAAGGCGTGTATATTTAGCCATATACTCCCAAAGGAAGGGGTTATCCTCAGGCGAAGATCCGTATCTCAGCTTAACACAGTCACCCCACACGATGACTTCTCGACGGAGATATGCCTGCGAGTCCGGCCCGGCGTTGTCTTTCATAGCATCGGCATTCCAAATCCAGCCGTTGTTGACTAATGCCAATGATTTGGGATTGTGGCGCTTGGTTGTCTCATTGACAGGCAGTCGTGTGAAATAGGTTTCAATAAGAGCACTGGATTTGGTCACAGGCCCCAGCTTTGGACCATGATCATCAATCCTTACGTATTTGATGCGATTAAGCAATTGGTCTAGAATAACTTTGACATCTGCGTCGTATTCCTCATAGAACGGTTGATTGACCTCGTCGAGAATATGGCCTATCTCCGATTCTACAGCCGAGCTGTCCGCTTTGTCTTTCGGACCATATAAAGCAGTAAGTAAGCGTGAAGCTTCCTCCTCATCGACTTGCCTATCAAATCTTCCAAGAATACGAGAAGCATTCGGAAGAGCGTTTAGACGGATAAAGTCTGCTTTTTGCTTCAAACTCCACGACTCAGCACCCTCAATAGGCTTTGCCGTCGCTGAGCTAGTTGTCCACTCTTTGATGATTCGAGCGGCATTCTCTTTTACGTCCACAACGTAAAACTCCCATAGTTTGATCGCATCGATGACATGCTTGCGCATTCCGGTAATCACTTTTAACAGATCATCCATGGTGTGAAATTCCGTCGGCAAACCAAGTTTCTCCAGGTCGCTGCCGTAATTGAGCAAAGCGGTATCAAGTTCGAGAGCGGCTTCTAACCACGGTGCGGTTTCCACGTTATATCCAGCCTCGGGATGTTCCTCAAGCCACTTGCTGTTGTTTGCAGTGTGATTCCAGACAACGTCCGTCAATGCTAATAGGCCGTATTCCTTGCTCATTTTCTCCACCAGCTCCGCGACATCCTTTTCGCCATTGGGAAACGAATCCGAATCGAATTGCATCTGGTCGTAAATACTGTAAGGAGAATTAGACGAACCGCGTTGCATCAGCGGTGTGAAGTGGATCATATTGTAATTCCGTTGCGATATGCCGCGTAGATGACTGTCCCAGTTTGTTGGGTATTTGCCCATGAATTTGGATATGACCGAGAATATCGAGAGGGCGTCCAAGGGCAGGTCCGCACCCCGCAGCGACAATGCTGGCGACACGTCGACATAGTGAACTTCACTCTTCTCCTGTTTCTGCGATGGAAGAGAGGATGCCGTGAATTCGGGGAGGGGCGAGTAGGTGGTATAGAAAGCAAACGCTCCCGCCTGGGTTATGGGTACATCGATATGGATGTCTTTGTTAAAGTCCGGCTGAAGACTGCCATTCGGAGTTAGTTTTAGCCTAGTACCCTTTTGGGTTTGAGTGACTTACGTGAATTGGCGAAACTTTGATCGATCAAATTCTACGCCTTCTTCTGGTATGTTCGTCCACAAGCTCCCCTCTCTGCAAATGGAGCTTGTGCCTTCGATCACGAAGCGTAGCACATAAGCGGGGGTTGTCGGAGGTGGTAGGTAGATGTACTCGCCAGGAATATCCGGCGCACCGTCATCTGTCAGCGGCAGCAGATAGACCTGTCGTGTACCGCTCATTGTGAAAGCGAAAGGAAAGAAGCGAGGAGGGGTGGTTATTGAATTTTGAGAGGAATTGCGCGGGCGGGTGGGATTGGAAGGGATTTATTTGGCGTGGGCTAGCTCATGGTCGGTCAGTCAGGTCAGTAGGTAGCACTCCAGGAGAGTACACACAGACTCTGCATATCCACAATGACACAGACGGCTTACTGTACCATGACTCCCATCTGGAGTCCAGATAGAGAGAGGTGTTGATGGTGGTGGTTAGTGAAGGGCTTCCCGGCTTTTGGCACAATCGGCAGGCGTTCGCGGGGCTAGACCGCCCATGACATCATGCAGCATGCCTTGGTACCTGAGGCTTCCAGACTATGTACGTACATCAATTGATATTTCGTACTCCTCCTACTCTAACACAACAGATAGTGGATATATTCAGACCGCTCATGCAATTACCGTTAAACTCATTCTCAGGCAATAATACATCATCGCATATACCAATCCTCCTTCTCCGTGTGCTCCGCCCTTCTCTCTAATACCGTACCTCCAGCAAACACCCCCGCCAAGAAGAATAAGCACCAAACACTCCGATAATTAGAGCTTAGACTCAATGAACGCAGGAAGGTCCTCGACATTCATCTCGCCATGTAGAATGCCTATCAAGAAGTTAGCAACGGACCTGTCGAGCCGGAGGATACAATAGCTTACGGTAAACAGCAGTAAATAGGGGATACTCCTTTTCCACTTTCTGGTTTTTCAAGAACTTGTTAACTTCGACAGCAGTCGTTGTGCCTTGAAGCTTCTGGCCGTTAAGCTCCGTCTGTTCTATTTCCTCAATGGAAACACCTCGCTGCACACTCAGCTTCGCGCAACGGAAGTTGCGCCCACCACTACAACTGGTGATAAGATCCGCAACACCGGCACTTTCTTCGGTGAACGTTTTCGTGTCAATAGAATTGGCGAAGAATTGAGATCCAAACTTGACCATCTCCAACATACCCACGCGCATAACGGCGGCCTTGGCGTTGTCACCCCAGCCCAGGCCATCGACAAACCCAGCAGCAACCGCAACGATGTTTTTAAGCGCACCTCCCAGAGCGACACCGGCAACATCGTTGACAACACGCACGTGGAAGTAAGGGCGGTGGAACAATGTTTTCAAGAGACCGTGGTCAATTGGTGGATAGTCGTTAGGCAGAGGTCGAAGCTTGACTTTAGAGTACTGTCCGGAAGAATCCTTGTGTTCGAAGGAGACGAGGTCCACCTGTGATTGAGAGGGCGAGCCTCCAGTAGGGGTAGGTGCCTTGGAGTCAAGATGGGGAGGGTCATAACCAATCGTAGTCTCGCACCAGAGCTCCTTAGCGACTTCGTTTGCAATATTGGCACCCGAAAGAGAGCCACAGTAAATTCCAAGCTTCTTGCCAATTGTCTCGGAGAAGAGACTAACTCCCTCTTCAGTCACATCCACGCCCTTAATGCAAGAGATACCACGAGCAAAAGGCAGGATCTTGCCCTGAAGCTGATCGCAAATGCGGATGATAAACTGGTGGGGGACGTTGAAGATCAGAATCGTAGAATCTCTAACCGCATCTTCTAACGAAGGGTTGGCATGGAGGTTCGTCGGGAGAGCGATGTCGGGAAGGTATTTGACATTCTCGTGGAGCCCATTGATCACATCCGTCAGATTCTGGGGGCCCTGGCAAAGGGGGTTGGTAGACTTGAAATGCAGGCCGCACTTTGGTACTTCCACCTTCTCTTCAAACACCCACATCTCGACCGTCTCGTGGAAGATGTCGCTGTGCTCCGCAGTATTTTCGGAGATGATTTTCGAGATTGCGGTTCCCCTGGATTCAATTAGCTTACAGCCTCTAGCAGAAATGTTGTACCACTCACCAGTTACCGGACCCGATAACGGTCACCTTGTGCTTCTTCGAGTTCGTATTGAGCAACATTTTGGCTTGGCTGCTTTGAGGGGTAGTAGAAGAACGACGAATCTGAAGTTGTCCGCGCAAGGGCAATGTGGTGTAACGGCAGGGTGATATATTCGGGCGATGCGAGGCAGGCGGCGCTGAGGGAGACGTAATAGAGGCCGAAGTGGTGGTGGTGGTGGCTAGAGATTGTTGGGGCAGGCTTCGGGCAAGAAATCGGGGAGAGACCAAGGATTTTCTCAGAGTGGCAGCATGTGACGCGAGCTTGGAGTAGTTCATCAATGGGGGCGATGGACGAAATAGCAACACAAAGCCTTGTAGCAGATCTGATGTCAGAGCACTCCAGAGTATTTGTTGACAGCAAAAAGGGACGTGGTCGACGTCACATGCGAGTCCCTCTTTTCTGGCTGGCCCGCCATAGGACCATAGCTAGGCTCTTCGGGAAGCCGTCCGAGCCACTCACTCCATTTTTTCATCCGCACGGCGCAACGACAACGCACATGCAACTACTGTAGTTAATTGAACACGCACCTCGATTTCTGTTTCGTACAATTTGTCTCTGCTCATTTATCTCTTATCTCATCATTCACATGGTAGGCACTCTATGTTCGCCGGCGCAGACCACGTCTAACGGACACAGGCTCCAGTCCCTCCCACAAGTCGCAAGGCGTCCAGCGGCCGAGGCGTAGTACCTTCGGTCAACAATGGCCTTTTCCCAGATGACTTCCGAACAACCAAAAAGGACAAGCGCTTGATCAAGCACTCAGTCTTTGTGAACAAGGTGGCAAAATCTCAGAAGAAAACACCCAAGCGACGACGACCCTCGAAAAAGCTTGTCGCCAATCTCGACTCCCTCGCCGATGCCCTACCCGACGCTGACGATGAGACTCCCTCCGCAGTTACCAATCAAGCGAACATTATCAAACACAAGACGTTGAAGCATCGCCCAGGGGCTATGAAGAGGAAAGAGAAGATGGAAAAGTTGGAGCGTGACAGGTTCATTAAGAATATGGCACAAATGAGCGCTATCGAACGGGCCGCACCGAAATTGCAACAGCAAACCGAAAATCAAACGACTAGTACCGAACCCAGCCCTATATCAAATCGATGGGGAGCTCTCCGAGGATTCATTTCGCAGACTATGGACCACCAGCCCGCATTCAAGAACGCAAAATGAGTTGCATTCGGGGCTTGAAACATATTCATAATCATCAACATCAGGACATTGGCCGAATCCCAGCTTTGGCTTGGGTTGACTTGAGCGACGCAGGAATGTCAGACACATTTGAAGATGCGACCGCTCTTACACCTCGGGTGGAATCAGTCAGCAACCCCATACCTCAGGAGATCTAGCTATGATGATATCAAAGCGCAACACTCCTATATTTGAATTGTACTGATATCTGCGTGAGTCTGATTCTTGCGTCACAGTCCTTCGCCTGACAACTGGACTAGATATGCTCCTTGGCAACGTTTTCAGCGTCCGGCCTAATCATGGCGGCGATATTGCAATGTGTATATAAAGGAACAGCTTGGCGGCGAAAAGGGGTCGAACTATAATGAATTACGTTACCAATGAGTAAGAAATATAGGAATATACGTATCTTTCATTGAAAGTACCCGTTCTACTCTCGGATACCCTGCCTGATGGCCAAGGCAGGCACCTTCCGTTTTTGCAAACAATGCGGAAGGGACCTAGAATGCTAGACCTTCTGTCCGAACAGAACCATCTCACCTGGAACATACTCTTTGTACCACTTTTACAGAATCTCATCTTTAGCATGAAGGTGTTTAGAAACTCTTCTGCACAGTCTTGATATTGGTGTGGTTACTGCAACGTTGCTTGATACGCCTTCTTATATCACTCCAGGCTCTACCATCGATGCTGTCCTCTACTGCTGAAGATAACTCCTAGCTCGATCGAACCTCCTCACGTCCACGGAAACTTCGTTCACCATGCGCGGCTATCGTCAAAGTCTGGGCAGGATTGCGGAGGTTTCAGAGACTTCAGCTGCCGACCTGGACAGTCACGCTCGAAAAACACCTCACAATGGAATAGAGTCGGGGCCTGCTGTACATTTTGCGGATCAACTTGACGGCGAGAATTCGAGGCTTGGGGAAAAGCCACCTGAAGAGGGACTTCGGAATGCCAACAATAATCGTGCGTGTATATGGACTCGACGTCGGGTAACCTTGGCGTATGTTGGGTTTGTACACTGTGTGTCAAATTGAACGAAAAAATGGCTTCTAATATCCTGCAGTATATTCCTCGTCTATTATCTCACGAGCCTTCAATTACAAATCAGCAATCATCTCATCGTCCACACCATGAGTACTTTCGGAAAACATCATCTGACAGCGACGAATGGAATTGTTGCCAGCATCATTGGGGCTGTGATCAAGCTGCCCATGTCTAAAGTGGGGAATACCTGGGGACGAGTTGAGCTGTTTGTTGCGGTTGTGCTTGTAACAGTATTTGGTAGGGTCTGGCTGGAGAAGAATTGAAGAATCTGCTAACAATCTCTAGGCCTCCTTTTGGCGGCAGTTGCTAAGAATGTGACGCTGTTCATGGTTGCGCAGGTAAGCTGCCATTGGACCTAGGTACTTTCGTGATTCATGTCTTATAGCTAATGAAACAGACTTTATGTTGGATTGGTTACGATGCAATCTCGTATATCCTTGGTATTGGTTTAGCCGACATAACCTCCATCAAAGACCGAGGCTGGCTTTTCGCGGTCAGCAATTTACCACATCTCATCAACACGTTCGTCGGTCCTATTGCAGCTCAATCACTTCATAAACGCGGCAACTGGCGCTGGGCCTATGGCGCTTTTGCAGTAATTTTACCACTGTTCTCGTTACCGTTGGCAGCCACTCTCTTTGACGATCCTCGAAGGCTCGCGCAAATGACCCATAAGCCTCGAGAGTCCTCGGAACCATTGAAGCGCCGACAGAAAGCATGGAGAGTAGCCAAAAGCGTTTTGGTAGAGTCTGATGGTGCGAATGGATATCCTGTTCCATGATAGGTTAGCAACTAACTGGGTTACTAGTTATTGGCGGCATTCTTCTTGGAACATCTTTCGCAATGCTTCTATTGCCGCTCAGCTTGGGAGTGTTCTCACAGAAACCTTCAAAGGCTCCTCGTCTGGCATTCGTGCTCGCTTTGGGTGTCTGTCTGCTGCCGATTCTCGGGTTGTGGGAGAGACACCAGTTCAAGGCTCGCCATGTCGCGCTTCATGGCTTGATCAACCCAACCATACTCGGAGCGTGTATCGCCAGCGCAGCGCTCTTTGCCAGTTTCTAGTATGTACCTTATTCTTTTCATTGTGAAAATCATCGACTAACTCATTTGGCATAGCTGTTTAGATTCTTACTTTCTGTCGTACCTCCAAGTGGTCCATAATCTTACAGTATCAAGGGCGGGATATGTGCACAATGTCTATATTGTTGGATCCTGTTTCTTCGCATTATGTACTGGAATGTAAGTCAAAGATCATTCCCCGTAATGAACATGTTCTGACCGTGGTAGTTCCATTCGCCTAAACGGAAAGTACACAACTTTGGCTCTTGCAGCTACTGCGTTCGATTTTCTGGCAACAGGTCTAACGATAATCATCCGTCGATCAAACAAAACACCGTGGCATATCATTGCAAATCAACTGTTGCTATCATTCCCCGGCGGAACGATGGGAATTTGCGGAACGATCGCGGTTATGGCGGTGGTTGAAACTTCCGAGGTGCCAATATCGCTTGCATTGTTCAGTCTTTTTGCAGGACTAGGTGCTGCCACTGGACGGGCCGTTGCGTCAGCTCTATACATAAATTATATGCCCAAGTTGTTGGAGCAGTACCTCCCTCTTGATACGAAACCATGGGCCAAAATCATCTACGGAAGCCTCGACCAACAACTCAGTTATCCGATGGGCAGCGCAGTCAGACACGCAATTATTCGAGCTTATGAAGAGTTTATGCGGCATACGTGCATTGCAGGGCTGGGATTCCTGCCGCTAGCTTTACTGTTAGTGGCACTATGGGAGAATGTCAATGTCAATGAATTGCACGAAGGAAAGCGGATAGTGGTCTGAATAAAACCTCGGCGCGATAGACTTTTCGACAATATCATCCTTAATGGCTATCAGATATCATTATATAAAATCTGTCACTACCAGACATGGCAGTGCTATATGAGATATTCTTATAGAGGGTTGACAATTCATCGTTATTATTCTTCCTTTCGAAAGCCGAGTAACTTACAATCAAACCATAGGGAAGAGAGCAGATATCAAAAATACCTTGGTATACGTGCTTCAAGAAATGTGAACTAAAACTACCAATTATGTCTTACACCAGTCATTTGCAGGATACGCGGAACAATGACTGGACTACATGCAAGAATCAATGGTGATTGCCCAATCGGGAAGGATAACCCTAAAGCCATCTGCGGTCGATCCCGATCATAACTCTTTTCCCACGACGTGTTAACTATTTTCCAGGAGATGATAGGTTATATATACTGCGCACGTTCTCATCTTCAGGTATGGGCCCCCGTAGAAGTGTCGAGAAATCAAGCAATTCCTCAGTGTTGAGATCTGTTATCCTGGAAATATCTGTGGTGCTGCCGATGTCAAAAAATGCAATGGCATACTTCTGGAAAGAGGCTGGACTCGCTGGGATTGCTGTTATCATTCCACACGTTTCCATTGAAGACAAATAGAGAAAATATAGGTAGGAGAAGGAAGCCACGATGCCTTCTTTGTTGTATGTACCTCCTTCCCGAAGAGGCTAAAGGGATCTTGATGAAGTGCGCAATCTGATTGGCAGAAGGCCCCATCAAGCATTACTGGATCGAGACTAGCGCCAAATGGCTGTGAGCTTATCTGGGCAGCCCGATAAGAGTCCAGTTTTTGTGTGTGTGTGGCACGTGGATCGTTCTTTTTCAACTGCTTTATCTCTTCTTCCTATTTCATTTCGTCTTGTGACTTGTGCGTTTTGTTCCTATTTCGACCCGATATATACAGCCTTCTCGGCATGATTTGATTGTGTGGTATTCTCAGTATTGATCAACACAAGATCCCTGTCAACCGATAAGAGAAGAGAGCAGCACGACAGATTCTAGGACTACATTGACTACTTCAAAATGGCTTTCAGCCATGGCGTAAGTGCTTCGGACTCAGAGAAACAGGTGAGTTTTTTGTATACTATATTCCAGAAAAAGATGATATTAATCATTGGTAAAGCTTCTCATCCCACCGACTTCGGAATGTAAGCCGAACTCCCGGCTGTCAAGCCGAGGGATACTGATTGTCAAAACCGCCATCACAACCACGGCTGCAATTTTATACTTATTCACCTTTTTCCCTGCGTTGAGATCTTGTATCCTCCCCGGTCCATGGAGGACTACGTCTCCTGCAGTCCCACTGGGCGACGACGCGAGCTTCGGTGCCGTGGCGAGTGAAAGTTCGATATGTAGTACAGCTGGAATTGATATGTTGAAAAACGGAGGAAATGCCGCGGATGCTGTAAGTATATAATTCCAGCAAGTAGAGTTTCATCTACTGACTTGGTCAAGATGGTTGCAACCGTTTTCTGTGTGGGAGTAATTGGTAAGGAGTCTCCGCTTCCTACAACTGTCAATTATATTAAGCTAATGAATCTCTAGGTATGTATCATAGTGGAATTGGAGGTGGAGGCTTTGTGCTTGTCAGATCGCCTGATGGTACCTATGAACATGTCGATTTCAGAGAGACTGCGCCGGCAGCAGCATTTCAGGACATGTTCAACGGGAATAAACAGGCATCTGTTGTCGGTGGGCTGGCGAGGTAGGTTTACAGTTTCTAACTGCAACTAAGAATGTATACTGATATGAATGTCTAGTGGCGTTCCTGGCGAAATTCGGGGTATGGAATACATACACAAAAAGTACGGCACCTTAGAGTGGTCAACGCTCCTTCAACCTGCGATCAGAGTCGCTCGAGACGGATTTCCGATAACGGCAGACTTGTCTCGCGCCATCAATGCCAGTCTTGTCGACCACCCTGATTTCCTAAGGACCGACCCTTCTTGGTCTCTGGACTTTGCGCCAAACGGCATTTTATTGGGACTCGGGGACATTATCTATCGGAAACGCTATGCCGATACTCTTGAGAAAATTGCGACTGAAGGGCCAGATGCATTTTATAATGGGCATATTGCTGAAACCATGATTCAAGCAACACAGGAAGCTAATGGGACAATGACACTGGCAGACCTTCAGCGCTATGAGGTTCTGATCCGTGATACTAAAGAGATCGACTATCGCGGATATAAGATTACCAGCACATCTGCTCCATCTAGTGGGACTGTTGGATTGAGCATATTAAAGATTTTGGGAGGCTACAGTGATTTCTTCCGCCCAGAGACCAAACACCTAAGCACTCATCGACTTGACGAAGCCATGAGATTTGCCTACGGCCAGGTACGTTGCGTATATTGTTCTGGGGCTTTCATGTTTGCTGATTGCTTGAAATTTCCAGAGAACGACTTTTGGAGACCCATCCTTCTTACCAGGCTTACGTCAACATGAAGAAGACATGCTGAATGACACCGTTGCCTCTGCGATTCGTGGCCGGATTTCTGATTTTCACACTCAGAATGTTTCGGCTTATGATCCAGATGGTCTTGAGAGTCTAGACACGTACGTACAGTTTACTGAATTGGGAATGAATACCATGGCTAACTGATACAGACCGGGAACCTCGCATGTCTCGACTGCAGATCACTCTGGGCTTGCACTGTCTTTGACAACCACCATCAACCTCTTTTTCGGTAATTTGATTATGGTGCCTGAGACAGGCATTATCATGAATAACGAAATGAACGGTTAGTCTCCTATCCCGCGTGTATACGACTTATACTAATAATTGATCCATAGACTTTTCCATACCTGGTTCTTCAAACGAGTTCGGCTACGCTCCTTCGCCCTCAAACTACATCCAGCCAGGGAAACGGCCACTATCATCCATAACCCCGATGATTGTGGAAAACGCAGACGGATCGCTCTATTTCGTCACCGGCGCCGCGGGCGGCAGTCGTATTATCACAGCGACAGTTCAGAGTGTCATCAATTTGATCGACAGAGGAATGACTCCGGTACAGGCACTTTCCGCACCTCGCCTTCATGATCAACTCATCCCAAATGTGGCCGCTATGGAAGCCGATTTTGACGATGATACTATTCAATTTATGCGAGACCGAGGCCATAATGTCACCGAGTTGATTATCGGTGCCAGTTCTGCACAGTGTGTTCGATTGTTGTCGAATGGCACGTTTGAGGCTGCTGGTGAACCAAGACAGAAGAATTCCGGAGGGTTTGCTATATAGAATGTTTTTGAGCGATATAGATGCGTACATAATGTACATGATGAATAGACATGGTATCCTTGACAAATAAGACCTACGTAGTATAAAAAAATAAAAATAAAAGGCGATCTTATGCCTGAGGCACGCCTGCATCGGTCAGGCACCAATGATTGGCAGGCGGTGAAGCCATACATAAGTGCGCGCCTATTCCTCGCCTATGACTTGCTCAATGCCAAATCCCTGCCCTGCCATATCTTTCTTTGACGAGAGCTGCTAAATTTGTATTCTGCATCGTTAGAGATCTTCATTCCTACCAAATACTCCGTACAAAGCAACCTATCCGCACCCTTGCCGCATAAGACGACGGACAATAACATTATTCCAGACCGGCTACAGCCCTTCTACACCCCGCCCTTATACCCTGACAGTTAGCTGCCCACGTCACATCAAGAACCCACATCAACACTGAAGCAGACTGCGTTGGGCTTTCTACAACCGTTACGGTGCAGGCTTCAGGCCGCATCATGCTCTCTAACTGGACGACTGCGCAAGAGTTGGTCGACCAGGCCCCGCTTCGCTGTGTTGTCCAACCTCACTCAATGACACTGGTGACTCTCTGAAGTGCGACTCACGCAGTATAGCTGCCCTATCACAACGGTTGGTGCCCCGCGCGCTTCCCTGTCCAAACATGTTGTCTGACGATCCGCTGATTTGTTAGGCGAGCTAGAAGCGATTCGCTTGAAACTCTCCGCTCATTAGTCAACCACCCTCTTACCTCCGGACCATGTCGTCGAAGCTGCGAAACATACTTAGTGACCGTGATATAGACAAAGGAAAGACAATGGCCAAGTCTCCCAAGAGTAAAGACCGAGAGAGAGATGTGGAGAAGGATAAAGAGAAGCGTCGGTACTCCCGTCCGTCCCAGGGAAAACGAACGGGCACGTCAACCAGGGATCGCGACTCCACCATGACTTCGTCCACTTCAAGCTCTCACACTCGCACACGCAGATCCTCTATGCCAGAGATTGACAGCAATACGGGTTCTGATGCCACTTCATTCCTCGACTCGAGAGCAAGTCTTCCCTATCCAGCTCTAAACAAGGCACACAGCAAGGTGGCGTTATGGGGTAAATCTGATCCTGTGCGGCAGGCAGAGATTCCTACCCCAGACCCTACTGATGTCGACCACCATGAAAACCGAACGGCTTCATCGCGCAATGGACACCGTCATGGAACTCCACCAAGTCCGCCTCTCACCGCCGACCAACGATCTTCGAGGGTGGGAAGCTCGGCAGGCAGCAAACACAAGGATAAAGAGAGGGATTCGAAGGTGAAAAGCCGCAAAGATCCAACACAGTCAACCTCTAGTTTGGGTCGGGATAACGAAGATGGCTCGCGAGTGAGCACAAAGTCTCCCCGATCAAGCACCCCGATCAAGGTTCGACTTCGAGATTCGCCTACACCCCATCGTACATCTAGCCACCGGGCATCGAAATCGACATCCCAGGGTTCTGATCTTCCCAAGCGGGCAGCAAGTCATAGCTCTAGGGCGTCGCATTCGATCGTTCACAGTACGGACAATATTTCACAATACACGACTGACTCTGATGCGACGTCGATTGCCCCAAACCAGTCCCAACTTCCGTTACGATCCCAAGTTCGCTCACCACAGAACCGCCCAAGGAAACATTCGCCTCCGATTGAGGTGTTTATTGAAGAAGATGAGTCGGTCATTAATGGAGATCACACTCATGTTTCACCTTCGCTCCCTCCTCCGCCACCTCCACCTCCACAAATGCCTGTCGCACCACCCAGAGTAGACTATTTGCTACAAAATGGCGGTTTGCGTTATCCAGTTCCTAAACACCTTCTCGGAGCTGCGAACACGCCCGAACAACCTATTCAACAAAGTACTATTGTTCAAGCCTTTGAGCCCTATCATCGCTTATTAGACGACTATAACCAGGTTTTGTCAAAGAACGGATCTCTTGCTGTAGCTACGGGTTATCGATCTGTAGCTCGTCGGTTACTGGATAGGTTGGAAGCGGTTTTCGCAAGAGACATATCCTCCGAGACTTGTCAATGCGTGATGTGTGACGGCCAGGAGTCTGATGAGATGACAACCGGTGTCAGCTGGGGCGAGGTTTTGGAACTGGTGTCTGGCAGGCGCGAGTTACCCATTTGGCCTCCGTTCCATATGCCTACACCGACGCAAGATCATATTGCTCCGGGAGAAGAGCATATTCCTATGCAGAAATTGGATATTGATGTGCCAGAGGAATATCGTGACCACTACGTGCGACAATCTCGAAAGACAAAACAGGCAGTTGACAAATGGCTACTTGGACAAACGGATACGAACGCGCCTGAAGAAGTAGACGATGAGACGCTTGCTTTTGCAATGATGACGTATTTGGATAACGAACAGAGAGACATATTCTGTACACTTCTCGGCATCAAATCATCGACTCCAGTACCGAGAAGCGCAACGCCCGCTCCGCGCCCACGTCCGGAACCTTTGATTGCTTCTTCCTTGGCTATACAACGCTTGTACCGTCTGGCTGCTCCCGCTCGAGACTCTGAGACAGCACTCTACATGCTAAAGAACCCGCTGATCCATAACGTTCTTGCGACACTTGCAGCGATAAGTGATGATGAGTGGGAGATTCTTATCTCTGGCCGCTTTGATGGTTTCTTGCGAAGTGGTGCCGAGGATGCCTTTGCTCCATCACGATCTGCTAGCCGCGCGGGAACTCCTTTCATTACACCCTCCTCTCGTGGACCTACGCCCTTCCAGATGGACCCTACCTATCGGCCGATGAGTCAGCCGTACGGTTCGACTATTTCAGCGTCATACGGTGCGCCTATTGGGTTAGATGAAGACACCGAGATTGCCGTTCTGGCAGAGATCGAGAAAGACATCTTCCAGAGCATGGAAGCACTTGAAGATGCATTCGAAGCACTACATTGCAAAGCCGAGGCTGTACGACGTGCACTACGCGAACGAGGAGCCGGTCTATCGGTTGCTAACCAAGCACGTCGTGGCTCCGCCACCAATCTCGATGCCCGACTGGGTACTCCAGCATCCATGGCCGGAAGTCTTTGGGAGAGCGGTCTAGATGAAGATGACGGAATAGACGACGACATGTCCCTTGCCCCAGACGACTCTGCAAGCAACATCAGCTCGAACCGACGACGCCGACCAAAGCGACGAAGTGAACGACGCACGCCAGCGCCAGTTGAGGAAGAGGACGAGGAGGAAGACGAGGAATACAACGCAAGGCGGATGCGACGCAGATAGTTTTTTGTTTCGTTTATGACCCGGTACCAGTCCATCATGACGATGATGAAAATGACACATGATGAGCGATATGATATGCATTCAATGATTGATGATACCACACGTCGCCACAACTTATCTAGGTGTTATGTTTTGTTCTGTTTGTTTTGCATTTTGCATTTTGAAAAGGAAGTTGGTGCATAAGATTTGGATCTAAATCAGATAAGTACCTAGGCAATGCAATGGCCGTGCCGTTTTCGAATTTGACCGCAACTTTTGAACCTTGTCACATCGACGGTATGATGGCGCATCTGGCTAGGGTGTTGACACGGGAAATCACTTTATAGCGAGGAAATAAACAGATGAATTTTTGACCCACCTCTAAAGACTTTAGTACTCGACGAGTCTCAACCACATTTGGACATTTCTATAGAGAATTTATAGTCGGTAATAGATAAAGCACTACTAGACTATCATACTGACGGAAGAGAAAGAGAAGGCCTGTTACTAGTGATATGACCATAAGACACATATTACGGTGAGATGGCTGAGATTTTCAAATATATGTTGTATTACTATGTATTATATATTGTATTAGTACGTATTATTATGAATAACAATCATAGCCATCCAACACCAATATCGTATGTATGTTAGCTCAGGGGCTTGTTCGTAGGCTCAAGATAGGATTGTAAGCATAGATTTGTATGTGAGCGCCTGCAACCAGATTGGGGGGATTCGCTCATTAAATTTGATATTAAGGAGGCCTCGTGCTGAGGATTGCAAGCTTAGATTTGAATGTGAGCGCATATCAACTAGATTTAGAGGATTAGAGCAACACCAAGATGAGGCCTTATACGGAGTGCACGCGCGCATGAGCAACAACAAATTCAACATCAGGCCTTGTACGTAGGCTAATATTTGCATATAAGCATGTAATAATAAAATAAGGATTCACTCACTAGGTTAGACACTAGAATAAAGCCTTATACATAAGGTTGGTGCATTGTACGTAGGTACGCGCAGATTGAGGAGTAAGCACGTATCTAGGTAACTACATGTGAAGTTATGCAAAGGTGTGACAAGGATTGAAGCTACCATCACAAGAAGATCGAGAGTTTCCCCGCTTTTATGGCTCGTTTGAGCACAGAAATGTCCTAAAAATGGGAAATCTTTGCGAAAATATAATCACCGATACAGAAATCTTACACACCTTGTTATATTGGTAAAAACAGAATCGACTTACTAGGGTTATAAGTGCTTGGGAGAATGTAGCTTTACGTTGACATGGATTCTCATCTCTTTGTATTTATTTATAGTAATGAGTAACAAGGGGAGAGCGTTTCTTCGAGGTCGAGTCACACCATCTGCCTCATAACCCCTCTTGAGTAGCCAGCAGGGTTGTGGAACGAACTGCATGTAGCTGAAAAATAACGCAAGTAATCTCATTTAATGAGACAAAGGATGGACTGCATTATCAACTCATCTAGTCATGTCCTACAGTTTCCTACACGTAGTTTCGTACACAACACTTGTTTATCCTCCGAGTATTGTACAGACTTTCTTTGTTCTATCGTCGAGAGAAGTGCGGTATTTAGAAGACTAGGCAATCCACAGCGAGCGAGTTGTTTGTCATATTTTTATTAATTATAATATTCTGCCCTTTGGTCTATTGTTTTCAAATAAAGTCAATATACCGCTATTTTGAATTTATTAATCTGCCCGAAAATCAAGAACAATAACACTTGATTGACGTACTGTAACCAGCACGACATCAACATGAGTACACAAATCGATGCCTATGCAACTCTGAGAGAGAAGCTATCACCTAGTGCAAATATATATGTACAAAATTCTAAAGATTTTGGCACTGCCACCTTGCGTTGGTCGCAGTACAAGAGCCCTGATTTCACCGTCGTTGTCGAAGCCGCGACTGAGGATGATGTGGTAGAAACAGTAAGCTCTGATCTCAATATCCCTTTTCCTAGATCTGTCCCACACTCCAATAATTTCTAACGTTAAACAACAAAGATCAAATACGCAAACGCAAATCAAATTCCTTTCCTAGCATACTCCGGTGGGCATGGAACCATTGCAGGACTGGCCAGTGTCCAAAAAGGCATTCAAATCAGTCTGGCCAAGTTGGACTCGGTCGAAATTTCAGAAACAGGAACAACGGCTACCTTTGGAGGGGGAATCTTATCCAAAAAGGCCATAGACACGCTCTGGAAAGCTGGCAAGCAAACAGGTGGGAAAATATCTTATCTTACTCTATGTCTTGTCTAACAGAATTGAAATAGTCACTGGCTGCTGTGAAGCCACAAGTCTGCTAGGCCCTGGCCTAGGTGGGGGTCACGGTCTTCTACAAGGCAAATACGGACTCATATCCGACCAATTTGTGTCAGCACGCATTGTGCTAGCAGATGGCACTGTGAAAAATGTTTCTTCAGAGTCAAGCGACCCTGATCTTTGGTGGGCTTTACAAGGAGCAGGCCACAACTTCGGTATCGTGACGTCTGTCACGATGAAGATATACGATGCTCCAAATGAAGACATCTGGTCGTTTGAGAGCTACGTGTATACTCAAGACAAAGTGGAGGGCTTATACGAACGGATCAATGCACTGTGGCCTGACGGAAGTCAGCCCAGCGGTCTGATCAACTTTTCGGTCCTTATGCGCAACCGAGCAGTTGACGCAGAAGAAGTATGCTCTCTTCTTTTCCTTTTGCTATTTGCAATCTCGAAATAGATTATGCCGAAGCTAAGCTCTATTGTTCATAGCCTATACTCATCTTCTTCATTGTGCAAAATGGCTGTCAACCTGTCGAGTCGATCCATACACAGCCTTTCCGTGATCTTGGTTCGGTCTTCACTCAGTCTGGTTCCGGCGCCTATACAGATATACCTGGCTGGATAGGCTTAGATGAGAAGTCTCCGTCAACCATGAAGCTAGGACTCAGTGTGATCCGATTCCCTGTCAATGTCCAGAACTACAACCTCCAGGCTCAACGCGAAGTATACGAACTCTTTGCCAAAGAGACATCTAAGACACCAGAGTTTAGCAATTCCTACATTATGTTCGAAGGTTACCCTGTTCACGGGGTCAAGGCGGTTCCTAGCGAATCTAGTGCTTTCCCACATCGTGATGATAATATTCTTATTGCTCCTGTGGTAACGTACGATAACAAAGCCAATGATCCAGAACTAGACGCAAAGGCAAATGACTTTGGGGAGAAGCTACGTCAGACCATATTTGCTGCCAGCGGTCAGAGAGAGTTGCACGCATATGCAAACTACGCATCTGGCAGTGAGACGCGCGAAATCCTTTACGGTTTTGAGCCATGGAGACTGCAGAAACTAGAAGCCCACAAGAAGAAGTATGACCCGGACGGAAAATTTAACCACTATGCTTCTGTCTTGTAAAGAGTCAATTGAGTTATAAAGGATCCGATAATCAATCAGCATAGGCTCGGTGGATTTACCTCGGTACTCTAATACCAACATGAGTATACAATCTTGATTTCAGTTCCTGATTTCCAACTCACATATAAACCAGCTGCCTACTATACAGATTGGATTAAAACCGCCAGCTCGACGTCGCCAATGAAAGCCACACATAGAAGAGCACAATCACCACCACAAATCCAAGAATAATGCCACAACACCAGCGCATGACTCTCTTTGCAAGAACAGACGACTGGGAGCAAGGGAAGATCGTGTCTCGGGGATCCAGCTCTAAAAGGTGGAACTGTGTGGGCGGAGTCCTGGTGATGCTCGTATGTTTGCTCGTATGAGAAAGAGCGGGATATAGAGTCCCGGATTTTAAGGGGCGGGGATCCATGGGCGGAGGAGCTGGATTCTGCGGTAGGTAGCTATCAGCGTCTCGTAGATAGATCTGGGATAAGGTTAGGCTTGGAGGAGGTCATGGCATACTTTGTATGTCTCCATTGTAGGGTAAGTGATATTTGATTGGCTGAATAAAGCGATATCGACCGAAGTCAGTGTAATAGAGGATGATACTGTAACAAATGGGTCTGTTTATAGCCTTATGAAGATATCAACTCCCATGCTAGTTGAAATAAGGTAGTTACGCAAAGGTTGACTAACTTACACAGGTTACCGCAGTTACAGGCTACCCTTGAGAAGAAGACGCGGACCATGAGACCGAGAATGGTTAGGTAAAGTGTTTGGTGTACAGATTGTTTGCAAGGCTAGACACTACGTGCTTCAGATGCCAAAAGTACGGACACATAGGGAGCAAAGGAGAAAGCCGAGCTAGGGACAGAAGGAGCCATTCTTCGTAATGCTCTAGCTGCTACCTAGATAATAGAACAGCCGGTAGTTTTGACAATCGCACTATCTTACTCAAATGACTACTACAGGTGATCAATTAGCCTAATGTATACCGTCATGAAGAATTGACATTCGCTTTTCTCCCCGGTCCAACGACGGTGGATAATTTCTAGATCTTGGGGTCTAAAATCTAATTGGACAATTCGTTCTCGAAATGAGATCTAAAATACCTACTTGCTATGAAAAGGGGCTAGCTTCACTCATAATATTTCGCACTACGTACATACCTAGGTAGAGTACTAGACAACGCTACCCCTCTCAGTGCTCTCACACCCCAAGTCTTCAACCCCATATTCCAAGCTAGGCTACCATATGGCATTTAACCGGTGCCGGTATCTCCGCGTTTTTCTTCTGTTGGATGATCGACAAAAAGCGAGCTTACTCTGGACAGTGAATTACTGAATTGCTTCACTGCGATGCTGACTGGTTCAATGGAGGTTTTAGGCTGATAAAATGAGTGATTATATCCCACATATATAAATCAATGGAGCTGCCCGCCATCGGCATATCGTCTCCTCGTCCCTAACTGTCAACTGGTCTATCGATTCCTTCCTGAATTATATACCTACCTAAGGTCCTGAGAGACTCAATATGCGGCACCCAATCCCTATTCTGGCCGTCCTGGGCCGCGCCTCGGCATGGGGCTATTCCCAGACGCTATCGGCAAACATCCAAGTCAATGCGTTGCAAAGATACCAAGAAATGATTGGCGGTGGATGTTCAGGAGCCTTCGGCTGGGCCTGCCAGCAATTCCCCACGACCGGCCTGACTCCCGAGAACCAGGAGGAAGTGACGAAGATTCTCTTCGATGAGAATATCGGTGGTCTCTCCATCGTTCGAAACGATATTGGCTCTTCTCCCGGCAGCACGATCCTGCCGACGTGCCCAGCGACTCCAGCCGGACCCTTCAATTACCAGTGGGACGGCAGTGATTCGTGTCAATTCAACTTGACCAAGACGGCTCTAAAATACAATCCGGAACTATATGTCTATGCCAATGCATGGTCTGCACCGGGATGCATGAAGACCGTTGGCACGGAAAACGACGGAGGTCAAATCTGCGGTGTTCGAGGCACAAACTGCACTTACGATTGGCGTCAGGCGTACGCCCATTATCTCGTGCAATACGTCAAGTTCTACCAGGCGGAGGGAATTGATATTAGCCTTCTCGGAGCGTGGAACGAACCAGATTTCAACCCGGTAACGTACGAAAGTATGGAGTCGGACGGCTTCCAGGCGAAGGATTTCTTAGAGATTCTCTACCCAACCGTTAAAAAGGCGTTCCCGAATCTGGACGTCAGTTGCTGCGACGCTACGGGAGCGAGACAAGAAAGAAATATCCTGTATGAAGTGCAGCAAGCGGGTGGTGAACACTTCTTTGACGTTGCCGTAGGCAATCCCCCCTTTCTACATTGCCTCTGCAAAGAAAGGTCTTAGCTAACCTTGGATTTAAAGACATGGCACAACTACCAGAGCAGCCCCGAGAGACCGTTCAATGTTGTAGGCAAACCTAACATTATGACCGAGTGGGCTGATGTAAGCTTTGACCTCCAAAGCATCTTGTCAAGAGGTTCGGATCGTGCTGATACTTATACCTAGGGCTCTGGACCTTGGAACACCACCTGGGACATCAGCGGCCAGCTTGCGTAAGTCTCACCTACCTGATGTATGTTGCTGCCGTTCAAGATAAGAGACTAACTCTATATAGTGAGGGCCTCCAGTGGGCTCTCTATATGCACAACGCCTTCACCAACAGCGACACCTCAGGTTACAACCACTGGTGGTGCGCCGGCGGCGGTGCCGACAATGTGCTCATCTCAATCACAGGCAACAGCTACGAAGTCTCCTCACGCCTATGGGCATTCGCATCCTACTTCCGATTTGCGCGCCCCGGTTCCGTACGTATCGGCGCCACCAGCAGCGTGGAGAATGTCTACGTTTCCGCGTACGAGAATAAAAATGGCACCGTCTCGATCCCTGTGATCAATGCTGCCCATTTCCCCTACGACGTCACCATTGATTTGCAGGGGCTAAAGGTCCAAAAGAAAGTGAGCACTTTTTTGACAGATAACGGTCATAACGTTACTCTTATGGATCAGTCGGAGCTTCACGGTCCTGTGCTGAAGGCCACTGTGCCTCCGAGAGCGGTGCAGGTGTTTTGGTTGGAGTAGATGTGAATAGCGACGGAATCGGCACGTAATATGCTATCAGATTGTTCCAGAGGTATTTCCAATGTACGAATTGCATTGTAGAGGGAATGGCAAGGTTACAACAATGAACGAATAAACAATTTCAAGTCCAGTAACAGAATCTTGAAAGTAGATTGTAGCAACAGACTCCTACCATCAATCTTTCCTCTCATTCATTTGACTGAAGAAAGGACTCGATACATAGACCCGCCGTTCTCCAGGGGTCTGCTTAGGGCTCAAAAGCGACTGAATCCGCTCCCGAAACATCTGACTCTGAACCAACTTCCCAACACACCTCTCCTCTCTATCGCCAAATCTCGCATCAGGCTCTCCTTCGAAGATTAATTCCGCGGGCCCATTCGTCCACTTCCTACCACTCCGAAGACACTCATTCTTCATCTCCTCTGCGCTTCTATTAATCATCCTCTTCCGAAATGCCCCTTCTCCACTCGAAACAAGGCCAGCACGCTCAAGCACTCCAACAGCAGCCGCGAGCCAATCCTGACAATTCCCAACCCCAAACTCGGGAATGTTGGCTTCATCATTTCCAAACGTGGTAATCAAGTCAACAACATCCCGTCTCTGTGCAGACGAAAGACAAGAAGCAATCTCGCAGCGCCCTCTGAGAACCGGGTCATCGTCGATAGGCTGTATGCGCGATTCATAGATGAAAACTTGATCTTCTGTGGGATTGCGGATGTGATGCATTTCGCAAGTTGAAGAACCAGATTCATGGATGGTGATGGACATGTGAGAGGGGCCGTCGTCGAGATTGATGTCGCCGCGGCCGTAGATGTTTATTGAGACGCTGTAGGTAAGTGATGATTCCATGACTGGAATTAGAAAAGCTTCTCAGTAATACGTATCTACGGACGTAGTTCGTCGAATAGCGAGCAGGCACTACGTAGAGTGTTTCGAAGGGTAGAGGTCGGTAAATTTGGGATTTATGTAACGTTGAAGTAACATGGTCATCCAACAACTAATGATGCCTGTGCCACTAGAACGCGGAAGCCTGATGTCTGATGTCCCTACATAAATCTCAAATACAATAGGGTTATCTAGGGCTTTACCTGGCGATCAAGCACGATACAACTACCGTGGTCAAGGATATGGAATACCGTTTATCCTTAACTAATATCCCGAAGGGAGCTCGACACAATTACCACAAGTGGACGAGTTTGAGCTTAGCAGAAAATATTGAAGGAGATTGTTCCGTGATTCGACCGTAAAAATTCATGTCAGGCCCGTCTACCCTTGACGAATGCCAATTAAATACATTTAGATAATTAAATAAGTATAAGAAAAGTTTCAAAGCGAAGGTATAATCACCAACTCTTACCATCCTCCACATTACCAGAATTCCGATGGTCCCGAGGATGATAAGGAGCAGGCTCACTCGTAACTTCAATCGTCGTCTGTTGATAGACTTTGCCCAACTCTGCAAGCTCAACATCCCTCTGGACGATGTTTTCAGTTGATGTATTGTGGTTGCTGTTATCGTGAGAATCAGTCGAGTATATCGTTTCATGATCAGGGGCAGCTCGGTTTCGGCGGAATCCACCACCTTCGCCGGTATTATCGACACGACTGGTGATGGTTGTAGTCATTGTGGATGTACCCTTATTATTCGATATCAAACGACTCATTTTTCGTTTCGAGTTGCTTTGACTGCCCATATTGTCGTAATTCCCACGGTTGGCGCTGACTTCCGAGTAGATGAGCAAGTTGCGACGAGTGAGCGTATACAATAACACATCCACGAACCCGGAACTCGTCATCATGGCTCCGGCAACGCAGAAGTATGCCGTACTAGGTGTCTTTCCTTGTGCTGACATCATTCGTCCGGCTGCGAGGGGAAGCGACAAGACGACGTATGCGACGGGGTAGATAACCATGTAGCTGACGACGCGACGAAGACGTTTAAGGCTGTCCATTTGACTTCCGGCGAGAATCGAGGAGGCAGCCATTTGCCGGCGAAGTTGAAAGAACATGACGGCGTAGAGCACGACGGTTCCGAATTCGGCCAGAAAAATCCAGAGGTAGTGAGTGTAAAGGCGGTAGTCTTCGTATTTGGAATCGATCCAGCACTGACGAATTTGATTTTAGTTCATAGCTACTTATAGTCGAGAGATTGGAGAAAGAAAACGTACCCATACTCCCGAAGGTTTAAAAACGTCCACCCCATGAGAAGCAACTGGAATAATGACCAAGATGGCCAAGAACACCCATACTCCCACAACGCCAGTAGTGAACCACCTATGAGGAACCAGTTTCCCCGAAGTAACAAGCAAGAACGTATGAGCAGCGATAGTCAAGACGAATAGCCCACTTCCGGGGTCACCGGCTTGTACCAATAGTCCTTGTAGGACACAGGCCGCTGAGCCGGTTCTGATAGACTTCTCCGATACCCAATGGAAGCACAAAACAAACGACAACGACTGCAGGAAATCCGCCAAAATCAAGTTGTAGATGAGGACAATGTACTGATTGTTAGTAAGGTTCCGTTTGTAATATTTCTGCCAGAAGATGAAGCGGTATGTGATGAAGCTGAGAAGCCCGAACGTTGCTAACAAGGAGATCACTGCGAGTATCGAGACGGCGATGAGACCAGAATGAGCGACCGGGCTCAGATCGATGTCAAAGGGAGTGCGCGTGGTAAGCGAGTGTACTTGTTGGAGTTGCGCATCGTCCATCGGATGAGGATTTTGGCTGTTATTGTTGCTGTCCCATACCGCCGCCATCAGCTCCCTGGCAATAAAGCCCATCACTACTATCGGATGATCGATGTGTTCTGGATAGTTGATTGTTTTTTATCCACATACATTGAGATCACACCTAAAAGAGAGTAAGTGTAGATGCGTCCTCGATATGCAGCCTAATAGACAAGCTCCAGACGTGGGACTAGGGCACAGCTACCAGATGCCGAAATCTCGTTTTCGGTAAAATGAGCCAGATAGCCTTTACTTTATACATGGATCAACTGTTCTCGAACATTGCATGCATGTGAATCTGGTGGCGAAGAATGGAATAATTTTATCCGGGGAAGGCTTACGCCACCCATGGGTAGAAAGGGGGGTAAGAATAGGTAGCCTAGGTACAGAAACGAACGGGGATTAACAAGTATAAACCCTGCAACAAGAGTCTAAATTTAATAGTCGTTCCCACAAAGTTCGAACTTTGCCAGTTCGATATGCAGATCAGCAGCAGAGTCTGCTAGAAAGATGGGCATCTAATGGAATGGCGAGTTTCTTCATGTCATGTAGTTGCCTTTTGAAGCCCTAAATTTCGTCCACTGGATACCAGTTTTTGAGTCCCAAGTGTAAGAGCCACTTTTGCTTCAGAATTGCCGTCAGTGCCGTCACTAGTATCTACGACTAGTACAGGAATATATTATTATACGTATGCCGTGCTCGTGCGCAGCCTATAAAGTGGGCAACGCACGAGCGGGGGTCCATCGAAACTTCGAAAGATAATCTGCTATTGACTTTAAGTTTTGGTACTATGTATGACATTCCAAGGTTTATGTAGTATGACCAACAGCCGCTAACTTGCCATAATGCCATTATATAGCATTCTTTGTTGTTCTCATAGATCATTGCATGATCAATTGAGTCGCTAGCTAATGTATAGCATCAATGAACGGTGTGGACAAATGGGAAGATACGGAGGATAAGCGAGACTTACGTACCTAAATAATGACAAGTATATGTGCGTGCGGTATTAACATTCTATTTGATGTGTCAGCCCTGGGAAAAGTCGCAATGATAGCCCAGGGGAGCTAGCAAATAAGCGGACGCCAGCAAATACTATGGTTGACCCCAGTGATTTCCCTAGTACGGTGGGCCTTGCAGGGGTGTAGGCGGTCAGCAAAGAAATGCTTACCGCCTGCCAATATGAGTTATTACTACACCTTAAGAATCTATTCCTACACGCTCCGTGACACGCTTTAACTAATCAATCAACAAATATACCTACCACCCCAGAGTCTACTACAGGCCAAGAAGCTGCTCCAGAAGCTACTTCTAGAGAAGAATTAAAGCCCTATTCTACACGGCTTGATAGGGATGACCAGATTCGCATATTAACACTATGG
Source organism: Talaromyces verruculosus (assembly GCA_038993655.1). Lineage (NCBI taxonomy): Eukaryota > Fungi > Ascomycota > Eurotiomycetes > Eurotiales > Trichocomaceae > Talaromyces > Talaromyces verruculosus. The sequence goes on along the minus strand of JBBVQN010000023.1, from coordinate 422,212 downwards.
GACACTAGATTCATGTATCTAGAGATTGCTATAATACTTTATATTATACATGATCAAGTGCAATATATGTGTCAAAGCCAATGCGCTATATCTAAAAAGGCCTGAGGCAAGACTCTAAAACTCTTCAAAGAAGATATTGACTAGATTATTGAATGGATAAGCTCTTTAAAGTGTACATGCTGTATACTTTATTATAAGATTATATATGAGCTTAATCTTCCAGTTAAAGCTACAGCATTAGCTTAAGCGCTTAAAAAATAAGGATATACTTGTTGTAAAGCTCTATGGAAGCTTCCTTTATTAGATGAGTATAAATATGTATATCTAGCATGGGCACTTGAGCATGTTAACTAGTTAATTAAGTAATGGAATTGAATCTTTTAGACTGATAAGATATGAGTTATATTAGGTTTCTATATAAGAATCTGGGTCACTAGGAAAGCTGGTGAAGAGCTAGATAATACATATTTATGTACATCCCCAGCTCGAAAATGTGGATGGATATTTTAGGCTTTATTTCATGGTAATATTAAAGGTCCATGCTTATTTTAGGAGAAGGAATAGGGTATAATTGGATCTCAGAGCTATTATAAAAGAATTATCCTTATTATTGATGGATATATACGCCTAAATCAACAATAATCTCAATCTTAATATCTTTAATTAATACAGGATGGCGCACCAGGACATATAAGCAAAAAAATGAAGAAGGAGCTACATATTTGGGGTATATATCCTATATATTGGCCAGTATTCTCTTTGGATCTCAATCCAATTGAAGCTGTATGGAATTAGATAAAGGATTGGATCTAGGAATAATATCCGAATAATGAGCAGCTTTCTTATGATCGATTATATGAGGTTGTATAGGCTTCTTGGGATGCTTTACCGGATCAATTTCTTAAGGATTTGATTGATTCCATGCAAGCTAGGTGTGAGGCTGTAATTGCTGCGGAAGGTGGCCATACCAAATATTAGCGTAGTAAGCAAAAATATATGAAATCAGCAGAATTGACAGAGTTGGCAGAATTGGCAGAATTCGGTAAATCTTATTGGTAGTTGACCCCTGCACAAAAAACCGTACTAGGGAAATCACCGGGGTCAACCGGAGTACGCTACGTACGTACCTACGTACAGGCAAAAGAAGCAAAAATCCGGGGTCAAAAGTGCAAATTGTCGATATGGCTGGCTGGCGCATTTTTTAGGCCAATTTAGTGCGCAGATGAACGGAGTGGCTCTAACGGCTTTGAGAAAGTAAAGCCTAAAGAGGGCCCATATTTATCCAGGAGACAGTGAGAGTGTGAGGCACGAGTGAAAAAATTATCATGCCGCATTGAAGCAGAGTTTGCAGTGGGGATTCCAGGGGCCTGTTTTAATATCTATAGCCTATCTCGTCGCTAGAAATTCTGAGCTGAACTAACAATTTTCGTCCGGGATCATCGTTGGAGATCCGAGAAACGCGCTTCGAGGCCTTCGCCCCTGTTAATTTGTGACTGTTTGTCCAGGTACGCGCTCTAGTTTTTAGTAACTTTTTACAAGTATTGGTTCAAGCTGCCACCTTGACACGCCGTCACACAGCCTGGAACGCTCAGACTGACAGCCTGAACGAAAAAGGACATTGTTCCGGTGGCCAAAGCAAACACGGTCCCCAATTTGAGCCGCGCTGGCCTAGTAGTGATGTACGTAGTACGTACATTTACTCCATATGCAAGTGGAAATCGTGAAAATCTTTCTCGAAAGAGGCTTTCGGTCTGTTCACTAGGTTCAGCTGATGCGATGATTTGATATGACAGAGTTTTCTGATAGAAGATAGAAGTCGGAAGCTAAACTGTTATTAGTCAGTACAAGAAGTGTCGAATTTCGTAAATAGTCCAGTTCCCAGCATTTCTCATGGTCAAGGCTTATTTGATTCTCGATATTCTGTTGAAGCGTTCAATCCAGAAAGATGCGGAATTTCCGGCAAATTGTTATGTAAATCCTTGCGGGGCGTTTTGACTATTGGAATCTGGTGCCTGCCTATCACGAACAGCTGAAAACGCGTGTTCCAGCTGTCGCTAAATCTTGCATGGATTCAGCAACACTACATCCGTTTGGGAAATTACTGCCTAGTTTGGTCCAAGCACTGTATCTTGATTCTTGACTCCTTGGGTGATGAGGGACAATCAGGCATTTAGGCATTTCGTTAAAGAGCTACATAGCTTAATACTATCAGATTATCTAAATCTGCCGTTTGAAAAGCGATCTCCTGAGATCTGGTTAAGAATGCGTGCGAAACCGTGAAACAACCATGGATCAGAAAACTAAATCATGCCAGGATGAAGGTCAACGCTTGGTTTGATTCTCCCACGTTTTCCTCCTCTCACAAACTGGTAATCTTTAACCAAACAAGGCATATTCGGAAGTAGCTCGGTATTCATCGCATGTTTGGCATTTACCTCTTTCTCCATCCCCGCAAAAACTGCTTCAAAATGGCCCCTTCGGTCTACCTCATATTTCTAACGTCTAACAGTACCATCTGTCAGTTGTTGCCGGCTCGAGTCATGGCTTTGCCGAGAAACTTATCATCCAATCTACTTCTGTCCACACCTGGCATATCCCGATCGTGGTCAAGAGCGAACCCCATAAGAGTACACAATGATTAGTCTGATCGCCGTATTAAAACTCAAAATCATAGTCACCACTACCCCAGATGATTGAATTTGATAGTAGGTCTAGATGATTCCATATAAAGGCATTGATGCAAAGCCCTAATCCCCGAGCTTCCGTATCACCTCGGCGTGACTGCACGAGAACTGCAGGCCTTCATCATTGAGACATGATAGATGATGTATTTCTTGCATGTAACTGTCGATTTTAATCATTAGTAAAGTAGAAAATTCGGCGCCTGGCAAGACCCGCTTAACCAGTAGTTATCTCCAAGAGAAAGATTTCGATTGTAGAGATTTTACATCGCCATTGTCGTATCTGACCGTGAGCGGGGACAAGACAGGATAATATAAATTGAATTGGCACAGCACTTGAGGTCCCTTCATTTTCGATATGACTGTTGTCATGCCAATCGAGAGAAGTAACTATTCATATATTGGAAATCTTCCCAGGTATGATGTTAGGTACTTAGGACTACGGTAAGTTTTCGACATTATATAATAACCTCTTACAGATATTCACTGTTCTACATTGGGTTGCTACTGGCGTGTCACTTGTCTTTATTGATACGATTGAAGTCAAGCTAACGATGAGAGTAATTATACATTATAGATTGACCGGCTGTGTCTCCAAAGGACCAACTCTTGCTGAAGAGAACGTTTCTCGCCACAATCAGCCGAAAGATGACAACAATACCACCCAAATAGCAACCACAAGCAAAGAGCATGCAGCGAACCACCGAGGCCCTTATATGTCTTTGCTGGACGAGTGATCATCATGCCGTGAAGCGTCTGCATAGTTGAGTAACGTCGAGACCGAACCGGCTAATAGTTGCTCACGAATTACCATTGTTGCGATGCACCTATCCAGTAAATGCCTGCTTCTCGGCCTTTCTGCGAAGCATTCGCCTGTAGGTGAAGAGCGTACAAAATCCCAATATAACAAGGAAGACGATGCAGAATACGAGGATAACGCCGGGGTTTCTGCTGGCCCAGTTGTGTCTTTTCAGGAGCTCATGGGTGTGTTGGTGATCGTAGACTTTGCCGATAACAGCCATCGTGAAGGGTGTGGATAGTGCCCAGCGTTTTCTTGAATGATCATAGTCAGTTTTGATGTCGGTGTCTAAGACCGATGGGTATGCTTACTGGATGTTTTGATCAAGAAGAAGGTAAAGTAGCACCCACTTGGGAAGAGATACGAGCTGAACGATCGACCAGTACTCGCTAGACACCTCATGATATTAGCATACATTCTGTACTAGATTTAATGATCATGATAGAGATAGACATACCGAAGTCGAACTGAAGGGAACGAAACCCGAAGTAGGAAGTGAATCCTTCCGTACATACAGTACGTAGATGTGTAGCTGTTGCTGTTTCTAGAAAAAATAACTGATAGAAGAATACTTTGAATGCCTGTTGAAAGCAAAAAATGACTCAACAACGGAATGTAGTGTTAAAGCAAAGAACAAGAAGAATGGAAGAACAGAATTGAAGGATGTTGTTGAACAGGTCTGCTGTTGTCGAAGGAAGGTGTCGAAGAGGCAAGAAGGACGCTACCATGCGATGAGTACCTGCTTCCACACTTTGTACCAAGAATACTTTCCAACAATTGATACTGCTAGGTTTACCATGCTTTGGTTCTATTGCTGAGGTATCCGTTGTCTTCCGGTCAATCTTGAAGTTGCTAATAATAACGCATCAACATGTTTATTCTTGCAACAACATGAAGACAGGCGTCAAAGGTCACTTCTGTTTGAAAGATCATTGAACCCAACGCACGACTGCTAGGATCTCCGTTTCTCCAAACATTGTGTCAAGTTGTATTAAGCGCGTGACGCTGTATAGAACTCAGCGGATCTATCCTCCGATATACGACGTCATGGCCACAAGCTCAACTCCAACCCTGATTCATCTAGGCACTGGCGACTATAATATGACAAAATATCACCTATATTTTGGATGTTCATTGGTAGCGATTTAATCAATTGCATTCTACCTGCCAATAGGAATAGGACTTCGAAAACAATGCTCGTGGAGCTTTTTTATATTCAGATACCCGAGCATACTTACACAGTCCTTGATTCCTCCCATGAAAACTTGCACGCAACCTTGGAAGTTGGGAGTGAAGAAATAAAATAGAGCACCGACAAACTTCTAAATATCATATACATTTATACACGTGGGTCACCTATGGTATAGTGCTCTCTCCCATTGCTTCTTACCTTCATGATTTGACCAATATAAGCCTCGGCCACGACCAGAAGCCTACGGCCGAAAAGCATCAACTCCGATAGGATGTCACTGATTCCTAAACTGAGGACGCTCGCAGAATAGCCTATTTAGCCGGAATTCGATGCGATGATCATTGTTTACTGGCAAAAGGATATGAGGTCAATGCTGTGGAACTCTACCGAGACTCGGAGTTGCTCCGTGAAGCAGCGCGGGGATGACAACTTTCCGAGGTCAATGATCATGCTTAAAGAACAACTGCCAGCTTTTTAAAAGCTTCAGGATCGTGTATATCCTGATCATTTTGACGACTTGTAAATATTCTTTGATTAGAAATACATTGTTGATATTATATAGTCATGACTTCTGCAAAACCTGATATTGGCTTCGTCGGCCTCGGAGCCATGGGCTTTGGCATGGCCACCAATCTTGTCAAACAAGGGTATCCCGTCAAGGGCTACGACGTCTTTCCTGCATCAGTCGAGCGCTTCAAGGCAGCCGGTGGAGTTCCAGCGACATCATTGAGAGACTCGGCGGATGGGAAACAGTACTATATCTGCATGGTCGCATCAGCACCGCAAGTGCAGGAGGTATTGTTTAATCCGGAAACGGGGATCCTAGATGGTTTGCTCCCCTTCCTCACTTTATCACAATGATTTATTCGTTTCAAGCATAGCACTAACAAGATGATTGGTAGTCCTCCCCCAAGGCGCGACATTCCTGCTTTGTTCCACTGTCCCCTCAGCATATGCCCAATCCGTTGAAAAAGAGCTCAAAGCCCGCGGGCGAGACGATATCCTCTTCATCGATAGTCCCGTATCCGGCGGCGCTGGTCGCGCAGCTGATGGAACGCTCTCAATAATGGCCGGAGGAAGTCCCGCTGCTCTCGAGAAGGGGGAATTTCTCCTTCAGGAAATGTCCGACGCGAAAAAACTGTACTTGGTTCCCGGTGGCATTGGGGCAGGTAGTAATATGAAAATGGTACATCAAGTTCTGGCGGCGATTCACATTGCTGGTGTGAGCGAGTCTATGGGTCTCGCCGCACGACTGGGATTAGACGCTCATGTTGTCGCGGATGCAATTATAAAATCGGATGCGTGGACGTGGATGCATGAGAATCGCATCAAGAGGATGCTGGAAGAGGACTGGAATCCGGGTGCAAGTGCCATGACGATTATCCTCAAAGACGTGGTATGTGAAACTCAGCCAAAAAGTTGTATTAGAACATGGCTGACCTGAGCAAGGGTATCATCACATCTACTGCCCGGCTACATAAGTTTCCTACACCTCTTGCATCATCAGCCGAACAACTTTACCTTACTAGTCTCGTTCATGGTTATGGTCCCAAGGATGATTCATCTCTTGTCCGCATGTACACCCCTGATCCGATCGCCAGCGTGAAATGCACTCTTTCACCAGAGGAATCTTCACGTCGACTCCAGATGGTCATCAAATGCATGCAATACACCAATATTGTCGCAGCAGCTGAAGCCGTTGCCTTCGCGCGGTACCTGAAGGTTGACATGAAACAATTCTATGACTTGGTCATCAACGCCGCCGGAGGAAGCAAGATGTTCAACACGCTCGGCGTGACAATGGGCGAGGGAATCCCAAAGGGAAAAGCACCAGAGGGGACACTGAGTATTGATACTATAATCGATGAACTTAGTGCTATTGTGCAAGAAGCGAGAGATTCGTTTACGCCATTGCATCTGGCTACTGAGGCGTTGACACAGTATCTGGTAGCACAACGACGTGGCTGGGGGTCCGAGGCTGCGACGAGTATTATCAGGGTGTGGGAGAACTAGGTAGTTAGTTAAACGACTTGGGGACCGTTGACGTATAAAATAGTGTTGTAATTGCTTAAATAATCCTGTTTCATTCCCCATTGTGGACATAGATTCATACTAGTATACAGTCAATGATGAAACCTCGGCTACGAGATAATGGCTGAGAAACGAGCAAATATCCTTTTAACATGCTGTAAATACGTAACTCTAGACTGTGAAGAACCTCAACATATCCAATAAAATTGGATATATCTCCAGGAACCGGACCCGTCCACCAGCAATTAGGGTTAAGACACCGCAGAAGTGTCCGATCCCCACCACCCCTCCATCGGACTTGGTCCGATCTCCGTGGAAGAACATCGGCCAACAGCGGACAATCAGCCGGTTTGAAGTGACTGTACTGAGCATATAAGCAATCGCGTTCCTTATTACTTTTGCTCATATTCAAGAATATCATTGCATTGACAATTTGACTGTTGGCACCATTATATCCACAGGTAATTTGACATCGTCCTTTATGGAGGTGACCGCAATTGCTAACCCGCTTCCCAGGATTACCATCCGAACAAAGCCAACTAGGACACCCGAAAATATTCATATAAATGCCTCACCCAAACCTCAAGGGTAACCGAGCCCTCGAAATCCTCGACAATGCCCTCGCCGGCAAATACGGCGTCCCCGGAATGTGCTGCTACAACATCGAAGGTATTCTAGCCACCGTTCGCGCAGCAGAGGCCAAGAAATCACCAGCCATGATCCTCCTTTTCCCCTGGGCAGTCCAGTACGCGGATGGCTTGCTCGTCCACGCAGCTGCCGAAGCCGCCAAAAAGGCCAAGGTGCCCGTCACAGTCCACATGGACCATGCGCAATCGCCAGAGATCATTCGTTATGCGGCCGACCTCGGTGGCTTTGATAGTATCATGGTTGATATGAGCCATTATGAGAAGGAGGAGAACCTGGCAAAGACCCGCGAATTGGTCGCTTACTGCAACGAGCGCGGAATTGCAACCGAGGCTGAGCCTGGTCGTATTGAAGGTGGAGAGGACGGAGTGGCAGATACCGCTGACCTTACCGGTCTATTGACTACCCCCGAAGAGAGCCACGAATTCGTCGCCACAGGTATCGACTGGCTCGCACCGGCGTTTGGTAACGTTCACGGTTCATATGGCCCCCGTGGCGTGCAATTGGAGTACGACCGCTTGGAATCTATCAACCAGGCTGTTGGCGACAAAGTCCGCCTTGTCCTTCACGGAGCGGACCCATTCACAACCGAGATTTTCCAAAAGTGTATCTCTCACGGTGTGTCCAAAATCAATATAAACAAGGTCATGAATAATGAGTACCTGCGCGTACAGGCTGAGAAGGCTGGCAAAGTCCCTTTGACTACTTTGCATGAGGAAGCCACCAATGCCATGCAGGCGGCTATTGAGCGATGCATGGATATGCTGGGATCTACTGGCAAGGCGGCTTGAATAAAGCAATGACTTTTGCAGCAGGAAATACTATATGCAATCTAATGATGTTTTTTATCGTACACATGATGTAATATCCAATTTTAACTTCATATCAAGCCTGTTGATAGATAGATACATTCGGCGTGAATCGGTTCAATGATCTGATAGCTGGGTGAATTGAAATCGATGAAATCTCCTAGCGCCTGGTGATTCTTGTTTCCAGAAGGTGAGATGTCACATTTCAAACCGCTTCATGATGACTAGCAGCATCATCAAACTCCTTATGTTCTCCATCAACCTTATACTCCCTATGGTGCTGAATCTCTTCTTCAAACAGATCCTTGATTTGAGAGGTGCGCCAAGGTTTGACATCTGTATCAAAGACAAGGTCAATTTCTTCGAGCGACCTACGCGCAGTCTCAGGATAGGTGAAGAATATTTGGAAAGCCATCACGAAACAGAAAATGCCAAAGATGATATATGTCTTCCATTGGATGTTCGTAAAAGCGGGAGCCACGAAATAAGCGAGAGCAAAGTTGAAGATCCAGTTTGTTGCTGCGGATATTCCGACTCCTTTTGCGCGGTACTTGAGTGGGAAGATTTCAGAGACATAGATCCATGCGCCCGGTGCCTGTAATAAGGAGTCAGTAAATGATGGGGATTAATATAGAAAATCGGAAATCCATACCCAGGTTAAGCCGTAGAAACCGACGAATATGTACGAGCAGGCAATAACGCCCTTGGCCGGAGCACCGTCAATTGACCATCGCAGGTTACTGTTTCCATTGACTTCGCTAACATAATGGCCGTAATTGGCCATGAGCCCTGCGATCGCAAAGTGGCACGCCATGCACGCAATGGAACCGAACAAAAGAAGTGGACGGCGTCCAATACGGTCCACGCGTGGCAACATGATACCAGTGGTCACTAGAAAGATGACGTACTGGATGGCAGAAGAGTATAAAGTCGTGTCTCCACTCTGTGGGTACAAGTTAGCCATTCTGTTCTGAGAGAAACAGAATCGGAACGACAAACCATGTCGGCCATCTCAAAAATGTAGACAACGTAGTACATAGCCACATTGCCACCGAGCAACTGCTGCCACATCTGAACAGTCATCCCACACATAGTCCTCTTCCAGATACGTGGACCGAATAAGGAAAGAAAAGAAACATCCTGCGCCTCATGCGCAATCCGAGCAGCTTCTCGGACTTCGTCAAACTCAACCTGAACAACAGGATCGTTGCGGTCACCTTTCGCATGAAGTGCGGCCAAGGTATCGAGACACTCTTCCCATCTCTCCTTTGACCCTAACCAACGAGGTGATTCTGGGAAGAAAAGTAGTGACGCAAACAGAACCAGACCAGGGACGCCTTGAATTCCCCAGGCGATTCTAAAAGCGGCTGGTCCGGAGACGCCCACAGAGCAACCATATGCAATCAAATACATGATGAGTATACCCCATTCAATTGCCCATTGCTGTATTCTGACAATTCGTCCTCTGATGCGAGCCGGTGCTAGTTCGGCAAGGTAGACACAAACTTGTGAAGATGTGATACCGACTACATCATGGCAGAAGAATTAGCATTCTCCCCAGCTTTTGGAATATCAACAATTTTGGGAAGACGACAGAAAATAATACCTGCGAGACCACTCACGACTCGACCAACGATCAAATGAGCTACATTTTGAGCACTGCACTGAATTGCTGCCCCAATCACCCATATACATCCAGCAAGCATAAGGGCACGACGTCGACCTAGATAATCAGATATGGGACCGGCGGCAATGGCACCACCAAATGATCCGGCGGACATGGAGGCCGTAATCTAAAGGTTTCACCAAGTTCAGTCATGGTGTGGTTCACAGAGAGACGAGAAGCTGCAAAGTCAACATACCCCGCCTTGTAAATTCGAGTCTGGGCTGCCAAAGTAATCAAGATATTGGGGTGTGGCAATCCATGCGCTCATGGAACTGTGTGATTGTCAGTCAAAAATGAGATTCTATACCTGAGTGTATATTGAAACATACCTAACATCAAACCCAAAAAGGGCACCACCAATGGTGCCAAACGCCGCTAGGACTAGAATCCGTTCTCGATTAGTATAGAATGCCTTTAAAACCCAGTGAAATGAGAATGCTTGCTTACCGTAGATATTCGTGATCCGATACATTCTGGCTTGCCAACCAAACTATCGGGTTGGCTCTATGTAGGGCTGGCTATAAGACAACAGCTATGGAGATATGGGGTCGAAAATGGCGCGTGGCTTGCACAATCGATCATACTACCGGGGAAATGAGTCAAGCTAAGAAGGAGGCGTCCATAGATGATTGCTATTTATATGTTTTAATTTTGATGAATTGTTACATATGATAAACCCTCAGCTTGCGTCATCTGTTTCTACCACGCATCTTATCCCAGTTTCTCCAGTCTCCCAAACGCTCCAATCTCCATACAAGAGCTGGAGAATATCTCCACGAAAAAGGTGAATCTTCACAATTTGCCTTCGCTATGAATGATGTAGTCATGTCGAAGTGATTGGCTTTCCCTCACTTGCAAGTTCCACCTGAATTTAAGCGAAGTCGGTTAAATTTGTGATCGATTGTTCACATTCCAGATTCAGGAACGACTGACGCGGGGCTCCGCAAGAAGACCGCGAGGCACGAGTTTTGAGAAGTGGGATTGCTGAAGTACATACATTGGTTCCTGGCACTGGGATTCCACTTTGGTGATTCAATTAAGACACAATAATAGTAGTATCATGCACACCACCACTACTACCTGCTCGGAGAATCTACGCGCTTTTTCACGAAAAGTGACATATGAATCGGACAGCATCTAATATCATTATATCAACCATCCTTCCCGATGATATCATGATTCTTCGTGACGTCCATCCGAGACTCTTATTGGGGCGTTCATTATACCAAGATACCGACTCGGTTAAAAGCCGATGTAATGTACCGAGTGCTGCCGAAAGAACTCGGGATATCACCGCAAAAACAATATGCGATATATACTTTGGCATGCAATGCAACTCTCCATAATGGACGGCAAACGGGTTGTTTCGGGAGTACTTAAGATGTCTAACAAAATCGATTCTTGACCTGTAAGTACCACGGCGAGCGTCGGCTAAAGATTATTGGTAGGATTTGAAAGAAGGCAAGATCTCAGCACTGGAATAATGACAGTAGAATTCGAATAATGACAGTTGAATTCTACAATACAGCCAGGTATTCAATCTTACTTGTCGCGCACGCAAGTTATTGAGAATTTCAAGAATTTTCTGTATGAAAGTTGCCGACGACTGATTAGAAAGTCTGCGTGACCTAAGTATGGATCTAGCTGTCCCATGGCTGATCAATATCTATAACTAGAAAGTGTTGTGTATCTGACATAATCATGTAATGCAATAGAAGTATCTCAACGTTGAGCAGGTACTGTTTGGAAATCGTGAGGTGTTTAAATAACAATACGTCCTTCAATATGGATTGGGAGAGCTTTTAAAATTCTCAAAGAAATTGCCATTAAGAGCCTGCGGCTGTGTTTCCGGCAGGACCTAATAATGTTGTAAGGTGTGTAAGCTGACCCTGAATATACAAATTCTGCCTAACATAATAACTACCTGAGAGCACACCTGAAGACTATGATATAATCGTTCTAAGGCTATGTCGGCGCAACTCCGATGCCCAGGTAATAGCATGACCAGGAGGTTTTATGCTCATGATGATTCGGAAGTTCAAGAATCACGAACAGTGCCGATAGTGCCGAAACTTATAAATCTCATGTCGCATGTAGTTAATAAAACGTCGAGTCATACCCACTTTGACGTTCACCCACCTAGCCCTAATAGCATACCCTAGGGTTGAGCTTCTAGGGTTACCGACCGTTCCCTAGGTCATACAATCTCGCTTGGAGATTTTCAAATTCCAAACATGCCGCTATCTTTCGAACTTCTCACATCACTAGCTCGCAAATGAGAGTCAGTCCATATGTAGTGTAACTAATGGCATTTGAACCTGACTTCCAGACTGGATAACCGTGTACATGTTAGCAGCCCTCTTCTTGACTACCAGCCCGAAACGGAAATTTATGCTTGGACCTGAACTAGTTATGTCGGTCAGAAAAAAGGGTTATCAACGGCAATAATCCTATATACTATCAGTTGAGTGTACTGAGTGCTTGACGTTAATAGAAGAGCAATAAGCACTAAGTTAGGTGCCTATCTACCATCTACGTAAACGAGAGGAATTGCTTATAAGGTGGTGCAGTAATGTATATCTTCGTAATGAAACGTATCGAATGATACATGGACGTACGCAGATTACCGGACCGTATTGTCATATGCTGAACCTTAGACACGAGGACTAACCAAATAATCAACCAATAAAAGGATTTTAGTCCCTACTAAAACAGGGAACGTTTCAACATATAGGTAGATTAATGCAATGTAACTGATACATCATGTAATAGTTAGCTAGATAGCTGACGAACCGCTGTCACATTATGCTTCCAGGTTCCTTGCTAAGTGCTCACACGCAGGAAAATACGCAGTAGTGCGTCAGAGATGTCCAAGCAAAAATGAATTGGTATGTACCCGTTGAGTCTATTGGTATGGCGATACTTGTAAAAACCCACATCAGGAACGAAAGACTCCCTGAGCATCAGCAAACGCACCTTGTATGAGAGATGTCGATCAATAATAGGTTACCCAATAAGAAATTCAAAATTGTAGCACGTCTCCAACGCCGAGGAGGACATCTGACTGCCCCTCCTAACAACTCGAAGTCCTTTGTCTCCGCGGTATTGCAGCTCCCATACCTCAAATGACTTTTGACTACAGCAGTATACTCTGTACTCCCTAGTGGCTGCATATTTCAGTCCCGTGAATCGAGGCCTTTCTTTGACTACGCATACTATATTCTCACTACTTACACACAGTTTCCGAATACCCGGTCCACCAGATCTGCTGGCTCGTGCTTGATGCATAAGTAAATCCTGCCATATTAAAATTTCAATGCTTCATACCTCACAATCAGCAAACCACGGATAAGAGCTGCGAGACAACTTACGCATCGAGACAAGGAAAATGGTAAAAGGACGAATATCGAAAATGGATCATAACAGGATCGTCGAGTTGGCGACATCAATCTCTCAGAATGTTGCAATGATTGATTCATATCTCAAGTCAAATGGTCTCTCGAGCCCATCTTTTGATATTGATACACCATTTATAAACAGCTTCCCAGAAGAGATAGGAGCAATTAGAGATGCTGTCCTCGAGGCTAATCTGGAGCTGAGCGAGCTTCTTCTGGGCCCGAAGGAGACTTTTGTTGAGTACCAGGTCAGCACTCTCTTCAATTAAAGTATCGTATTGTATGGATTTGATATCAGATTTCTCACAACCTCTTAGTACAATTATTTCGTCTGCATGCGAGCTTTATATCAATACAAGATTCCGAATGCCTTCCCTGTAGGAGAAGAGGCAACATTTGCGCAGATTGCTAGCAACTGCAACTGCAGCGAGGTCGTAGTCCGCCGTATCATGCGCCTTGCAATGACAAATCGAATCTTCAAGGAAGTTCGCAAAGGAGTCGTTGTTCACACTGCAACATCTAAAGCTTTAGCGGAAGATGAAAGGTTTCGCGATTATGTTGGTATGAGATGCGAGGAAATGTGTCCAGCAGAGTTGAATGTCTGTATATCCCTTGGTATGAGTTGGAGAATCAAGAATGATAACCACAAAGCATCAGACAATCCCAGCCATGTTGAAATGGCCTGACTCCGAGAACCCATCTCAAACAGTAAGTCGAAGAGGTTGGCCTACTTAACAAATTCTCGGATAGTGAACTTATATCTTTCTTATATAGGGATTCTCATTGGCAAACAATACGACAGATACGATGTATCAAATCATGGGCAAAGATCCAGCCAGAGCCCAACGCTTCTCCAATGCAATGGCATTCCGTCTTACAGGCCCAGCCTTGAAACTTGATTTTCTGGTTGACCACGGACCTTGGGGTTCCCTTTCAGCGGGAGGAACCGTGGTGGATGTTGGTGGTTCTCACGGAAAAGCAATGGTTGCCATTGCTGAGAAGTTTCCTTCCCTCCGGTTCATTATCCAGGATCTACCACCCACTATTGCTGCTCGGCGGCCCATCCCTCAAGAATTCGAAAATTGTGTATCATTCATGGAGCACGACTTTTTTACGCCCCAGCCAATTATTGGTGCGGCTGTCTACTTGTTTCGATGGATTTTCCACAATTGGCCAGACAAGCACTGCATACGCATATTGAAGAACTTGGTACCTGCCTTAAGGCAAGGTTCAAGGGTGGTTGTCAGTGAGATATGCTTGCCCGAGCCTAACACTATAGCAGTCAGGAAGGAGAGAAAGTTGCGGTTAGTTCTACCATTAATGTTTCCTTTACTTCTCTAAAGACCCAACAGAACAATCGATTTTCATTTGCTGACCATTATCATAGTGCTATGGATATTGCTATGATGACGATGCAAAACGCTCAAGAAAGGGACAAGGGTGAATGGATAGACTTATTCAAACGCGCAGATCAACGGTTTCACTTTGTGGAAGTCGTACAGCCAGAGGAATCCGATCTAGCTGTTATCGAGTTTATATGGCAGGAATAAGATGGATGGGTAGATTAAAAGAGAAGTCAACGACCAATTCATGACACCTATTTTGACATTTTGGAATATCCACTAGATTGTCTGAACACCCAAGAAACAACGTCTATGACACAGAGGAATAGAAGAGTTCGGTATATACGGTTGCCGGATTGTCAGTTCATTTTCCTTCTCAGTGATAAAGCATTACCGATGAATCATATCAAGATTCATAAAGCCGAACAGCATTTTATGTCAGTGTAACTAACGTTTTAGACTCATTGAATTGTTATTTGCTTGAATACACTGAGGGCATATCCACCGATAAGACATACATAATGAATATAAATGAAAGTAGAACCGTGTGCTTGCCAAACCTCTATCCATGGATGGAACAAGTATAATGCCGACATGATAATATTGAACGATTTTTTTTGGGAATACATGTATCTTGTGTACAGCGACATAAGTATGCGGGACAAAGACCATCCTGATATTACACAATCGACGACGCCGAGACATTGATATCGGTTTCGACGTGAATCTCACGAGATCTAGATGATGCATCTTTTGAGTAATCACTGAATGGTGGCCTTCCGGATTTTGCAACAGGATTGAGCGGTACTTCTTGGCCGTAAGAATGAGCCCAGTAACCGTTAAGTCTTCGGTCTTCTGAGTCGATGGTATGGTGGTCGGTATCCGGAACCTTTGAAGGTTTGCCCATGTACTTTGATGTATCCTGGGAGAAACTGTGTACGTGGGATGAGGACTTGAAGCTCCGACTGCGCCATGATCGAGGTAGAATAAATTCGATTACAGGACGCATAGTCGGTAGACAGGCACTGATGACGGCAACAGAAGGCTCGACAGACGACCAAATAACGGTGTTATTAAATCCCCCTTAAAATGATAAGTCAGTGCACTTGAATTTCTCAATCATATCCATTGGGATAATTGTATTGACTTGATGGATCTAAGTCAGTTTGTGTCGGAGTACTCACAGGTGACGTCGGGGCTGGCAACTTCGTGAAGTTGTGATAATCGAATGATACTCGCTATAATAACGCTGGAGCAGACGCAAAGAGTTAGCAGGGTGCCCAATATAGGCCACAGAGGTTTTAGCGACGATGCGAAAACAAAAATAGATCGTTGACATACAAGCTACCAAGCATGAAGATAAAAGTAAGAGCAACCCTTTCCCACCTAGATGTGTGCAATCCCCAGACCATGCGAAGTGGCAGAGTCAAAATAAAGGCATCCGTGATAATGTTGGGTACCGCATTGGCGATGTAGAAATGCTCTGAATTAATGCACTTGGATCCGGCCTCGTGCGTCCAAAAAGCTCGAACTGGGGTGCAGGAGAAGATTGAGACAAGGATTGTCGCAATGAGCCAGGCTACGACTATACACGCAATCACCTTGGCAGCAAGTTTGAACTCTCGTGTTGGGAACAACCGTGTGTAGAAAAGGAGAATTGACATTTTTGTCGCAGCGAGGCTGACGAAATAGATAATTTCGTAGGCCATGAGAGCCTGATGATTTGAATTAGCTGGCAAGTTTGAACATGATTGACAATCGGACAAACCTTGGCGAAGTTAACTAGGTTTTCTGGCGAGGCCAGCTGTATATGTTTCCCAACTCCATTGTCCACCACTATTCGCGCCCATCAGTTTAGATATGGTCTTTGAACAGCTGCTGAACATTGTCAAAAACTTACTGAATATCCCTAAACCAAGACATCCCCACGAGAAAATCTAAAGCAGCGTGAGTTGCGTACATGAAGCCAGAATCACAAGGCTATCTAAAGCTTACCAGACCTATGACTGCTAGCAAGTCGTCAATAGCATAGTTGCCCTTGATTTTTCTGGAGACGAATCTGAGTACAACTGCTATATCTGCCAATGCAGATACTGCAATTGTTGAACCTAAAATGCGAGCTTGGTCATTATCGTTGAGGTTGACACTCATTTTGTCAATATACGTTGCCACCACCTTATTAGATGGATTTACATATCAGGGTTTTCAAGAATAGAGAAGGCATGATGGAGTTTAAAGTTCTTCCAAAGAGCCTAAAGCCATTGGCCATTGCATGCGTAGTGTGGCCGAGCACACGGAACTCACCCTGGCACCAGTAGAGTTAAAACCCGCTAAGGCTAACAGTTTTGGGGCCGTTGTGGAAAGGGGGGTAAGCATTCATACAGAGAGGTAGAAAATAATATAAGCAAATAAGTATCACAATTGCAACCCATGTAGTAGGATCAACAACAGAGGCGTTAATGAAGCATGAGCAGAGCTCTTAGATCCACATCGTGCGTCTTGCCGTTCAGCGTTGACCCATGCCGAGTCTTTCGATGAATCGATTGTCTCGCCCCCGCAATGACAAACCAGGTTTCTCTGTGTACATTAGTACGTAAATATCGTGTACGTACTAGTATTTCAAAGGTAATATAATTGCAGGGGAGGGGACATTAGTACACTACTTGAAGTTAACGACGTTTTCACGTGTCTGACATGACCATTTCGGACTCTTCAAGTTTAAGTAGACTATCATCCATCCATTCACTTTACTCTATCTCAGTAAATTCTCTAGCCCTTATAGCCTTGTTTGCTTAAAGCTCGCCCGATACAGCCAAAATTGGTTTCATATGCTGCATCAACCAAGTCATCAACTTCGTTTGGTATCCAAAATGGAAAAGTCCGCTGAGACGCGGGAAGTTACTACCAATGCGAGTCCCGTGCTGGGAATCAACGAGATGACGATACCTGAGACAAATGTTGAGGTAGATCCTTCCCAAGACGGGATTTATAGCTGGATTTGTGTTGTCTGCGTTTTTCTAATTAACATGCATACTTTTGGCATCAACGGGGTAAGCCTTCTAATCCCATCTGGTAATGAGCAACCGTTCAACTGCTGCGACAGTCATATGGCGTGTTTCTCTCTTATTATCTTACGTCGAACACTTTTCCGGGCTCCACATATATTGATTACGCCTTGGTCAGCGGTCTTTCAATATCACAGGCATTGCTCATATCTCCTTTGGTAACCTACACTACCCGGTCATACGGCACCCGAACTACCTTGTACATTGGCGCATGTCTGGAAGCTCTTGCACTTGTGGGGGCATCCTTCTCAAACTCAATATGGCAGCTCTTCCTGAGCCAAGGCTTATGTTCTGGCTGGGGAATGGGCTTTCTATTCCTAGGAACCATTGGTGTGGTCCCACAGTGGTTTACCAAGAGGCGCTCACTGGCGGCGGGTCTAGCATCCGCTGGGGCCGGTACTGGTGGTTTTGTGTACAATCTTTCCGTCAATGCCATGATTCGGAAGATCTCTCTTCCCTGGGCGTACAGAATCCTTGCAATTGTGGCTTTCACGACAAACATTACTTGTGCATCTTTTATCAAAGATCGCAATCGACAAATAGGGGCAGTACAGAAGACATTCGATTATAAGCTATTTACGAATGTGAACTTCTTAGCGCTCGCCTCATGGTCCGTTTTGAGCATCATAGGATACGTGATATTATCATTCTCTTTACCTTCCTACGCTGTTAGCATCGGTCTATCGCAACAGCAAGGCTCAATTGTTGGCTCGCTGCTGAATGTTTCCCAGGCTGTTGGACGGCCCGCAATGGGCTATCTGAGTGACCATTTGGGGAGATATCGAGTCACTGCTCTCGCAAGCACAGCCTGCGGACTTTGCTGTTTTTTCATATGGATATTTGCTATAAATTATGGTGTTCTAATATTCTTTGCTATAATGTCTGGTTTGTTCGTCGGGAATAATTGGGCGGTAAGTCAATTTTTGCTTGATCTTGCTTCTGATGAACAGATCAGAGAGACGCTAACATTTGAAACAGGCGACTGCGCCAGTTTCTGCCGAAATATTTGGTATTAAACACCTGCCTTCGATACTTTCTACACTCTGGTTGTTGTTAACCATACCTGGCACATGTGGGTAATCTCTTATTTTACCACTTTGACTCACAAACAAACCCCTATAGGAGTACGAGCAAGTATTGACTCTTTGATAGTCGCCGAACTGATAGCCCTTGGGCTGCGAGAGAAAGATGGCAGCAGGATCTATCTTCCAACACAGATCTTTACGGGCTTTCTTTATATTGGAGCCGCGCTTTGCATGGGCGTAATAAGCTTCCGAAAGACTAGAACAGCCAGTTAGAAATTCGCGCCGAGGGCCGGATAAAAGAGTATGAATACAGCTGAAAATCTCATAGAATCACATAGTGTGCATAACTTCTGGATCGACAAGAGTTTCACGGCATTGACGAAGAAAATGGCAAGTGCTTATTCACTATTTGCCAGTCAGCAATGACAAATTCCTCTAAGCCGTACAGAATGAAGGGATAACGGGACGTTCCAAGACACACGGGAACTACAAATAAGTACGGAGTACCTCCTCAACCGATAAGGTAGGAATCGCACATCAGCAGGAAATATACTCCGGCTAATCGGTCTTTGGATATAGGTACTGGTTTACGACACTAGTAACACCGTACGGTGTCGTAATATTTGACGTAAATACAATGTAAATACGTACAGATGTATGTATATTTCCTTTTTGGCTCAAGGTTATGCGCGGGCCGCCGCCCGGCCCCACAAGGACCCACTAGGTAATCAGGACCACCATTGTCATAGGACTAGCACTTCAACACTTGTCCCTTGATTTTCGAACTGTCGAACAGGGTATTATGCTATTTCTAGCTTAGTATTCAAGGATTACCACCTTCAATACCGGGCTGTTAATGCGTCAGATTCTAGTCAGGCTTGACCGATTGGTAGAACTCCGAAGGAAAGACGGTACTAATGCAAAGCTGTTCGCGCCATTGACCTGGCTGATTGGTTCTTAAACGCCACTTAGCCAGATGTCATATCGGCATGCGGCTTGTTCTTCAAGCAGCAATGATAGTCGAACGCTCTATTATCCAGTGCCCAGACTCCACTGTGTTCAGGGTTCAGCTAATTAAGAAAATCACGTTCGTAGTAGGGTAATCCGTGGCGTTTGATGTGTTGAACTCAAAGACCCACACAGTTTATGATGGGATATTGTTTGGTTTCAACGTTGAACAGGAGCTCATATGAATTGTAGTTTGCTATGTTTTGCCGAATTTCAATTGACCATTTCTCCTGAAGGTTGTATGAAAATCTCGGCTAAGTTAGCTCACGTTGCAATGGGATAGGATGAGAGGCATGTTCCAAGGATTTTGACATGGTTTAAACTAGTAGGTTACGTATTCGGTCAATATTTCATCGGGATGACAATCCTTGCACCGGCAGGTTTCATGCTTTAGTTCTCAAACTATCCCAGTGAATCAGCAATTGTCAACTACTCGATACAAGTACCCCAGAGTTCGAGTTCACAGATCAGTGGTCTTTCCTGCCGTTGGAGACAGAGTACTAGAACGTATCTCGCCTCACGACATCAATGAATTGACCCTTGTCACTGGTCGTATTAAACAACGTAACTTAACATATTTCAACGACAGATAACGTAAGCAGTAAGCCGAACATGCCCCATAGTTCATTCTAGATCAGAACACTAGCGTTACCGCTTAATACATTGAGATTCTTATAGCGAGTTGCTGGGATAGTTCTCATCCACATCCTCAGTTCAGAATCTGTTCGACAAGTACTCCATACAGACTGTAATCGGATTATACGATTTGGGGGCCTATAGTCATCTTTTACATATATGCTTCCTGTAGACTCTGAGCTCGATGTTACATTAAGTTGCCCATACATGCCGCAATATTGATGGGACCGACAAGGTTCGACGGGGGCAAACCACTCAGCTATAACTGAGGTGTGATATGTACTTATCTACGGCTCTAATCTATTAGGATCCTGTTACTCTATTCTCCATAAAGGACGGCATGAGAGACTCAAGGGCTTGGCACTGGGATACCAGAAAATCTTTATGTCCCCATTAAGATACACAGTAACTAAAGTAAAGTCATCCTGCCACAGATTAGAGTAAAAGCATTATCAAAATTAGGTATCTTGTAGCAAGGGGGTAATTGGTTGATGGACGTTAAGACTAGTTTCATAAATACGGGTGATATCAATGCATTGACATGGAATCCAATCATTGTTTCCCGACACGCTGAATGCATCGTTCAACAACTGATATTGGAACCTACCAATCAAACCATGCCCTCATCACAATCAAGACAGACTATTCGTTGATGATTGTGCTCAAGCAGACCACTAGTAAGTCATGCGTGCCGAGATAAGGACTGACGACTAGTGTTGCAGACTCTGTAAAAAACCGTGTCGGATGTCTGCCCCTAGTGTCTATGCTTAGGTATGTAGTTACATGGTCATGGATCAGTACATATGGCCAACGTCCTGAAGGAAATTCATCATCCGATTAGCCAGCATCATCCATATACCTAACATACCTCGCATTAGGACAAATTACAACTAACGTGATGGCCATGGAAAATCTGGCTGCCTCTGACAATCCCAGTTCTGACCAATAGTTTGGCGTGGGGGCTTTGCTTAATACTCATACATATCTTCATAACTCTAACCATGAGAAGCCCTAATAGTATCGGGTGATGGTGATGACCATGCCTTTCTGCCCCTGACTCTTAGTACCAAGTTACGCATCAGTCATGGAATAGATGTAGAAAAACATGTAATAAGTGCTGCACCTACTGTCTGACTTCTACCGGGTCATACTACGTATGTAGCATGTCATTTCGAACCCCGACCTTCTCCGGGGCTACTACTGTAAGATTCTTCATAAGCGGTTGGACCCGACTTGATGTTCTGATCTGCGTCGGATATTCTCTCAGAGTACCCACAGCACCATTCGAGTTTCTCGGCCGTTGAAGAGCGCCACCCTTATTGTCGGGTGGGTGTGACTGCCCATTCAGAACGAGAGGGTATGCATGAATCGTCAACCGTGAGTGGTACTTGAAAATTAGGTAGATTGTACAAGGTGGGATGTTACGGGACCTACCAGCTTCCAGAATTAACTTCTATTCTACTATCTAGATAGAAAATCATGAAGTATTAATAAATGATCTATTTGGCTTCCGAGTTAAATGCTACATTCCACTTTACTTCCAATGTAGGACAATTCTCTGGCATACGGATACACACATGCAACGTGTTTAAACCCACTTTACGATCATGGCACCTAGTATCGATTCACCTCGCCGGGAGAAATTCCAGTCAGCAAATGGCGAATCTTTGAGTCTAGATAGATATAGAGGATACGACCATACGACTTGGTATGTTGGAAATGCTAAACAGGCCGCCTCTTGGTATGTAACCCGCATGGGGTTTGAGGTGATTGCCTATTCGGGATTGGAGACTGGTTCTCGTTGTACTACTTCTTACGTGGTCGCCAACAGTAATGTGAGATTCGTTCTTACATCTGCTACTCAGAGTTATTCTGCTCTTGAAGAGAGTTCGTCATTCGAGGAACGAAAGCTTGTCAAGGAGATATATGAACACCTGGAAAGACATGGCGATGCTGTCAAAGACGTTGCTTTCGATGTCGACGATGTCCATGCGCTGTTCTCAAATGCGGTAGCAGCTGGTGCCACTAGCGTTCAAGAACCAACAACAATCGAAAGTGGAAAAGATGGATTTATTGTTGCGGGAACAATCAAGACGTTTGGAGATACTACTCATACCTTCATAGACCGTCGAAAATACGCTGGAGCATTTCTTCCGGGCTATCATGCAGTAACTGAGTCTGATCCCATTCAACGATATCTTCCTTCGATTCATGTGGATGAAATTGACCATTGTGTTGGAAATCAAGACTGGGGAAATCTTGAATCTGCCTGTAATTTGTACGTTATACGACCCCGCTGCTTGTGTGTTTACTGACAAATTCTAGTTATGAAGAATGTCTCGGTTTCCGCCGCTTCTGGACCGTCGACGACAGATCTCTCACCACTGAATACTCCACTATGAATTCCATCGTCATGGCTTCCCCGGGCAGTGAGAAAATAAAGATGCCAATGAATGAACCGGCTGTTGGGAAGAAGAAGTCGCAGATTGAAGAATTCGTACAATTTTACAACGGAGCCGGTGTCCAGCACATTGCTTTTCACACGACAAATATTGTACAGACAGTGACGAATATGAAAGAACGCGGTGTTCAATTCATTACGGTCCCCACAACATATTACGAAGACCTTTCGGTTCGATTGAAGAGCTCTGGTATGACGGTTGACGAAGATATGGATATTCTTCAAAGGTTAAGCATTCTTGTTGATTTTGATGAAGGCGGATATCTGCTTCAAATATTTACCAAGCCTTTGCTAGATAGGCCAACAGTCTTCTTAGAGATAATCCAAAGGAACAACTTTGATGGGTTTGGCGCTGGAAACTTCAAGGCTTTGTTTGAAGCGGTTGAGAGAGAACAAGCCAAACGCGGAAATCTATGATATGCCTTGATTTTGGATTGTTGGATATGAGAGCTTTTAGATTTTGATTGCAAACCTGAATTCCTGTCTTGTATCTATTAGAAATTAATTAAGCCTTCTCCTTTGTAACCCACTCTGTAGCACCCCTCATCTTCTCAATTTCTACTCTCATAGCCTCTTGAACAATGTTTCCACATAGTCTCGCATATGGATTTGCACTCACAGCCATCTTCATAGCTTCCTGGTCACCATATCTACCAGCCATCTCCAGATCAGCCCTAGCTCTATCTTCCATTTCATTCTGTGTCAGCCCCTTCAATTCCTCTGGTAGATTTCCCGCATTTAATGATTTCTGATTCACACGTTTCGCTGCTTTCCACATCAAGTATCCCCTTTGCGCATAGCCAGCCCTCAATATCCTCGCCTGTAATTCACAAACCTTTCTGTTCGGCTGCTCCGGTAATTCTAGTCTGATAGCAGTACAGAGGTCGCTCCATAATGTGGTAGTCTTTATCTCCTCGCTGTATAGGTCATCCCCGTATAACAGGCGCACTACCTGAGCCCGATTATTGTACGCACTGGAATATGTCGGGTGTGAATGGATGAGGACGGTCAATTGATCATTGGCTTGCTTCAGTGATTCCGCGGAAACAGATGTGCCGCCGCATGTGGTAATGATGAAATGCTCTTGAGACTGCAGATTTTCCAGGATGTGGGGAGAAAGATTGCTTCTAGACGTTGTTGGTAGCTCGGGATCAACGAGGGACTTTGACACGGATCCCGCAGGATGTGAATCAAATACGCGGGATAGGACGAGTCGGTCGTTGGGGCTAAGAAATTGTGCCATTCCGTCTGATCACTGCATGCTTCGACTTTTGAGCTTTAAGTAGAATATCAATCTTGGAAGCAGAGATTTGAGAATAGTACAAACTTGTTGCTTCCAACACAGGCATTCAACGAAACTAGCAACTTGCCGTTATCGTCGGCAAAACATCCCACGCTCTTGAAGATCGCTGCATAATCCTGGTTTTAATTTGCTGAAAGTAGTCGGGTCTAGGTGAGGAGATCCTGGCTTATGTATTAACATTCCGACCCTAGTAAAGAACGTTGATAAATGCTGACATTGCAGAAAATTGCTTAGTTGCATCCTGCTTGCAAGGATTTCACTTTTGTGTGACCACCGTGCATGATCATCCTTTACCCGGTCCCCTTCAACTAACAGCCACAGAATTCTTTGAGGGAAAATCGAGATCAACCTCAATATGGGCGATGAAAAGGTTCTCAAGAAAGAGGAGATTGCTCTTCATTCAGATAGCACCGACTGCTGGATCATAGTCAACGGAAAAGTGTGGGATCTAACACAATACCTGGCCAATCATCCTGGCGGGGTAGATGGTAAAATCCAAGTAGCTCATAATAAGAATCCATACGACTAACGAAAAACACAAGTCATATTTTGTCATGCCGGAAAAGATGCATCCTTTACGTATAATCAAGTACACGACCCCAACCTCCTTGAACGAACCCTGCCAGCAACATGTTTCAAAGGCACGGTCATCGATGAAAATCCATCCGCAACACCACAGGATGTCAAACCTGAGTCTATGGGCGACGACTCAATAGCCGAAAAGTCATTACCCCCACTCTCAAGTATTCTGAGCACACACGATCTAGAAGCAGTTGCCAAACAATACCTCTCGCAAAAAGCATGGGCTTACTATTCCTCAGCAGCTACAGATCTAGTCTCGGAACGGGCAAACAAATCCTTCTGGGATAGGATTTGGTTCCGCCCACGGATCCTGAGGAATGTGAGAAACGTAGCCACAGAACGACAGATTCATGGAGTCAGCACGTCTGTGCCGTTCTATGTAGCTCCAGCTGCGATGGCAAAGCTAGCTCACGAGGAGGGAGAACTGGCTATTGCAAGAGCGTGTTCAACTAATGGGGTTGTGCAATGTGTACGTAAATTGTATTTCCCAACTATATCAGATTTCCATGTGTCCTATCTAATCATCAGTGTATTCAATAGATCTGTATAAATGCATCATATCAGCTACAAGACATCGTCAACGCAGCACCTCATGGAACACCCTTCTTCTTCCAACTATACGTCAACAAAGACCGACCATCAACAGAAGCTCTGCTCAAAAGAGTTTGGGACTCAGGGATACGTGTCTTGTTCTTGACTGTAGACGCGCCTGTTCCGGGCAAGAGGGAAGCAGATGAGAAAGTCAAGACGAGCGCAATCATCAATACACCTATGACAGGATCACAGAGTGCTAATGACAATCGAGGAAGTGGATTAACCCGAATCATGGGCACGTATATCGATGACCAATTGAGCTGGGACGACCTGATATGGTTGAAAACGATCTGGAATGGAAAGATGATCTTGAAGGGAGTTCAGTCTGTGGAAGATGTTATGATGGCTGTAGAAGCTGGTGTTGATGGTATTACATTGAGGTTGGACAACTCCTAATTTTACTTCGTTCAATGCATGATAGGAGACAATGATTGACCATACGCAGCAACCACGGTGGAAGAAACCTCGACACCTCTCCACCAGGCCTCATGGTCCTCCTTGAGCTCAGAAAGTTCCATCCAGAAATCTTTGAAAAAATCCAAATACACATTGACGGGGGTATACGACGAGGCACAGACATTCTCAAAGCGCTATGTCTTGGTGCCACCAGCGTCTCCCTAGGCCGTCCATTCCTATACTCTGTTCTATACGGAGAACAAGGAGTCCAACATCTAATACAAAGTGGGTTCCATCCCCACATCAACTCAAAATCTCACTAATAAAGACATCACTACAGTCTTGAAAGAAGAATTGGAAACAGCAATGAGACTCGTCGGAATCACGGATTTGTCTCAAGTGAGTTTGAGGTTTGTGAATACAAAAGATCTAGACTATCTCCTTGTCGATTCAATCGTCAATGAGAATGGATCTGTGCTTAAAGCGAAGATCTAGTAGTTAGCTAGCAATTTACACACAAATACTACGTATGTAACATTCCGCGCCCTAAAGAGGGTTGATACAAGTAGTTTGGTATGGTGATATTATGATCGGCATTGATACAACTGTGTGAGTCTGAGACTGCAAAATATCTCCTGAAGCGTTTGATAGATTATTCATGATCATTTTGATCATTTATCATCGTGATCAGCAGTAAGACCATCGTCTCCTAGAATAGGGTTATTCAAGGGTTAGCCGTGTTAGGGTTTGGAAAACGAAACCCTAACATCCCGGACCTTCCGCGACACCCCATACATTCAGGCCCAGAATTGGCTGACCATTGTACTGCTACGTACACAGTATATTCATAATAGTAATGTATGGAGTGACCAATCTGCAGCCGTTACTCAATCAGTTTTACTACTCTGTAGTAAATCCTTACAAAAGAGCCGTTGCGCAGGTCGATCTTATAGTCACACAAACTCTCCTTTGTAAGAAGTTAGTAAGAAACCTCGAACTAGCGGCCGTAAATTCAGTCGTCCATCTTACTCTCGTAACTAAGTACTGCGTTTATCAACCCACAGTCCATAGTTCCATGTACATTTAGATTAATATTTAGCCACCTTTGGAATTTGGCCCGAAGCTTGATCAATGGAACTACTCTTACTAGTCTAGTCCCCTCCAGACCCCTGTTCCCAGTTCTTTATATTTCGTGACAATGAACGGTCAGGGTCTGTTTCGGTGTACAAGCGCGGTACGTTTGTAAAATTACATGCGGCGTAATAAACTAAGTTTCAGACTTTTAGTACGTACTGATACGTAGTATACAAATGTATGTATCGACGGATTACGGCGGTTGCGTTTTCCGGACAACGGTTATCATACTATCGTCACTAAACCTACCATGTCTGGTTGTCTGGTCCAGAACATACCTACCATGCTCCAGGGGAAGTGAAACGCTTGCTTGCCACGAGATTCGTAGTTCGTCATGAAAATACCACTTCCCGTTTAGGATGGAATCAACGCTAAGTACTATAGTACATACTAGCTGACCACTAGCTACACTGTGCCACAAAGAAAACTGCTCTGACGCTCAGACGAAGGATTCGTTTGCAATCCATTTTACTTTACGAGCTTAGGTAAGTACTAGTCAACCAATTGATTGTTTTGGTTTGGTACAAAACGCGTGCGTGTGCTGCGTATATATTGATAGAGCTTCCCTGTCAGGTGTGAGGGGTCAAGGGTGAACATCAACAACTGGACTTCGCTGGTCGTCAAATACTGAATTGAACGTTTATCTTCAGAAACAACTATCATGGAGATTGATAGCATTGTCGCCGAGCTTCGTCAGACGTTTGACAGTGGCAAGACTCGCCCGATTGCCTGGCGCAAAGAGCAGTTGCGGAATTTGTATAATCTTATCATCGTAAGTTCAAAAAGCCTAGATCATGGTTGATATTGATAGCTAACAGTTCGTGACTGTGGAAAGGACAACCGTGATCGATTCACAGAAGCCATCTTCAAGGATGTCGGAAAGCCGGCTGTTCAAGTAGAGGTTCTCGAGACGTTGTGTGTTGTCAATGAAGTTTGTCTCTCAATTCACCTATTCTCTGGTCTCTAAAATGGTCCTGACAAGTTAACGCGGTGGTATCAGATTGTCCATTTTTTGCAAAACCTCGATGACTGGCTCAAGGATGAGGTAGTCGAGACTATGCCGCCGTTCGAGAATTGGTCTCCTATCATCCGAAAACAGCCAAAGGGTTTAGTTCTTGTTCTGGGGTGAGCGGTCTCTGGAGGTTAGCTGGGAATAGCATGCTGACTACGAGCTTATAGAACATGGAATTACCCATTAACCCTGAGTAAGTTTTCAGTCTAGCCATGATGCAGCTTCATACCAGTCATAGATACTGATTGAGCACCTATAGCGCTTCTGCCTTTCATCGGAGTCATTGCCGCTGGCAATACCGGTATCCTGCGTCCCAGGTAAGCCATCCCGTAAACCCCTTATGGGAATTTTCCACTGACTGATGGGTAAATAGTGAATTCGCACCCGCCACCGCCGACCTCCTCGTAGAGCTCTTCCCCAAATACCTCGACTCCAGCAGCTACCGCTGCGTCATCGGCGGCCGCGAAGCTGCTGAAGCCCTCCTCAAACACCAATTCGGCCACATTCTCTTTACGGGAGGTCTCAAAGTCGGCAAGGAAGTCATGAAAGCAGCCGCGAACAACATCACGCCCATTACACTGGAACTCGGGGGCAGAAATGCGGCTATTGTCTCCGACAAGGCTAATGTTCGTCTTGCTGCTAAACGTATTTTGTGGGGAAAAGCTGCTGCTGCTGGTCAGACGTGCTTTGCGCCCAATGTTGCGATTGTGCATGAGGCTGTTTATGATGAGTTTGTGGGCGCTCTCAAGCATGTAAGATTTTTCACCTCAATCCCACGAATTTGTAGCAGTGCTAATTTGCGTCAGTACTACACCGAGTTCTACAAAGGTAAAGCCGAGCTCCCCTCAGTCGGCCACATCGTCAACGCCGCCCAATTCTCCCGCGTGCAATCCCTCTTCTCCTCCACAAAGGGCAAAGTCATTCTCGGCGGCGAACTCAACTCCACCACCCGCTTCATCGAACCCACCATCATCACCGACGTCGACCTCGACGACGCCCTCCTCCAAGCCGAAGTCTTCGGCCCCATCCTCCCGGTCATCAAAGCCAAGGACATCGAACACGCCCAAACCCTCGCCCGCGAAATCACACCTGAATCATTGGGTCTATACATCTTCTCCGAAGACCTCGACGAAGCCAACAGAGTCATCAACGCCCTTCCCAACGGCTCTGCATCCATAAACGACGTAATGGGCCAAATCGCGCCACCTAGTATGCCCTTCGGTGGATTCGGAAGTAGTGGCTTTGGCGCATATCGCGGTAAAGCCAGTATTGATACGTTCTCGCACAAGCAGTCAATTGTGACTGTGCCGACGGTGCCGGAGTTTGAGAGTATGTTGGAATGGAGGTATCCGTATGCGGATCAGGAGAAGACGGTGGAGTTTATTAGGGCGAATATGTTGGCGCCTCTCCCTCCTCAATAAACAGACAGCTGGTCATATACATGTAGCTGTCTGTACTTATCGGAAGGTGAATGCTTTAGATAGGTATGTAGAAACCATATTTGTCTGATGAAAAGTTCAATGGTTATGAACGCGATGTCTTCCAATGAGTAGAGCTATTTACCCAAAAGGTGAGGCTATAGTACATAAATCCCCTGTTCGCATTGATGGTTAATGTAAGGGTGAGTAGGTCAACTGGTGTAGAATGAACGATGAAAAGCGTGATACTTGACAAATGCGTAACCGCTGATTGGCTGTCCCGAAACCGCCAATCAGATGCCTATCACAACATAGGAGAATCAGCATTCACTTGAGATACAAAG
Organism: Talaromyces verruculosus; assembly: GCA_038993655.1. Taxonomy (NCBI): domain Eukaryota; kingdom Fungi; phylum Ascomycota; class Eurotiomycetes; order Eurotiales; family Trichocomaceae; genus Talaromyces; species Talaromyces verruculosus. The sequence goes on along the minus strand of JBBVQN010000023.1, from coordinate 392,673 downwards.
AATCGAATGTATGCAATCATTTTGTAGAATTGAGCTCTATTCCTCTCCTAGACTCCATAACATTGCAACAAAATGGAGAAAACGGAAGGTTTTCACGAACAAGCCACTATCCGCAAGTCCCGTTCGTCCGAGCTACTGACACGGAACATATGCGAAAGTGAATAAAACACAAGATAGCTGATAGAACACAAGAAAAGCAAGCGGGATGTAAATGATGTCTCAGTCAATTTATACATAATTATTCAACCAAAAATACAGACAGACGGATTTTACTTCTTCTTAAAACGCCATCATCTTCTTGATCTCGGCAATTGCCTTACCGGGGTTGAGACCCTTGGGGCATGTCCTTGAACAGTTGAGAATAGTGTGGCATCGGTACACGCTCATGCTGTTGTTCAAAGCAGCCTTGCGCTCCTCGGTTTTCTGGTCACGGGAATCGGCCAACCAACGGTATGACTGGAGGAGAATGGCGGGTCCAAGGTATTCCTCGCTGTTCCACCAGTATGAAGGGCAAGAGGTCGAGCAGCAGGCGCAAAGAATACATTCGTAGAGACCATCGAGCTTGCGACGGTCTTCGATCGATTGACGGTTCTCAAGGCCCTATGCATATGTCAGTTGGCAGTCAAGATACTGGGGGTTTGAGCACGCACATCCTCGGGCTTGCTATCGGTTTGGAGATATGGCTTAATCGATTTGTATTGCTTGTAGAAATGGGTCAAGTCAGGAACCAAGTCCTTGACGACGTAGGTGTGTGGGAGAGGGTAAATGCGAGATTCCTTGGTGGTATCAGTAGGGATACGGCCTGCAATCGTTAGCCACATCGCAGACTAATCGAATTCCTTTGGAACAGAAAATTTCATACACAAGCAAGCCAAAGTGTTGACACCGTCAATGTTCATAGCACAGCTTCCGCAAATACCCTCACGGCAGCTTCGTCGGAAAGTCAATGTCGGGTCGACCTCATTCTTAATACGAATCAAAGCATCCAACATCATAGGACCGGTCTTGTTCAAGTCAAGGGTATAGCTCTGCATGCGAGGCTTCTCGGAGGGAGTATCGGGATCCCATCGGTAAACATGGAAAGTCTTGGTCCGCGGTGTGGCGGAAGGGGCAGGTTCCTTGACCGTCGAGGTTTGCGACTCGGGAACGAACTTGCTGCTGGCGGAGGTAGCTTCGCTGACCTTGGAGAGAGGGTCGACGGTGGCATAGGAGCGTGCGAAGACCGAGGAGGTGAACAATGGGCGGGAAGAGGCCAACAGGCGAGTGGTGCGAAGGGCGGCCATGGTGAGCACGAGGGAGAGCAATTTGGTTGGAAGATGTGACGATATACGACGGAAGCGATAGACTGCAATGACTATCACTCAATCAAGAGCGTAGCAGCAGTTTGACAGGGGAGCGGAGAGTAAAACGTGATCGCATATAGCTTTCGTGGTGGAGAGAAGAGGGACTTTTGGTATGAAGTCAATCGATGTTTCGTTCGCTTTCTTGTTAGCCTACTCTGCTGTCCAGTGCTTCTGCCGAGGGCCCCGTTGCCGAAAGCAACACGTGACTGCCGTGACAGAGGGTTCCAACCAATCAGAGCGACCGTAATTGCAAGCGTTTCGGAGACTTACGGCAATTGGAGAATCACGTGATTCGCGTCATGGCACGGCAATCGGAAGTGGCCGCTGAGTCAGCAGACTAACTGTATGCAGTTAGTATGTTTTTATTCCGCGATCGACCAGTGAGAATCACTCGATTTGATTTCTTTCCATCCACCTCTGGCTCTCATTTGGAAACTCAAGGCCGTTTGCCAAAGTACAACTGATCAAGACAGCTCCACAGTTTGTCCGTGCAGTGGCTCATCATTGATAAACCTACTGTATGCCTTGCTTACAGTGGTCATGGGAGTGATATGTTCCTTTGGAAATTTGTCTAGCACATGCGGTGGACAAAGTCCAGTCGGGACAAATGCTGGGCCTGTCGCGTTAACTTGAATGTTTTCTTTCGCGAAAGCCGGTCCTAGTGACCCGGCCAGCCCGACGAGTGCATGTTTGGCAGCTGTGTATATTCGATTCCATCAGATACAACCCGGCCGAGGATGATGTAACAACCACCTCCCCCGCTGGGAACTTCGTTCTGATGGGCAGTCGTGCTTGACGAGCGCCAAATGCCTTGAATGACAACAATGAGATGTATTTTGGCGCCGGGACGTAATGGTATATGGCCGGCTAGAGATAGAAGGAGAGGATGGGGTTGTATTCGGATAGGGCTTCTTCTGAAGGGAATGGAGTTGCGCCGCCGGCTGGATCTACGAGGTTGTAACGACAACGTACTTTTATTTTATACAGAGATATTAATTCAGCATGTTTTTTAAAGTTGGATATATATATTTGTAGTAGTACATGTATCCGTGTCAGAAAAAATTGAGATAGGCATTCAATGTTCCTCACATTCTTTCAACTTTCAACACATTTACTTATATGTAAACCAAGACTACGTACGTACCTAAGTAATTGCGTGAACCTGCCCGTGGACTTTTGCGTTGATGCATGCCCAGAATATCTGCTCAATAAGATCTTCGTATGAGGGTCTTAAAATCTCCGGCTCAAAGCTGCCAATGCTGGCCCTTTTCTTCTTTTCATCGCTCTGGACTCGGATTACCTACTCCGTAGAGATCAACACCGCATTCTGACATCAATTCTTGGGTGAGAAGCCAGTCTTATGCAATGAAATCCTTTATACTATTACGTAGACAAAGCTCCGACTCAAAATTTCGAAATGCTAAAATATGTGATTGTAGATCATCCGCCGATATTGGAGACTTGAGCTGCAATCCGCATAGCCAAGAGCTGTAGCCTGTCGATCCATCGGTTCCATCCACTATGAGATGGAGAACACGGACATCACTTTTCGTATCTGCACGTTGGAATTGATAGATTGTGATCGGGCTTAAGCGTGGCAACCTGAACAACAAGATGAATCTGCATGAACACCCAGATTTTGTTGCATGTGCGCACTGGTGTATCTCGTCCGGACTCCGAAGATCAACATCCATTCTGTGCTGGATTCCTCGATGTTGGAGAGAATGAAGAACCCTGCAATGGTTACACCAATCCCAGTCTTATAAAATAGGAAAATTCTTGAGCAATCAGCAAAATCACCGAAGTAACACAGAATGATGCACAATTGCATCAATGAAGGAAAATCTCCATCCAAGCTTCAATGTTCTCAACTCCACAAATTGCACCACTCACTGCATTCTATGGCCAATGATACCGTCACTGTTTGCGGTAGTTATATGCAGTCCGAATTTTGGGCTCCGACGATGTCAAATGACAAACGCGAATGGAAAGGAAGTAAGGGATCCTCTCTGCGCGGAGAAGGGACGATCAGTCACCTTCTGAGCAGCGAGTACGCATCCAGATTCTGGGGTTTATGGCACATTGCTTTTGTTGCTGTACATGGCTGGCTGAGGCTGTCATGACGGAGGGTATAAGTATTGCACCTTCCCAGGAATTCTTGATCAAAGGACGCACTTGCTTTCAACGCACAATCCCCGGCGTCTCTCCGTTGTTGACCAAAACTGTCAACATGGCTTCCTTCAGACTCCTTTCAGTATTCTTATTGAGCATCATTAGCCTGGCATTTGCAGCTCCCGTCGCTGTCGAGGCTGACTACGATGTCATCGTCATTGGAGGTGGTCCTGCCGGCCTAAGTGCTACAAGCGGTCTCTCCAGAGTCCGGAGGAGGACATTGATGTTAGATTCGGGCATTTACCGCAACGATGCTACAAGGCATATGCATGACGTGATCGGAAACGATGGTAGGCTCATCATAGACAGCTTTTTATACGCCGTAATCTTACAATACTATAGGAACTGTCCCAGCAGTCTTCAGAGCACTCGCCCGGGACCAAATCTCAAGATACAATGCGACAACCACCATGAAAAATGCAACCGTCGCATCTCTTGAGTCAATCAATAACGGATCGTATTACAAAGCAACAGATTCCGACGGCGAGGAATACACCGCTCGCAGAATCGTGCTCGGTACTGGAATGAAAGATATACTCCCTATTACTCCCGGCGTCGCTGAGGGTTGGGGTAAGGGTATTTACTGGTGTCCCTGGTGTGATGGCTACGAGCACCGCGGCCAGTCATTCGGTATCTTGGGTAACCTGAGCGATGTCATGGGCAGCGTCATCGAAGTCTGGACTCTCAACCAGGATATCATTGCTTTCGTTAATGGCACAAACACCCCCGAACAGCAAGCAGCACTAGCCGCCAGATATCCCAACTGGGAAGCGCAATTACAGGCATACAATGTCACAATCAACAATGAAACTATCGTGTCCATTGACCGTGTCCAGGATGGCAGTACAAACAACGACCCTGCTCAAGATTTGGAATTTGATCTTTTCCGGGTCAATCTTACAGACGGGTCCAGCATTGAGCGAGCAGCTTTCATCACGAATTTCCCTGATGATCAGCAATCCACTCTGCCCAGAGCGCTGAACTTGACAATGGACGGGACAAAGATTAAGGTCGGAACGAATATGAAGTCTAGCGACAACGGCATTTATGCCATTGGAGATGCCAATAATGATGGAGCTACTAATGTGCCACATGCTATGTTTAGTGGAAAGCGCGCTGCGGTCTATATCCACGGTAAGTCATTACGTGCCTTCTACTTCGATGCGTATACTTACTATTGTAGTTGAACTTGGACGCATGGATTCACTTGCTGCTATTGGAAAGAGAGGGTTGTCTGCAAGGGAGCTTGAAGAGGAGGCGAAGAAGCTCATTGGCGATGACTTGGAGCATCTGTGGAAGAGGGTTCAAGAAAGTGTCTAGACTTTTACTTGAGAGCAGGGAAAATGGCATATATCGTGCCTATACAGAGACGGCTAATGACGTGGATGAGCAGTTCTTTACTAGAATTATCTATATTAATTCTATCCTTGATGATAATAAATACCATACATCAATTAACATTGAATCTCCATCACTCACTGTCTCTTCGGCAGAGTAGCCTCATACTGAGCCTTATCAATATAATTCTGATGCCACGTATAATCCGGGTTCTCTTCCAAAAACTCGCGAATCAACTGACTCGCAGTCTTCGGCTCCCTACCCAAAAGCTCCCTCATCAACGGATTCGATAAATCCGCATGAGCATCTCGAAACGCCCGCGTGAGTGATTCGATATCGTCGACATCTGCTTTGACCATTTCAATTCCTTGTCTTTCCCAGGATTTGCTTGAGGGCCTGTTGAGGTCACGCGTGGTCCCTCGGATTTTCCAGCCGGGTTCTTGGAGGAAGACGTCAGCGACGGACGACCCCTAATGAGATAGAGGTCAGCCATCTGCGAATGTCGTTGATTACTGGATTGAACATACCTGGGTACCGGTAATACCCATGATTACAATGAGTTTCGACATGTCTGGATGGATTTTGTCTGCGTCCGATGCCTTAATTCATGTTCCATCTCGTGCAATTTCTGATGATCTTTCCTCATTTTTATACTTCAACAGCCACGATGTCCCAACTCAGGCAACCAGGAAGGGATCCATTGAACTGGATACAGTCCGGTAATTCCGCTTCGAATATGCCAATACAAGCACCATCCAGCTCCAACACTCAGAAAAAGAAGACCCTTATGGCTTATGGCTGAGTAATAGATTGTCACATACATGCCAGGCAGCGGAAGTTCCGCATAGATAGTAAATCGTGCCGTATTCCTTAACTTTTGCCATAGTATTTCGTATTTGCGCAATTAATTCGACTAGGTGGTATACATAAGATATCTGGCGTTGAAACCTAGGGTTATGAACTTATTAATTTGTATGTGATTCCTATATAAAAGTAACAATTCGTGTTTCATATCATTTTTGTTTTCATGCTGCGCACCGGTGTAGATGCGCCGGACAGCGCAGTTAAGCCCTAATTGTGAAACGTCCCTAATATAAATACCCAGAGACTGGAGACACGACATGATTAAGGGACATAATGTTGGGTACGAGATATATATAGTGCTTGAGTGATTTAATTCCAACAAGTCGTCTAAAGATTGATAGTACCTAACTATTGGTATGCTTTAAGTTTTATATCTCGACGTCGGAGCTTCCGTACCCTCGCCACGTTTCTAGAGGTAGGGAGCGCTCGAACACTCCTTATTTTGCCGGTTTGGGCACAGGAGTTTTATGTTACTTTTTTTATCTTTTGATGTTCGCCAGGTACCCGTGTAAGGTACATACATACTTATGAGCTGGACGATTAGACGAAACCGGGAATGTTAATATGGTGCGCTGGGTGAGGTGGAACATGAGTCTTGTACGTCTGCACGCATATCGTGAACAAAATGCTTTCCATTTCTGAGGCAGGGTTTCTACAAATTCTTACAATGATAGGGATAAACAGAGAGCGTGGTACTAGAATGATTCAAGAGGCATGGCTGATTTTTCTAGAATCCTTTTGTCTGTACCAGTGCCTAACTACGTGTCCAAATCAAAGCGACGTTAACCGGAAACCCCAAAAATTCCCCAGACATTAATTAATCAGACCAAAGCCCATCCCATCGCAATTCGGGGTTTGTTCACTCTTATCTCTTGCTTCATTTCCAATCCTTCGGAATTCTAATCCCTAGACTCGAGCACGGAGAAGCAGATGCGGGGAAAACTGGAGTAGCGGAGCCAACCACATCCACTGATTCCACCCTAAGAGTCTACATACAAAGCCCGACAAAGGCCACAAAGCTTGGGGGGACTTTCTTTCTTGGCGCACTCATGCGTTGTCCAATGCTTTTTGTCCTTTTTATTTTTGATCATCACTCGTATTTCCGTTTAGGAAGGTCTCTCTCTCTCGCCCGAGAGCCGAGTGCCCGTCTGGACCCTAGTTACATCTCATGTGAGGGGAAACCTTCATTCCCACGCGCGCGGATCCCTGGCTCCTCGTGGCATGGACTCCCTCAGCCTATTTATAAGCAGTTTATTTCTGCAGAAGCGGAGAAGGATAAATTGGTGAAGAATTCCTGCTCTCTTTTGATTTCTTCTCAGTTTCTCAGTGTGGCACCCCCGGCTAGTCTATCGATTCCTTCTCACTAGGCAGAATTTCATTCAATTTGTTCAGCTATGGAAGCTATGGAAGAAGCGCCGTTCGATAAACCATTGTATATCCATGCTTCGCTGGTTGAAGATCCAGATGAGGGTTTGACCGAGGAGGAAAAGGCAGCAATTGTAAGATATCAAATTCAAAAACCCCAATCACGACTCAAGCTGACGATCTATCGCAGGATCGCAGATTATTATGGAAGTTAGACCTCCGGCTCATCCCCTGGCTATCCCTACTGTACCTCGCTGCATTCCTTGATCGCACAAACGTCGGAAACGCAAAGATTGAAGGTTTACAGCAGGCGCTGCACATGACCGACAACCAGTACAATGCCACGCTTACCATCTTCTTCGTCTCGTATGCCGTCTTTGAGCCTTTAACGAATGTCTTGTTGAAACGGACTACGCCGAAGTATTTTATTGCGGCGATTATTATTATCTGGGTGAGTTGCATGAATCTCTCATGATGGCTTTTTCAAGCTGACCCAGTTGGTAGGGAATATGTATGACAACGATGGGTCTTGTCAACAACTTCTCCGGCCTGATGGCAGCCCGTTGGTTCCTTGGTCTCGCTGAAGCAGGCCTCTTCCCTGGTATTAGCTACTATCTCTCATGTTGGTACAAGAGATCCGAGTTCGGTGTGCGCATGGCAATCTTCTTTTCTGCCGCTGCCCTCGCCGGTTCATTTGGTGGTCTTTTAGCTGCTGCAATCGCGAACATGGACGGCGTGGGTGGTAAGGCTGGCTGGTCGTGGATTTTCATCCTAGAGGGACTTGCAACAATTGTGTTAGGAGTATTGTCCTTCTGGCTCGTTGTCGATTTCCCAGATAAAGCGACTTTCCTCTCGGATGCGGATCGCAGGCGTGTGACCAGACGACTGATCTTGGATCAGCAAGCAAGTGGACAGCATGAAGAGTGGAAGTCATCCTATGTATGGGAAAGTCTGAAAGATTGGAAGACATATTTGGGCGCGATCATCTATATGGGTGCTGATGGCCCTCTCTACGCGTTTTCGTTGTTCATCCCAACAATCATCAAGGAACTAGTAAGTTTGCCTTTTGTAGTGGGACGATTTGGGCTCCATACTCACAGATATAGGGTTACTCTTCAACCAAAGCGCAGCTCCTCACCGTCCCCCCCTACGCGGTTGCCGCAATCCTAACCGTGACCATTGGTTATATCGCCGACCGCACGCGAGCAAGAGGTCTTTGCAACATTCTTGTTTCCATTCTCGGTGTAGTCGGTTTTTCGATGCTGCTCGGCGCAAAGACGGCTGGTACTCGGTATGCAGGTGTATTTCTCGGTGCGATGGGGATTTATCCCTGTATTTCGAATACGATTTCCTGGACGAGTAACAATGTAGAAGGTGAGTCAAGCTATATCCAGTTACATCTATTCCAAAGCTAATGATCATCGTACAGGCGTCTACAAGCGTGGTGTCACACTCGGTATCGTGATCGGATGGGGCAACCTCAATGGTGTCGTTTCGTCAAACATCTACCGCGGCAAAGATTCGCCTACTTTCTACCCTGGCCATGGCACCGTTCTTGCTTATCTTGTGTTGTTCCTTCTATTTGGATCGATCTTGCAGACTACTCTGCTGAGAATTGAGAATAGGAAGCGACAACGTGGTGAACGGGATCATCGCATTGAGGGGTTGACTCAAGAGCAGATCAAGGATTTGGGAGATTTGCGACCGGATTTTGTATACACTACTTAGGCTTCTGGTCTGCCGTGCATTATATAGTCTATGCGAGGGTTTTGGACTGAAAACAAGGTTAGTTTCGGGCAACTGAAGGACGAGAGACAGAACGCACCAAGGTAGATAGATACCCGTTCGTTCAACAAACAACTATCATGGTGTGCACGAGTTCATTCCCAGACTACAACGTCCAGCCACTGGCAACATATTCATTGAATAGAATAAAGATTCAAAATATCCTGATTCTTCTTCGGTCCCTTGACAACATGCCTACTCGCCCAACTCAATACTTCCCCTGTTTCCGGCACAACCCTAAACGAGTAAGCCGTATAATACATATCCTTGACACAAAGATGGTCGCCCGTTGCTTGAATAACGGTCGTCTCTGGATATTTCTCTCTCAGATCGGGAAGTATGAGGGGTGGTGGCGTGGGTGGTTCAAACTTCGGCTTCGCCGTATCTGTTTCTGTGGTTTCTTGCTGTTCTTTCTGTCGATAATTAAAATCGAATTCATGAAACAGATAATCAGGCTCGTCCCGATCCCCTGTTTCAGCTTTCTCCTTGCCGGATTTTATTTTGACGAACCAGACGCTGATTCCGCCCATTTCTGGATTGTGTTCGTCTTGTTGTTCCTGTTGTTCTCGATCGGTAAAAGCAGCACCATTCAAGCGCCAGATATATTTCTTGGTCCATCTCAGCCCCGCCAGTCCCATTACACTGCTCGACATTTCTCCTTCTTCCTTGTATACCATTTGTCTATAGGCGGTTGCGTCTTCGGCGGGGGTGTGTTGTAATGGGTGGAACGTCGCTATTCCGTCGAGTTCGCCGTTGATGTCGGCGGGGTTGTCGCTGCGGAGTATGCGGTGGAGATGCCATTGTCGCGTTGGTATATTATTCGAAGTGACTGAGAGGGGGGTCGAAGGAGAGGATAGCGAGGTGAATAGAGAGGAGAGAAAGCGGGGTGAAATTGGCGATTTCATTGTTGTTGTTTCTGTGGAGGACATTTTGTGTGTAGGAGCTTTGTTTCTTTGCTCAAATTTTGCTGGCTGACATAGGAAGTTATATGATCAATCGTCCTAAAGATCAAATAGGGAAAAGCAAAGCGATGTGAGAGCTCTTCTTGCTGTTGGCAATTGTAATGAAGTTGAAAGAAGGTTGAAAATTGAGGGTCTGCCGGTGAAGATTAAGGTTATTCCGAAGCTATCCTCAATTCAGCCAATCAGCGCTCTTACAGTATGAACTGACCCAAGAGAGTAAAGGCAGCTAATTGCATAATCTTTGATGCTCTCTTCTGGATATATTGTACTGTTGTATTCTCTCTTTAAATATGATAGTATATGCAGTAGTATAAAGGGGGGAAAGGGCACTGAATAGCTTCCTTCTTTATCCATGAATCCAACAGGACATATTTGCCTTTCAATAACGAGGTATCGGACGGAATTTATACCAACTTAGCTAGTAACAATGCCTGCATATGTAGGAATTGTGCTATAAAGCTGTCATTTATTGTCCACTGGAGGTATCCCAGGGATACCTCTCGTATCCATAAAGGATGGACATACCCTTTAACTGTAAGACCCACGCTGAGAAACTTCTTGCTACAAATCGTCTATAAAATGTTGTAAGCTCCTATCCTCCATCTACCATCAATCAATATTCAACAATTCCCACATCTATCATCAACATCTAATCCACCAACACAGACTGCGAACAAAATTGCCTTACAAACTGCATTATTATGACGCCAAACACCAAAAAGTTAAAAACCACCATGAACACTTCTTCTGAATCCCTTTCCATCTGTGGAAGCCCATCTCACAGCGCTTCCAGGGGATCTCTTACTCCAAAACTGACCTGAAACTCTGGAAACGTTAATGGCAACATGGCCGCTCAACGAGACCAAGGCGATGACACCAGCATGGAAGGCGATAGCGTGACTATTGGCTATTCTTCAAATGACTATGATACCGTCAGTGCTACAAAAGACGCAAAAAAGGACAAGAAGAAGAAGTACTCGGAGGAGGAGGCAAAAGACGATAGGAACCTTGACAGCGAAGACGATTCTTGTTCCTCAGTCCCGGATTACTACGATACAAGCGAAATCGACGATGACGACGACGACCATACCAAAGACATCACCAAAGACGACGATGACGAGGAGGAGGAAGAAGAAGAAGAAGACCGTTGGGACCTAGATTACTCAAAATCGAATGACTACCCAGAATGGCTCAACAACGCCATGATCATCGACTACACCATCATCTGCGTCAAGAGCCAACTCCTCTACGCCGACATCCTGAAAAACATCCGCAAACACACGATTTACTGGATGCAGAATAACGTCGACAAGGAGGACCGCGACGTGTACAAATTCGAGCGCGACTTACAACCCCGCGAACCTCTGGTCGGTATCGAAACGGCCAAACGACGATATCGACAAGCCTTGAATACGCTTCTCGTACCCAGTATTGAGCATCGAGACGAATGGATCAGTTACAAAGCCCGATGTGAACTTTGAAGGCTTTCAGAGAGTTTCCGGGACTATGAAGCAGCATTGCGAGCGAGAGCTTGGGCCTTTGAGATTGAGCAGCTTCCCGACCCGATTAAGCCTGTTAGTGTTGTTGCGACGCACAAGTATTTCGAGGCGCTGGAGTGATGTGCGAGGACGGTGCTTGGTTTCAAGAAGATGCGTCCGAGCGAGTTGGGAGCTGCATTGGAGAGGCAGAAGGCGTGGGAGTGAGTATACAACCGTGGAGGTAGGAGAGTCAAAGCCGGACTACGTGTCTGATTGAAAAGTGTTAGAAGAATGTTTCGTTACATACTACATACCTAGGTAGGCTGAAATCATAGTCGAATTCATAAAAGTACGAGTCAGCGAGCTAAACCATTTAGGGCTAGGTTGAGGGCAGATCTCGACATTACATAATATAGGCTAATAGACTATATACTAAACTGTATCCGGCTAGCGTCGAGCTGTCCGCAGCGGCTCTTGCATTGTGACCGTCTTCGGACAACTCTCGACGATGACGACCTTCTTCTAAGTTCTCGTCCATACTCTCCTTTTCATTTTCTTCGTCTTATCTCTATATACTTCCTCCGTCTTTTTTTCATGGTATAGCCGTTACCACATTCGTCCGAACCATGTATACCGCCGTCGAGCATGACAGGTCCCAGCCAATTTCTCACCAACCGCCGCCTCTATCTATGGATCGCATTGCTCCTCCCGGAGGCCCTGTGTACCCGACTTCAGCGACCGTTGGGCCTTTGCGCACTACCGAACATTTGAAGCCTGTTTCGACGATACATGGAGGGCGCATATGGTCGCTGCATGTTGTGCAGCAGCCGATTCGAGCTCGCATGTGCGGCTTTGGCGATAAGGTAGGTACGCTGATTATTATCAGGTGATGGAGGATAGCTAACAGACTCAGGACCGACGACCGATTACCCCGCCTCCGTGCATCAGACTAATCGTCAAAGATGCAACGACAGACAAGGAAATCGACATCAACGAGATCGACACATCGTTTTACGTCCTTACCGTCGATTTATGGAATGCAGAAGGTACCAGTGAGGTCAACCTCGTCCGTCATTCTGCAAATTCGCCATCCATCTCTACCGCAACCTCATCCTCATACCCACCTCCACAGGAAAGCAACATCTCGCCGACATACCCACAGTTTAGTCAACATGCATACCCTCAGCAGTCGGTATATCATCAACAAATGCCGGGTTATTATGGTCAGAGTAATGTGTACCAGAATCCATACGCGACTGCTGCCCCGCCTCCTCAGAGTGGTCCGTACTATCCTGGTGGAGGTTACTATCCCGGCGGCATGCAGCCTAATCTATCACCACAGTCTGCGGCACCGGGTGGAATGTTCACGAGGAATTTGATTGGAAGTCTGAGTGCCAGTGCTTTCAGATTGACAGATCCTGATAACAAGATTGGCGTGTGGTTCATCTTGCAGGATTTGAGTGTCCGCACAGAAGGGACTTTCAGGTATGTCCCCTTTTCGGATCTTACCTAGCAAGTTGACTAATATCAAGGCAGACTGAAAATGAACTTTGTCAACGTGGGGACTTCACAATCTCCAGATGCTTCAGGTGCCCCCGTGCTCAATCACGGATCCGCTCCTGTTCTCGCCTCTGTCTTTTCCGAACCCTTCCAGGTCTTTTCCGCCAAGAAATTCCCCGGTGTTATTGAAAGCACACCCTTGAGCAAATGCTTTGCTTTACAAGGCATCAAGATTCCCATCCGCAAGGATGGTGTCAAGGGCCGCGGTGGAGGCGGAGACGGCGACGACGAGTACGACTGACCTTATGTCCTCCGGACTTTTGTTTTCGCTTTCGCTTTTCGCGTTATCTTCTTCTTGCCTATTACTTGCTTTCGTTTCTCTGGTTATACTTTGCTTGCTATTATTCTTATTATTCTTTTTATTGATATCCGTTGGCCGGAGCTTGGGTGTTATGACTGGGAAAAGCAAAAGGGACCAAGTAGAGGCGGTGTTACTGTTTCTATTTTCTTTCTGTTTCATGGGCCACACACACAAAGAGATTTTGGGAAACGGGAATAGGCGTTTTTTGCTGGTCTTCTTACTATCCATATATTACCCTTTGTTTTCTTTTTTGAGTTATTGCTAGATAGTTTCGACGCTGGTCGGGTTCTAGTTAAAAGGGAATGCAGTGAGTAGAAATTGTACCAAGCTATAGCTACCAGGATTACTTTTTTTTTGTAATTCGATATCTCAACCGTAGGTCAGAGCAATCATAGAATCCTTGGATTGTTCACGGGATTCTTGAGGGTTAACCTTGGTTTTGCCTATGGTGGGCGGGCAGAGGGATAAGGCCGCATGCGGAAGGAGGTGAGATCGCTATGATGTGCGATTATTAGACACCTGATCAACGAATTAAAGTCGAGATTGCGGGTATGTTAGGTTAATGGAGGGTTGGTTATTGATATTTTGTTGAACTGGAAGTGGTCAGTTCTATCAACTAGACTGCTGTTAGATGCTTCTTAGATATGTCATACCGGTATAAGTAGGTGAAGTTAGGGCTAGGGTTTAGGGCTTGGCTATTAATACAGACATCAATCATATAAAAAATTGATATTACTGCATACAAATTCTTTCACTGATTAAATTTTTAGTCTCTTACATTTACTCATAATTTTAAAGCTATTAGTAAATGTCATTCATTATGTCGATTTTTGACTGATTGGGATGCGGCGATGCTGAGAAAAGATGAATTTACTCGAATGGCAACTGCTAAGCAGCGGAAAGCTCCCTGACATATACATCAGACGACGCGGCCTGCATCACTTCTAATACTGTATACGACACTACCACCGTGTGTTTGCCCGGTGTAAGCCATGGACCCGAACTAGACAAGCTGTATCCTCCATAGCCTTCGCCGAACACCTCAGTTACAGCGTCGCTATATTCCGCCATAACAACCAGGTCCGACAAGTCCAAAGGCTCACCAACGGTATACGTAACCTTGGCCGGAGGCTGCTGTACCGTTAATGAAACCACCTCTGCGTCACGAATAGCTGCATGATCCGCCGGCGTCAAATTAGTGATTGTTCCGTGTCGTATCACCCCTCGACTTAGCTCATACTCCGGCTTCTCTTTTCACTCGATAGGCGTCCACTAACCCGAGCTCAGATCACTGCTCCAATACGGATGCAACTGCTCCTCCATGGGCTCTCCAGCCGGCGAATTAGCCCAAATATGATCAGAGAAGAAGTAATACCCTTTTCCGAGCAGATCGCCGGGTTTTGCCCGAAAGGCAAGAGGAGCCTCGGCGTATGTGGTGTTCATGGTCTTATGGGTAATGCAGCTCGCGATTAGCTGCCAGTCTTCCTCAGGGGCGAGAACATGCTTCGACCGTTCCTGGTATATATCATCTACCGGGCAGTCGCCCGCTTACCGGGTGACACCGACGCCAGTGGATATGCGATCGCAGACAAAGCGATGGTAGTAACCCGTCTCCTCCTCGAGGATCATGCAGGCGTCGAGAGTGCCATGGTTAGGTCTACCGCTCATGACCTTTGCCGGCGTGAAGGTCACAAAGTCGCGCGTGGTTGCATACAGCGTCTGGTTTCGCGTCAGCGGGTAGCGACGTTTGGGGTCGTTCAGATCTTCCGTGTAATAGCTGTCGGCTGGGTACATCGATGAGGTCCAGAAAACGAAATACGCCCCAATTTCCGGGTTTCAGATAGCCTCAGGCGCAAATGTCATACCGGCCTCAGGCGGAGGCGCAAGGATATGTCGCTGATCGGACCAGGTGCGGAGGTCGCGGGACTCCCAGACCTCAATGTATCGACTACACCCACTTTGGGCCCAGTCCCAACCGCGTCAGCCGTACTCCACGCCATCTACGTTGAGATCGGTGGCGAGAAGGTAGGACTTGTCGCCTTCTGGGGAGCGGATGAGTGAGGGACCGCGAACAGCGTGCACCCCCTTGGTGGAGGTGAGAATGGGTTGTCCGTTCTTGACTGCTTTCCATCGCGTCGGGTCATTGCCCGCGCTATATGCCATGTAATCCTGTTGCCCGTGCTGGCAATTGGAGCGCGCGAAATTGACCATTGCATAGCCCGAGAATGGGGCTAGTTTTACGGATGGCTGGATTGTAAGTTGGAAATCCCGAGTGATTTTTGGGTCTGATTTATTAATTGCAGCGGTCAAGGTGACTCGTGCTGGTGCGGCTCTGACGGGGGATCTTTTGACTAACCTCGGTGCAAGTTTACCGTTAGGTCTGTCAGATACAATAGCTGGGTCGGATGAGGTCCAGGTGATTTGCAGCCCTTCGACCGTCGTTGGTAGTGTGATGTTACCCCTAACGTCCTCTGCGTTGGGAATAATAATACTTTCCAGGACATTCTGGGCGAGGGGTTCGCCAGGTTCGTTGACAGAAGCCATTGCATAACCCATGTGCGGCGTAAATAAACGCAGGATAGGAGAACCACAAAAAAGCCACAGGAAGGAAAATGATAGCACATAAAAACCAGGTTTGATACTACTGGATGCGCGTCTATGCTTTATCGTACAGGCCCAAAATACGCCACATTTAACCGGGCCATTCATTTGCCTAGTAACATAGCACATAGTACGTACTCTTTCCAGCTTTTAGTTGCCGTTGTCGTCTTTTGACTCGTGGTATCACAACAAATGGAAGTGTTTGAGACGGGAGCAAAAAAGAAGCAAAGGCTAGTTTCCTTCCAATAGGGCAATAGGCTAAATCGCCGGCTGTTTGCTAAATGTCGTCCGTTGGTTAAGTGTTGAATCATACCAAGCACCAGTTGAGTAGACATAAAGTACGAGTATAGCGTGACGTAATTCACGAAGCTATTGAACTGCTGCTATTCCCATGTAGTACAACTCATACAACAAAGGTTTTCTTATGGCGTTGTTGCACCTCCTGGAAGGGCAGTATGTATGTACAAACACCAAAGTCCCGTATAGATGAGCAATAATTCCTGCATTCCTTCACTGAAATCGACAATTCCTCACCGTTGCGCAAAGAGGTTTATCTGATAGGAGATACTTCTTATCGATAAGCGACGGCGGAGATGGTCTAGAATCCAGGCACCAACTTTACGCCGTTCGACGCCGTTTCGCAGACCTAAGCTGACCGGTATCCGGAGTCTCGTGGAACCCAGACAGGAGAGGGCGATGGAAAGTATTCATGGATGTTGGTTTTCTGAAAGGCTCCTACTCTTGCAGTCAATCTTTCCTTGCTTAAGTGATTGAAGAAAACAAACACTAGGCAGTTCTTGAATATATACAATACGAAAAATTTCTGAACAGTAAACACAGAACGAGTTGTACAATCTATAAAAATGCAGTCATACACAAATATAAGCTCCTTCTCAGCGACTTTGGCGATTCGGACGGCCGTATTCCTCGTCAAAGGAGCTTCAATTCATGAACTACGACAGTCGGGTGCTGATCTTGTTTGTCTGCAAAGTGCAAACTCCGTACCTAGGCATGTAAAGTCCAAGCAAGGGATACATACCAATATCCACACCGGCGTCAAGCCAAGCTCATCTCCGAAGCACGGAAGTCATCAATCCGCATCTTGGTCAATGCTCTAGATCAATGTACCTGTGGACTGGTAGATGTGTAGATGTACAAGCAAGGAAGATGAATAAACCCGCACAACACGTGATTCAATCCGATTCCATCGCCGGCCATGGACATTGAAATTGACATTGACATCCGCATATCGGCACATTAGTGATCAACGCCATGCCTGAGGCCAGGGCCCTCTCAGGCCAGGCCACATGATATCCCATGGATGTGCGCGGAGCCGCAGGAATCCGTGTACTACGTACATACATCACAAATTACCTAGGTATGTATCACATCTACGTATCTACGGGATATTCAGGAGATTTATCTCCGTCCGAAAAATGGCTCAACCAAAGACTCGAGACTCGAGAAAGTCGAGGGTATGAAGCGGAGAAGAGCAGAACGTGCAGCAAAAACACCTCAAATGTGGACACACTCTCTACAAAACAACAGAAAAGTTTAAAGATTTTCGGGGTCATGTGTGCTGTCCCGCTGGATAAGTTAGAATGCCGCACTGCCGGATGTGCCGTATGTGCCGTCGATCCGCTCTATCCTCGGAACTGACTCATCTATATTGAGCTAATCTGTTTTAGGACAAGAGTCTGGCACTATTGAGGATCGACATTTTCTGTTTGTGGTAGGAGTCTACAATGTGTACATATTTACGAAGAAAGAGAGTATATGGAATATCCATGTATTGAACTATATAATCGTCTCAACCATCAACCCTAAAAATGGCGGGGAGGGAGATCGAATCATCATGAGAAGAGTGAATCATGAGTAGAGAAACATCGTAACCAAAGGAAAACAAACAAGTCGTAACGATACAGGCCATGCAATTCCAATCCATCCATCAATGCAATGCTAGTATGTTGTATCGCTTTCATCCAAATGCGCCGGTAATGCTCATCAGAAACGTCGCTGTAATATGGGGTATATCATAAATCAATGCGGAGAAGAGTCATAACTTTTTTGGTGGGTAATTCATAACGATCAATAGGCAGGAATCATTGTGCCTTGATGATGAATAAAGTCATGCTCTTCGAACATTGATTGCGACTCTGTATCTGTGAGCAGAGTGTTGTCCCGCTTGGCGGGGTGGTTTTGTGTAGTTGTAGACGCAAAAGCGTCCATGGTGAGTGCTTCCGGTGATGGAGGCATGGAGTCTTCCTCGTCAGACGACAAGTCGTCGAGTAGTTCGGGAGGTGATTGGGCGGGAGGAGAGTTGTGTCGAGAAGGGGAGCGAGTCAGTGTGAGACGGGCGACTTCTTCCTCTTCTTCCTCTTCCTCCTCCTCTTCGTCAGAGGACACTTCGTCCATGGAGATCAGGGCAGGCGGAGAAGGAGCACGGCGGAGAGGCTTTGCTACTGCAGCAGCAGTATACAGAGCAGTAAGATCCTCAAACTTCTCTTCGTCTTCCTCGTCGTAATCCGAGTAATCGTCGTCACTCAAATCGGAGTCATCTTCTTCCTCGGAGTAGTCCTCCATCGACTCCTCCTCGATAGCGTCGGCCCATCGAATGTGGGAAGGCTGAGCCTTCTTTGTGGCGTTGCGGACGGTGTTGTTGAACCATTGCTCCTGTTCGCGTTCGGCATTGGCCAAGTCGAGCATCAACGAATCAAGTAGATTGGCGTGGCCAACGAGAAGACGCAAGTCGTGGTCGGCGCGGGCAGCCTCCTTGGAGAGCTTGCTGCGGGCGGTGTGGGCCAGGTAGTAGGTCTGAGTGATGCTCATTTTCTTCTTGGGCTGATCTGGTCGACGGGGGGAGAAGGATGTGGTAGCAGAGAGGAGAGAGGGAGCCATTTTAGTCGGCATGGCTTGTATATATATGTAGGCAGATCAAGTGTGATCGTCGTGTAAAAGGCGGAGTGAGTCACCTCTTTTTGGGAAGTTTTAATTTGCTCTTTCGGCAGCGAGGGCAACGACAGGGCGGTGAGGGGTGAAACGTGGATGTCGTGATGGGTGCTGGCTATTGGCTGATTGGCTGTCACTAGACTGTTGTCTGTGTCTGTTGTATTTGTCTTTCTCTGGATAGTTGATGATGTTCTAGTTGTTGGAGTAGTTGTTGGAGTAGTGGATGAATCAGTTGAAAATATCCAGGGCAGCAGCTATCTTTATGTCAGCTGGAAATTAGGCTGTCTCGTTTCTCGTCACTCGCAAAGTCCTAAATCCATGCATTTCCGTGAGCCGAAATCCGTTGACTAATCGATGCACAAAAAGTGGATTTGTCAACTGAAAATCTCGGCGCTCGGAAGTTGTGCGGTCGGAGCCTGGAGTTAAGCCGCCTGTTCTTACGGCCGTCAAGACACCATCATACGTACCATGGTTTCCTACCATTCTTTCCACAGCAATTAAGTCCGTTTGACTTTGGCATAACTATGATTACGAACTGATTCATCATGACCATCGTATGTGTACACAGTACACATACATACTACGCTCAGTATCTCTAACATCTCTCACCGCTCAAACCGATAATCAGCTTAGGCGGACGGGCAGGCTGGCAGGGTCAAAGCTCACTCACCACTGACAAACCCGCCCGGATTTAAAATCAACACAAAACTCGGCTGATCGCTTTCGGATTCGACCATTTTCCATTAATTCCATTCAATTAGTTAGCGGCGGCCGTCCTAATCCAGCATTACTCATCCTTATTCCGTCGAGCGTGTTTCTTGGCACAACCCCAGATTAGATTTTTTTTCTTTTTCTTCTTTTGGATTAGTTATCTTGAGTCCGCTTAGCAATCGCCTTAGCAATCAACCTTTTTTCATCGCTTCTTACTAATTTATCCATGATCACGCTATGGATGTGCTCGATTATTAATGTTTTAAGTTATCTGATAATGCGACTTTCATGTATGCATCATCAATCCTGATTCAAGACTAAGAGTACCTTTGTAGAGACTATCGGATATCTAGTATCTACTTTTACGGTAATCTCTCTGCCTGCCTGAGGAAAGCGATCGATCCGAAGCCGACTGCCAATAATTTGCCTAACTCCGCCTAGATATTTCCTTATCAGATGCACCGCCCAATCACACCATCATATCACTGAAGTCAGCACTGAATCAGCTGTACGCAGCGCCCAATCGCATCGCTCCTCGCTAGACACGTAGATCCGTTTACTTAATCATGGTGCCTAATCTTCAAAGCATAGCCTTATGCGAATCCGAAGGAGTAAACGAGCCAGCAGCTATCCCGTTTTGGTAACGAATGCGATCTTCGCTTCGAAGAAAGTTAACTTACCGTAACTGCGTAATCGTGATTGGCTACTCCGTACACACGTCGTACTATGTACGAACGTGGTTGACTGGTTTCATCGAGGAATGGAATTCCTGGTGCCTGAACGATGAAACAAGCCCTGCTCAGCCTCCTTACTGCTCACTTTAAACGAGCGGGTCATCTTATCAAGGGCATGGATTCATAGCCTTCCCGTCGTATTCGTGTCACGATGATTCACCCTTTGACGATGTAAGTAGCGTCCGCTGGGGAAGTTTGTTGAGGCTGAGCTGAGTCATATTCCGCATTGGCCAATCATGTGGATGTGCTAAAGTAGCCTTACCGTGGAGTTTCCATGGATATACGGATTGAATTTTCTTTTTTTTCTCCTTTACTCGATTTGACAGTCACAGAAGTCGTTCAGGCTACACAATTGATTCTCAAGCCAATTGACCTTCGCGCAATACGTGTTGCCCGTTCACTAATCCTCAATTCCACCGATTCAGTAGAGTAGAGCAAGCCCTCTACGTAGTAAGAACCAGTACATCCACCAAATAACCCGTGACACGGCGAGTCGGTACTTCGGTACATCGGATTTTGCAGGTACACGGTTTCTGCATAATTTTTTATCTGACAGTTGTGCACTAAACCATAAGCAGACTAGAATCCCGAGGTTCTTGCGGACGGATATAAGGATGCATTTTTTCGTCCGACGAGCAAATCAGAACGACCGTCTGAGTCATCGGCTGTGATGGCTTCCGGCGGATACATGCTTCGTCGGAGTAGCTGCACAACCCGGAACTACGGATAGAGCGAAGATGCCAAGACAAAACAGAGGAAAATCGAGTCGATGATGTCATGTCGTCATGTGTTTTGGTGCACGGCCGAAAATATTCCGCCATTTTCCGGTTTCGTCCTTCAGCCCTACCTGGAGTTTTCTGGTGCTTATTTTGCATGATTTTAATCTTATCTCCGGAGTATTCACGGGGTTCGAGGTCTAGATTCTTGAACGATTGGAAATTCAGCTTTAATTTCATTCTTTGCATTCTGAGTGGTGGGCGGCTTGCTGGGCAGCTGCTTTCAAGTCTCAACATGGAAATTTGATTCAGCGTTGGCAGGGTGATTCCACGCTCTCGGGTCAGGTTCTTCCTATTATCCCGAGGAGGTGGTTCGTATAATAAGCTCTGGCTCTACTGATGGTTAATTGCGCCGATGCTAGTCGTTAGACGACATCTTGACAGTTTGACGGTGCTTGCACATAGAAGGGTAATATATCAAGCGACACACTTCATCGAGTTTGCTTTCAGAAGAGGATAGTCTCTATACTAAAAGACGTCATGCACCTGGCAGCATCTGATGGTCATGGCTGAGAACTCGTTGGAGGACATGGCCAATCCAAGGCCGTTAAAGATTTTGGGCAGAGGGTGTTCTGACCAATAATTACTCATCATCGATCACTTGTGGCACATCCCTCCGGGCATCATGCTCATTCCCAAGCATCGCTAAAACCTCGGAAATATGTATGATACCCCCTTCTCAAAATCATAGCGAGAACTCCCTTATCACAATATCCGACAGCTGCGACCACCATTATCGGCGGATTTGATTGGTCACATCCAGACTATGGACGGACCCACTTCACAATCACATAACCTGGAGACTGGCATGTGGAGAGAGCTCTAACGACACATGCTTCAAACTTTCGCGTATCGCAAACACCTGAATGATCATCAATATTGAGGAGGTTCACAGCAGATATGGATGAGCCAACGCATATTATTGACCCTGATGGCGAGGTTATCATCGTCTTGAAAGACGCGAATCCGCCATTCGCAGTTTGGCCAGAGAAGAAAACTGAAGATGAAAAAAGGTAATCATACTTTGACTTTCGGAGTAACAGCACACACCATGGTTGACAATATACCCAGCGAAGTTCCTGAAGCCTCGAATCAAAATAGTACACAACAGTCTGAAACTGAAGAAGAGGCTGAAGGAGAGGCGGAAGAAGCATGTTTTCGCATAAAAGTATCCGCCAAACACCTCACGCTCTCGTCACCCTTTTTCAAAAGCCTGTTACTAGGCGGCTGGAACGAAAGCAGCACATTCCTCGATACAGGGTCTACCGAGCTCGCTGTGTCTGGCTGGGACCTTGAGGCCTTTCTGATTGTTATGTGGATGATACACAGCCAGCACAAGAAAATACCACGCAAAGTCAGCCTTGAACTCTTCGCCAAAATCACCGTCATTGCGGACTACTACAAGTGCAAAGATGCAATAGGATTTTTTTCAGATGTGTGGCTCGATGATCTGGAAAGGAATTACGAGCTGCAAGACAATCTTGCCTGCAAGTTCTCTCGAGACCAAATGCTGTGGATGTGGATAACGTGGTTGTTTCGACGCGGTGAACAATTCAAACAATCTACTGCCGTTGCTATCAAATATAGCAAGACTCAGATAACGAGCCTGGGGCTTCCACTCCCGGCAAATCTAATTAGTAAGTGGAATTGGGACTCAGCCATCAAACTGAAGGCATGACATTGACTGAGCTTTGCAACAGATCAACTAAACACAGACAGAGAAAGGGGAATCGAATCTGTCATGACTGCGCTCCAAAAGCAACGAAGCATCCTCCTTAGTGAAAGCTGGCCGTGTACCTATGCATTCCAGTGTACGTCAATGATGCTAGGCGGACTTGAAAAACATATGTTTGCCAACGGTCTCTCCCCTGCGCCAACAGCTCCTTTCATCGGTATTAGTTATCAAGATCTCGTTGACAAGGTTCGTGCATTTCAGCCGCCGATATGGTTCCAAGATCGAAATGCATATCACCAGCATGCATGCAGTCCCTCGAGTCAGGGGTACCAACAACTGAAACTGAAGACTGATGCCATTGTGGGTTTGAACATTCACTACTGCATCTACTGAAGGGCCACCTCAGAGACCTCCCACTCTTACCGCAAATAATACCGCATTGCAGGGGAGTGATGGGTTGGCTTCGTTCAAAATGTCACCAACTTGGATATATCAGGGCCATGAGCTGTATCAAATTGACTGCACATATTTACATACAATCTTGGTGCAACCAACTAGATCCAAGAGCAGCGCGCAATACTGGATGATCTATACTGGATGATCAAGTATGGTAAGATATAACTAGCAACGAGGATCACGTGGTGTGTAGCCGTATTGGAGCGAGCAAGGAGGACGTTATCTCAAGAATATATTTCGCGGCTATGTAGATGGAGAGATCTTGAATGCTGGAAAACTAGCGGCATTGCTGTTAATAAGGTACATTTTTGTCTGGGACCTGCATGTAATCAGTTCATTGGTCACGGAGAGATCTATCCAGTATGCCCCACTTAGCTCGAATACCACGTGATCTGTCAACAAATTTCCCGATTAAGCATTGAATTAACAACACCGCCAGAGTTACTACGAAAACGGCAAAACTTTGATGACTATTAAAATCTGTGGCAGCAGTGTACGAAATGGAACCCCCAGTTGGCCCCCAAGTTGAGCCGCCAGCTGAGGAAAAGAGCTATGTGATCGATCCAGATGGAGAAGTCATATTTCTCCTGGAAGACGCGAATGCCCCATTCGCGGTCTGGGATGAGGAGAAAATCAGCAAGCCCACGCCGAAGAAGTCTGTTAAAAAGCCGGCTAAGAAAAAAATCAAACTGGATAATACGAAGGTTAGTTTTTTTTTCAGTGGATCAAATTGTCTAAAATCAGAAAGAGATCACCAGTCACTGACAAAAAAAAGGAGCATATTCGCATACAGGTATCTGCGAAACATCTCATGCTGGCTTCGCCAGTTTTGAAAAAGACTCTTTCAGGTGGCTGGAAAGAAAGCAATATCTTCGCTAAGAAGGGCTCCATAGAGCTAGTCATTCAGGACTGGGATTTGGAGGCATTTTTACTTTTCATGCGAATCATTCATTGCCAACATCAGAAGATGCCCAGCAAAGTTACTCTTGAAATGCTCGCTAAGATTGCTGTACTTGCAGACTATTACGCGTGTCCGGATACCATCACGTTTTTCGCGAATCTATGGATCGATCAATTGAACAATGATTTTCCTACCAGATATTCGCGAGATTTAGTATTGTGGATGTTCGTATCGTGGTACTTCAACAAACAGGAACAATACGAAAAATGCAGGTCCATTGCCATGACACAAAGCAATACTCCAATCACGAATCTGGATTTGCCATTGCCTACCACGGAGCTCGGTAAGCTTCTGAGATCTAATTCGTTTTCTGTCTTCGTTACGAATGTCTAATGACACTCTCCCTCCTAGTTCAAATGAACAAGCACAGAGAGGACAAAATCCAGCATGTCATCAGTCAACTGAAGCGACAGCAAGATGTATTTCTGAGCAAAGATTGGGCTTGCTCATTGGAATGCTGCGCGATGTTATTGGGCGCGCTACAAAAACAGATGCATATGAATGGCCTCTCCTTGCCTGGACTCGAAGCGCCGTTCATCGGAATCGATTATGAGACACTTGTCACGACGGTTCATGCTTTCAAAAAGCCGAAATGGGCAGCATATGATCCAAATAGATATGCCCATGCTCACACCTGTATTGAGACAACCCGTGGATACGATTTTCTGAAGTTCGAGACTGTTTTGAAAGGTTATTCGACAATCAGGTCATGACCTTTCCGGACAGGTTATGCTTTGTAAATATCATCTTTGATTAGATAGTACATAAGCCAGCGAAAGACTATTGGTAGTTAAGAGCTATAGATTTTACCAAATACACAATTTCTAGCTCTTGTTTCAACAATCGACTGAGGAGAGCAGAAGTCCGTAAGAAGTTTGACTACATTACTTTAAGAGCTTGGATGTCTCCAGCAACTATTCTTAAGGTCACGTAACTGTGTATCCTGGCAAAACATCACTTGAAGGTGGACTCGTGCAAGAGAGCATTGTGAGCGGCGGTGATAGATAAATAAATGCAGTGTATGGTCTACTCGATACTATTGAATGGATCTGATAAGAACTACATGGATTGATCTCTTATCGATAAGATGATTTACAGATCCTATCGCTGAGGTCCCATTGATCAATGCTGACATGACCCCTTTTCTGTTCCATCACATGATCTACGCTGTAACAGCCAGGAAAAGCACAAACCAACGCAATTTTTAATCAAGCAAATTGTGTCTGTCTTGGTATATATAATGGCTATAGAAGATGGAGCGACCTATGTGATCGATCCGGATGGAGAAGTGATATTTCGCCTTGTGTTTGCAAGCAGCTCATCTGCAGTCCGCGATGAAGAAAGGAATACGAGTAGGCCCTTGAAGGGCCAAGTGAAGGCCCCAGTGGGCCTGGAGAGCCTTCACAAAAAAGAGCCAGGCTGGAAGACACCAAGGCTAGTTTGTATAAAGGATCATACATAAAAAAGGTAACCTGCTAAAAGCTGGCACTGACGCGCTCGAAAAATTATCAGAAACGCATTCGCATAAGCGTCTCGGCGAAGCACCTGACGCTGGCCTCGCCAATATGGAAAAGGACTCTTTCGGGAAATTGGAAAGAGGGTGCTACTCTCGGCCAGAATGGTTCCGTAGAACTCCCTATCGAAGATTGGTGTCCGACGGCATTCTTGCTTCTGATGCGCATTATCCATTGTCAACATCATGACTTGCCTAGCAGAATCAATCTCCACTTACTTTCCAAATTGGCTGTCTTGGTGGATTACTATGAATGCAAGAAGCCCGTTCAATTTTTCGTCAATCGGTGGATTGACGAGTTGAAACCGACATTCCCAAGAAGATATTCGCGAGAATTGATGTCGTAGCTATTGGTATCATTGGTTTTCGATAAGCGCGACTGATTGGTTGAATCGACATCTATTGCTGTGACGCAAAGCGAGGCTCCAATACCAAGCGCGGGCCTACCAATACCGCCCAGAGTCCTCAGTAAGTCAAAAAAAGAAATATCATGATTTTGTTTCAAGAATTCCGTGCAGATAATCTTTGCCTAGACGCGCTTAATGATAGAAGAGAAAAGAGTATCAGATTGATTTTCGACCGTCTGCGACTACAGCGAGAGAAATACCTCCAGAGCGGATCGGCGTGTTCATTTGAATGCGCTAATCCATGCCGTATAAGCTCTTGAAGAATGGTCAACAGCCATACACGACACGTAATACCTGGTATATCATTGACATCTCCATCACGAGATTTCATGATTTGATGAAGCAGGCCGTGGTTCGCCCCTGGAACGACTGCTATCTGTATCAGAACGCAAAAGAAATTTGATTTGAACACACCACTACTGTGACCATGGTCTGGTATCTATCCACTACCTAAGTTCTTCATGTGGTACTTCTCTCCACCCTTCGCGCTCGTATGGAAGTAGTAGCCCCAATGGGAGTCATCCGGCTGAGGGGGGTCTGCACGAATGTAGAGGACGATGTATAGTGTGTTCAAAGGCAACTTTGCCAATGCTTCCTCCTGGATCTTTTTGAGTGCGGGAGCTCTCTCCCTTACGTCTAGATGTTGAGGGGTGTTCGGCGTGGCCGAATCCTGCATTGTCAGCTGAAAAAGGAAAATATCTCCGCAATGGTAAAAGGATTGTACTTAGAACTGATCATGGACCGATCAGCCTAGTTGGTAATTTTCGATGAAGACGGAATAGTTGCACATGTGAGCATATGTTCCTTTCCTTGGAGCCATGTTCGTCTATTTATAATCGTGCTCAATTCCTTCATACCTAGATATGCCGCGATGCAGAATTATATTGATACACAGATATCCAAATGGAGCACATTGCCAATCACTCGGCGCCATATCGCTACATATGTAAGCATATGCGTATAATTCGTTGTTAGGATTAACCGTCTAGATCTGCCTCTATTCAAATTGAAGAGCTTGTTGAAACGCTGTGAGTCTTTGACTAGGTCTCAGCTTTGTCGCTCTGTATGGCGCGCTGAAAACAACTGGAAAGTGAGTCATTGAGATCAAATAAGTTATAGGCAGAATTTGTCAAAGAAGTTTCAGCGTCTAATTCTATGTATATACGGAATCGTGCTGATTTATCCGGATACCAAGCAAATTGCTGAGAACATCTCAATGTTTCCTGATTAGTCTGGATGCGAGTTTCGAGCGAGGTTCTTAGATAACATACAAATATGCATATTATCTATCAACCTTTGAAAAGTTTTCTTCCAAGGTTCATGACCGCTTCTGGTTTGGAAGCACTTGTGCTACATAATCAAGATGCATCTTTGATCACTACCACTTTTCTAAATGAGCCTCTCTCGCCCACTCTGCTAGAAACATATTTGATACTCCGGAATATTTATCAAAGCTCTAGATAAAACAGTTGCGCTCGGATCACAGACGTGCTTTGCTACCAGGGGCCGGACCATCTGGACCATAAACCGCATTAATCGTAGCACGAGAGCCCAGATTGGCTAGGCCATTCTATTCATCACCGGTATGGTCATTTGGGAAGCAGGCTACAAATGCCAGGTCTGTGCCACATCAACGTTATGTTTCAATAAATTTTACAAGTAATTTCAGTCTCTCAGATGGCCAGCTCTACTCCAACGCTGCAGATACCTTGCGGAGCCCGGGGGAGGGCCTTATTCTCCTACCTGACTTGGCTTCTGGAATCTCGACCATGGATGGAATGGGATATCCCAACTTTTGGGGGGAATTTCTGTGATGGTTCCTATATTCTTAGTACGCTAGACAAAAGATTCTATTTGCGCTATATCTCCATGTGTCGCTATTTCGCTCATACATGGTTGAATGCCTAATGACGCTTTAGTTATAGTTTGCTTTTTTGCGCTCCTGTTCGCTCATTTCTGGTAGCTTGTTGATTTTCAAGCACCCGTTGAAACGCTTCTATCACATCATGCTCGGACAACCATGTCGTATCAGGCCTGGTCGTCATCTTTGAAATAAGTGCCAAATTCTTTTCTTCGGGGGAACCATAAACTTCTGGCTTCTTATTGATCTGGCCATGGACAATTTCCAAAAGCCTTCCCGTGTGTGGACGCCGTGTCTGGTCGTATAGTTCCAATGCTTTTCTGACGTTTGATGGGCCACTGTTAAAAGCACCCGGTTGCGCCAACGAGAAAGCGTGCCTTAACGCCAGTGCTAGCGCGAACGAATCATCAAGTGCTAAAGAACCTCCCGCTGCAAAGGCACCACCATGGGTATGAGCAGCATCACCGACCAGAGTAGCCCGAGCCGCAAGAACCCAGGTTGGGAGAGCCTCGCCAGCATAGTTGGGATAGAGACGGGTATAGGGAGTCAACTCTGTCAAGGCTTTGACGATGGGGTTCCAGTTCTTGTATTTTTCTCGTAGATGTTTCACGTTGCCTGTCTGGTCCCAAGAGACTTCCTTTTCTAGCTCCTCAGTGGTGCGGCCGTCATCGTACGCACCAACAGTTGTGTACTGTCCTTTGCCTGTTAGATGTTAGATCTGTACTTGTAAAGC
The DNA here is from genome assembly GCA_038993655.1 of Talaromyces verruculosus. NCBI lineage: Eukaryota > Fungi > Ascomycota > Eurotiomycetes > Eurotiales > Trichocomaceae > Talaromyces > Talaromyces verruculosus. Next base: position 364,128 of record JBBVQN010000023.1, on the reverse strand, counting down.
ATAATTGTAGGGATCGTGCGTACCCAACCTTGACGCGAAGAAATTATCTTTCGGTCCCCACTGGTGTAGCTGTTAGTTCATCGTTTAAGTTGCGAGTAGAATCACCTCGATTACATACCCAATGAACAGAGTCAACAGGCAAGTCTCGGATTTTACCTTCGACTATGGACGCATCAAAAGTCGATCTAGCAAAGACCTTGCCACTGAATTTGAGTTTATATTCAGGAATAAAAGACTGTCTAGTCCTCTATTTGGAATATTAGCAAAGAAAATTATTAAGGTAGGCGCAACGTGCGAACCGATTTGATACCATCAGCACCAATCAAAAGATCGCCATGAGCTTCGGTTCCATCCTCGAAATAGAGTGCAACTCCCTCATCAGTGGCTACTGCACCAGAGGCTTTTTTGTTGAGGTGAATCGACTCTCTCGGAACATGCTGCAGTAAGGCGCTGTGCAGATGTCCTCTATGAAAGCGAGTCGTATGATGACGAGGATCCGGCACATTGACGTGCGTATCTACAGTAACGACCTGATTCGTTTTCCAGTGACTTGCAGTGAATAAGTCAGTATACACACACTTTTCTATGATAGCTTTGGTCATATTCATACCGAACTATTTGCGGTATTCCACTTGGTCCTCGAAAGCCATTCTCGTCTGTAAGTGCATTGTGCACGCCGAGCTTCTCCAGAGTTCGCATGCCCTAATAGACGATAAATTTTGATACTACACGGAAACTGCAGGTAAGGGATACAGCATACATTCGGACTGAGTGCAATACTTGCTCCTATTTCAGTCAACTCGGGAGCCTGCTCGTACAGTTGGATATCGAGATTCGGGATATTTGAAATGCGACTGAGTGCTATTGCGGTTGCTAGTCCTGCTATACCAGCACCGGCTATAAGCACTCGAAACTTGGGACTGTTCTCTGCCATTTTTATCAAAATACTTCGATCTTGGAAACCCAGAAAGCCAGGAGGTTCTCCTAAAATAGTTGTTGTCGGAAGTCTACTTGAGGTCGCACCAGTAACGGGAACTATCACGTCTTCTGAGCTGCACGCCTATCAAATGGTATTTTGATATCCGAGTGGAGGGGTTCACTATAATCTAAGCACGTCACCAGCACGATACTGACGCAACAACATTTTGAGTAATCAAATTCGTCACGACATCTCTGGAAATTTCCGTATTCGGTAATCTTTCACGGACTTATAATCAACAAATATACCGGCCAAGCTCCATACAATTGCAGCATCCAGGTTAAGACAGGGATGTCAATGCCCAGGAGGCCGGGCTAGCACCAAGAAAAGACGATATATTTTGCATTATGACGAATTGCACTAATCCATAACCCGAAGGCATTTTAAGAAGTTATATAGATATTCATGAGGTGTCGACTTGTTCTCACCATGTTCCGATGTCATCTCTATCCTGGGCCCGACGCGTTCGATCTCTTACGCTTCTTATTGACACCAGAGCGAAGTACACACCAACAATATGGCTTCAGACCAGCTTAAAGGAAGCTTTGACCCAGCTGTGCAGTCCGAAGATGACAGCCTCCCTCCTCCCAACGTACCCAAACTATCCGACCGCTATGCCGACGAGAGCTACAAACTTTTCCAGAAACTGCAAGTAACAGATCCAACCCCGGAAGAAGCTCGAAAGATTCGCAACAAATGTCTGCGACGGATATTACCTTTTCTTTGTATTGGGTATCATCTGATGTATGTCGATAAACAAACGGTAGGTACTCAGAACGGAGATGATACTAGCTTGCGATATACACAAGCTGAGGCCGATACAGTTAGGAAGCTCAGCTATTCTTGGGATCCTGAAGGATACCCATCTCAATTCTAATCAATACAATTGGCTTTCCTCGATCTTTTATTTTGGTTATCTCCTTGCAGAGTGGCCGCAAAATTGGGCTTTGCAGAGGTTCCCGGTAGGAAAGTGGCTAGCAGGAAACCTAGTAGTTTGGTAAGGCAACCTATATAACTTTTATTCTCCGAACACATGCTGATATGCTATCAGGGGCGGTATTACTCTTTTGCACATTCCGTGTAATAGCTTCGCCTCTCTCTTCGTGGTCCGCTTCCTACTTGGACTCTCAGAAGCCTGTATCGTACCCGCATTTCTACTCACCATGTCAATGTTCTTCACTTATCAAGAGCAAGCAGTGTTGATGCCAATCATGTGGTCAATCGGAAACGCAAGTCCTATAACATCGGGCTTGTTGTCCTACGGCGTACTTTGGATCAAGACCGATGGGTTTTCGCCTTGGAAGTGGTTTATGGGTTCGTCTGTCATTATTCAACCTTAGAAAATACGTTCGTACTAACATGTCTTAGTAATTACGGGCGGCATCACGGTCATTTTCGGTGGCATTGTCTTTCTTCTATTCCCAGATAGCCCCGTACATGCTTCATTCCTGACGTATGAAGAGCGAGCGCAGGCTATCCTGCGGATTAAGGAGAATCATTCTGGAATTGAGCAGAAAATTTTCAAGAGATATCAGTATGTTGATCTATTTTTGTGGAGGTTCGTAGAGATTTTATACTAATGAATGAAGGTTCATCGAGGCCATCAAAGACCCTAAAACATGGATCTTCTTCTTGCATGCCTGGTCTCAAGAAATGGCCAATGGATTAACCAATCAGTACTCTCTGATCATCAACTCGTTTGGTTTCACAGTTCTGCAGACTACTTTGTTAGGAACAGTCAGTGGTGCAGTTTCGTTTGTTTGTCTGATAACTGCTGCAATTGTGCTGCATAAGACTACTGTGAGCTACCTACAAACATGAATTTATTATATCATCATCGTTTCAAATGTTACTGACGGAGTTAGAATTCTCGAGCATGGATATCGCTTGCTTCATATATCCCCGGCGCGCTGTCAAGTATACTTCTACTGAGTGAGTATATCTCCAAACAATCACAAATCAACCCAGATAGCTCATACTTGTCATTGAACAGGTCTTCCATGGTCAAATCGCTGGGGCCTCATTACCGGCATATGGATTCGATCTACCACTGGAATCGCGTACGCCGTCGTCATGATCTGGGCTGCTAATACGGCAGCCGGGCATACCAAAAAGACTACTGTTATAGCCCTGTATCATATCGGATATGGGTTGGGGAATATCATTTCTCCCCAGCTCTTTAGACCGCAATGGAAGGTATGTTCATGATTGATTCTCTCCCAGTGTAGTTGACTGATACTGATTCTACGATATAGCCACGGTATAAACCAACATGGATCATCCTACTCGTCGTCAGTCTCCCTATACTACCTTACCGCACTGATCTCACTAATTTTTGTTACTAGGTCGCCGCAATCCTCCCCTCTCTCTGCATTATAGCCCTAAGAATAATCCTCGTCAAGGAAAACAATCGCCGCGACAAACTCCAGGCCGAAAGCGATGTGCGCGATGCTGGGATTGTGGAAGAAGTCCACGATAATGGTACGACGGTCACTCATGTTGTTGATAGCAATCAGCTTGATTTGACGGATAAGGAGAATTTGACGTTGTAAGTCTTTATTCTTTTGTGTGAAATTTTTTATGTATCACTAATCAGTTTGCTGTTGCAGTCGATACGTTCTGTGATTCGGGCTCCCTGAGTAGGGAATGTTGGGCATGCGCTGAAAAGTCCCGAATTAGGGCTAGTTGACAAAATTACCCAAAGGGGGAAAAATGAAACACAAAAATATGGTTTATCAAGCCCAGGATATTTTAGTTGGTTTTATACAAAGCAGATTAGCAAAGAGTCTCATATCATTAATTGATTCAAACCAATGCCGAAATCATTGTGTTCACTGCTTAAAACGTGTATTACTGCAAAGGTTCCAAGGTTGTCGAGAGAACACTGGTATCCAGCAGCTTGCTCAAGAACGAGAACCACAAGGTTATCCCTAGCATCAAGCTAGAGAATGTGCGCATCGAAAAAGCAATTGTCATTCCCGAGGATCAAACAGGAGTTGAGACCCTGCTTCAGCTACGCCTTCAACCGGATGAGTCGATAGCAGCTTGGCCAAGCATATCTTAAGACTTACATTATTTTCCTGGGCAGGAACAAATATTTTGTCAGGACTCGGATCCCGAATCTGAGATAACTCAGATTTATTGTGAACTTGAAACGTGAATTTATATCCAATCCCTTGTCCATAGTGCATATTCTGAATGCCTATTGGAGGCTTTGAGCGCTACCTAGCACCTCTAGGATTGGAATAACCGAGGAAAGGAGCAGAAGAAAACGTAACTACGTAAAGACATAGTCCGAGCCGGAAATAACTTCACCGTAGATGTACGTATGTACACAAGTAATCGGGTGTGGACGGGGTTTGTCAGAGTTTATTTTGTATTTTCTTTTTTTGATGCTGTCGATTTAGTAAAATGGCCGTTGAGATATCGACCCGGTACATTAGTTGTAGACTAGCAAATCGGGACGTTCCATTATGATTCCACACAAATTGAGGGTCCTTTTTTGGTCAGGACTTGCATTAGCGTATGGAATTGCTTTTGTTGTTCGTATAAACTAATTGTCAAGCCTTATATTACCACTAAGATTTACCACCCATTAACGGGGTCTCGTTTTTGGTCGTACGGTAATATTGTGGGTTTTCACTAATCTATCTACGGAGTAGTTAGTGGAACGGGTATCACTATTTTATTGAGACTAGTTAGCCCTATTGCCCTAATACTATACGGATTAGAGAGAGGCAATTCTCATCCAATGATATTTTCGAGGTTACTGATAACGATATTGTCTGACAAAATAACTATCTCCAGTGCCACTTTCCACATGTTGTTAGTGCGATTGGGAAGCATATAAAGCGAGACGTTATTTCCACAGCCATCCATGGAAGTTCACACACACATATAGCTAGAAATTCCTTGCTGCTGACTTTCAAGAATGGATTATTGGTTAAACATAACTAAAGTGTCGTAATATCATGCAGACTGACGCTACTCGTATCCCACTGTATACTCCATATCCTTACGAATAATCATCTTCGTGCTTTCAGTACTCCCAACGCTGCTCGCATCATGACCGTTGGTTTTCCGCCTTGTAGCCTCGACTGAAGGACCATGTTCTACTCCAGTACCCATATATCCTTCATATTTCCCTCCAACGACGGTTGATGTAGTTGAGCGGAGGACACTGTTACCAGCCATGCTACCAGTACCACTACCACCCTTCTTCCGTGAAGAGCGTGACATGTTTTTCATGGCATAGCTATCACTGGTATTACCTGTGCGAGTTCTACTTCCAGATCCAGGACCACCACTGCTGGTCAAGAATTCGTCGCCTGCAGTGCCATAGTTCGTACTCACAGCCATCATGAAGGGCCGCAGGCAGAACGCAGTGGACGCTATGAGAGAGTAATGCATCGCGGTTTCTTCCCAGAGGTATGGTTCGATAAATGCGAGGGTTGGATCGAGTGATTTCGACGCGGGCTTTTCGTAGTGTAGACGTAACACCGCGAAGATGATGATTCTATCCAAAGTTTCAGGTCAACTCACAGTGACAGGCCGATTTTCTTCAGCGGATGGACTCACAGTAAACGCGAGCAAAACGCAGACATTATGATAGTCTTCCGATCTAGAGAAGTTCTAACGCCGTAGACTACGGCGATGGCGAGTGCAGGCCATGCGATTTCCGTGATGATATCCAAGACAGTGATAAATCGCCATCGAGGAAGCTAGAGTCGATAACCTGTTATTTTGAACACTAAAAATTGAAAATACCATATGCACATACCAGGCCCGTACAATGCTCAGCAGCAGGTTCCCAAGGCTTGTTAGCCTCGCAGTCCACAGTAATGAGTAAAACAGATACCACCAGCCATGCCGTGCAAACACCGCCTACGACCCATGTCGCAAGGTTGTGTTTTTTCTGCGGCGTCAATTGAAGTAGGATAGACATGACAAATATTTTGGCAAGGTACTGACTGATGATGTACAAGACATCACTGGTGACGAGCATCTTCAATTATGGTTCAATCAGTGCTTGTTTTTCTGTTTTTCCGCCGGAGTATCAGATCTGTGGAAGAAGATAGACGTACAATTTGAATACGCACAACAATGTCGGGTTTCAATAACTCTATCGATGTGCCAAACCCATAATGGGCAGCCACCAGGATTACGATTGACTGTATCAAAGCTATAGCCTGCAAGAAGTCCCATTAGAAAAAAAAACCGAACCGTTCTCACCTACAACAGGTAATAGAGAAAACATCTGACATACCGAGGCGGCCGCCAATATCCAGTCGGCGATGCCAAATGTCGAAGTCAAGACAAATCGCACATACAGTCGAATCAACCAGGACACCAAGGTGATGGCTACCCCAAGTGCTGTAGTAATAATAATCCATGCGCCATGATGTTGATCATCGACCACCTCGAAAGGCGGTGATTGTCCCGGGGGGACAACAACATAAGACATGTTAGAAGAACGTGGTGTAGTAATTCGTCAAGCCGTCGAGGCTTTCGCAACGAACATCGCCGGTAATGCACTTATATATGGAAAAAGTATAAGGAGAAGATCATTGAATCTTATCGGGGTAAGGCTGAGCAAGAAAGAGCTCAACAGGAGTCCTCTCTTTGCTACATAGGGTATGTAGACTAATCCCAGATTCTTCGGCTATTGAACAGGTCATATTTAGGAAATAAGTGCAAGTCATTGAATCTTGGAGAATCCCTACCCAAATTTTGACCTGAACAGTGCTTCAATTATATGCACAAGAGTTGTTTTATTTACACGCACACACATATTTGGGGTGAAGCCAGGGCAGCAGCCTACCAGGGTCGAGCATTTCCGAGCCCAGGAGAAATAATTCTTACGAGCCGACAATGAACCCTGTTCCATATTTTCTTTTTTCATAGTACGTACTCCCCGTATCATGTATGTTGATAGGAACAGGCGACGTGGGATGCAATGAAGTCTGGACTCGGCACTGAAATACCAAACACCGTATGTTAGGACTAAATCAGATGAGCGAGACGCAAGTTATATCCTGCATTAGCTCGGGGACTTGAAAAGGCCAAGCCAAATAAATTGATGTATTAATTAATTTGCGCTACATGCGGTGTTTGTTCCGGTAAGACAACTCCGTAGCGTGAGGCTTACTGATCCCTCCCTGCTTCGATAGCTCTGGCCAATCGCTCAATATGATTCTCCCTTTCTCTCCTCTCTTTTTTTTTTCCTGGTGTAACCTGACCTGCCATTGAAGATCTCTCTCGTACGTTCAGAGGGCCACATCACCAACATAACTACCAAACGAAATACTTTTAAGACATGGAGACTTCGAAAAGCGGTGCCTGGATACAGACTAATGAGGCCGAGATGAATCAGTACCGTGTCCCAGCCAAATACCTGGGGAATGGGGCCGATAAGCGTGATATGAGTGCTCTAGGAAGAGAGCAGGTGCTACGGGTAACGGCATCCTCAGACGGACGGGGAAAAGCAATTGATTCAAGCAGAGCTGATATGAGGGTTTTCAGAGAAACTTCGGATTCACCTCGATTTTGGGCTTTGCTTGCACTCTTATTGCAACATGGGAGGTTATTCTCACGTAGGTTTTATCTTGAAAATTGTTCACGTCAAGCGTTTTTTGCTGGCTAATCTGAAATACAGTCTCCTCACGATTGGTCTTACCGATGGAGGTACTGCAGGGTTAATTTGGGGGTTTGTCATTGTATGTATCGGTTTCTTGCTTGTTTTTGCAAGTTTGGCAGAGATGGCATCAATGTAAGTTGGATGCTGGTTCATAAGTATCTATCCAATAATGATTGTTACTGATGATGAGGATACGTTTAGGGCTCCCACTTCAGGCGGACAGTATCACTGGGTATCTGAATTCGCGCCGAAAAGCTGTCAAAAGTTCCTTAGTTATGTCACGGGTTAGTCTACTCTCAGCCTCTGGCGAGAACACGTCTGACAAAAAAAATAAATAGGATGGCTCTGCGCAACCGGCTGGCAATGCGCTATTGTCTCAATTGCATTTCTCGCTGGCACCATTATCCAAGGCTTGATCGTACTCAACGACGAATCCTACGTATTTCAGCGATGGCACGGCACTCTTTTGGTCATTGCCATCACTGCGTTCTCCATCTTCTTCAACACATTCTTGGCTAAAAGGCTACCAATGGTGGAAGCCCTGATTTTGATCCTCCATATCGTCGGCCTCTTTGCCATCATCATTCCTCTCTGGGTCATGGCTCCGCGTGCATCGGCCAAGGACGTCTTTACGCAATTTAACAACGATGGAGGTTGGAACAGTCTTGGTAGCTCGACGTTGGTCGGATTTTCCGGAACAATCACCGCTATGATTGGTTATGACTGCGCTGTGCATATGTGTATGTATCCATCCCACAACATGTATGACAGAAACATTCGAAGACGCCAGCTAATAGTAGCCGAACAGCCGAAGAAATCAGGAATGCCAGCGAAACCCTTCCCAAGGCCATGATGACCGCAGTTATCGTCAATTCTGTCCTTGGTTTTGTGATGCTGGTCACAATATGCTTCACACTAGGCGACATTGACAATATCTTAGCCTCCCCTACTGGTTACCCGTTTATTCAAGTGTTTTTCAACAGCACTGGTAGCTACGCTGGAACCAATGTCATGACTGCAATATTGATTGTGACATTAACCGCTAGTACAATCACCGAAGTAGCCACTGCCTCTCGCCAGCTATGGTCCTTCGCTCGTGATAACGGTGTACCATTCGGCGAGTTCTTCAGCCATGTAAGCTGAACCCTGCAAGATCAATGGAGACGCACAATAATAACCAGTCAAACAGGTCAATCCTGGGTGGAATATTCCCCTGAATTCGGTTCTCGTCTCCCTCGCAATCACTGCCCTACTCTCTTTGATCAACATTGGCTCAACGGCTGCATTGACCGCCATCGTTTCGTTGACTATTACATCTTTGATGTCATCCTACATCATCTCTATCAGCTGCCTTGTTCTGAAGCGCATCCGTGGCGAACCACTGCCTGAACATCGTTGGTCCCTAGGTAAATGGGGTATGGCTATCAACATCGCTGCTCTCACATACTTGTGCCCCGTGTTCGTCTTCGCTTTTTTCCCCCTCACTAGCACAGTCACACCTGTCACCATGAACTGGAGTATTGTCATGTATGCGGGCGTCATCATCTTTGCCACTGCTTATTACTGGCTGGGAGGCAGACACAAATTCGTGGCTCCGGTTGCGTTGGTGAAGAGAGAACAAGGATACTACAGTTAATTCTTATCGTCGGGTAAGAGCTCGATGGGATAGGGGCCTGTACACAGTAAGTAGACCGTTTGAAATAGATACGGCGTTTGTAGTATAATCCCGCCTTTCTCTTGGATATATCCAGGTATTCATTTTGCTCTTTCAAGAAAAGAACCCTCGGCGTTTGCGCCGTTTCTGGGATCACCAAGCCTGCCAGGTACCTTTTCAATCTCTTGCCCCCGGAAAATGAAAAACGGCGGTGACACAACTTAGTCGAGAGTCTAGATTTGGCCAATGCAAGCCTCATCTCATGTAATCTGTACCCTTGTATCTGTCATGCCGTATTCGGCAAGACGGAAGTGCAGGGATGAGTTTCGGGAATTTCTTTGGTCCATGGGCCAGTGTCCGCCTCGTGTCTGGCAAAAAAAAAAGCAAGTAAAAATAATGGGCCTGATTCTGCATTAGCGCACACCATGTCGACAAGGAACAGAAAATACTTAGAAACACTATGGACAGATACGATAGCAACCCCTCCTGCTTGAATTCGTATGTACGTACTACTTCATGCTACATAGAAGCATCCAAAACACCAGCAAGATGTTATCATCATTAAGCACAATTGCTATAGTCGTCCTAGTCGTTGCGCTAATCTATCAATATTTTATTTTCCCATATTTCTTCTCACCACTCTCTAAAATCCCTAATGCACACCTTACATCCCCAATTACATCCCTGTGGATATCGCATAAGCGCAAGACGGGGAACGAGATCAAAGCCATCTACTCTCTTCATCAGCGACACGGCCCTGTGGTACGCCTAGGTCCCAATGAGCTCAGTGTCAATTCTATGGATGGCCTCCGAACCATCTACACCGGCGGCTTCGAGAAAACCGCATGGTACAGGGATATCTTCGTCAATTTTGGCACCGACAATCTGGTCAGCACCCAGGAATATAAGCCGCATTCTATCCAGAAGCGTATGCTTAGCAACGTCTACTCCAAGTCGTACCTGCAAAACTCGCCAGACCTGCAGAGAGTCTCGTCTATTATCGTGGTAGATCGATTTCTACCCCTTTTGGGAAAACTGGCCCAGAAACTGGAGGCAGTCAATGTACTTCCTTTACTGCAAGGCCTCGGTCAGGATTTCACTTCGGCATACCTGTTTGGCTCGAGGTACGGGACGGACTTTATCCACGACGTCGTCAAGCGAGAACATTGGCTGGACATGTACGAGAAGTTCAAGGTTTCGCATCCCAAGGAACGGAGTTTCGGCGAGTTTGAGCGATGGTGTCTTGCATTATGTGATAAGGTTAGTAATGAACTGAAAGAAGGGAAAGCAGGAAGTGATCAAGGCACCCAGCCAGTGGTGTATGCACAATTTTATCGCTGTCTAGAGAAGAATTCCGAGGATTGGAAAAGAAAAAGGTTTGTGCTAGCTTCGGAGATGCTTGATCATCTTATTGCTGGACATGAAACATCGGGAATCACATTCACCTACACGTTATGGGAGTTATCGCAACGTCCTACCCTTCAAGCACGTCTCCGAGCGGAACTCTTAGGTCTTTCGCCGAATCTGAGAAACAGATCACCCGAAAAAGAGAAAGATGGTGCACTGCCATCTGCACAGTCCTTGGATAATTTGCCGTTACTAGACTCCATAATCCGAGAAACCTTACGGCTACATACACCAGTACCAGGTCCACAACCTCGGTTTGTTCCCTCCTCCTCTCAGCCGGTAACCATTGAAGGGTATACAAATATTCCAGGCGGAACAATCGTCAGCAGCTCCGCATTCTCTCTGCACCGCATAGCAGATGTCTATCCCAATCCGGATGAATGGCTCCCCGAGCGCTGGCTCAATCCAGATGATAGCAATTCCGAGGCAATGAAACGCTTGTTCTGGGCCTTTGGAAGTGGTGGAAGGATGTGTTTAGGGAGCAACCTAGCTCTGCAAGGTACGTCATTTAGCCCTACTACGAGCTATAGAGCAGCACTAATTCCAAAGATAACAGTGATTAAACTTGTTGTGGCCGCAATCTACACTAATTTCACCACTTCTATTGTAGATGACGAGGGGATTGAACAGGAGGACAATTACATTGCTCCTCCCAAGGGGCGCAAGTTGGTCCTTCAATTTACGTCCGTATCATAGAGATAGCTCTAGCCTTCTGGTTGATCATTGGAAATCGTACGCTATGTATCGTTGGCGTAAAGGCTTTATCTCGAATATTCATTATGCTCTCACTCTCTTCCATCTAAAAGGATTCGCCTGAGGCTGCATCTCTAGTAATTCTGACACCTACGTAGCGTCTCCTTACCTGTATATATGCAAGATTCAACATTCTTAACGTATCTAGGCACACTCTTAGTCAATTTAGTCTTTATTCAATGCTATATACTTCAAGTCATACATGTGTCTAGAGCCTTCCAGCATGGAGACCACCACTAGTAACTAGATTACTGCCAGTTGTATATAGCGATGCATCCGATAAGAAATATACCGAGGCACCTTTCAGATCTCTCCGGTCTGCCATTCGCCCCATTGGGATAGCGGTCTTCATGACAGTTTCTAGCTCTGGGCGGGTCTTCCACTGACTGACTGACATGTCCGTGATGGTATGTCCTGGCGATATCATATTGACTCGAATTCCTTCGGCGCCAACTCAACAGCTAAGCTATGAAGCAGACCCTTGGCTGCACCCTTGGATGCCGAATGGGCAGTCAAACCCTGACTCTCAAGGCTGCTGTCCGTAGCGATGCTCCCAATGAGAACGACGCTGCCCTTTGGTGTGTTGTAATCATGCAGAGCGTGGTTTTGAAGCATCGCCTTTACGGCTAGTTGAACTGTGAAGAATAGCCGATGCTCTATCAGTTTGTTAGAAAAGGCCCCCTTGTTCAAATAAAGGTGATTTACCACATACATTTACCATCTGGAGTTGAACCACCTCTTCCCACGTATGTTCAATAAAGGGCCCTTCGATGCAGATCCCAGCGCATGCCATCCTATTGGGACATTAGTGCCTATCGACATACTTCTTGTAATGATAAAAAAAATGGCATAAAATAGGTAACCCTCAAAGGTAGAAGGAAAACGTGGAAGGAAACGTACACGCCGTCGACTCTTCCAAAGTCCAGCAGAATTTGATCAAATGTCATTGTAAGCAGCGATTCCTGCGTAATATCGGCACTGGATGAACGATGTACATGTAAGAAAAGACTAGGAAACAAGTCTATTGTTGCCATCGAGGATACCACACCAATAATACTTCACCCGGCTTTCCCTGTGCAAATCTTCGATCTCGCGTAGTTGTGGATTAGGCGTCTCACTCTGGCCGATCACTGCAACATGAGCACCAAACTCTACGACAGCCTTGACAAGAGCGAGTCCAATACCATCTCCACCGCCTAAAATCAAATCAACTTTGTCTAGTTAACTAGGATATTGTACTTAACTGTGACTACCACCACCTTCTCGCGCAGGCTGTGGAAATCTTGCAACGGCACTAGTTGTTTTGTACGATTCGAGTGATTTTTGAAGGTTTTGTTGCGAACCCATAGTGTACTTCTGCAAAATATTTTTTGGAACTGCTCTGCAGGGTAGAAGTGTCAAGCCTTTTGCACTGATTTGTCACTAGAATATGTACAAATTAGGGCATTGGGGTATCGGAGAAATATTGCTTAGCTCCTTCTAGACTTGCCATGTATGCCGGGAAAAGGACGCAGAATGATTTCAGATGAGCTAACAAATTCAAAGATTAAATTATATCTCCAGATTACAAATCCTCCGGAACCTAAGTTGACTACCATAAGTAAAATTCCTCATAATGCTAGGTACGCCGGAACGCACCCGAAACTGCCGAGGAAGCCTGTTTAAATCACTTCGCACATCGATCTCTGGACCCATGTCTATTCAATCGATTCTCTGAATATTCTGCAGAGAAAAAAATCTTGTTATCCAAGCCTATTTGCGATTGTACTGCCTTGTATTGTGTGAAATTCTTAACGCACAAGAGCTCCTGTCTTGCGTCTCAGTGACATTCGAGTGCCCAAATCCGTGACCACCATGACATTCAGTCCAAAATACACAGCACGGGAGGTGCTAGACGCCTTCTACAAGGCGGAACGAGAGTACATGGCAGCCGCTCCAGAAGATCGAGACTTTGCCGGTATTGCAGCCACCCTTGCCCCCAACGTTCGCATGGAGCAAACATCTGCCCTGCCGTATGCTGGTGTCTACCTCGGGCCAGATGGGATGCAGGACTGGACGCGGCGCATGGCCGACTACTTTGATGTGGTCGATGTACAGAATCCCGAAATTTTCGAGCGCCCAAATTCGGACCGCATCGTGGTGCTCTCAAATGTCCATTTTAAAGTGCGCAGCACGGAGGAGGAAATGGATTTCCCGTTTTGCCAGGTCATTACTGTCGACTTGGAGCGCGGAGTAATTGTTGAGCTGAGGCCTTTTTACTGGGATGTTGCGGCGGTAAACAAATCTTTGGGGTATGGGAAGTAATGATACACAATATGATATCTAGACGAGTGAGAAAGTTTGATGGTCGAGGAGGCTATACGAATATCGCTACTTCAGAGAAGCAACCTCAGGGATATGTATTAAGATTTCCAGAAAGCCATGATCGTGGACATAAATCTTCAAATTTTTAACAATTTCAAGTGATTGTATGTACTATAAATACATAACACAGTTTTATTCTGTTGAGCATCCAAAGAAATACTACCAAACGTCATCTATCTTTGAAGTTTCCGTCCGTTGCTAATCCTCAAGCGACCAACGAAACGGATATATCTTTTCTAAGCATAAAAGGACTTGAAGAAAAAAGGGGCTTCTGTCCAAGTCAGACGTATAATGCGCGGCACTATCTCATTCGGATATATCAATATGTTCCATCTATAAGGATTCAAGTCCGTGTAAGCACTGGCTTCCCGATCCTCCCGCGGCTGCATTCCGTATAAATGAAAATCTACCAGACAAAAGAGACAGAGAAAGTCAAGGACCAATCTGAGCATGCCAGTATAAACTTGTTGTGTGTGAACTAACAACAAATCAAAGTTTAGCTTTTGAAAAAATTGCTTACTGCTCGAATTTAATCACAAGCCGTCTTTCCGTCTTCTTCAACCCTTGGAAAAGTCCATCTGAAAGATATTCGAGGAAATGGTTCTGGAATTCGACGCCAATACCACAGTCCCGTTGTGGATAAACAGCACCCAACGAGTCACGAAGACGACATTCGACGTGACTTCGCCGGTCCACCAGCAGGTTTTGTGGAAAGCCTCTGCAGCCGACGAAGACGATGTACGAGATGCGATTGCATCTTCCACGGCTGCCTTTGAGACATGGAGATGGACAAAGCCCCAGGAGCGACGAGAAATATTTCTACGAGCCTACCAGCTCCTGAAGGAGCTTCGTGACGACAGCCGCGAATACAGCAGCACAGAGACGGCGGTTCCTACTATGTCTTTTGAGTTCGAATATGGCACTGCAATAGATATGTGTCTGCAACTGGCCGGACTGTCTTCTCATTATGGAACTGTAGTTAACCCTGACGAAAAAGACACGAGTGCAGTGTTCATCAACCAACCGTACGGTGTAGTTCTGGGTATTGCACCCTGGAACGCCCCTCACACCCTCGGCATGCGAGCCTGCCTTTTCCCGCTTGCAGCTGGCAACACGGTCATACTGAAAGGTCCTGAACTAGCTCCAGCGACATATTGGCATTTTGTCTCTATTCTACACAAAGCTGGCCTTCCGGCTGGTTGTCTGAATACCATCTACCATCGGTCAAGTGATGCTGCTGCAATCACTAGCCAATTGATTGCGCACCCAGCCATTCGAAAGGTGAACTTCACTGGCAGCACCGCTGTAGGGTCAATCATTGCCAAACTCTGCGGACAATTCCTGAAGCCCTGTCTTCTTGAGCTCGGCGGGAAAGGAGCAGCAATTATCTGCGCAGATGCAGACCTTGAGTTGGCAGCAGAGCATTGCGCTCTAGGGGCTTTCATTCATTCAGGCCAAGTGTGCATGAGCACAGAGCGCATCATTATCAATGCTAGTGTCGTAGAGGGCTTTCGCGCGGCGTTAAAGGCAGCGATAAGCCATCTGTTTGGCTCGGAGCAGCCACCACCAATACTCATCAATGAGCAGTCTGCAGCCAAAGTGCAAGCCCTCCTAGAGGATGCAGTCACTAAGGGCGCCAGCCTTTTACACGGGTCTCTGTTCAACGAAAATGACGGGACGAATAGAATACGACCTGTGGTACTTGAGGACGTAAATCCTGGTATGAATGTCTATTACCAAGAATCCTTCGGCCCGTCAGTGTCGCTATATGTGGTCACAGACGATGAGCAGGCGTTAACGCTAGCCAACGATACTACATATGGCCTGACTGCTACGGTATTTACAGAAGATCTGCGACGAGGAATGAAGTTTGCGAGACAATTGGAGACGGGAGCTGTGCATATTAATAATATGACCATCCACGACGAGGTGTCTCTCCCTCACGGCGGTGTTAAAGACAGTGGGTTTGGCCGGTTCAATGGGCCATATGGGTTGAGAGAATGGGTCAGGACGAAGGCGATTACTTGGCGGGATTGAGCAGGTATAGAAATGTTTTATTTCGGTAAATCAATAAACAAGAATGGATGATTCACCGGTTCGGATGTTTCCTTCTAGGCTCGTATGGCGCACTTTGTATGAAGCTCCCGATAGTAGGATCGCTTTCATAACACACAAGATCGGACGGTTTCATAGGGATATCAGTTTTAGGTATTTTATTAGTGACAGTTGCTTCTTGGGGCTCAGGTGAGAGATAATTATAACTGGATTTACAATCCAGGTTAAACAGCGAATGGAATATTTGGGTAACATCTGCCGATCAAATTCCATCAACTTTGTGGATAAGATAGTCGTCGTCATCGTTCTTGATCTGACGAAGGAGTCTTGGTTTGCAGAAAAATTTGATGCCACAAAAGAAATTCATCATAGCTTCCCAGATACTAGATTCTGAAGCTCCAGATCTCGGTGAGGAAGCCTTAAGTAGTCCCACATGTAGTGAAACCTGTCACTTCCAAAGAAAGGCTCTGCATTCCCCAGGCCATCATGCACCCAAAACCAGGGGCATCCAAACGCACCAAGATCCTCGACAACATGTCTAGTGACATCGTTCAGGGCTTGCTTAATATCGGGGGTTTGTGCAGCTTTCAGGACTTCCTCCGCCTCTTCTTTGTTGAATACCTTACAGAGTGCAGTCATCATGTGAATTGGCTTTCCCAAGTCCAAATGGTCAAGCCACAGCGACTCAAAGCACGACTGGAACAAGTCTTCGAATTTGCTTGAGCACTTCTGCTTCAAATATGTAAGGCATCGTTGAGGCTTTTTTTAATGAGGTGTCAGCCAGGTATCAGGCCAAGGGGATTAGCGAGCCATTACCAGCAATGACAGAATCGGGAAGAAATCTGGAGTTTCGAACTTGAGCCCAAAATATTTTTGAGCTCGCTTGTTGTCATACGCAGAATATTTCGCCTTGGCTGGGAGAGTCCATGGCGGCTTGTTTCCTGTACAATTTCATATCAACCACAGACCGTCACCAAAGAGGGGTATGCATATTACCGCTGACGACATTGATACCCCCAAGGAACACAGGAATGAATCTACGTCTTTAGCATATAGGGAGTATCTGGTGTGTTTTCCGGGTTGACTCACTCGACTTCTACGCCCTGGGTTTGAAGTGCGACCCTGTTCTTGCGAAGATAGGAAAATGCGTAAAAGCTGTACGGAGAGACTAGTATAGTGTAAGCCGGGTGACCGAGACCGACGTAGGAGTTTAATTACCGCAATCAAGATACGCTTCAATTTTCTTGTTATGTGAAGACATGGTCGCTGTCGCTTTGGGGTCGATGAAGTTAGAAGGATGAACTCTCGACTAGTTAAAATTGCACGTCGAAGGGACCGTTAAGAGCTAGTTAGTAATGCATCTAGCACCTCGGTATGATGGCGGATCTTACTTCGAGCATCCGAGGGGGAAAATAACTAACTAACGTGGAGCATTGGAGTCTGGGGTATTAGGGTTACCTACGGGGATCACTAATCATTAAATATCCAACTACCTCGGCGAAACCCATTCCTAACATATATGTCACTGTTAGTTCTCCCTTTTTTTAGAGGTGATACAAACAAATAAAAATATCATCTCCGTTGATCCAGCCATGTCATTCAATAGGCAGAACAAACCTGTCATCGCAGTGGTAGGGGCTGGTCCAGGAATTGGTGAAGCTGTGGCTCGCCGGTTCGCAGCTGAAGGATATGTCACCGCGCTCCTAGCCCGGACTGAAGACAAGCTACAATCTATGTGTGAGCGCCTCGAGGAGGACTTCGGACAGGGGGTATCCCGATATTACCTCACCGACTTGCGCAACGAAGAACAAGTCATTTCCAGTTTCAATACCATTCGCACCGAGCTTGGCCCAGTCCAAGTTCTCGTGTACAATGCTGGCGCACGCCGGGTGAATGGCCGCGCGGTTCTGGACACCACAACGGAGGAATTCGAAAGCTTCACCAAAATCAACCTTTTCGGAGCTTTTTGGTCAAGTAAATGTGTATTACCAGACATGCTGGCTGCAGGGCGGGGTACAATAATCTTCACGGGCGCGACGGGCTCCTTGCGTGGGATGCCTGGCCTATCCAGCTTCTCGCCAGGCAAGTTTGGTCTTCGGTCATTGGCACAGATCATTACGAGAGAATACCAGAGCAAAGGCATTCACACGGCCCATATCATCATTGATGGCCCCGTTGACGGAAAGCTGATTGGCGGCGTGAAGCGTCGACAGTGGATTCGTGACGGTGATAAGGGGAAGCTGGAAGAGGTAGACGCCTACATCGCGCAACCAGATGACCTAGCTCAGATTTATTGGTTTTTGCACAGTCAGCCGCGAAGTAGCTGGACACAGGAGCTTGATGTGCGAGCGCAAAAAGAGTCTATGTTTTCTAAGCTTTGAAAGTTCGCACTAGGAAACTAATGAAGTGTTAGGGTTGAAGTTTTTAGTGTCGACGGAGAAAAGTAAGCATCAGAAAGGAAGAGAAAAGTCAGCAATTCAGACGGGGACTAGAGCTATACAAATAGACAGCCACACATAAGCCCTGCTTAGAATATTCTAGCGTCTCCTCCTCCTCCCAATGGTGAATGTGAAGCCAGAGCTAGAGCTCGTTGTGCGGAGAGTACAGAAAGTTCTAACAACCAGATGGACTCAATAATGATTCTTCACCCGTATTTATTTGCTTATACTATTTTTGAATCTGTAGAACTGCTCTTCCTGCTATAGTGGCATGCTCCAGCTTTTTCATCACCTCTGGCAATTCCAGAAATGGATAGACCTCCACCGTTGGTCTCACCTTGCCTTGTAACACGAGATCCATCAACGACGACATATGGGATCTGTTACCTACTGTTGACCCGATGATTCGTAGGCCGCGAACCAAAATCTCGAAAGGGCTGATTGCCAACCTGTAAGACGATGGCGGAATGCCCACACAGACGAGCTTTCCCAGACTCCGCACCATCGCCAAAGCGCTCTCGTATGCCGATGGGGCGCCAGTGATACAGAGAACTGCGTGTGCTTCAATTCCTCCTGTGACAGAGCGCACTTCCTCCACTAGAGAAGGAGCGGCTCCTTCTGGAAATCGAAGAAGTGACAGGCACCAGAATCCCTACAAATGGCTTCCTTGTCCGGACCCGAGTCTATTGCGATGACCTGCAAGCCCATACTAGTTGCAATTTGGACTCCCAAATGGCCCAGACCGCCGCCGGCTCCGGGAATGACGACGAAATCATCTGCACGGAGATCGGCTCGTAAAAGAACGCCGTACATGGTGATGCCACCACAGAGCAGAGGTGCAGCGATTGCCGCCGGGATCTCGGCTGGGATTTGGAACAAGTATTCCGAGTCGGCAAGGCAGTATTCTAGAATTAGTGTTAGCATAGCCAGAGAATAGAGTAGCGAATAACATGTACCTTAGAAAGTCCCTGGTACATTCTACTTGTTGTGAGTATCAATATCAATTCAAACTAATAGGCGACACAACAACTTACTCTTCCCGAGTTATCTTGATGCGGGCAGTGAGTATAATCCACTTTGCATATTTCACATTTGCCGCATGCTCGATGAAGCCATCTAGACAGTTAATTAATACCATTAAGTGTCTCACTTGTTGGAGGTCGATACACATACGCCCATGGGCCCGTGTCTTTTGGCCAGCAGTCTAGTCGAAGACCCCAAAACGCTGCGCCTCACCCCGACAATTGACGGCGAGGTGCGACAGGATGAATTGATAGCAGATCTGCTCTTTGACTGCCGTTATCTCATATCATACCTGTCGCAAGGCACGGCTCTGCAGAAAGGTAGTGTGATTATGACAGGTACATCCGGAGGTATGTGCTTGTTATGTCCGTAAGATGTCTCCAACTCTAACATATGTTCTCTCGAGATACAGGAGTGGGAGGGGATATGAATCCTCCAAGATGGTTACAACCAGGTACACAGATGGAAGTCTCGATTTCCAAGATTGGAACTCTGAGGAATGGGGTTGAGTTTGCTTAATACCTAGGCAAGTCTGAAGTTTTATTTCAATATCAAACACACGATCCAAAGTTCCCAGTACATAAAACATAGAACATAAAATCCTACACGCATCAAACCAGACTGAAAATTGCACATGTGTGACACAATGTGCTAATTTTACTGCCGAGTTCCAAATTGTAAGCAATAGGATAACGCGAGCACCTTTAAAAATACCGCGCGTATCCTGGAATTGAACGCTAGGGTACATACGAACCAAGGATAACGGACAGTTCTTCAGCTTCTATCAACTCCATAAATCTTGAAATGAAGGGTAGAAATTTAGTATGATGTAGATTTCGGTTGCTCTATGAAGCAACAAGGCACTCGAACAACGTCTATTTTCAAATATGACATGTGAAGGTAGTATTCTGGAAGGCCTGTCGCTACCTACCTAGTCGGTTATTCAGGCCCCAAGATTGCTGTTACTATACAGAAGAATACATCTGTGAAATGGCGTGGGTGTTTCTACTACTTAACAGCTATGAACGCAGTATCAGTGATACTATGATTCTTCTTTTACCACCCACCCACATTCCACATGTTGCACCGAACGAAAAAGGCGAAACACTTGATTATGGGCTTCGACTTCATTGGTCTCATTCTCTTTTCAGCTGGGATGATTCTTCTACTGATGGGTCTCAACTGGGGCGGCGTAAGTCTTTCATCGATTCTGGGGCTTTGATAAAAGAGTTGGCCGACTAATTTATTCTTAACAGTCCTTGTATCCATGGAAGAGTGCGTATGTTCTTGGAACCATGCTGTCAGGTTTCGTCACTCTCGCCGTTTGCCTGTTATATGAGCTATATATGCCACTTGAAGGACCATATCTGCCACTGGACCTTTTCAAAAACATCAAATATACCTCTTGTGTAATATGGTGTGCAATTGCGGCAATGACCTTTTATGCATTTGGGTAGGTTTTGTTCCGTGGTCACACGTATTTATGTGTAATTTGAATTCTAACAATCATTGCTGAATTAGGATAACCTGGCCAAAAGCTGTACCTGTTCTGTACCCCAATCTCAGTCAAAATGACACTGCAACCATATCCAGTCTAGTCACCATGTCATTTGTCCTGGGTCAAATGTCAGGTCCGTTCTGCGCCAATTGGCTACCAGCCAAGCACTGGTAATCATGGGATCGTTCATTGGGACTGGCCTTTTGGCGTCCGTTGCAGCAAGCCCTTTAAACATGGACCTTACCATGGGGCTACTCGTTACTGGCAATCTGATTATCGGTATGGCTGATGGGATTGCAATGCCAATGACAACATTCCCCATCAAAAGTCAGGAACTGTTGGGGACTGCCGGTGGGCTCAGTGGATGCATTCGTCTAGCAGGCACATCGATCGCAGTCGCCATGTACAGCACTATCCTAAACAATCGACTTAGTCAGACTGTCCCTGCCGCCGTCGAGACGTTGTCTGCCGGCATCCCGAGTTCCTCAGTGCCACAATTGGTTGCAGTCCTGAACGATGGCACTTCCCTCCGCAACATCACTAATATCAGCGGACTGAATTCTAGTACCATCCCGTTGATCGATCTCGCGTTTCAAAAGGGCAGTGCACAGGCCTATAGTACTGTTTTTCTTTCTACGCTGGGCTTTGGGGGGCTCGCGCTCATTTTGTGCCTTTTCATTGGAGTTGTGGACGAAAGTGATGGGGGGTATGTAGCGGCAGTGATTCAAAATACGAATCAGGAAGTACCGGTGAAGCCAGATGTGGAAAAGATTCAGCATTAGACTTAGGGCTAGGTTAGTTTTGCGGATATTGCGGTTGTAGCGGCAACGTTGGCGTCGAAAATAACGCCCACGAATTCGAGACCCAGAATCATGATTCCTCGTCTCGCCAGAAAAAATATGTCGATAGTCCTCTCCTTCTCTACTTGTTCATATGACAGCCGTTTATAATATCGATTTTGATATCTCGAAGAGGTATTCCATTTTATGTCATAAATCGATCTGAGGCCTTCCATCCGGACCGATGTATTAATAATCAATTAATCATCCCACTCCGTCGGAGATAGAAGCATCTTCTCAACTCCGCCCTTATTTCATTCGCGTAGCACGTAGATCTTGAATATAGAACCATTTGTCGCTGATACTTACTGAAGTGATCAAATGCTGCGTTATACCAGCAAAAGGCCAACGACAAGACTACTTACCACTCAAAGCTTCCGACTGTCTCATTTCATCAGAACAATGACAAAGTATACTATCGATATTACCTCGGACACCGTGTGCCCGGTACGACCCCTTCACTCCAGAGTCCCAGATTCAATTAGTCTGTCGCAAAGGACACAACTAACCTTTTTCTTACAGTGGTGCTACATAGGCGTCTCCCGCCTCTCCCGCGCAATCAAAGAGCACACCAAACTCCACCCAAATGACAGCTTCGACCTAAAATGGCACGCATTCTACCTCATGCCCGAAGCCGCCCCTTACCCTGGGGTTAATAAACTCCACTTATACGAAATGCGTTTCGGTGGCTCGGGGCGTTTACAGCCTTTAATGGCTCGACTTCGCGCCGTGGGCGAGCAGGAAGGAATCAATTTCTCGTTTGGAGGGAATACGGGGTCGACGAGGGATTCGCATCGACTTATATACCAGGTCGGGCAGCAGTATGGAGGGGAGAAGCAGACTCTAGTCGCAAAGGCGTTGTTTACGAGTTATTTTGAGAAGGAAGGGAATGTGACGGATAAGAAAGTGTTGTTGCAGGCTGCGTTGGAGTCCGGGGCAGGGTTGTCGGAGAAGGAGGTGAAGGGTTGGTTGGATTCGGATGTTGGGCGTGCGGAGGTTGATAGGGAGGCTGAGGAGGCGAGAGCGAATTGGATCCAGGGTGTGCCGCATTTTTTGGTTCAGGGGCAGTATGCTGTTGAAGGGGCGGAGGATCCGGAGCAGTTTTTGAGGGTTTTTAGTACTGTTAAGAACGCGGAGTGATCCTATGTATGTAGGTCTTCATGTCTTTAGCGGTTTTGTAGTATATAATGTGGGATTAGCAAGTATCGTGCTTGCAAGTATGATAGTTCGTATGGCTGATAACCAAACCCACAACTGCCCGATAAGGGATGGTACGTGATTCTAAAATCGACTACATCTTCGTGTCTCTCTCTATCAAACCCAGACAGCACAGAGCGACGTATCGAGGACTGATAAGTCTGATATAGGCAGACGATAAATAAGAGACAGAATTGGGTCATAGCAATTGGGTAAGCATTCTGATCTGCTATCTGCGATCTTCACGACACCCCCTCTGTGCTATCCATATCTCCTGCAGACGGTCGAACAGACACATCGAATGGTTCCTGAGAATCCAGGCAGCAAAAAGAATCCTGAGGCACCCACTGACGCTGATTGGCCGGATAAAACTTCATCTTATCGCGATAAGAAACGCTCTTATCTCTTATCGCCACCGTCAAATTCTCTCCTCTATTTCTCGTCTTTCGTCTGACTCTTACTGTCTGTGTCTCTCTCCATGAAATAGTAATAGTGGAACTGGCTATATGATCGCTTTCTCCGCGGAACTCAAATACCCGCGAGTCCCCCGTCTTCCCGGCGCTTCAATTTTGCAGTGGCAGCAGTGGCAACCATCGAAAGCCGAGAAAACACCATCCTGAGTTTCGTCCCTCTTCCGCGGAGATTCAGGCACAGTGCGAAAATTTTTCGAACATGCCCCTGGACCGAATCAACAAAATTGATCCAAATATCTCGTAATTCTCCTAGTCCTTCCGACCAGGCACAAGCCAAAATGCCGTCTTAAGCGGTTTCTTGTATGCACTTTGCAGAAATTTTGACTTTTATATCAACTGACCTGCTCCTTTAGTGTCGGTCGTTGGTCGGCGGCCTGCTCCCAGGAAACTTGGTGTTTTGGTAACTACCGAGCCATAGTCGTATGAAGCATCATGTCATTGCTTCAAAGTTCAGAAGTAGCAAAGAATTTCTAATAGAAAATCAGCGATTCGATGGGAGAGCGCCAGTGTGGGTCCGCAACGTACGTTGTCCTTTTGTATGTTGCCTTCATCCAGTACGTAGTAGTACTACGGAACAGTACTGCTTCTTCACTTCTTGGGACACTCTGTAGACATATAAATGCTTCTTTCCCGGTCTGTCGATATTTGTATTCAGACATTCATCATACAATAATTCATCTACTAAATACACCTGCATAAATCTACATCATGCCTCTGACCGAAGACCAGATCAACATCATCAAGGCCACCGTGCCCGTGGTCCAGGAACATGGCACCACCATCACCACCGTCTTCTACAAGAACATGCTGGCCGAAAACCCGGACTTGAACGACTACTTCAACACCACCAACCAGCTGAACGGCCACCAACAGCGCGCCTTGGCCGGTTCGTTGTATGCCTATGCCGCTAACATCGACAACCTCGGCGCTTTGGGCCCTGCTGTTGAGAACATCACCAACAAGCATGCTTCTCTGTACATCAAGCCGGAGCATTACAAAATCGTTGGCACTTACCTGCTCGCAGCTATGGGTGAAGTTCTCGGTGATGCGCTTACTCCCGAGATCCACGATGCTTGGGCCGCCGCATACTGGCAACTTGCCGACTTGTTCATCGCAAAGGAAGAAGAGCTCTACAAACAGGGCGAAGGATGGCGAGACTGGCGGGAATTCAAGATCGAGAAGAAAGTGCCCGAATCGGATGTTATTACCTCTTTTTACCTGAAGCCAGTGGATGGTCAGCCGTTGCCCACGTTCAGGCCGGGGCAGTACATCTCCGTGCGCATGAATGTGCCGGACCTGAAGTATAAGCAGGCCAGACAGTACTCCCTCAGTGACAAGCATAACCCTGATTACTACCGTATCAGCGTCAAAAAGGAGTCCGGTCTTGACCCCCGGAATCCCGAAGCCGAATACAACCCAGGCTATATCTCGAATATTTTGCACGACTTCAAGAAAGAAGGCGAGACAATCCAGGTCTCGCACCCACACGGCGATTTCTTCCTTGTTGACGCCGAATCTTCCTCCCCTATTGTGCTGATCGCTGCCGGTGTCGGCCTCACGCCGTTGACGGCAATGCTGAATACAGTGACATCGGGCTCAACAGCCGACAAACGCAAAGTCCATTTCGTGCACAGCGCGCGACACGCCAAATCTCGCGCGTTCAAGGATCACATTTTGTCTCTCTCGAAACAGCATCCATCTCTTGAGGTTACGTTCTTCAATACTTCGCCTCCCGCGGAAGAGAAGCAAGGAGAGGATTATCACGTCAAGGGTCCTATTGCGATTGACTCGTTGGCCAAAGACGGTAAATTGTATCTCGATGATGCCACGACGCAGTACTATATCTGTGGACCGTTGGGGTTCATGACTGGCACTGCTAAGCGGTTGGCTGAGCAGGGTGTGTCGACGGATAGGATTCATATGGAGTTGTTTGGTACGGGTGGTGTACCTTCTCCTTGATTGTTACGTAGTGCTTTTTCTTCTCCCCTCATGATTTATGATAGCGTTAATAAATAATCATTCGTATATGCCTGGAATTGAAAAGAGTAACTAGTGGCTGTCCAATACTATACGGTAACTAGCCACATGTGGCTTGACCGTTGACACCTACTCCGTAGATTTAAATGTGTGGCGCATAATATCTCCGCTTTGCGCCTGGACTCGACATTATTGTCTTCTCGCAGACAGACAAAGCAAACGCCGCAACACGGTTTCACCTCGATATATAGCTTTGTTCTCACTCCAGACACATTCCTTGACTACAATACGTCCTCACTCAACCCGAATACCGCGCATACACGCCTCTAGAAGCTCCGATCTGAACTTACACTTCAAGAATCCATGCGACCAACGCAATGTCAAAGCAAAACCCCCCTCTGCAAAACACCAAAAATGGCCCTATAGCCATAAAAACCGAAGACCAGCAACAATCTACACTCAACCAGCAGTTCCAATCAATAGACTGGGACTCGGAGCGACAGCTCATTTCGTCTTTAGCCAAATTACAGGAACTTGAATCCAAGGTGCGCCGCGTCCCTCCCTTCACCCTCACCCTCTACTACACAACATACTAACCGAGGAGATGGTATGGAATACATAGATCCACGAACTCCGCTCTTTACTCCCCGACAGAATCCTCGCTCCTCTAAACCCCATCATAAACCCTCGCAGCCTATCATCACCCACCGCCTCCTTCCCATCAGCCAACACGATCCCGCGCAACCCCCAGGCTCTAAGCGCCTTACTCCGCAAATCCGCGGTCGAGGGAGTCGCCGAAATTAACAGCTTCAAAGAGTTATGGACAAGCGCAGATATGGCGAGTATATGGCACAGGGTGGATGAGAAGTTGGCCGAGACGAAAGGCGCGTTTCCGCAGGATGGGGCGGTGGGGGTGTGGAGGGTTGAGTATGCTGATCTACTTAGAGAGGTGGACGAGCAGGAGAAGAAAGACGGAAAGGGAGGGGGAGGAAGAGAGGTGGTGGAGGAGGTGGATGATGAGGCGCAATTCCCAGCCTCGGTATGCGGTACGAAAGAAGACACAGCATCCCCGAAGAAGATTATAGAGTCCTTTCAAGCCAGAGGCATACCCGGATTCAGGGTAGCAAGTACAAGGAATGAATCCACAATCATTGTGTCTTTGGGCCTAGCGGGCCTCACATTCGAGATTCAAGAAGCGCTTACCACCTCCGAGACAACTACTACATCCTCCTCCTCCGACGGCACTACCAGCTCCAGCAATGCTACCAGCACAAACAGATCTCTCCCAGAATGGCGTGTAGAGGCCCGCCAAAACCTTCCCCTCTCAAAGTCGGCAGGGGCAGGAGCAGGAACAGGAGCAGGAACAGGAGCAGGGGCAGGAGCAAGTCGATTAGAGAACGCGATTGTGTCCCAACTCAATTCACGGGCACGCAAATGGGATTTACGCTTTTTACTCGTTCGTTGGCCCCCAACCCCCTTATTTCCCCCAACTTTTGAGCAGAAAGAAGAATACTGACTGGTGACGATGGGCGGTAGGAACTCATCCTCTCATACGCCGATATAAGGAGTCTGCCGTGTAAGAAGTGTGGGCAGTTGACGGATTCGATGGCTCAGTTGCCGATTTTGAGGAGGGCGGTTGTTGCGTCGTCTGCTGCTGGTACTGCTGCTGCCGAGGGAGGAGGCAGTGGTACTGGTGAGGGAGGCAGTGCGGCTGGCACTGCAACTGGGAATGGGGAAGGGGTTGTTTGGGAGGGGTATCATGTCGGATGTATATAAACTGAGAATATCTAGGTACATACTCGGTTAGTTACTCTCAATCTTAACGTGAAATTTATACCTAGGTAGACAAGGTTGTCACCAGCGCAGGTATATCTTTTCTGGAAATCTCTGATGGAATTCGTAGGACGTTTTTAATTTCATTAAAACTGGAAATATCTTCATACACGAAAGCGAAAAAAACAGCAGGAAGAAGTATAACTTGAATGCAATCTCAATATGCTCATTGCCATAAAGCACAAACTGAACTAAACGCCGGCCCAAACACCCATGCCAATACACATCAAGTCAAAACATCTGGATAATGATCAAATAGTACACGCTTTTCAAACCCGAGGCTCATTAGTATGTTTATATGTATGCAGAAAACAGACAAAGATACACGTTGTAGGTTTATTATATGCATATTGTCGAAAGAATGGGACGACCAGAGATTAAAACAGGCCGAATCCGCCGGCAAAGGAAGTAAATGAGAAAATTGTGATGGCGACCATGCCGAGAATAAAGCCGAGAGCTTGTCGGTCCATTATTGACACGGCTGAGTTGCAAGTTGCGCATACATAGCCTATACCCGGATTAGTCTCTTATATCACTAGCAAAGCAGAGGGGGAAGTGGAGGCATACTGGCTAGTGGTGTATACTTTTGCGTAGAATACATCGCAAACGTATACGACGCAGGCCCCAACTGACCCGGAGACGCAACCTCCGTCGGCGACGTGCCTGCCTCATAAATAATTAACGTATAATGCGCCGTCAACAACGGGCTCTGCGAATCAGAGCCATAGTTATCAGTTTCCCAAACTACAGATGTCGCGTTCGAGTAGCTGACGTTGTTGGCTAGGGTATATGTAGCGCTGTTCGAGCTGCAAGAGGCGATTACGTCGACTGCCGTAGGCGTGATGTGTAAGGAGGTAAAGTTCCAGCCGAAGGTGATGTTTTGTCCGATTTTGTAGTAGGTTGTTGATGTTGAGGCTGGGTTGGTCATGGATGCGCCGCCGGCGGGCCATTCGGGGTCGACGGAGATGGAGGTTGTCTTTGTGGTGCTGGTGGCTTTGGTGTTTGTTCCTGTTGCTGTTCCGGTTGCGGTGTCGGCGTTCGTGCCTGTGTTCGTACCAGTGCCTGTTATTGTTGCACCTGTTCCTGTGTCTGTGTCTGAGCCCGTTGCTGTGTCGGAGGCTGTGTTTGAAGCTGCATCGGTGCCACTCGCGGACTTCGTGTTTGAGGCTGTGGCCGCGGTGTCTGTGATGGTTGACGAATCTATGAATGGTTAGCGGGTCTTCATGGAGCAGAATCTCCATCTGACTAACCTCGTTTCAAAATATCGTCATACATGTTAGCTGACGACCACGCCACTGATGCCAGAAGCACCAGGCTGAAAATAACACTCAATATCGTAAATGAACGCATGTTGCTGTTCTGTAGGTAGACGATCAACCCCGTGAAGGGGTGTGCGAAGGAGGGGTTAATTCAATCGATCGGTTGAACAGCCCGAATGATAGAATTCTCGACAGCGTGCGTTATTCAACGAGCAGCTGATTGAGGATGTCCGCCTGTCTGTCTCTAGGAAGGTGAGACAAGGGATGAAAATCGGCGGGCGGAGCAAACAAAACAAAGGCGGCAACAGCGAGTGAGCGTAGTGAATGTTTGCCGCGAATTAAATCGGTGTAAGCGAAAGTCGAAGCGAGTGAATTAGAAGATGATAATGAATCGAGAATGAGAAAAAACACGACGACAGCAAAAAGGTGAGGTGAAGACAATTGTCATGAGACTGAAACAACAGAAATAAGAAAGATCGTTCCAGAGCCCGCCCTGTTGTGGCCTGAGGATCAAGGCAGGAATGAGATCTCTGGCCAAAAAGGGGTTAGCGGATGCTATTATTGAACACTGATCACTGATCACAGATGACCTATTCCTTTATCGTACTAGCTTGCCGGGACAGTTCAGGATACCATTGGTTGAGACAGTGGCCGAGGTGCCCCATTCCTGGGCTGGCTGGCTGCTGATTGGTTGATCTTCTGCAGGTCTCAGACATTGATTTAGGCTAGCCTTTTTAGGTTAGTTTGTTTATCATATCTTCTTTGGTCCTCCTGTTGCATCACTTCCATCTTCAACTCCGTCGATGGATCTGATATCAGAGGGACCGCTTATTCAATCCCTTACTTACATTCAGCAGCGAGATACAATCAAGTCTTAAAGTCATATGCAACTTTATTATGCATTATCTATCATACTAATATTACACATAATCATAATTCGCATCGCAAGACGACATCATCAATGCATGTCATCAAGGATTCATCAAGAATCATCATAACCCGATCACGACTCAAGAACTGATAGCCGCCGGAATGAGGTCGACCTCACTACAAGACGAGGGGTATGGAATGGCACCTTCTTCATAAGCGACGATCCAGAAGAGTTGCGGTGCTCCGTGCCACCAGTCGCATGCTACATACATTAGCAAATATGCACAAAGAAAGAATAAGATGCGAATAGGGAGAGCTTACCGAGCCATCCACCGAATTCAGTGCTGTTCCAGACTATTGTGCTGTTGTTCTCCAACTCGAAACCTGGCACGCCCTGTCCGGCGTTGATTTCGACGAATTCCCATGCTAGATTGGTAGTCAGCACTTGTTCAAATAGTGATTATGATTTGAAAGGCACTTACCAGCATAGTTGGTGGCACCACCAATATCAAAGCCATAGCTATACTCTTGTCCAATATCCATTTGCAGATATGTCTCGTTCAGGTAAAAGTGGCCAGCATTAGCAGTAGCGGTAGTCAAGACGGGATCGCCTAGGCCGGCGCCCGTGTGGTAGGCCTCGACGTAGAGGTCGTTGTGGGCGGTGATGTTGGAGCCGGTGGTTTTGAGGTAGAATTCGCTGGGAGCTGCGAGGGAGCTAGCAGCGAGGGAGGCCACAGCCAGAGAGAGAGATTTGAAGAGCATGTTGATTGTATCGCTGAGTAGAAGGAGAGAGTAATATTCTTGATTGTAGATATGCTTGATAATTTACAACTTCTGCTGTACAGAAGCTCCCTTATATAGCCATAGTGTAACTAGGTAGTAAGCAGGTGATGACGTTGGGCGGAGACTATGTCGATCATGTCTCGGCTGTGCTGTACCATCAGCAGTTATGCCCCGTACTTAATGAGCACTAGAGGTACATCTTCATTATCAGATGATGTCTCCATTGGCCCTTCTTAGGCTTTCTGTGGGGTCGTCTCCTGTCCATCCGAACATCTTTCTTGGTGCTTTCTCCTATCCAATGAGGCTACTCAACACCGTCTCTAGTAAGACCTGATCATCATCGGCAAAGTCGGAAACAACAAAAACATTGGGGAATAGCAAGCTTGCCGTCGACAAGATGAGACATGCCTCTTGGCAGGTTGTTTTTATCGATGTTTTGGTGATCAGCTGATTGGATCAGTGCTGAAGGGGCGTCCGTGGTTGGTTAATTACTCTATAGTATACTCATGAGTCATCGTGCTCACTACATTAGTACAAATGTAGGTAAACAGGCACAAAAGTAAGAACATGTACCGCATTATCTGTTTTGGGCTCAGGCCGTCTTGGAGCAAAGCTTGTACGTACGTACATACTCTTTGTACGTTGTATAGAGACAGTATACAACCATGGATCGGAGAAATAATAAGTGGACGTATGATGATTTATTGACATCAAGTGGACCGTGAAAGTAATTCCAAACTGGAATTATTGTTTACGAGGTACATCATCGTTGATCGAATCCACAGTTATATCAACAAGGGGACCTGGAAGTGTGGTACCATGCTTGTCCGAGAGGATCAATCGCACGATTTTATAGTACTATCTAGGTAAGATACAGAAATAAGAATATCCGCCATCACATACTTAGGTTGGCAGCTCGCCGAGCTCAGAGGTATACAAGCTAACTGTTCCCCAATGAGCGAGCCTTTGTTTTTACCTCGGTATGCTATTTCTTACCCCGTATGCCTCCCTTAACAAACTGAACTATCCAGTCTAGAGCTTGATAACCTCTCAAACAGAGAGTATCACTTTTATCTTATTTCTCCCGTGTGTATTTCGAAATCTTATTATAGCTCCAATGTTGCCATTCTCATCGATAATATTCGCCCTCTCAACTAGCCGAATTCTAAGACTACCTCCCATCTCTATGCTTTTATTCTTATCGACAAGCTACCAACCAGGTGACAGCCTTAGCTTGAGCACTGGCACAAGTTTCATAAAATCGTTTCAAGAGTGCCATCTCGACGGTCAGGCCAGGACCGAAGCTACAGGCAATAATGTCCTGCTTTCCATCTTCAAGGGTTCGAAGCCTGTCCAAAACCGCAGGGACGGCGACGCTTGACGTATTCCCACGAGACTTGTAGATGTCCTTAGTTGCTACCAAGGCGCTTTCAGGCAGATTCATGGACATCTGAACACTCAATGATTGCCGAAGCTCCCGGGTGAAGTGCCCAGTCAAAATCGGATGGAGAAAAAGATGCCATGCTATTGTCTCTAGTCAGAATTTAGAAAGGCTCTTTAACAGAAGCCGCCATAAGATTACGAACCCTTTTGGATAAAGAAAGACAAAAGCCGTGCGATGTCACCTTGTGCGACATCTCCTTTTCAGTGTTTGGGGTGATATGTGTTCGCCAATCGATCAGCAAGAACTTTTTAGGTGTGTTCTGATCGACAGCTCGGGCATTGCATAGAACAAGTGCAGAAGCGCCGTCGCCAAACAATGCTGGCCCTATCCCGATGGTCTCGAGTTGTGCTGCTGCATGACGTTCTGCTCGAACCTGGGTACTGCAGATTTCGCAAGCGACCACTAGGACTCTGGCCGGCTGCACACGCAAGGTGGACGCCAAAGCCAAGTTCGACGCTACCCTGAGAGCTGCGAGTCCTCCGGCACAACCAACGCCACTGAGTTGTACTTTTTCTGCTGACTCCCGCAGTCCTAGTTCTCGGGCAACCAGCTGATCGTAACCAGGACTGCCTGCGTTGGTAGTCGTGACTGTCACCATGTGTGTGATTGAGGTCGGGTGGATATTGGCGTCGTTTAGTGCTTTGAGAGCAGCATTCTTTGCAAGCTCGGTCGTCCCATAACGACGAAAAGCTGCATCAACGTCCTCCACCTTTGGGGGATCACTGAGATGCCATTTGGGATCATCCCATATATCGGATAACAGCTCGAGACTCTATGCCTGTTTGCTCATTAATCTTTAGAAGACCATTGAGCCTGATGAAAAGTGGGCACGCTGGAAACTCACCACCCTGCATCATCGGGATAGAGATTCAAGGCATATTTTTCAGGTCACTTGGGCCAATTTACTTGGATGGCCACTCGCTACCGAACCCTGTGATTATCAGATTGTTATTGTCACTCTTCGATGGATCTGAGGAATCTGATTTGACATGCAAGTAGGAAACCCCATATTGGCAAAAGTATGAAACGTCACGACCGACTGCGCACTTTCGGGCCGGATTGGAACTACGATGATGGGTTCAGAAAAACAGGGAGCCATCCATGGATGCGAAGGAACAAAGGCTGACTGTTTCACAGCATGTGCTGATAAGCGATGAGGGGTATCCCCTGCACCTTGCCGTATAGTTTACGTGGTTGGTTTGACTCATGAAAGCTATCCTATCATGTAGTTCTTGCTGTAGCTGAAAGTGGAATTCCTGCATCATCCTTAGGAAATGGTCTACTAGTTGATCTCTTTGTTCTTCTTCATGGAAAGGTCCACCACCCTTCACTGACTGGCAAACCCGCCTTTTGGACCACATGCACCGCTCGATCCTAACTAACTACCTCTAACACTTATTTCTCATTGAATATTAGGATATCAGAGCCAAAACTGATCTTGCAATTCAAAATTCTACACAGAAATATCAATACAAACGTGGCAGATATGGCTGACAAAGTACGTCTCACCCAGCTAGCCACCGACATACAGAAGGCTGTCGATGCATATGATCCCAAGGACATGTCTTCCCACACTAAGATACAGACTGCCCTCGAAAAATTGCAGAGCATGATTCGCCCTCCTGAGATTGTTATGATCGAGCAGCGGTTTCGAGTACGTTCATCTCCCCGCCCCTCCAGACCACTACTGAAGCCTGATTCTCACTCGGGAACGAACTAATCATGGCAAAACGAATAAAGACACTCCAAAATGTTTGCATACTTGCAGCAATCGAAATGGGCCTTTTCAAATCGCTGGGTGATAACCAAGGCAAAAGTCTCACTGCACGCGACTTGGCTGAGATGTCTGGATATGACCAGGTTTTTGTTGGTGAATATACCCCGTATACTAGTCATTGTCCATTATACTAATTATCTGTTTGCTCTTCCAAAGCTCGTGTGATGAGAATGATGACTGCAATTGGCTGGGCAAGTGAAACAGGAAACCAAACCTATACAGCAAATGCCTACACCATCTGCCAGACCCAATCTGGAGCGAAAGGGGGGTTCCTAATTTCGTATGTTCTCCTCCACCTACAACTTTTAACAGAGAATTCTCTTTATGCTAATGGAACGGCCTGGAGGAACGAGATGTTGTTTCCTCTTGCAAGCAAGATGCGGCAATACCTCCAACAGGAAAAACCATGCAACATGAGCGCCACCACCACGCCCCCAGCATACGACTTCGCAATGGGCGAGACAGTCTGGGAAACTCTCAAGAAAAACGTGCAATGGAAAAAGGGCTTCGATGATAGTATGACATATCGCAATAACGTCGTCTCTGTTCCCTGGCACGTCAAATATCCATTCGAACACAGGATTATTCAAGCCACATCATCATCACCACGACAAGCAGGAAAGAACATGGTGATTGTCGACATTGGCGGAAATCAGGGCGTTGATCTCGACCGGTTTGCGAGTAGTTTTCCGGATTTGGAGTGTGATCTTGTTCTGCAGGATTTACCGGATACGTTATCGCAGCTTCGAGAGAAGGGGGCGCGGCTTGATCGGAGGATTAGGATGATGGAGTATGATTTTTTCACTGCGCAGCCTCTACATGGTCTGTCAATCAAATTCTCCCGAATCTCTGCCTAGGTTATAATAAGTTATACTGATTTGTATATACCCCCAGGAGCTGATATATACTACCTCAAATCCGTCCTGCAAGACTGGAACGATACCTCCTCCTTGAAAATCCTATCGAATACCGCGAAAGCAATGACGTCTACCTCTCGCCTACTCATCAATGAAATGGTCTTGTCGGATACAAATGAGTCCTTGCTAAGAGCAGAAATGGATATGTTGATGCTGTTTTTGTGTAATGGTATGGAGCGCACGATGTCTCAGTGGGAAGAGTTGTTGGGCAAGGTTGAGCCGACGTTGAAGATTGTGGGTGTTTGGAATGTTGAGAGGGATGAGCAGAGTGTTATTCAGGTTTGTCTAGTAGAGTAGTTTCGACAATTGTCCTTCTTTTTCGATGGGTTATTGGAGATTACGATGGTAGGGTTCGTGTAGTTGTCACATGCCAGATGGTAGTTGTATAAGTTCGGATTGTGATGGCAATAATGAACTAGAAGGTTCATTCTAGTTGAAAATAGCAGTGCTTATAACTTCGCAGCTGGACCTCTCCATACAAACTTTGCCAGTTCATCTCTTGCAGCCCTCATCCTCTTCAGCACTTCATCATTAGGCAAATCCAACAGATCGTCAAATCTCTGGCGGACTGCTTCCAAATCACCCAATCTGACGTACCAGACCTCTGACTGCCTTTTTCCAACAACAGAAGCCCCCAGCTCCAAACAAGCCTCAGCCCAGAGCTTCATAACATGCTGACTTTGCGGCAATGCAGGTATAACCACATTCCAAACATGCGGCATGAACTCGTACCCCACAAACTTAACTGACACATCAGATGCCCTAATATTCCTAACTAGGAACTTGATTCCATCCGAATACGTTCCTTGGCCGCACGCAATCCACATTGGCGGCATACCTCGCCAATCAGCCCATGTTGACGGGTCAACGAATGAATGACATATAGCTGAGTTATCGCAGTGCAGGTCACCTCGGGGAGGATTGGACGGCCAGATAGAGTCTGCTGGGAAGTTGGGTTCTAGCCATGGTGCACATTCAGATAACCAGTCGGTTTTCTCGTACTTCTTGACTGACGGCAATGACAATGCGATATCGGCACCGGGACATATGATTGCGCATCCGGCGGGCATGTCGAGGGGTACGTTTCGACCAAAGGAATCCATACGCGGGTTTCCATTGGGATCGGTGCTGTGAAGATATTGAAGAAATTGGAGAATGTCAAGATGGAGGATGCCACCCCCAGATTCACCAACGAGGATCAATTTCTTTGGATCGATAGGCTGATGGAAAGAGCCAGGGGGTGGAGATAGGAGGTA
This sequence comes from Talaromyces verruculosus, assembly GCA_038993655.1. NCBI lineage: Eukaryota > Fungi > Ascomycota > Eurotiomycetes > Eurotiales > Trichocomaceae > Talaromyces > Talaromyces verruculosus. The sequence goes on along the minus strand of JBBVQN010000023.1, from coordinate 328,695 downwards.
AAAATAGGCAGTCAAGACGTCAAGGACGAGAGTAGGCAGAGTGTATTGTGGGACCAGGCGATACTGAAAGGTGAACGCTCGACATCCAGTTTGTTCGCATAGCTTCTTGATCAGGGGTCGTGCACCAGCAGGGCCAGCGCGGCTAATTAGCATGAGTCAGCCTTTGGAATTTCGGAGGAGTTTCATACTTACAACCATGCACCTCCAGAAAGATAGAAAAGAGTCAAATCATTCAGTCGATTTTGCTCAAGGAGATTGAATTTTTCTTGGTCGGTCATATTGACCTGAGAATCTTGCGTCGTCGTGGACGCGTTTCTGACCCCAATCCATTCCCCATCATAGGTAGAACAACCTGCTGGAGGATCGAGCTTCTCTATACCCTCAGCTTTTGATTTGAAGGCATTTCCATACTTTGAGTCTCCGTGATTTCGCTTCCCCTTCAGCTGGACGCGGTTATTTGCACTTTGCTGACCACGATGACCCTTTTAGAGGTCTTTCGCGGAAAGATAGTGCCTGCATGTTTGATATTGGGATCCATGGTGCGCTTTTCCCTGCCTTGCGAAAGGCGAGAACAGCCTTTTTCTGTCCTTGAGGGGTGTCCATTTTGCCCGTGTGCATGTAGCTGGATAGATTCTGCTTTGATATGACTGTTTGTTGAAGAGTAGTTGAAGAGTATGTGAAGTCTCGAGAGTTCAAAAGAAAAGTTGGAGGAAAGACCTTTATATAAAAAAAAAAGCCATACACGTGTCCCCATTCGATGTAGTACAAAGAAGTACCTAGGTATCCTTGATATAGTACAAAGACCTTATCCTCCGAACTCAGCAGGTCTGTTTGTCCTTGGTGAACGCAATGGCTAAGCCAGGCTGAGCATAAAGCAGTACCACTTCGAGCAATATCACCCTGCATATTTTATGTATGTAGATAGGTTTCTGCATATCTTGCTTGTATTAGGATATTCTCAAACATAATGATTGATCTAAGTAGCTGTGGTTCCAAGGTTCTGGTCAAGATTGTAAAAAATATACCATGCACTGCACAAACACATTTTAAAAATATTGTTTACAAGAAATTTGGATAAAGTAACCAAATATAAGAAACATGACATGGCAAAGCTTCCAAGGTTATGATTTCATTGTGAATAGTCTGGCTCCATGTTGAGGTTTATATTAAGAGTGCTTAGGTACATGCCGCAGTCAACTATCTCGTACTTGGTGGAAAGAATTCTGCGTTCGCGGTCACCTATCTTATTTATTTAGAGGAGAAAGCGAGCATTCGTTTCCTGTCCAGGTGCCTAAGAAGCGGTCGACAAGGAAATTTACTCGTCTCATGGAGAAATGCTGGATGCTTGATGACATCTGACACTATTGTGAATGTATAATCACTATGCGTTGAAGCTATTTGAAAACCTGGTGCTGTATCCTTGAAGTTCGCATCAGATCACTTGATTTGATACTATCTTATTCATGAAATCGTAAACAAGTCGATAGTGAGGTATATGTCCTGCACCCGAAATGCTTGCGTATATTTCTTATCTGCACATGTGGAATTAAGGAGTATCACTAAACTCGAATTTCAATGTTGGTCCTCGAACTGCTACCTAGGTAGTATCAATTATAAGTGTATGTTAATAATCAAATCTCTATCATACAATCATCCACGGATATCATCTATGTAAAACACTTTATGGTCATAACTCATAACTCATCAAGCCTCAATGCAATCATCGTTTAGCAAACTCCTTCTTCAATAACCACTTTCCCCTGCCATTCCGCCCCCCTTTCTCCAAACTAGCAACCGTCTTCAGCGTCTCCTTAAACTCAGCCGATCGTTGAGGCGTCGTACAAAACCGATTGAAATGATCAATCAGCATTTGGGTATACGCCGACCCTCCCTGCGCGATCATGTAATCACGGATCATGGTCATGAAATTTGGACGACCCCCGCCTCCGGGGACGGGGCTGTCGCGGGGACTGTTGGTTCGACTTCGGGCCGCCCCGGTACGGTTGGCTAGATTGGCGAGAATACTGGCTGAAGAAGGTCCTGCGCCGGCTCCACGCGCGATACTGGCTGCTCCGCCGAATGCTGAGTGAGGTCGTTCTTCTGGTCGGCCAGCTATACCGAATTGGCCCGTCCAGGTTGGAGTGCCTACGGGAACTTGGCGGGCGGCTTGTTCGGCTTCGCGGAGTTTCTCGGCTGCTTCTGCGGCGAGGCGTTTGGCTTCGGCTTCGATGATGCTTTTGTCGGGAGCGATGATCTTTTTGCCGTTGACAATGCGGTCGTGTTCGAGCGCGGAGTGGACGCCTGGTTGGGCAAAGATGGTTTCCATAAGACGTGCTTCGGATTTGGGGGCTGCATTTTCTTCGCCATTGGCTTCAGCTTCATCGGCATCGTCGTGGAAGTGTTCGACTGCCGCGATGCCTTCAACTTTTTGAATTTCTTTTTCGTCGTTCTGCGGCGGTTGCTCCGGTTTGATCTTGTCCTTTGATTCATCTGTTGCTTGGTATGTGACTTCCGTTTTGAACATGCTGCTAGTCTCGGTTTGACCTTCTTCTCCTAGCGAAAAAAGATCGTGTAGATTGCTCATCTCAAACGTCTGCCGCTGTTTTGGATCTTTCAAAACCTTGTTCGTCAGGAACTGTTTGAAAATCTGTCGATGATAGATCTTCTCTTCAATCGTTCCGGCTGTCATTAGACGATAAATGGTGACCTCCCTCTTCTGACCTAACCGCCACGCTCTTTCACGGGCTTGCATGTCAGTCGACGGATTCCAATCTGGATCGTAGATAATGACTCGATCAGCGCCAGTCAGATTCACACCTAGTCCCCCTACTTTGGTAGTGAGTAAAAAGACATGTATATCCGGTGAGTTGTTGAACTCATCAACGAGAAGCTGGCGCCGATGAATCGGAGTCTCGCCATCCATTCTTCGATAGTTGAAACCAGATAATATATTCACGAATTTCTCTAGAATGTTGAGCATGATGCGATGCTGAGCGAACAACAATGTCTTGTGTCCAGTATCCTTCCACAGTTCTAGAAGCGCTTTCACTACTTGCATTTTTCCGGATTTGGAAGGATCACCATAGCCAGTCGTTGCAGAGAAAAGTTTGTGTGTGACAAGATCTGGGTGATTGCAGATCTTACGCAGCATATCAACTCCGTACAGAACCTGTCTTCGCCCAGCAAGAATCGAGTTACATTCTTGTGAGTTCAGAAACTGCTCGTAGGCCTTTCTCTGAAGTGGAGAGAGTTTGCAGAACAGCACCTGCTCGCTCTTTTTTGGCAGGTCGGAAGCCACATCCACCTTGAATCGTTGTAAAAGGTACGGGCTGATGGCATCTTTCAATGTTTCTGCACACCGCGCTGCAGTCTGGACTTGCAAGTTACTTGCATTTGCATAACCGCCTTGACGAATAGGAAACTCGAACTGATTCCGAAAGTCGACCAGAGTTCCCAAACGCATGGGGAAAACAAAGTCAAAGAGCGACCACAGCTCGGAGAGGTTGTTTTGCATCGGAGTACCGGACAGAATCAGGCGATGAGGAGTACGCAATTCTTTGCAGTGAATCGTAATCGAAGTATTAGGATTGCGGATCTTGTGCCCTTCGTCAAGAATAGCACAGTCCCAATCAACAGGAATCAATACAGGAGCATATGTCTGCAACCCAGAATACGTCGTGACCAAGACATGCCCTTCTTCAACTACTCTCTGCACAATCTTCTTCGCCGTTTTCTGAGCCTTGGTCATCGTATAAGGTCGATTTGGGTCCCACATTTCATCGTTTAGAGCGTTCTCCCGATTGCTTTCGCTTCGAACATTGATCATGCCACTTCCCGATGTATGCAAAATAGAGACTCGAAAAGGTGGCCACCATCGATGAAACTCAGTCACCCACTGCTTCATCACAGTGGCAGGAGCAACTACAATCACCGGTTTAGTCAACTTTCCGCTATGGTGAAGACCAGCTAGAAAAGATATGACCTGTATAGTCTTTCCCAGACCCATCTCATCACCAATGATGCCCCCAACTTGCTGCTGGTAGAGCTCCCAGAGCCACTGCACACCAGTCTTTTGATAGTCAAAGAGGATGGGGAATATATCACCGGGTACACGATAGCCTCCGTCATATTCGGCATCGGGAACCGTCGGATGAGGTAGCAGCCATTCTTCCACAGAACTCCTTTCTGTGAGGTCCATCTGTTCAGATTCTTCCGTTTTGATTTCTGAATCTGCTACTCGCTTTCGAGCGGCCGCTCGACGACGCATCCAGCGCTTCAATCGAGCTTGATAAAACTCTTCGTCGCCGTCGTCTAATCCTCGAAGATCTTCTACGTCATCTTTATCGGACCTTTTACTAGTCCGCTTCTGGCGGACTTCTGCAGGCGTAGGATCAAACTCGTCCGTTGAGGATGACAAGTAGTCACTTTCCACATAGCTATCATCTTCTACCTCGGTGTCAACCTTTCGTGTTCGTTTGATGCCTTTTTGGCGATGATCCTGTGTTGTCCTTTTCCTTTTCCGTGGTTTATCCGAATCAGATATAGCATCAGAAGTTATCTCACTGAAGTCACTTATGTCGATACCTGGAATTCGCAAGTTGCGATGAGAAACTGCAGTTCTTCGGGAGGCATCCTGCAAAGCTTCGGCTTCGTCGCGCTCATCTTCAGCATCTATCAGAGCATCATGTAGGCTGGCTAATGGTCCCTCCTTTGGCCCGGTTCCCATCTTTGAAAAAGGCGTGATTTTTCCGGTTCGAATAAGGTACTCTCGTCGAGATTCGTTTGGCAGTCGTCCGGATTCAACATTCGCGTCGACATCCTTCTCTTCATGGCGATTATCAATGCGTTCTTGTATCTCTTTCAAATCGTTTTCAAGCGAGGATAGCTGATCTTGTGCCTTTGCGATGTCCGATTCGATGCGCACTCTTTGAGCAGGTCCGAGTCGTTGCTCCAAACGGTGGTAGAGCTTCAAAATCTGGTCCTCTATTTTTCTATTGAAAGTCAATTTTATTGAAGAGCGTAGCTCGGCTTTCAATGCTTACAGCTTCTCTTTTGTTGTGCGTTCAATCCGTTTCTGATCTCGCTCGTCGGCTTGCTCAATAAGGAGCTGGTCGGCCTGCGCATTTACTATTGATTAGACAAATATTTTCTTTAGAGCAAAAGGTAAAATGTTAATACCTGACGGCCGAGCTCCCTTTCGAGATCATCTTGATTTCGAACATTTGCCTCTAGTTCGCGAAGCTTTGCGGTCTCATCGGTCAATGATGTGTCAGGCGTTGGATCAGGAGCATCAGACTGCATAACGGCAGATTTATCTGTGAGGTAAGAATCTATGCAAGTTGCTCAAGGTCTTGCCACGTTCGGTGGACGAGCAAAAGCAACTACAGCAACATGCGCAAAGCAATCATGACCGAGAGGAGCTTGGCATCAGCTATCATTCAAATAATGTTGGGTTGCCCTTGAATAAAAGAATCAAAATCAATATCCAAAATTATTCTCAGTTCACCGACCCAGTCTCATTGCATAGTAAGCTGAGAATAAGAGTGTAACAATGAAAAGTAGCAAGTGCTTGTAAATGTCCGCGATGAACAATGACATCGATGCAGAATGAGCGGCAAAATAGTGTGGCGTCGATCACCGCCTCCGCTGCAGCCTGCGGTTGCCTTACGATGAGTCAAGCCAGGCATCCAGGCATCGATCTAGCATTTCTTACTCCACCAATGATTCGCAATTTCTCTCCGCTTTCAATGTTATTTTTCTCCCTGTACGGATACTCGACTAATTGACTCTGACCAGTGCAATGCAAGACAAAACAGACAGTGCGTGGCATTTACTACAAGCGGCTCTGTAACTCTACTTGTGTCGCCATGTGGAACAGCGCCAAATACCGAGTCTCAAGTTGCAAGCACTATTTGCTTGTGGGCTAGCTGTTGGCAGTATAGTTATCAACCCGTGGCAGGGAGAGCTCTTACAAGCTTACAGCCAGTCCAATTCGATACGCATAATAGATATTGTCCCCATTGCTATCTGTCTGTACATGTGCACTTCCGATGCTTGGTTACCTTGAGCAGTCATGTCATGGCGAGAAGGGAGGATCAGTGGATGTGGATTGAATGAAGCGATCGTAGCAATACTCTGTGGAATATGGGTGATACACATCCAATAATCAGCAATAATGGCTCGAAAAAGTAATCCGAAGGAAGGAAGGAGCTGTCAATCCGGGTTGCTCTTTCCCTCTCGGACTCCCTCCCGCCCAACCCCAACCTCTCTCCTCCACCACGATTGCTCCCCTCTTCTCTCGCTGCATCTTCTCTGCAGCCTCCTTTTTCCTTTCTCTTACTTCTCCGCCATTGAGAGTCATAGTTTATTCCCCATCCCATAAACATAGTGTTCTTATTCACTGCAGAGTCCAGACACTTCATTCCATCGTCGTTATCCGTTCAGGCTGAAAAGTGAGAGCCAAATCGACCCTAGTCGCAGCCGATCCTCAGTCAGGGCTAGCTTCGATTGAGTCTAGCCTGTCAGCTCCCGTGCTTGTGCTGTACCAGTCATTTCCACCCAGCTGGCCGCCCAACGACAATCGGATACTCTACTTAGGTTTGGTTCATACAACGACCTTTGTCCTCGTCAACTCCTCCTTGCACAACCATCTCGGACAAATTGGTGCTCGGCTTTCTTCTTCAGCCTCCCTCGTGCGACGGCTATCACTAGAGGGTTCTGGATGATGAATAGCTGCGCCTCTTTATAACAACAAGTCACCCATTCTACGCGTCACCCGCTGCTCGCTTGCGTCAGACGCCGTACCCCCGCCGTTCTGCTCTACGTCGCCTGTACAGTCCGCCAACAGTGTGAGAGTCTCGGTGACGTGCCTGCGTACCCAACCCGGCACCCATTACACACTGATTAAGCGCCGCCGTCAATCCAAATAATTGAAAGACATTTCTCGCGCCAACTACTTTTGTTAACCCGGTATTTCACTCCCTCCGCATGACAGTGAGTTTGACGCCGAGCGCCACGCCATGGACTCTCAGTGGCAGTCTTACGGGGATCTCTCGTCGGGTCACCCAGCTCATCATGATAACTCGACAAGTCAGAATCCCTATCGATTGAACACAAAATACAACGGCCAGCAACAAGCTCAAGCACCGGCGGGATATACTTATGAAAGCTACCAGTCTCCAATAACCGCCGCGCAAGCCTCGAGTGCAGGCTCCAACTCCAAGTCAGTGTCGATGGCTTCATCTCCAGCGGCAACGCCTCATACGCGTGACTACTTTACCGATGCCGATACGCCCATGGAGGATGCCGATCCTTACAATCGTGCTAAGTATTCGTCAAGATTGAATCACAGTACACGTCCGTCGTCGCAGTACATGCCGACCGAAGAATCGTCCGCGGCGCGTCGATACTCGCCTATGAATATATTGTCGCCAGCTCTGCCATACTCGTCGAGTCCCACAAAGTCAAGCCAAAATCCATTCAACGCGCCGCCTTCTGGGCCAAGTAGTTCTCGCCAGTCTCCCACGAGAAATAGTGTTTATACCTCACCCCCGCACGGATACCAATCACCACCAGGTCGGTCTTCTCTCTAGCAATCGCCTAGTTGCGATTCTATTTCATAACTAACATCTTCTTGTATAGGCTCACGTGTTCCTCGATTGCCAGTTCTGCAATCGACCGATATGAGTCCCGAGCAGTATTTCCCATCATCTGCGTCGTCACAATTGAGCGCTCCATTTGGCTCCGAGTTGAAGTCACCAGCCACAAGTCAACAAAACAACCACAAACCTCCTGGTCGCGGCCCGATCCCCAAATTCTCCAGCATCAAGTCGATGCATGAAATCAAGCCCAGGGTTAACACGCAGCCGCCTTTTCGACGAGCTAATCCTGAAGGAGGTTTCATCAGCGTAAGTGATGCATATACACAAGTGTACATGAAACTAATTCCAGTCGTTAGCCATTGCAAGCACTTACAACGCACCTGCCGGCTACATATCGCATATGCAACCCGACGTTCAAATACGAGTCCTCCCGCAATCCACGTCGTGTGCTTACAAAGCCCAGCAAAGGTGTCAAGAACGATGGGTTTGATAATGAAGATAGCGATTATATACTATATGTCAATGACATTCTAGGCAGTGAAGAAGGAGGTCACAAGTATGATATCCCGTCTTATCCATTGGTGATATCCGCTAACTTGACCAAGCAACCGATACCTGATTCTTGATGTACTGGGCCAAGGTACTTTTGGACAAGTAGTGAAGTGCCAGAACCTCAAAACCCAGGAAGTTGTGGCCGTGAAGGTGGTAAAGAATAAAACGGCCTACTTCAACCAGAGTATGATGGAGGTGTCTGTCCTTGACCTTGTATGTCTTTCCTTTTTCTCCGCAATATTACTCTGGCTAACCGTTTATAGCTCAACAAGAAGTATGACAAGAACGACGACCACCATCTCCTTCGACTCAAAGATACTTTCCTACATCGACAACATCTATGCTTAGTCTTTGAATTGTTGAGTGTGAACTTGTACGAGCTTATCAAACAGAATCAATTCCGCGGGCTGAGCACAACTCTCGTGCGAGTATTCGCACAGCAATTACTCAATGGTCTGAGCCTTCTAAACAAGGCTCGCTTGATTCATTGCGATTTAAAACCAGAAAACATCTTGCTCAAAAAGTGAGTTAGTCGACGAGGGACAACGACGTGGCTGAAGCTAACAAGAACCGCAATAAAGTCTAGAAAGTCCTATTATCAAGATCATCGACTTCGGTTCCGCATGTGATGAACGACAAACGGTATACACCTATATTCAGTCCCGATTCTACCGTTCACCTGAAGTCCTTCTGGGTTTGCCGTATTCATCGGCAATTGATATGTGGTCTTTGGGTTGTATCGTGGTCGAGCTTTTCCTCGGTCTACCGCTTTTCCCAGGATCGTCCGAATATAACCAAGTGGCTCGCATTACAGAGATGCTGGGCCTGCCTCCTACATGGATGCTGGAGATGGGCAAACAATCAGGGGAGTTCTTTGAGAAGACACAAGATGAATTCGGCCGGAAGTCGTGGCGACTCAAGAGTATGGAACAATATTCCCGCGAGCACAACACCAAGGAACAACCTAGCAAAAAGTACTTTCAGGCAAACACACTGGAGGAAATCATTCGCAGCTATGCCATGCCGAGGAAGAACATGAAGCAGTCAGAGATTGAAAGAGGTAAGATTTTGCATTGACGATGAGATACGGTGATCATACTAAAAACATACAGAGGTCAATAACCGTGTCGCATTCATTGATTTCGTGCGCGGCCTCCTACAAATCAATCCGCTAGAGCGATGGTCTCCCCAACAGGCCAAGCTGCATCCCTTCATCACGCAGCAGAAATTCACTGGTCCTTTTGTACCTCCAATGAATCTGAAGTTCTCAGCACTCAACAAGAGCATTGCTCCCGGCATACAGCAACAGCAACAAGCAGAAGCTGCAAGCAAACAGAGAGCCGCGCAGGCAGCTCAAGCGGCTCAGGCTCAGGCTCAGTCTGCCGCACAATCAGCCTACGCCATGCAAATGGGACAATATCATCAACCATCGCATAACCAAGCACCACCCGTTTACAACGGAATGTACACTCCTCATCAGCAAGGCGCACCGCCACCTTATCCTGCTCAACCGCCAGGATATGGGCACCAAATGGGCATGATGCAAGGACAAATGCAACCACAGTACGCGCCTTCGCAAAGTCTTTATGCACAGGCAACTACCAGGGCTGGGAGGCAGCGGGCAACTACCCTTGATCCACAACAGGGGGGAATTCCCCCTACCATACAACGTGTGGCTAGTCATCTCGATCCTAATGCGCCAATCAGGTTGCAGCCAAGTCCTGCGTACTATCCTCCTCCACCAGACGGCTATGCCGAGTCTGCTGCAAACTCTCGGCGCCGTGGAAGCCGAGCAGGTGCCGGTCATCGCAACAGGGACTTTATTCGCACTCTTGAAGACGGTGCTCTTGGTGATGGCTTCATGGGACAATCACAGTGGCATTAGTCGGTTTCTTCTTTTATCTGGTTACGTTGGAGCTTGCTTTCATAGGCATGACATGGTGTAGGCTCACTAACGTACCACGATTTCTACGAGAGTTGCTCGAGACATTGGGAGTTGTAAGCGCTTGTTTGAGATTGGTATAAGAGTGATCCACGTCGACGTACATCTGTTATGTCGGTTTACGTACTTCCCGCTCTGCTCATGGGTCGATATTGGTCCTGAGATCAATCTCTTGACTTGATACTTGGGTTGCCGTCTCCTATTAAGACCAGTATAAGACCACCTTGACCTGTTCCACACGCTCTTATACATTTCCTAAAGAGCGACGGACACATGTTGGTCGAATCCATTTCAGCACCACGATCAATATCGAAAGCATACTCTCAGCCCGCCTCCTGATTGTTGCTTCCATCACTCGTGGAAAGACTCACTATCATTAGGGCATTTATGGGTTGTTTTGGCATAGCGCCGGCGCAAGTTTTGGGAAGACTGTTTCGTATTCCTACGCATTGACGTTTTCGATTGTGATAACCATGAATTGTTACGTTTTGATGATAACTCTGCTTTTCATGGCTTTGCGAATTTCGAAAAACCGATTGAGAGCGCGTTACAAGTATATAGTTTGTTTTTTATGTTATAGTCTTGTAGTTTATACAGAATAGCCAGCCAAATATACCTTATATTCAACCATAAACTATGGATCTATCAAATTATCAGAACAGCAGAGCCGGATTATGCGCCAGCGTCAACAGCGTCTGGAGAAAAGTCTTGGCACATTGCCTGATTGGGTTAAGCGACCCCTCGCTTAAATTTTGTATCGCCGCCTTTGCAACTCATCCCACTGCGGGCTTAGACAGGGAAACGCCTGATTCGCAGCGAATTCCTTCCATCATCAAGGGCGATATCATCGTGATCTGCCTAACAAGACCTTTCGCTCCGGGGAGCCGTTAAAGGTCATAACAACGTTTTCTTGTCTTTTCATCGAACAAAAGCGCAACAACCCGCCAACATGTCTCGTTTCTTCCACGGTGGCGGCAGCGACAGCGACACCAGCTCCTCCGACGAGGAAGAGCTCTACTCCGATCACGAGGAGGAGGAACAGTCCGAGGAGGAAGAGTCCAGCGAAGAAGATTACTCCGAGGAAGAGGAATCTGAGGAAGAGTCTAGCGAAGATGAGGATCGACCCAAAAAGACCGGTGCGAATATTTTCTTGAAAGATGAGGGCGAGGATAGTGAAGTCAGTGAGGATGAGGATAGAGTGACGGTTGTCAAGAGTGCGAAGGATAAGAGGCTTGAGGAGTTGGAGAGCACTGTTAAGCTTATTGAGAATGCTGAGAAGATTGGTGACTGGGCTGTTATTTCGACTGGTGAGTGGACTTTTTTGATGTCTAATGTTATGGCGCTGACTGTTTTTTGCAGAGTTCGATAAGCTCAACCGACAGCAAATCAAAATTACACAGTCGGGGCCTACGCCAAAGGTTTATATCAAGGCCATCGCAGATCTCGAGGATTACATGAATGAGACTATTGCGAAGCAAAAAGACACCGGAAAGAAGATGAACGCCAGCAACACCAAGGGTCTTAACGCAGTCCGACAACGTATCAAGAAGAACAACAAGGACTTCCAGGTCGAGATCGACAAGTATCGCGATGACAAGGACGGCTATATGGAGGCAGTCGAAGCCGAGGAGGTCAAGATCGAAAAACCAACCCGAATTCGTGTCACACCAACCCTCGATGCGCTCAGCATCGCTGACGAGGAGGGTTTCTCAACCGTTGGCCGCGGCGGCAAGACCTTGCAATATACCCCCGAAAGCATCCTCAAACATTTGCGTATCATTGTCGAATCTCGAGGAAAGAAGAACACCGATCGTTTGGAGCAGATACGCACCATGGAGAAGCTGCTCGAAGTCGCTCAGACTCCTTACCAACAGATTCGCGTCTACCTCACTCTTATTGCCACTCGTTTCGATCTCACATCAACATCTACCGCCACCCACATGAGCCCCGAGCAATGGAAATCTGCCGAGACCGAGTTCTCCAAGCTCCTTGCCGTTCTTGAAGCAAACCGCAACCACATCGTTACAGAGGGTGCTGAGGAGTGGGAGGATGATGACAAGCTGCCTACGATCGCTGAGGGAGAGGTTCTGCGCGTACCTGGAAGCATTGTGTCGTTCGTTGAGCGCCTTGACGACGAGCTCACTCGATCACTTCAGCACATCGACCCTCACACTGCTGAATATATTGAGCGACTTGGCGATGAGCAGGCATTGTACACCGCTCTCCTCCGCTCACAGTTGTACATTGAGGAACTCGGCAAGACCGACAAGAGCGAGCCCAGACAGGACAGCCTTAACCGGGTTGTTATCAGGAGGTTGGAACACGTATACTTCAAGCCTTCTCAGGTTGTTTCTATCCTGGAAGATGCTACCTGGAAGGCCATCCCACCCACATTGGAGTCGACCATCACTCCTCGTGCATCGACTTCTGATGTGCCTGCCCTCGTTCAGACTCTCTGCAACTACCTCTTCAAGTACAGCGATGGCATCATCCGGGCTCGCGCTATGCTTTGCCAGATTTATTTCCTTGCTCTTCACGAGAACTACTACCGCGCTCGTGATCTTATGCTCATGTCTCACTTGTCAGAGAACATTGCCAACTTTGACGTCAGCACACAGATCCTCTTCAACAGGACGCTCGTCCAGATCGGTCTCTGCGCTTTCCGCGCCGGTTTGATCTACGAGGCCCAAAACACGCTTTCTGATATCTGCGGTAGCGGCCGTCAGAAAGAGCTCCTTGCACAGGGTATCATTCTTCAGAGATACTCCACTGTCTCACCAGAGCAGGAGAAACTTGAGCGCCAACGTCAACTGCCATTCCACATGCACATCAACTTGGAGCTTTTGGAGTGCATCTACCTCACATCCAGCATGTTCCTGGAAGTCCCCCTTATGGCACAGACATCCTCCAGCCCCGAGATGAAGCGACGCGTCATCTCCAAGACCTTCCGCCGCATGCTCGACTACAACGAGCGACAAGTCTTCACAGGTCCTCCCGAAAACACACGAGACGGCGTCATCATGAGCGCCAAATTTTTGGCAGCTGGCGACTGGAAGAAGGCCACCGAGCTCCTGAACTCGATCAAGATCTGGGACCTGATGGCTCAACCCGACAAGATCAAGTCGATGCTAGCCGAACAGATCCAAGAGGAAGGTCTGCGTACCTACCTATTCACCTACGCACCATTCTACGACACCCTCTCCGTCTCCACATTGGCAAATATGTTCGAGCTCTCCGAAAAGAAGATTTCGTCCATCGTCAGCCGCATGATCTCCCACGACGAGCTCGCCGCTGCCCTCGACCAAGTCAACGACGCAATCGTCTTCACCAAGGGCGTCGAGCTCTCGCGTCTGCAATCCCAGATCGTCACTCTGGCCGATAAATCCATGTCCCTGCTTGAAGCCAACGAAAAGACTCTCGAGCAACGCACACAGGGAATGGCAAACGCATTCCAGCGCGAACAGGGACCCGGTGCCCGTGGTGGTCGTGGCGGTGCTCGCGGTGGTGCTCGTGGTGGCGCTCGATTCCCGGGTGGTGGTCAAGGACGACGACCGGGCGGTCAACAATTCGGCGGTGGTGCATTGGGCGGTGCTATCAAGGCATAGATTAGATAACACGTCTTTCCTCTTCTTTTTTTACACGTCTACGTCTACGTCTATGTCGTTCAGACTGATGAATGCCTTTTATTTAATGTAAACATTTCCACACCATGACCTACCTTTCAGCCGCCGTTTTTTTAAAAAGTCCTCATCATCATCACGATGTTCTCATGTCTCTAGTCAATATTCATGTCGGAGTTTTTGCGTTTGACTTGTTCCTTCGATTTAGGTAGAAAAAAGAGAGTTTACCTATTTACATATCATGTCTTTGTTGATGATACATGATTATCAGGACTCTGTGTGGTTTCTTGGTCATGTTGGTGTTTAAATTACATTATCCATGAATCAAATTAATATTTGAATCAATGCGCTGGTGCAGTTGGTGAATATGGGCATTATAGATTAAAATATATAAAAGTATCGGAGAATATGTACAACAACGGCAGCCCATTCGAAACATTAGGTCGCTTAGGTCGTATTCATGTAGGCAAGGACAGTAGTATATAAAACGCTGTCATGTGCCGTGGATCCTCGTTGAAGCACGCTAATAGCGCCTTAAGAGTTATCTCTTAGGTCATAGAGTATCGCAACTTGGCAGTAGGAATTCAGCTTCAGACAGCTCATTGCCATCACATATCCTCATCCAACAAATTCTGAGGAGACCAATATTCATTCTCCTCGCACTGACTATCGAGCCAGACCAATCCGTCCGCTAGTAGATCATCTATGACCGTCTTTGCGCGGGCCTTTTCCCAGTTTAGGTTTGCTTGTAGCATCGAAACGGTAACATAGCCGAGGAGTTGGATTACTTCCAGAACGGTGGCTTGGTCTGAATTGAGTTCTTTGGGTATGGAGCGGATGTATTGTTTGCTGCCGACGTTGATGATGCTGAAGCCAGAGCCGAGGGGTTCGAGGGATTTGACGGCTCGGAGGATGTCATCACTGAATCAGTCACGTTAGCGAATGATGCTTATTGAAGGATTTAGAGGTAAGGCAGCATACTTGGAAACCTCTAACCCTCCACCTATAGCTTTACCTCGCCCGACTTTCTTGCGACATTCTTCCACCCCCAACAAACCCCCATTCTCACCCCTCGTCTCTCGACACAGCTCCACAACCCTCGTCGCAACCTCAAAATAAAAGTCATTCATATCCCCGCCCAATATCTGCGTCCAAAAGCTCCCACCTTCCATCAACCCTTTCCGACCACTACTCCCTTTACCCTTGACATTACTAGCGGCGAGCGGATCAACACCGATCGCATTACACATCCGCGCAAACTCGGCGCGGAAAGTCGGGTTCGATCTAATCTTGGAGGCATGTTCGAGGGCGAACGTGTGGAGTAAGGATTGGAAGACGGAGAGTTGTGTCTGGAGGGAGGAGAGGTGGGTTGAGCGGAGGTTTGCGCCGTGGGTTGCGTAGGACTGGGTTGTTTGGGTGCGGTTGGCGAATGCGCCGAGACCGACGCCTCGACGGGTTGCCATTTTATTTTCAGGTCATATCACATATCAAGGATCTCAAGTTGAAAGATATAATAGGCATGCACAGTAGATGAGCAACAACAAGGAGGCAGCCTGCCGTCATATGCGGGACCGCCGCTAGCCCTAGCCCTAACTCCCGATAAGATAACGCCGGAAGCAATTCGGCCCGAAATCTCTTGTCGACCGATCTATTCCACAAACAGACTAGCACCCACTCCTAACCCACACAAACCATTTTCTCTTCAACCTCGAACTTTTTCTCTTTCCCCTTCGACTTGTCCAACCGCCAACAATCGACAACCATCGACCCCCGACACAATTCGAAATGGCTGCCACCACGTACGATTCCCCTTGACTTGCAAGCTGATTAGCAAGATGCTTCAGTTATAGTCGTCCTATATTCTCGCTGGAGTTGCTGTTGCGACATGCTCAGCGCCAGCTCGATTAGTCCCGGTTGCTATTGTTGGGTCTGGTGATTTTCGAATTGGCAGACTTAAGAATAGCGAGGGGTATTGGGGCTGAAGAAGAAAGCATGGCTTGTCTTCTCCCTAAAAATAATTGTCACTGGCTTGTATGGCGATTCGTCGCACTACTGAGCGTTTGACAGAGTCGTTTCCTGAGCGTTAGCTTAGGGTTTTGTTGGCTGAGGCCTTGTTGGAGTTCATTCTAGTACCTGCGAAATTTGCCTACCTGTAGAATGGAGACAAATAGTAGTATGGAACGATTGAATCGCCCTCCTCACCGACTAAAGACATTTCGTCGAGTTTCTTCCGCCCCAGTCAGAGAATGTGGCACTATGCTGCAGTTCTTTCTACTCGGCGATTTTTATTTTCCGTCGGACAGACTATACTGACCTTGCATGTGAACAGTGTTCCTACCCAGGACCAGGTCCTTGTGCCTGAGACCCTCCTCAAGAAGCGTAAGAGCCAGGAGGCTGCCCGCGCCGCTCGCCGCGAAGAGGCCGAGAAGAGAAAGCAGGTTAGTTAATTACTGGTGCTGGACATCAAAGGGATATATTGGTTGGATGATTATAACAACCACACCGCGACTAGACCAAGGTCGATGCTGTCGCTTTGTTAACCATCTTTCGGGACTGACAATCATATATCCCTTTGGTGTATGTACATTACTTGACTTTTCAGTTATGCTGACAGTTGTATTCAAGGCCAACAAGGAGAAGCGTGGTGTCATCTTCAAGCGTGCCGAGTCCTACGTCAAGGAGTACCGCGATGCAGAGCGCGAGAAGATTCGCCTTGCTCGCGAGAGCCGCAAGGCCGGTACCTTCTACGTTCCTGAGGAGCCCAAGTTGGTCTTTGTCATCCGTATCAAGGGGTATGTCTATCAATCTATACAATATGCCTCAAATACTAATGCTTTGCAGTATCAACAAGATTGCTCCCAAGCCCCGCAAGATCCTGCAGTTGTTGCGTCTCCTCCAGATCAACAACGGTGTCTTTGTCCGCTTGAACAAGGCTACCGCCGAGATGCTCACCATCATCAACCCCTACATCGCCTACGGTTACCCCAACCTCAAGACCGTCCGTGAGCTCGTCTACAAGCGCGGTTACGGCAAGGTCAACGGCCAGCGCCTCCCCCTCTCCGACAACCAGATCATCGAAGAGAACCTCGGCAAGTACGGTATCGTCTGCATTGAGGATCTCATCCACGAGATCTACACCGTCGGCCCCAACTTCAAGCAAGCCTCCAACTTCCTCTGGCCCTTCAAGCTCTCCAACCCTAACGGTGGTTTCCACTCTCGCAAGTTCAACCACTTCATTGAGGGTGGTGACACTGGTAACCGCGAGGACAACATCAACGCCCTCGTTCGCCAGATGAACTAAAAGTTTCTTTCGTTACGGGATGTCTTTCACATGGGTTGCTGGGTTTGTTGGGACTGCATTTTATTAGCGTTTATGATTGTCGATTCATAGGTAGTTTAGTCTATCAAGGTTAATCCGGACCACATTCAATCAACCCATATATCCTAGCTTTTTCTCTATCGATGTATTCACAAAGTCGACGACTTGGACGGACACTATATACGAATCACCTCCCGAACCCTCCTATTCCTATTCACAACCAATCGCAACTGTCTATCCCGCCATTCCGTCTGCGTATCCGTGCTGTCGTCTGTCGGCCGAAAGACGCCATTGCGCAAAGTTTCAGTGAACAGTTCATACGAGGGGTAATCTAATACCAAAAGAAAAAAAAAAAAAAAAAATAGAGAGATCAGTCGCGATCGTGCTAGTCGAGCATTTATTGTGAGAGAAACGTACATCCGTCAACGAAGTGATTGACTTGTTCTTCGGTCATGCCTGTGCCTTTTGCGGCAATCAAAGTTCGCTCTTGTTCTTGTCGCCAGTCATAGACGAAGCGCGAGTTTTGCGCGTCACTAGTTAATAAAACGTCAGAACATCTCAAAAAGCAAGTGTAGTTAGTATAGGCAGTAGACATACATATGTATAAACGCATCGAGATGACTATCAATTTTCAAAGTCAGCACCTCAATCCCCTCTATGTATAGAGTAGCAGACGGTGACGATAACTCACTTCGTCAAAACATCGTACTCCCTCAACGCATCATTAATAGCCTTCACATCCTCAAGCTTGACGTATCCCAACCTCCCCTCATACTTTCCCGTCGGGTCGTTTCTCTGTCTCACCGCATCCTCCCATTTCTGTTTGAGGATCTCATCATCCAAGGGCCTGAACCCAACGCACCATCCCTCAAAAATGACCGCTTTTATTTTCTCTTCGCCTTCTGTGTTGACGACCTCCCATGAGGATTCAGGAACGCGATCCCCTTGCCCAGCGAACGCGGATTTATCGTATTGCGGAATCGCGGTGGGAAGGTTTGCGCGCAGAGATTCGAAAACCTTTTTGCCGAGAGATAAATCGTGTGTGGAGGGTTGACCGCGATGCTGGATTAGGGAGTTATCCGGGTGCGAGTTTGCGAGCGCGACTTGGTCGGCGTGAGTAAGGTAGATGTCGTCTAGGGAGAGGGTGACGGTGGGGAGGGAATAGGGTGGTGATTTGAGGAGTTTTTGGAGTGTTGATACCTTCGATGTCGTCAGTTTCTCACATTCGTGCTATATGTAGGCTAGAGGGAGGGGTAAGGATACGAGAACAGTCTTCCCAACACCCTGCACGCCATTCAATCCGAGAAAGAACGGCGGCGCATTGGGATCGTTCGCATAACGGGCTTGATGCTGCTTCAACCGTTCAACGAGGAAGGGGATGCAATGCTCGGATTTGTCGTCGAATATTTCCGGCATTTTCTTTTTCCAGTGCTTCGAAATGTGTACGTCAATTGATCAACCAATTGAGTGTACCAGTTGACATCGTGAACGTTGAGGAAAACATTTATCAGTCGGACTCCCGGCCGATATACTTCCCCACCGGATGATAGTTCTGCCTGGTGCTTCCCAATGTGGAGAGGAGTTTATCCAGCGCTTTGGAACAAAGCTCTACCATTTTGTGCAGGCCTTGGAGCTCTAGGAAAGTTTTTGGTAACGTACTCGGAGTGTTTTCATTTAGTTGCAGACATCTGGAGCTGGGGCAACATTTGAAGGTAATGTAGGGAGGGAGCTATGTACTCCGTACTCGCAGTATATATTTCGCATCCCCAGCTTCGTCAAACACATTTCCCTTGAAATAGGTACAAGGGCTGGCTGCTTTATGAACATAAAATCAACACATAATCTTCATAACCTGAACATACTGTTATTTAATTCCGTAGCGACAAGCAAACCTAGGTATCCCCGAGATGGTGTTCGGCATGTCGTTGTGTTGTCTCTCGGCAGTCGATACCGGAATATGGGGAACCTCCATGGAGTGCCTGGCCAAGCAGCCGAGCTAGTAGTACATTTACCGTTCTTTTATTTTATGAACTGTTGGGATGCGATGGCTATGAGCTGGTGTCATCGAATATGTGATTCGGATTGGTTGGACGTTGATAAATAGGATACGTACGTACCTACCTAGTGTTTGGTCTTGTAGTCCTACGTGGGACTGGTTAGTAGAAAGTGGAGTGACAAGGATTAGATCTCCGTCTGGCATATACAGGATATAATTCAGGCTGGTTGCAGCTTTCATGTGCAGATGATCCTTCGAAATAATAGCAGTCGTTGTGTATTAATTGTAGTGAGTGTAGGAAAAGAAGAAAGCATGTGAAGGCACTCTAGGAGTAGGAGTGATGTCAGCAGTTACTCCGACGGAGAAGTGGGCCACCGAGGCAGGCGGGCTGCTCCCTCATTCGCTGAGCCCCGGAGCCGAGGTTCGTCTGACTGCTCGGATGCCCGCCGGCATATTCATGTTCATGTAACCTCACTCTTCTTCTTCTTCTTCTTCTTCAACTTCTGCTTTATATTTGCACTGCTGTCTCTGTCACCTATCTCCTTCACTCATCTCTGTATTACTACTTTATCACCTTTGCATCGTGTCAACAGAGTTGTTTAATCAGCTTACTGACACAACACGTTCGGCTGCCCACACCGACCACACTCTCATCACATAATGTCCGAACTACGATATGACGGCCAGACCGTCGTGGTCACTGGCGCCGGTGGTGGCTTGGGCAAGGCATACTGTTTGTTCTTTGGCTCGAGAGGTGCCAACGTCGTCGTCAACGATCTCGGCGGTTCTCACAAAGGCGAGGGCACCTCGACACGGGTGCGTTCATGACCTCCGACTGTGAAATTAATTGAAGACACTGACGAATGCAGGCCGCTGATGTCGTCGTCGAAGAAATCCGCAAGGCCGGCGGAAAGGCCGTCGCAAACTACGACAGCGTGGAGAACGGAGAGGCCATTATCGACACAGCCATCAAGAACTTTGGCCGCATCGATATTCTGATCAACAATGCCGGTATTCTGCGCGATATTTCATTCAAGAATATGCAAGACAAGGATTGGGATTTGATCAACACAGTTCACATCTACGGTGCATACAAGGTATGCCTTTTCTCTTATGCCTCGAGTTTGACATCCTGCTCACAGTTGTAGTGTGCACGTGCTGCATGGCCTCACTTTAGGAAACAAAAATACGGTCGGGTTATCAACACTGCTTCGGCCGCTGGTTTGTTTGGCAACTTTGGTCAGGCCAACTACTCCGGTAAGCTACCTCTGCATTGAACTGCAAACACATACTGACAGAACAGCTGCCAAACTGAGTCAGGTCGGTTTCACCGAAACCCTCGCCAAAGAGGGTGCCAAATATAACATTATTGCCAACGTCATTGCACCTATTGGTAAGTCTGAATACGATCGTCTTTGAGAAAAGCTAACGATTGCAGCCGCCAGCCGAATGACTGCCACCGTTATGCCCCCCGAGATCCTCGAGCACTTCAAACCCGAATGGGTCGTTCCTCTCGTCGCAGTTCTCACACACTCCTCCAACACCACCGAATCTGGAGGCATCTTTGAGGTTGGCGGTGGTAGCATGGCCAAGTATCGATGGGAACGTGCCAAGGGAGCTCTGTTGAAGACCGACTCTACCCTCACTCCCCAAGCCATCCTCGCCAAGTGGGACGACGTGAAGGATTTCTCCAAGCCCAGCTACCCCTCTGGCCCTGCCGACTTTATGGCTTTGTTGGAGGAAGCCCAGAAACTTCCTGCCAACCCATCTGCTCCTGATCTGAACTTTAACGGCCGCGTGGCTTTGGTCACTGGTGGCGGTGCTGGGTAAGTTTCCTCTACGGGAGATAGATACTCATACTAACGAACATTCATAGTCTCGGACGCGCATATTCTCTTCTCTTTGCCAAGCTTGGCGCTTCAGTCGTTGTCAACGACTTGGCTGACCCAGAGCCGGTCGTTCAAGAGATCATCAAGGCCGGCGGCAAGGCTGTCGGAAACAAGGCTTCCGCAGAAGACGGTGATGCAGTAGTCAAGGCTGCTATTGACGCATTTGGCCGTATCGACATTGTCGTCAACAATGCTGGTATTCTCCGGGACAAGGCTTTCACCAACATGGATGACAACCTCTGGAACCCAGTCATCAACGTGCACCTTCGCGGTACATACAAGGTCACCAAGGCAGCTTGGCCTTACTTTTTGAAGCAAAAGTATGGTCGTGTGATCAATACGACCAGCACCAGCGGTATCTATGGCAACTTTGGACAAGCCAATTATGCTGCTGCCAAGTGTGGTATTCTCGGATTTTCCCGTGCCCTAGCTGTTGAGGGAGCCAAATACAACATCAAGGTCAACACCATCGCCCCCAACGCTGGTACCAACATGACCCGAACCATCTTGCCCGAGGAGATGGTCCAGGCTTTCAAGCCTGACTACGTTGCTCCTCTTGTTGTTCTGCTCGCCTCTGATGCTCTCGAGCCTGGCACCAAGGGTCTTTTCGAAGTCGGCAGTGGCTGGTACGCCGAGACCCGATGGCAACGAAGCGGTGGCCACTCCTTCCCAGTCGATGTTGACTTGACTCCAGAGGCTGTTCTTACTCAATGGAAGAAGATTGTCGACTTTGACGATGGCCGTGCTGACCACCCTGCGGACGTGTCAGCTGGTTCTGAACGTGCCATGGCCAACCTTAACAACAAATCCGGTGGCTCAGCTAAGGCTGCCAATGCCGATGAAGGCATTTTAGCCAATATCGAAAAGGCCAAGAAGATGACTTCCGAGGGCACACCATTCGAATGGACTGACCGTGACGTTATCCTGTACAACCTCAGTCTAGGCGCTAAGCGCACCGAACTGCCATTGGTCTACGAGAACAACGAGAACTTCCAGGCTCTCCCGACCTTTGGTGTTATTCCATGGTTCGACACAGTGACTCCTTACAACCTGGACGATATTGTGAAGAACTTCTCCCCGATGATGTTGCTTCACGGCGAGCAATACCTCGAGATCCGCAAATTCCCCATCCCCACACAGGCCAAGACAGTCAACATACCCAAATTGATCGATGTCGTCGACAAAGGCAACGCCGCAATTGTCATCTCCGGATTCACTACCAAGGATGCCCGAACTGGCGAAGACTTGTTCTACAACGAGTCCACCATTTTCATTCGCGGCAGCGGCGGTTTCGGTGGCTCCCCCAAGCCCACCGCACCTCGCTCAAAGGGTGCCGTCGCCGCATACAAACCCCCCAAACGCCCCGCCGACGTCGTCGTCGAAGAAAAGACATCCGAAGACCAAGCCGCCCTGTACCGCCTAAACGGTGACCGCAACCCTCTCCACTTGGACCCGGAGTTTAGCAAAGTCGGCGGCTTCAAAACCCCGATCTTGCACGGTCTCTGCTTCCTTGGTATTTCCGGTAAACACGTATACCAGAAATTCGGCGCATTCAAGAACCTCAAAGTCCGTTTTGCGGGTGTCGTGTTGCCCGGTCAGACCCTCAAGACGGAGATGTGGAAGGAAGGGAATATGGTTCTGTTCCAGACTACGGTTGTTGAGACGGGCAAGTTTGCTATTACGGGTGCGGGTGCGGAATTGTTGTCTGATGGGAAGGCGAAGTTGTAAGCAAAAGCATGCATGGAGGATAGATACCGACTAGCTGAAACTACTTCATGATGATATTATTTTGTTTTTCTTATTCTGTTGGGTTTTTTGTTTTGTTTTATATAGGCTGTTATGTTACGATACATGTATTGGGATGAATTGATATTTGCTTTCACTCTTACCTCACCCCTTACACGCCTCATAGATACCATATACACCATTCTCGGATTGAGTGGTAGTATATAGCAGCAGCTAATCTTAGCAACACCCCCCAAAACCTCAATAGCCCTATCTCAAGACGGCCTTATGTGGCCAGTTTCTGATCCCAGCTCGATAACCGACTCGCATCAGGCTTACAAACCAGACCCTAAATAAAGGAGTACGCAGAAGTGTTGAGATGATTGATAATCCAAAATCTTATGTCTCGCCTCGAGTTAGAGGATGATTCGATGTCTATCTACTAAAACGGCAGCAACAGTATGCAAATGAGCAAAAACGACCAACGCAGAACGCAGAACGCAGAACGCCAAAAGTAATGAAATGGAAAGGAGAGAGAAAACACATAATCCAGAAAGTGGCTAGAAGCAAAGTTAGAAGAAAAAAACAGACAGAACGAGTAGATAGATACGCCAAAGAAAAGTCGCTAGACGCCGGTATATGCTCCATGGTAAACAGGATACAGTCGAGGAATGAAAGAAATGTGTCGAGAGACGGATAAGCAGGCTATAAAACCAAACGCAAGCAAGCATGAAGGACGCCAGAAATAGGTACAAGAACAAATGAAATAGCAGTTGATTTGATCAACTATGCTGGGTGTCCCGCTCAATACGGATGGATATACGCAACGGGCCCCAATCGAGGAGGTAGTCATCGACTAAATCTTGATCGGCGAAAGAGGAGGCCCCAACTCTGGTAACTGGGATATACTTCGTCGATGACTTTTGCCGGTATCCTCAAGATTGGCCGGTCGAGTTTTCCGTGGGGTTGACGCCGGTTTTGTTGGTTGATTGTTATCAGAGTGATCTGGCTGGCTGCTGCCTGAAGACGAAATCGCACGCTCCTCTGCAGCGGACGATGATTCAGGGAATGGAGTTTCGTGTTGCAAAAAGTTCGGAGCGGTAGTGCCATTACGGCCATTGTTGGTATGCTTGCTTCCATTGAGTTTTGCCTCTTGTGCCTCCTTTGCCTCCTTTGCAGCTCTTTCCCGAGCTTCCTTTTCGTCCTGCACCCATTCCTTCTCCGTCCAGCAGCCCTGCCAACAGTTTTTCCAGTCACATACTAAAAATTGAAAGCAGAACCCGTCAATCTTCATGCAGGGTTGGAAGCAAATGCATAAATTCTGATAATTCATCTTGTTTTGGTCGACATATGAATGCAGGAGATTCAAATGGCATGTTATCGCAAAAAGCAGGTAGTAGTTGTATGGCGGAAGTTTCGACAGCTCGTCTTTCAGTAGCTGTGGCGCCGTTGTTGCTCCTTCGCACTTCTCCGCAATCATTTGCTGCGTTGCTTTCGGTAGAAGCTCGTCCGGCAGTTCTCGCAACCACGCCTTGAACATAGACCCAATCGTGTTGATATCGTACAGATCTGGTTCATCAAATAGATTGATGTCACCTTCCGAGTCAAATCGTCGTTGCCAATGTTTGACTTCCTTTCCGCTTCCCGGCACCCTATACAACCCCTCCTCTTCGCATCCCTTGTAGTTCAAGTAGTCGATACAGCGATAGGGCAGCGCGGGCATCCAGTATTCGGTTTTGTCTTTACAGTCTTCCAGCCGCTTCGAGATTCGTGTTTTTCGAGTTTGTTCAATCAGAGGGAGATTAATAACAGAGCACACGTAGTTGTCATCTAGTACCACTTCTCGCTCATTTGTACTTCCGCTTCTTGTAATCTTACCAAAGAACCCCTTCCCAGCCTTGCCTAGACGGTCCGCAGCTCCACTAGACGTGTGTTTAATATTGTTGAACAAGGAGGTAGATGCCCCTGATACCTGCATGAGCGAGCTTGATGGCACTAGTGATGGGTTTCTTTCTCTACGACTGGTGTGCGGACGTATTTCAGTTGGACGATCAGTCGGACGATCAGCTGGGCGATTACTTCCGTTCGTGTTGGATCCTTCGTGGAAGTCCTTGTCCACTCGCAGGGGTGCCGTTTTTGGAGGTTGGGAAATCTCTTCCTGGCTTTCGGACACTTTGAGAAGGGTTGCATTGGAAGGGCGACGCAGGCCGGCGCTCCTGGGGGCAGATTTATCGTCTACCCTGACTGAGCGGGTTCGAGAGAGCAGATTTCCGAATCGAGGCTTGTTCTTCTTCACCTGCGGGCCTTGAACATGCTGTCCGCCATTTCGATTGTCATCTATTAACTGCCCTCTCGGTTGCCCTCTCGGTTGCTCGTTCTGTAAATCCTCGGGTTTCTCCTTTCCTTGCCGGGAAGCGGTTTCTAGTAGATCAGGAATCGAACCAGTCTTTCGTAGCGTCGCATGAGATCGATCACGGGAGTTCCCCCGGCTTTTAGATGGCGGTTCGGCTGACAGACCCGAACTGTCAGAATTGGTAATCTTATGTGACGACCTGGAAGCTTTCAGATTGGCAAAAAACGAGCGTGAAGGGTCACGGTTATGTTTATTCTCTTTCGGTGACGGCGGATATTGGGGCATTGCTGTAAAGTTTGGAGTGGGCGGCTCCGGATCAGTCGGAGAAAGGGGTCCATTCGTCGAGCCTGTTCTTGATCGCGAGGTGACTGGCCGTATGGTTGGTTCATCTCGGATTGACCGCGGCGATGATGGCGAGGATCTCGGGGAACGGGGTGTAAGGGGGCTTAATGTGGACTCTGCTTTCAGAGCATCGGCGCTTTTTGACGCGGGGTTTGAAATGCCTTTGTTGAATGATGTGGTTTTGAGATCGAGACTCGGGAGTTGATTCGATTTCGAAGGCATCTTGAAGGCTATGGTGCGCCGAATGGTAGTTGCCTGGTATAGAATGTATAGCTCACCCCGTTAAGCGTGGGATTGTGATTAGCCAGAAGCGAATGACCGCGGATGAGTCGCGAAGGATGAGCAAAATGGTATGTGGTGTCTAAATTAGGAACACATGTTTCAGTTAGCAACCACTTCCGACTAAACGGATTTTGCAAAGTGGGATGATGTTGACGGGGATGTATGACTGGCCATCACAAGTCTACCCATAGGTCTCAAAACATGCGTACAGAAGCAAACCCCACTGACACTGGTTGCAACGGCTCATCGTTGCGTAGGTATTGCTCGGTTGTGCAGAGATCAAGCAAAAAAGATAAACACAACTCATGGAATCTCGGGTACAGATCTCCCAACAAAGAGAAAGAAATTAACACATACCAAATCGGGCCTGTCATATTATTTCGGAGACTTTCGTCGTTACTATCCCAGCCCAATGTGACCGCCGTATCCAAAACGACCAACGAATGCTAATGGTTGAGCGAATGCTGTGGGAGCATATACCAAGTGAGAGTGATGCGAGGTATTGTTTATCGCTTGAATAATGACCGGCTCGCAAATGCAGTAATATTCACTGCATGTGCCTGGTTCTCGGGTATTTTCGCAGCAGGCGTTCGAGCGAATCAGGCGATGAGTGCGATGAGTGCGGATAGGAGGTGGTTGCGTGGGCGACAGCGGCCGTTCCGAACGGTGAGCAAGCTGGTACCTGTACCCGTGTGTGTAGCTGCAGATATTTTGTGGTCGTCCCTGCCTGACGAAGAAAGCAGTGATAGATCACAACACGGCGATATCGACAAGGAGAATTGCAGCAGCTGAATGTTTTCGGAGCGGTATTTTTCCTTTGGGCTGGGTCGGGTTGGGTTTGTTAGACATTAGACCCGCACAGACAATAACGCATTCCTGTGTGGACTACGGAGTACGGAGTAGGCGGTGGCGTCGATATTGTAATGCAGGCACGGACCCGGCAGTAAGAATGGCTGTGGATGCGATAGTATTCTCATAGATTAGACAGAAAGTAATTGTTGAGTGGTTTATGATCAGGATGATCAGGATGATGAGGGAGATGAATTGTGGGAATAGTTGGACTGAGAGGAAAGTGAGTTGATTGTACGGAAGGAGCTGTCCAGTCACCGAGGGGCAGGCAGGGGTAGCGCTAAGTCTTACTAGAATGCAGGATTGCCTCAGTACGTCTCTACAATATTTTACTTCTCATAATAAATCACTTAGAAGTTCGACAATTCACACGCAGAATAAAAGAAGAGCTACATAAAGATTCATCTTCGCCCCATGACCGCAGAAGGAGACGGACGACTGATCGACTGGCGACGTATTTCAGGCCCCATTGAAATGTTTGAGATCTCAGAGCCTCCACCGACTGCCACGGATCGTCGCGTATCGAGAGCACTCATAGGAGTACCAATGACTCGACTGGAGCATCGCCAGACAGGCATGATTTTCCTTGATTCCGTTTCTCTCATAAAGTTGCCGTACTACGTATACTACGAGTACTGCAGCCTGCCAGACATCAGACACGCAAGCGGCCCATCTGCGAATGACAGCGTCCGGCAGCGTGGATGCAGGGGGTGATCCACTTAGGGGACGTACCTGAGCAATTGACATATAACAAATGCAGTATGGCTGAACGTATGCCAATTTGATATATATTATATTTTATATAAAATAAATTGAACGTTAATATCGCAAAATGAATGTAACAATTGCTACGTAACAAGTGTAGTTTATCAACCAACAGACACTTCGAAGTTCGCCAGGAACATTTCTCAAGGTGCTATGCGCTAGTCCGTTTTGAGTAAAGCGGCGCGATTGACTCCACACTTTCCCCTTAAGAGACCTGGTAAGATCGCGCTAAGCCTGAAACGATGTAGGGTGCGACATTATCTTCGACACTTGCAGCCAATGAGCATTGTGATTGTACATGCGGTGAGAGCGACTACTAAGGCCAGTCTTGGTTCGTCATCTACGATTTTGTCTCTCCATATTTAATTTCTCTCTTTTGTTCCGGTGGCTGACAGCCTGACACAGCCTGACAGTGACCCATACTCTGCCTAGTACCTAGTATTCACGTACGCACATATGGAGTACGTACTACGTACATGCGTTGCTGAGCATAGGCCAAGGGGCAACCCATAGCCCCCACCTGATTCTGAAACATACATTCTGTGGCTGACTTACGTGGGTGCGTGGGTACATCGTACATGAAACGCTTTCTCCGCGAACTGCTATCAGACTACGGAGTACGCACTATCAAGAGCGAAAGTCTTCTATTTCGGGTCCATTCGTAAAGTGCAAGAAGAAACTCTGCAATGAAAGAGGAACTTCGGAGGCAGTACCTAGGTGTGTCTACTGTGTACGTACGTCTGTTCCGCTGATGATGTATTTGCCGAAAAGGGTTAGCGGGCGGTACCTTGGGATACGTACCATGGAGCATGCTAAAGAGGTACCCGCTGGGTGAGTGCACGTGCTCTCTCTACATAGTATCTCTATCACGTCGAGTCAACTGCCGTGTCGTACGTTCACTAACATATGTTCTGCAGGTTTCAGCTTTGAAGAACCCTACGTCGTTTGCCTGAACCCTGAACTGCATGAATCTGGGAATGTGTCATGTTTTGCAACTGACAGTCTGACACATATGGAGTACCGTAACCGTGCACGGACCAGGGGATTTTACCAGGTACATTCTTGCCGGTGGCTGTTAGTGCTGACATGCCCAGGTAGGTATGGGGTAACTACGGAGTCTGACACAACTCTCCAACAAGAACGGGCATGCCATGGATATAGAGGCCTTACAAGTCCTCCGCATCTAAATCCCGGACGAATGGTCTTGCTATCAAGGGCTACAAACAGGTAAACATCAAATTTCGGATTTGACGGACAAGAACCCCGGATGAAGCGGCATCTGAATCAACAGCCTGCCGTATACGCTTCAATCGAGCCAAGTTCTCCGCTCCATACCCCGGGAAAACGTGCATGATTCGGAACAAGTAACAGTTCAACATGCCCCTTTCGGGTACAGTTTCTTGGGAATGCTGGCAGATAACAGATCGAATCGCAGATCTTCAGATAGCCCGTAAACAAAGGAAAAGTACAAGGTAGCCGAAACGTGGAAATTGAACTGCTATCTACTGTGAATAAGTCTAAAATCGCGTTTCCGAATCGTCAGAATTGGCCAGTTGCTGGGAAAATATAGCCCTCTGAACTAACGCATGGGCCCTGTTGCGCCGGAGGTTGCATACTCCGAGACCCTGGGGGCGACCAGGATGTTGAATCATAGTCCTCAGATCCAGCAGCTCCTACCTGGGACAGAACCGGGTCGGTGGGAGATATCAGTAACGGGACGCCGCAATCTAGGAATCGATTCAAAATCTGCAAATCGGATTGGCCACTTCGAAAAGAACTGCATTAGGACATCTTCTTATGGCTTCTTATGGAGAGGATATACAGAAGACTTACAAGGATATGGGTGGTGGTGGACCCCGGAGCCGCAAGAACTCCTCGTAGCCAAATACTCTGTAACCACTAGCTTCTAACAATTCCCATTCTGGGGTTCTCAGCTGGATGAACTCGTCAAATTGCTCTTCAAAACGTTTCCGAAGGATTGGGAAATGGGCAATTTTCAATAAACTGTCGAGACTGCAATAGCCTGTACATAGATTCAGTTAGCGGTATGTACCTACAAAGAGCAACAGGATACCTAATGGGGCGCGAGGGAGGGACGACTTTCCTGCGAGTAGAATTAGGGCAAAAGATTTCACGCAGATAGTAGCACTTCGCAGGGGCCCAAAGATCATTGCGCCTGCCCTTCGACCATCGCTAGCCCAGTCTTTGGCCTTGCATCGCCGTTTGAGAACTTCAGTCATTTTCTGATTCATCTACAGACGGATAGGTAGCAATCAGCCGCCTGAAGTTGAGTGACGAGAGGTAGGTAAAGACGCCAATTCTTACCTGCTTCGCAGCAAAATTGGGCGACATGCCCTCTTCATTCACAAGCCTATCCTCTTCCGTCTTGAAAATCTGCCAACTGAGCAAGCCATATATATTCCCTATCGTATCCGAAAAGGCTCCCAATCGACTGAGAATGCCTGCGAACTGCATTATAGACGAATCGGGACAGCTAGTAAATTTGGATCCGTTATAAAGCCCGTCCACTTGTTGATTGTGATGCTCCAGTGCAGAGACGGGAAATGTTCGGAGCCCTGTAAACATGCTATCCAGCTTTTTCATTCGTTTTGCGCTCAGGACAGACATTGTTGTTGTTGGTTGCTCATCAGTAGTACCCACCAATCGCTGAGGCGGCGTAGGTGGAATGGTGAAAAAGTCAGAATTTACCATTTCATTGGAGGTATCGTAAAGAGAGAAATCTGGCCCCTCTGCTGCATATGAGGAGATCTCGTTGGCTTTCACTTTTCCCAATCTCTCTGCCATCTCTCGGAGCGCACTGATCCAGTTCTCTGGGGCCCTCTCTTGTAGAGACGGCCCTGTAGCTATCACGGCACCATTGGCGACGATTACGGAGGATATTAGTTCGCTTTGATGGAGGGTAAAGTATATCTCTCCCTGAGACTCTATCTGCATAATGTCGACGAGGATAAGGTAGGAAAGGGGTGCACTGTGGAGGGTGAGGAAATAGCTCTATTCTATTTTTAAATGTTGACAAAATACGACTTGGATATTGCGCATTAGAAAACGCTACCGGTATCGTCCGTAATAAGATATTGAGAAGCTGCATTGTGATATTGTTTCTTTTTTATCTTTAACCATCAAATCCATCAAGATTCGGCCTTTACAAACGCCGGCAGAAGAAAGATCGTGCGGAATATGTAGTTCCAACACAAATATCGCCCAGACTTGAGCACTATGTTTGTTGATATCCGGGTCTGTTAACACCATTTGCACTTTGGCCACTAACCAACACTTACTGCAGATTCTCGGCATACCTAGGTAGATTTTCAAATCAGAGCCTCAGATGATCAGTCGTATGGTGTCACGACCCGGAGTATGAAATGCGTGGTGAATACGACTGGATCCCCGAAGTAGAAGCTGCGTGATGACCGAGTAGTTGTCCACGCACGCATTTCTAATATCCATACAGAGTTTTAAATAGAAATATTGATGACCATATTTTAAAGATAAACACCAATCGAACCAATTACAAGAACCGGACTTTCCGGGGATTGATCTGCAGAAAGTCTTCTTCGGCTTTTGGGTTGTGCTACAGAGACCGAGGTGCCGTCGTAGGGGATGCTAAAAACCGAGCCTGTCATACATAAGTAGACACTGAGAATCTTTATCATTACATATATACGAGGTAGAAGAAAAGAAGTGCCTACTTAAATTGAGCTATGGCGAGTCTCACCTACTCAGCTAATGACTATGGCTGCCTTTTTCCGAACTACTGGTGTCGGTCATATTCTTCGTCTTACAGGAAACACAACGTTTGGTCCGAATGAACACGATGACCGCAAATGGCTCGACTACTATCTCAATACCAGCAATTCTTCAACGCCTAGTCGTAAAGGAGAGTCCGGTGAGGAGATGGTCGGGGGCGAGAGCATCCATCTAATCGACTGGATGCCCAACGACCCGGAGGTAAGAAAAAATTGATCCAAAGACTTCGGAGAAAAAGTCAGTTCTCATCCCTGATACAGAAACCCTCCAATTGGTCTCGTGGCAAAAAGGCCTTTGTGACGATGCAAATCTGCGTCTTGACTACAGCCATCTATCTAAGCGCGGCTATTTACATGGCTGGCATAGCAGGAGTGGAAGAGCAATTCCAAGTATCTGCGGTGAAGGCCACTCTGGGCCTGACTTTATTTGTTGCTGGTTACGGGCTGGGTCCCATGGTCTGGGTAGGTTTTCGCACATCCCTTCTTCGAAACTGTTAACTGAGCCATTGGCTTGACTAGGCCCCTATGTCGGAGATGCCATATTTCGGCCGGAATCCAGTGTATCTCGGCACATTAGCCGTCTTCATTGCACTTCAGCCAGCAATGATCCATGCAAAAAACTTCCAAACATTGCTGGGTATTCGCTTTCTATCCGGGCTCTTCGGCAGTCCCGTGCTGGCTACCGGGGGTGCTAGCATCGTTGACATGTACGAACCGAGCAAGAGAGCATACGCAATCAGCATCTGGGGAATCGCTGCCATCATAGGCCCCGTCATGGGCCCCATGGTCGGAGGCTTCGCAGTTGATGCCAAGGGCTGGAAATGGACCATTTGGGAAATCTTATGGCTATCCGGCTTCTGCTTTGTTTTCCTTTTTTGCTTTCTGCCAGAAACGAGCGCTTCGCATATCATCTTGGCGCGTACTCGCCGACTACGAAGGATTATAGGCGATCAGAGTCCATCAATTAAATGCCAGCCGGAGCTCGAGGGCGAATCTCTGAGTACACGCGAGATCCTTCTCATGCTCTTTATCCGTCCCTTTACAATCTCCTTCTTTGAGCCAATCGTAATAGCGCTCAACCTCTATATTGCCTTACTATATGCGCTCATATATCTGTGGTTTGAGTCCTTCCCGCTCGTCTTTGAAGGTATCTACGGCTTCAACGGTGGAGAGATGGGCCTGGCGTATCTCGGTATTCTGATCGGTTGTCTCCTGACTGTGTTGCCGTTTTGGTGGTACTTGCGTCGAGTCACTGAGCCACGCTTCATCAATGGCAGGTTAAAGCCTGAGCATCGACTGCCGCCGGCCTGCGTTGGCGGGTTTTTTATTCCTATATCTCTGTTTTGGTTCGGGTGGTCGTCTCGTTCAAGTGTGCATTGGATTGTGCCGATTATCGGTACTATTTTCTTCACTCCAGGCGCATTCTTACTATTCAACTCCGTTCTAGTAAGCAATCAGATCTATTCCCTACCTTTTTCTTTTTCTTTTAAATACTAATATCTCTCTCGTATAGAATTACTTGGGTGACGCGTACCCGCTCCATGCGGCCTCTGTTTATGCCGGGAACGACTTGATGCGATCCAGCTTCGGTGCAGGATTTCCTCTCTTTGCGCCTGCTATGTTTCATCGTCTGGGGGTGGACTGGGCCAGTACGCTCTTAGTATTCCTCTCAATCGTATTCATCCCAGTTCCGTTCGTTCTGCTTCGATATGGTGAGCGACTACGTGCAATGAGTAGGCATGCTCGCCACGATATCTGAGAAAAGAAAAATTTGGCTTAGAATATGTGTGTTTGCTTGTTTTTAGAAGAAAAAGATACTGTCCCTGAGCAATATATATGTATACATTACAATTCGCCTACATGTTGAATGATTGTTCGTATCCGAATTAGGGTTAGATGACATGAACTCTCCCTGGCACTTGTAGACTATAGAATATACCTAGTATATACATTTATCCATGGGCGTTACTACTATTTCCTTAATCCTTGAAATTGTAACTTGAGCTTCCCACGCAAGATTATATAGTAGGGCTAATAGACCAATTGGCAGAGTTCCACGCGTTATGCCTCGATAAAAACCTAGGTAAAGATGCTAGATCCGTGCTAAACACGGACCTACAGAATTCTACTTTAATTTTTTCTTCTTTGCAATTCCTCTAGTTTCAGTTTGATGTACCAGAAATATACCAAACTGAAAAGGTAGAGGGAAGTTTCAACTTCTCAGGTTATTGCAACCGTGGAACATTTGAAGTTGAGGTATAAATATCCCCCCTTTCTTCCGCTATGGATGACCTTGACCTGGATTGATATGGATCTACCCATATAGAAAAAATGATAACAAACGTACCCCTGGTCGCACTGCCAGCTTTTGAGACCCTCATGCCTTTCATTCCCTCGGATCGAGAACGAAAAGCCTACCCGGTATGGTTTGAGCCGTTGCTGATGCTCAGCTGTTGCACGATGTTTCTCATGACTGGCAAATTTCTGCGACTATCGTGGTATCTGGGTATCGTACTGCCATTGGCGACGAACATGCTTTATTACTCAAAGGGCAATGTCATTGACGATTATATAGTCGGCATCACCGTCACAGGGTGGGTGGTTCGTGTTTTGGATCTCGCTCTTTGCAATGAACCATCCAAACAGTTTTGGAAGGTCGAAGAAGAGGGAAGTCAGTTAGAGCAAAAAGCCTTACCGGACAGATGGCCGCAGAGTATTTTTGCCAGGGTCCGGTGGGCGATGGACCTGCTGCTTTCTCTACGGGCCATCGGTTGGAATATTCAAGCGAAGAATGTACCGACCAACCCCAGTCAAGGTCAGGGGAAGCTGTACGTACCGATATCTTCTATGTTTAGACCAACGTATGTGATCATGACTATTCAAGCAGTCATTTCCTTTGCCAACGTATACCCAAAGTTTTCATGGCGTTCCTGTTCGTCGACATCATCACCTACTACCGCCAGACAATAGCGGCGCCAATGGTTCAATCCGACTCTTTCTGGAACATCCAATTGCAGTACCAGATCATATTCGGCTGGTTGACTGGGATTCAGGTATATAACCTACTCATCATGCAGTACAATCTAGCAGCAACCGTTTCAACTATCCTGGGAATTTGCAAGCCAGAAGACTGGCCGCCGCTGTTCGGAAGCTTCCGACCCGGTCATTTCTGGTCTACCCGTCGTCTCTGGGGCAATGTATGGCACCAGTTGATGCGCAGACCGTGCAACTTTTGGGGAGGACTTGCATGCGATTTGACGGGCGCCAAAAGAGGCACTTTACGGCGGCGATACACTGATCTATACGCCGCGTTTCTCTTTTCGGTTATCATCCATGGCATCAGTAGCCTGAATCTACGCAGCAAGGAACATGCAATCAACCAGGGCCTGTTCTTTGGCATGCAGCCGTTGATGATTACGTTGGAGGATTTCGTGATCTTCTTGGGCAAATCGGCGGGGCTACGACAGAATCGTAAGACTTCTATACCCCCCCACAAAAAACAAAAAAAGTTTATATTTAATACTGATGAATGGAATAAGGCCTCACCGAATACATTGGATTTGTTGTCGCCCTCGGGTGGATTTCTTTTTCCCTTCGTTATATGGCCGCCGCTGAGAATTATGTTGGATGGCACTCAGCGGAAACATTACCTTTCAGTGTTGTCAGGCCGTTGCATTACCAATATCTCTCGTTGTAGAACGATCGATGAATTGCTATTTTGAATGTATCGAGCATAATGGACACATAGTATGATCTCAAGGATGGGCTATCATACAACGATTGCCTCCCATCAGATTGGTTATGTACTTGCGTACCTATGTATTTGTCTTTGTGAATTACAAAGGAGCTCATCTTAAGTTGCATAATCTAAAGGTCGGAATATCAATCCCACGAACCGGCGCTATTGTGCATGATATGTAGTGAATATATCTAGCAAAGAATATGCACAAAACTCTGTTCTTTTTCGCCCTTGATGAACCTGATGTATAAGTTGAAGTGGGAGATAGAGGTATCAATTGTGGCAGGGCCTAGATAGAAACTATATTTCTTGAACAGGTTGGCTCACCGGCTCTGAAAAGGAAACTTCCTCTACCCTTTTCTGATAACAGGTATGGTGGAAACTGTGAAAGATGGTAAAACAGTAAAGGGGACTTGGCGCTGTCATTTGGTACAGATGGTCATACCGAAGGATGGGGACGAGAGCCTTTACTGAACTGGTTGGTTGAAGCATATGCTGGTAAGCTCCTAGACACTAAAATTTTTGAATATGAGGTATTGTTTAACTAAATTTCTGGATGCGGTTGACTTCATTAAGGAGGGTAATGAATGGAAGATTTGGCACTTCCATTGGTCTGTGCTATCAAGTTATCAACTCATGTGTTCTTTTCTAAATATGCTGGCTTACAAGTGCTCTGATTATGATGGATGGTCAAAGATTAGTCTTGGTAAAATGCTGGACTACTTGCGGAGTGAGCTACTTAATCTAAAGCTTGTAATTTAAGGAGAAAAAGCTGATTCATAATTCTCTGGCTCGCTGGATCTTGAACCTACTAGTTACCCTAATCTATACCCACCTGAAAGCATCAGGACTCTATTTTGCTTTGCCCTCTACTGTAGGATACAAATGATAGACCCGGAGGAAATGAGAGAATTCCACTGGAGCCGAGCCAAAAAGTGTGTCTGGTCTTGAAATATCGGTTATCATGTCAAATAGCGATTCTAATATACTGAGATAAACCCTAGCAAGGTGCTTGGCTACTTGAGTAGTAATTTATAAACGCAACAGCTCTTGATCTTGATAGTAGCAGTCTCCAGTTTGTCAGATCCCGTGCCAGCCCGTTCTTGGAAACAATAAACTACCGCTACATGATGGAGTAGAGTTTATGAACATTGACTAGCAGGGCAGTGAAATTTGTGGATAAAAGGAAAATGTAAGACGAAATGCTGCGAAGAGGAAAAAGAAATGAATGGAATACCCATTGAACTGAGTGCCGTATACATATTACAGTAATTGATAAATACGGGTTAAAAAATTCGGGGAAATTCATTGCCAGTCGCCAGACTTATGTCTCCTCGAGCGATGAGATCCCCCACAGTGTCCGTATTGCTTTGCACGTTTGTATTGCCCAACGGATCGGGGTCACACCACAAGATGTCACCCATTGCTTCTAAATCAAGCCATGAGAACGCTTCCTGGAAATAGTGAGGATTTCCCTGCAACGGAGGAGTTGATGACGACTCATCAAATGATGAGTTTACGTCATTGGGCGTTGGTCGTTGTTCAGCCCGTTCCCATAGAACTTCAAGAAAGTGTGCGTAACGAGTACAATGGTCAGAATTTCGACTAGAGCCTTTCCGAAGAGAGCTAATCACATCACGAATCAATCGTCGAATACTTATGCGTTCAGGCGATGAAAGGACGTTCAGCATCCATATCTGTAGAGATTTAGCTTTTAGCGGAAAATTTCTGATGCTTGTCAAAAATACCTTGTATAAGAAAGCCGCAGCGTTGACACAGTACCTATTTCTCAATCAGTTATTGTAATCCAACATTAGCTCGTGCGAAGCGTACAGAGGAAACCTGATTGGGAATTGACTCAAACTCTGCGCCGAAGAGATGTAGTTATTGACAATTGTGAGAAGCATTTTCGCAGCGTCAATGGATTCGTACATAAAGCGAGCTTCAGGCAGACCTCCATAGCTCCTCATCTGATCTGATTCATTGCCCACGTCGGTAGTTCTCGGCGATATCGACCGAAGAGCGGCTGCTTGGAAGGCGAAAGAATTCGTATATAATCTCAAATACTCATACGATAGTTGGAGTAGAATCTTCACATTCTGAGGACCTGCGCTATCTTAGTACAGAATGTAATGGAGGTTGGAATCACTTACATGTCAATGAGCCCCAAATGTTATTCCACGCGGAGATAGATCCCCGAAACGAATCCAGATACGAGACATAACTTCCCGTAAGCATCATTTCGGTATTTGAACCCGCATTGCAGTAAAGAAGATCGTGCACGTTAGTGAATATCTCTGTCAACTGTAGTCGGGCTTGGAAGATAATGGACTGATCAAAGCCGCTGGTCTGTACCGATTCTGATCCCACTAATGGGAAGCCTCTCCGTCCATACAAGATACTTGGCTCCAGACCACGGCAAACAAAGGGGCGGCCTATCCGGACCGAAATTTGACGATCAGAGAGATAGCACGCTATGTTCTGCTTAGCATATAGCACACTTAACCTCATGCGGTGAGGGTACAGACCTGCCCAGACTAAGCGTTCTCGCGACATATTCGATATTCCGCTTGATTCAGCGAGAAGAGCAGCTTTATCTAGTTTGAGAGCATAAGCCAAGCGTATAGCAAGGCCAATATGCATCCATGCAGCCGTATCTTCCTGCCCATAGCCCAAATCTGCGCCCTCTGCCAAGCCACATTGAGGCTCCCATTCTGCTAAAATCAATAGCGCCTCGACAGCTTGCACTCCACACTTCTTACCAGACGCGATTTCTGCGATGAGGCTTTGCATGTATTGAGCACATGACTCAAATATATTTCCTTCATCCACCATATCCTTCAACACAACAGTAAGTATTGCGGTGAGAAGATGGGGTTCTTCTTGAGCTGTTTTTGGAAGACAGGCTGGGTCCAAGGTCTCGGCTGGCGCAAGAGTGTAATAAGGGTGATAAATGCGTTTATAGCTGTAGGTCGATTTAGCCATTTTCGGAGTGAATGTAAATAGAATCACTGACTATTCTAGGAGGGAGACAAGTCGCGATGTGGTCAAAACCCCCGTAGATACGAGGTAGTAGCTGCGCAACCCATGATCCGCAGGGACTATGTCATTGTGTAGCGCCGTAGAAAACGAAGAAGTATCAGGGTAAGTTGTGGAATGAAGGCCTGGAGCGTTGCCTGCTATCCGACTTAAGATATTCAGAGCATCAGAAGTGCTGTGCAAGTCCATGGTCGCAAAAGCATCATCAATGTGTGCTCCTTGAACCGACTCGACGTTTTCATCTGGAGGAGGAAGGTTGGCACTAGGATTTAGGCGCGACATATCAGTCCCCTGGAGGATTGCCTGTGAGTGTGAGCTATCTGGCGAAACCTCATCTTCCGTCACGCGTCTCTTCTTGGAGGGTCGATACCCGCCCCGGTTTGAAGTTGCAAGAATACATTCCACACCAGCCTGAACGCATTTCTGACAGGGTGGCCCTAGTACGTGACCTGATCGTTCACTAATAGAAGGTAAGCGTGGGATGTGCAAACAATTTGCTTCAGTCGCCGTTATCGGATATTTCGGCTATCCAGCCTGCCACACTTACAGATTGCATTTTGACTTGTGTTTCCTGCAACGGACACAAGCTCGTGAATTTCGTTTCATACCTATCCAAGAAAAGAATTAATCGTGAGACGTAAAGTCTGCCATGTAGAGATAAAACCTCTTTGATAGCCTTCGAGGGCAGCTGGATGTACGGCACATGCTAATGTTGCGGGATTTTGCATCGGCTTTTGAACACGGCGGACGAGAGGCGACTTTTTAGTACGTCCTGTAATTCGCGTGGTTTTCGCGGATAAAGAGACGAAGGTTTGTCTCTAGTACGTTCTTTGCCTACATACGATGTTGTGTAACTTGTTCCTCGAATAGTCTTCAAGAGCCAACTGTGTATTCTAATATACTCTGAGCCCCTCTTTTCGAAATTCAAGGTCACCATATATATACAACTAGAATCTAGTGACAGCTCCGCAACCATTTCTCGGCCCCCGCAGTAGCCGGTGCCTCCAGAAACGGTGAACCGGGGGAACACCACTTGATTGGACTAGCATCGGGGCCAAGCCTCGTGGAATGGATGGATATGGAGTAACCAGGTCGCTGCAGTCGCTGGAGACCAGCCTGCGCTTGAAAGCACCCCACCACCATCAGCAATCTCTACTTGCGTCTTTTGGATGTCCGATCGAAGAGCTATGGAACACAAAAAGCATTCTAAGGGCAGGTAAGTTAACTATTCCTTCTCCATAGCGTCTCATCCACTAGCTCTACGCGGGCGTGGGGCAAAGTGTAACTAATGGCATGACCATTTTCTAATTCTAAACTCTATGTGGATCAAAACTCTCGCATATTTGCTGAGATTATTTCTTTGCTCGAAACTTGGCGAGTACAATAAGCTGACCGTCATCAGACTTGTCGTACTGGTTCAAAGTTGAGAAGTACCTGCTAGGGGTAAAGTAAGGGGCAAATTGTCGAATGTCACCTTCCATAATCTAGTTTCATTGAGTGCAAAGATTTCTCCCATCTTTCCAAAGCAAAAGTTGCTTACTCCACCGGGGATAAGCACCTTGCCAAGAAGTACACCTCCAGGAGACCAGACATGAATCCCATCGCCACAGCCACTGTACACATTTCCATATATGTCGACTTTGATTCCATCAGGAATCCCTGCTTCAGTCATGGCAAAAACTCGACGGTTTACGAGGAAAGGTTGTTTGTGGTAGTATGAAATATCGAATGCGTACCTGCAAAAAGGCTAGTTAGAAGTATTGTACTTCCACAATGGTAAAATCTGGTGAGGCTCAATACGTACACCGTAGACGGTCGACATAAATCCATGTTTCCATTGCCATGTATACAATCCGTATCAGTAATGTATACTATCGTATTATCTGGTGAGAATGCAATTCCGTTCGGTCGTCCGAATCCATCTGCCACCACTCGAATCGACTTTTGGGATGGGTCATAACGGTATACCTGATTTGGTAACTCAGGCTTGGGTCGAAAGCCTTGCTCATAGCCGTACATAGGATCTGTGAACCAGATCGAGCCATCAGGGTGAACGACCACATCATTGGGGGAGTTGAATTGACGGCCATAGAAGCTATCGACTATCATGTGGGAACGGTATGGGTATTCAGGCTCCATGAATATAATGCCTGAAGGTTGAAATTGCGTTCCTTGGCTGCAGAATAATATTCCATGTTTGTATTTCACTCCGCCATTTGCCATTGGAATATCTGGGTTGATCTCCTCATGTGAATAACTTCCATCTTGTAAAATGGTAACTTTCGAGATTTGGATGCGTTGAGAACCGCTGCTCGTTTCAATGCGGTTACTTGTAATGAAGATTTCATTTGTTGATGATAAGAAAACCCCTGCTTCATGAGCAAAGGGATATGTCGTGTTCTCAAGGCATAGGTTGATCGACGGCTTTTGACCAGTGATTTTCACGAAATCCGGGTGAAGCTGTTGAAAAGTCATAGCTTTCTTAAATAGATCACGAAGGGTAGATATGGTTTCTTGACGTAAACAATGCGTGTTCTATCTGCCGGCAGGTGTCGGTAAAGTTATATTTGCCAGGATCAATCAGTCAGAGCGCTGCATGGATCCATCCCTGTGCGACGGAAAAGGAAGGGGGCCCGCTAGGTTCCGGCAAATGCCCTCGGGCAGGGTATGTTCTCGCGGCTATAGCAGGGATTTGCTGATTCTCCGTTTCTCAGGTATTTTTCCCTACCATGCGCTGACTCGGGAAGGCTTATGGTTAAATGCGCTGAAACCCAATCCTTTATCCATTTCATTGGTAACCGCCGTGACCAAGTATTGATCAAACTTCAGTTACAATGTCCGCAATCCCAAACACTCTCATCAGACAGTATGGAGATCTTGCAGCCAAGCCCCACCACGTATACGGACAAGGACAGAGCATGCTGAGGATCGGGTATGATGATGATTTTTCTCCAAATATTTACTGTTTCTGAGCTCAACTAATTTTTCATCGAAATCAAAGGAATGGCGGAGCTGGTAACCAACTGTACGGATTGGCAGAAAAATAATGTACTAATGATACGCTAGGCGGGGCGGGCTTGGTCGAAGCATTAGCAAAGGACTATATCGCTCTAAATAATATTTCGGGTTCAATCGAATGGGTCTGTAACCACTCAAGAAATACCCAGCTAGCTCTTCTCTCCGGGCATATCGATATCGCTCTCACTTATGAGCGTGAGCAGGAGGAGATTGCGGTGTCGGAAGGCTGGGCCGAAAATGCTGGTTGTATCTTTCACGACCATTTCTGCCTCGTAGGACCGGAACATGATCCAGCAAATGTGAAATCTGCACAGTCCATCGAAGAAGCCTTTGATCGGATTGCGGCTACTCAGTCAACGTTTCACAGTAGGGACGATGGATCAGCCACCGCGCACAAAGATCGTGAAATCTGGCGTCGATGTCACCGATCCCCATGGACCGATTCTGCTAATAGCTGGTTCGTGAAAACGAAGTTCAACCCAGCAGATGCCATCATCAATGCCACAAAATCGGATGCCTATATCCTGAACGATCGATCTACACTGCTGAACCAAGTACGCCTTGGCAAAATCACAAAA
Organism: Talaromyces verruculosus; assembly: GCA_038993655.1. Lineage (NCBI taxonomy): Eukaryota > Fungi > Ascomycota > Eurotiomycetes > Eurotiales > Trichocomaceae > Talaromyces > Talaromyces verruculosus. The sequence goes on along the minus strand of JBBVQN010000023.1, from coordinate 287,319 downwards.
TGCACGGTCTACTTCGAGCCGACCAATCCTTTCCACCCACTCATGAATTCGTGCTACGCCCTCCACGCACCATCGCTCGCAAATCATCCGACGAAGCACATCAGATCATTTCTCGAATATCTCAGATCTCCGCGCGGCCAGAAGGTGATCGAAGAATACGGGAAGGACGCTGTTGGCACTCCCTTCTTTGCGCCTGAGAAGAGTGGTATCGTCAGCCAAGGCCTGGTTGGTGGAAGGCCACGGAACTGTAAATGGTTGACAGTGAGGCAAAGCTCTTCAAAACTTTAGGTATATCGATGTGTTCAGTCTGTGATGCAAATTCATAAATTATTGTTTCTAAAGTATTCTTTATTTAGCTTGCGCTCGCCGAAATATAATTTTATGCGAAATGGTCGAATTTGCGTGTACCGTAATTACGCCAGCACTATTACAGTCCAGTGGGGTCTTCCGATATTACGGTAAAAATACCAGAGTGACTGCTAACCCAATTCTTATGGAGGATATCTGGGTTCAGTTATGTGGTAAATTCGAACCAGATGTTGGTACTGAGTACATGCGGGGAAGGGCAAAACGGTGGCGTTAAACTTTACGGGGCAGACACTGCTAAGGCGAGACTCGAGAGACTGTCCTGGCTACGTTGATCGAGACGATTATACATACGGCAACTGAGAGATTTCGGGATCTGATACATCGGCAACTGAATATTGTAAGTTACCGCGCCCGCGCCCGCGCATGGGATTTATTTCGAAAAGCCGATAGCCCAGAAACAACCACAGGTCGAAACAGGGGTATTTAAGCAAGGCTCTGCTCTTTCACATTCCATCTATAAAAGGAATGTCTTTTCCCCGCACTGCGCGCTCCATCTATCCTGAACAACATACTGCAACCTACCTAGTAACATCATGAAACTCCAAGGCAACAGGCTCTTCGCCGTGGTGACGGCCTTGACGGCGCTCGGTTTTATGCAGATTGGGTAAGTGTCCTGGGAGCTTTAATGTGCATGTAAAGGATATGCATGGCTAACCAGATATGAATATGTATATAGTTACGATAATGGTCTCATGGGAGGTTTAGTCGGTCAAAAGGCCTTCAATGATACATTTGCGTCGCCAAATCCCACCATGATTGGCCTTATTGTCTCCATTATGGAGGTCGGTGCGTTCTTGGGGAGTATATGCACTGCGGTTGTGGGCGAAAATCTTGGGCGCAAAAAGAGTATCGCCATCGGAGTGATCATATTGATTCTTGGGTCTCTTCTACAAGCAACTGCTTATAGTCGACCGCACCTCATTGTTGCCCGTGTTGTCACTGGCATTGGCCTGGGCATTGTGAACTCAACAGTCCCTGTAATGCAAGCAGAGTTCGCTCCGAAGGCTACCCGAGGCTTATGTGCGTGTTCTCCTTTTGTTTTTCACGAAAATGTCTCTGCATGGTGACTGAGCAGACTTTTAGATGTGTGCATGCAACTTTCGACCCTCAACTTTGGAATTTTCTTGGTATATTGGATCGATTACGCCTTCTCAGTACATAACGCCAGCTACTCCTGGCGCGTACCCGTTATACTCCAGTGTGCATTTCTCCTTCCAATGCTCCTCCTGCTTCTCCTGGTAGATGAGTCTCCCCGCTGGCTCGCAGCTCATGACCGACAAGATGAAGCACTAGACGTTATTCAACGGCTGAATCATGGAAAGATCCCTGATTCTGACATACAAGCCATTTACGAAGACATTCTTCGCACTATTGCTGTGGAAAAGGCAATTGGGGTGGGATCTTGGAAGGATCTTCTTAAAAATGACAAAGTCCAGACCCAGAGGCGACTTCTCATTGCTTGCGCCATCCAGATATTCCAGCAGCTGGGCGGAATCAACGCGATCATCTACTATTCCGGGACATTGTTTGAGAAATCAATTGGGTTCTCAGCGCATATGTCAAGCTTGATGTCAGGCTTTTTACAAACATGGTTCTTCCTCGCTTCCTTCATTCCTTGGTTGTTAATTGACCGCATTGGCCGACGCCCATTGCTACTATCAATGATTTCAGTCATGGCTGCCGTCATGATTGTACAGTCCGCTCTAATCTACCAGGTTGAGAATGGAACGAGCATTGCGCATCAGAGTGGTATTGGAGCCGCGGCGATGCTTTTCATCTTCCAAGGAGCATTCACCATTGGGTTTCAAGCAACTGTTTGGGTGAGTCCTCTTTTCCCCCTTTTTGGGTTCACAGCGGCGGTGTGTTCTTGCGGCTAAGCCTAAAACCAACAAGGTCTATCCATCGGAAATCCTGCCTTTACGGCTACGGCAACGTGGCTCATCTATAAGTACGGCCGCGAATTGGATTTGCAACTACCTTATTGTACAGGTTACGCCTCCAGCAATCAGCAATATCGGCTGGAAAACCTACATCATTTTCGCCATATTGAATACGCTCTGGCTGCCGATCATCTATCTGTTTTTCCCAGAGACCAAAGGTAGGATATTACTGCCTGGGTATCGATACAAATGCTAATTGAACTACAGGTCTTCAGCTTGAAGATGTCGATCGGCTGTTCGCCGGTGAGAACGAGGAGGTGACAAGTGAATTGTTCGTTGCCAAGTGTAATGTCGAGCAAAGCGAAGGCGGAGGCGATAAGATGGCTTAGCTTCACGGAGTGGAATTGAGAAACCAATACCTATACCATTCGGCCAAAAAGGAGCCCCCGTTAATGGGGTGATATTTATGAAAGTCTGGGCAGAAATCCATCCACCTAGTCACTCATTGTTATTATGTCTATTCACGATGATTGGGCGCATGTATCTGATGGTCAAACAGTCGGGGCATAATTATGTCCAGACTTCGCGTAAAGAGCTTAAAAATGGTTTAGTCAAAGTGATTTCTAATTGCCATTTACTTCATCTCTGTGGTGTACCAAGTAAAACCATGGCCTATGGCGTCTTGTACCTACCATATGTCGTAAGTACGGTATGCTCTTTACATCGCTATTTCTCTGTGCGTCGACTCGCAGATCGACCTTCATCTCCAGCTTCTCAGTGACCTTTGCCCGGTATCTGACGGCTTCAAAAGACGAGCAACATGACAATTAGGGAAGAAACGAGGGGCAGAGGAGAGAATACCTCTCGAGACATTCTTTTTTAACTTGATGTGAGTACTAGACGACTTGGTTTATTTGAACAACAATGACTACGGGAGTGGTGTCGAGACAGAATCCCATGTAAAGCCGGCCGTAGTAATCGATAATTAAGATGAGAGATTCCAATTAGCTAATGTATATCTATCTATATACATTGTTATCCTATTGTTTTGGCAGTGTAGTGTATATTTTGTTTCAGTTCAAGAGTGCAAAACTTGCGTCGATTTGAACACATAGCTGAGTCATCCGCCAGTTTCAAGTGACTAACTAGTTAACTACTATGCGGTTAACCTGCTGGGGTACCTCCGCAAATCCTCCACATGTTCCACAGGTCCGTGTCTCAGTGGGGAACGACAGTATTCCTTGGCTACTTATACAAATTATATAGCTCTTGTTCCCCGAACCGTTTCTCCCGAGGCTTTTGACTCTGCTGAAGCATTCTATCATATCTGAACTGTTGATATCGCATCGCTATCGTCCTTTGAATGGTAACGTTCAATACTAGCTACTGAATTTTTCTATTCATAGACTAAACCTAGTATAGATGTAGATGGCGGAATTGGCGCCGATCTAAATATGTTAAGTCGTACGTACAAGGTGCTGTAGTTATTATCTAGGATGATAATAAGTATGGGTTTTTCTTATGCGAACAAGAGCGATGCACGTTACCCCCGTTAAACTGGTTCCTCCCTCCCAAGACACCTCGTGCTAGCCCACCTGCGTGTTCTGATGCCTGCCGTATTACTTAAGATTCACCCAACCCAACGAGAACCAGCAATGCAACATTCATCACGGTAAGGAGCAGCCATACGAGTACAGCAACAACTGAAACTACCAAGTGGTTTCGCATAGGAACTTGTTCCAACCGGGTCTCGCCGGTTTGCTCGTTATGCTGCTCCGTTCGAACAGTCATGTAGCGATTAAAACACGTGAAGTAGATGAGTGGAGCAGAGACAAAGGGCAAGATAACACTCAGAACAACCTGGCTCGCATTGAGTGTCTGATTCAAGCCATCTCTGCCAACGGCTCCAGCGATGATGATGCTAGGGACGATACTGATAGATCGGGTAATGAGCCGTCGGAGCCAGGGCCGAATGCTCCAGTTCAGCATTCCTTCGCTCACCATCTGTCCGGCCATTGTGCAGATGATCCCAGCAGAGATGCCTGACAGAAGTAAGGCCAAAGCAAAAATCAGGCCAGCAGCCGGTGCAATTGATTGGCTCAAAAGGCTATGGATACCAAAAATATCTGCATCGCTGCTGTTGGCAACGTCAGAGAGAGAAGCTCCGGCGACAATAAGAATCGAACTGTTAACAAAGAGTGCAAAGGTGAACAACGTCAGGATCAACTCGATGATTGAATACTTCATGCAACCGCGGATAGCGTGAATCGTAGGGCGGTATTTCACTTCCCCGCCATCGCTTCCCAGGCCCACTGTAGAATCCACATAGCCGGTGGCGACATCGAATTCTTTCAAACGAGACTGAACAACGCCGCTACCAAGGAATAGCGAGTGAGGCATAACCGTGGCTCCAAGAATTCCACAGCTTTGGTAGAGTCTGCAGACATCTCAAGTCATTAGGATTGATTCGAGCAAGAGTACTTAAAAGAGATGAAATTAACTTACCCTTGCCCTTGTACAACCGCGGATGATGGTAAATAACCCCGGAAGATTTCCCCGATACTTTGGTGTTTAATAAGGGACAGTTGAATACAAAATAGTATGACAACTCCCAGAACGAGGGCTATGATAAAGAGTTCGAACAAGCGTAGACCGAGCATCGACCCATTCGGTCGGTAGAAGATGAGTAAGAAAAGAACATCAACCAAGGTGATCGCACATCCGGCTACCAAGGGGATTTTCAGGAGCAAATTCAGGGCTATCGCGGATCCAATTACCTGGTGATGTAAGTACATCTATTATGAAAATCATGGCATTGAGAGAAGACTCCTACCTCAGCAATATCAGTCGCAATTATAGCCGCCTCAGCGAAAATATAGAGAATAATCACTAGCCACTGCGGGAGATGCTCGCGACAATTTTCCGCCAGGTTAAGGCCTGTCACTGTGCCCAGCTTGATGCACAGGGACTGTAAGAGGATTGCGAATAGGTTCGACAAAAGCACGACGAAGAGTAAGGAATATTTATATGATGCACCAGCGGCAACATCTGTGGCATAGTTTCCTGGGTCAATGTAGGCGACGGCGATAAGAAATCCAGGCCCAATGAAGCGAGCAAATTTGACCACTTCTCGGGCGCAGAAAAAAATTGAAGATATCAGAATGGTTTGGAAAGGACGGCGTGGTGACCCGCTGGCCCTCAAGGGTAGTTCAACCCCTGAGGCCGCAGGGGCCACGACGCCAATCTGGACCTTCTCCGTATTGGGGTCTTGGAGCCCGGAAATGTACGGTGGATGGTCGATGGATATGGCGTCTACTCCAGCTGCGCTGCTAGAGCTAGCCGCATGCCTGCGATGAGCCGTAGAGTTGGCGGTCCCCTTAAAGTCGTTCCGCGTGGTGGTATCTGGATCAAAATGCGGCGGGCTTTGATTCCAGGTGGGGTGATCGAGCGTATCGTCGGTGCGCGAGGGGCAATTCATGATGGGTTGTTACTATGAAAAATTCTTATCGGAATCAAGCTTTGAGGAGTTGGGTTGGCGTTCGGAATTTGTCTCTTGGGGCCTAGCGATTTAAGTACTTTTACGGGACGCTAGGCTCATGTTGAACCCCCCAATCAACACATTGATAATCTCAGACCAGTGGGCCCTGTCTCAGCTAACAAGGTACTCACCTAGCACAGCAATATGTATGTTTGTCGACATTAATGCACTGGCTGGTGATTTACTTCTTAGCCCTTACCCGTGTTATTACCTATCTGAGAACCCCACTGTGCAAAAACCGGAGCAGAATGCAGTGCACGTGTTTCTTCGAGATATTGTGGCGTCTAACAAGTAGTCTTTGGTTGATTAGCAGGCTAAAGCTCGATTGAAAAGTTAACTGAAAGAAAAGAATTCTCAGATCTGGAATTTTCAAATGGCGGTATGATCTAATGGCAGGATTATTTTACGGCTATCCTGGATATGGTGATTACAGCGCATATATCCACTCGATTTTTCATCTAATCTCTTCTTTTTAGAGAAATTGAGTGGGAACGCGTAATGTAATGTATTGTGTGTGTCTATTCGCACTATATAAGACGGCCATTCACGGACATATGAAGACTATTGTAGTACTCTGACGGAACCAAAGTCATGTCTGACGGCCTTGCGAACCAGTTTCTTCATACAGCAAATTTCTGCTACGCACGGGAATATCAGGTGATGTTCCATGATCGTGATCGTGCCTTATCGAGACCCGCGCTGAAAATCCGTTAATAGCGTCGGCGCAAACTTAGAGTTCGTTCTGATGCGCTCGCCGTACCGGTAGAAGATGAAAGGCATTATTGAAAGTATCACTGCGACTCCTCCTAGCAGCGAGCCTCCACCTCCGACCCCAAGCGCTGTAAACATATAATTTGTAAACAACGGCGCAGAAGCCCCGGCTGCCGAACGAACTACTGTGTTTGCTGCAATAGCAGAGGCTGCATACATAAGGTAGGAGTCCACGATGTAGTTGAAGAAAGAAACAAAAATGAGCATCATGCCGCAGGCTACAAAAACCCCAGCTATGGTGGGGACAATCCAGTGAATAGAACTGAATCGCGAATATAGATTAGTTTGGGCCGTGCTGTCATTAATTTTATGGAAGCACTTACGCATACTCAGCAGTCCAAGCGAACCAGAAAATGCCCACGGGAAAAATGATGCCACCAATCATTGACAAGAGCAAGCGTTCTTCAGGCTTAAGTGCTTTACCAGCCCTCATCTTCTTGCTTTGTTGGAGAGAAACGATGACAACAATAATGCCCCCAAGGAAAGCTCCCACAATTGTTCCCAAGAGAGGTAATTCGCCTACGCCAGCGTTCCATTCCCTCTTTTGCTGAAAGACAATGGGGTATATGGAAAAGAGCATGTAAAGCAACATATAGACGAAGGTCATATAGATTGCACAGCAGAAAGAAATGGTGTCAAATAAGATGATCCAAGGACGGGTCAATGCAATCTTGTAAGTTTGAATGATGGACGTTTCCGAAGATTCAATAGGAGCCTTGACACCTTCATATCCAGGAATCTTAGCATTGCGAATCCGGTGCGCCTTATTCCTGAGGATAATTGGGGCGTAGGTCTCCGGAAGGGTGAACATCAACAGCGCCGTTCCTGCTCCCATCCACAGAAGATTATAGAAAGTCCAGCGCCAGTCTGCCTTCAGTTGAAAGAATCCACTAAATAGCGGGCCCAGGGCTGGTCCAACCCAGACCATAACACTGAATCCAGCCATGGCGATACCGCGCGATATTGGATCCCATAGGTCCGCAAGGACACCAGGTACGTTCGACAAAGGCGCAGAGACGAAGGTCCCGGTTAAGAACCGTCCCACGAGCAATGCACCAAAGCTAGTTGGCCAGGCGCATAGGAAGTTGAAAACGACATATAGACTGAAAGTAACATAGAAGACGCGTTGTCGACCATAGAATTCGGAAAGCGGCGCAAAGACAAGTGGTCCTGCACAGTACCCCAGAAGGAATAATGTAATTGTCAGACCGGCAACTTCTCGCGAGATATGGAAATGTTGTGATAAGCTAGGCAAGCAACCCGAGGGAGTTGAGGATGCAAAGGTGGCATTGACGACCAGGAGGACAGCGGTGACAGTAACATAGATCCGGCGGAGAACTGACCAGTTCTTGGGATTTTCAACGTCTTCCGGAGAAAATTCCACAAACCCCTTCTCATTTAAGTGAATATTGCCATGATCGTCGATGTGAGCTTTTGAGAATAGTGTACCGCTGGCCGTGGAATAATCATTGCTAGGGAGATTATACGTCGAGCCCCGATCGGCTGAAAGAAAAAGAAAATTTAAAAAAAGCGCAGGTTCTACTACGTCTGATGCCAATGCCCAATCAACATTGGAGATAATGAGGATATATAATGATATCCCATCGACCGCAAATGGGACTATCATGGAGTTAACGGATATATCTGCTCTTGATCCGGATGTCCGACTCAACCCTCACCAAGCTATCGCTGAGGAACTAAGTTTATAGGGTTGTCCTGTAAGCCTTTGCCAAGTATGAAAAGAAGAAGATTTGCCGCTTGATAAGAATTTATGTAAAATAATCCACTGTCTGATTAAGATCTCCGTCTTCTGCGCGTGTTTGTGGATCTATGAACCAGATGAACTTCCGTCATTACAGGCTAACTTCTAACCAACAGCGTTTTGGAATAGTAGAGTATGCGTATTGAATCAAACTTTATTTCGATATTATATCCCCCCGGTGCACCACCTATAACAAGAAAGCCTATGCAGAAGAGTACATGTGCTTAACGTATTTGTTAGTCTGCATGCTATTTCCTAGCTCAAAATCTAATTGACACAGTGTCTCAAGGAAGCTGTAAAACACCCATGTGAGCCTAAATAACAGGTATACAGTTCGATCACGAGTGGGCCTTCTTTACACAGATGCAATGTCAAAAGGGAGCATCCTGCGTGCGACATTTTACTTATAGTAGAGATGGGAGCAACATTAAAGACAACCTATTCGCGTCAAGCACACGTAGATGATAGTTTCCTATCAGTTTTATTCTTTTCTTTATTCCCTGCAACAAGTAGATTTGAACCTGGCTTGAAAAGCTACAGCGGGAAGGACAATTCGTCAGAGCTGAAAAGTAAGCTGGCTTACTATATTATGGGATATTTTCTTGACACATGTCCGCATTGAATCTATTAGCATCCTCTGCGATAATATCCTGTTTATTCTCTAGCAATCCCTTTCCAAGTACCTTGAGCAAGACTACTTGAACATTCCATTGCAAACCCAAAGCAGCGGGCATACCATCCCTGTGACCAGTAGCTCAGCTCTATACAGTGTGGTGCCCCTTTAACCAGACTACCATCCTTTCTCACACTATTCACAAACGCTGAAGTGCAATGCCTCACATGTTCTTCCGTTCCCACAAAGAAACAATCCTGCTCCGATATGCCAAACATCACAGGAACCTTCACATGAACGGCCCAGCTTTCGCGCCATGTATGCAGCCATACATCTCTCAGGCTTGCAATCTCTGCTACAGGGGTTGGGTGATCAAGCCGTTGGCTGTGGTTCAACATTTGAGGGTGTACAGTACCCGGCCGGAACATCATAGCGTTTTTTATGGCTAGAGGGAAGACAACTCGATCTGGCGGTACGTTGGGTTCACTTGCTGGGTTTTCTTTCATTTCAGGTAACAAGTGGTCTCCAAGACCAGATACAATGATACCACCTAACGGATAAGGGGGTCGTTCATCCTGTGCATGCATCGCCGCAGCGATGATGCCTCCCATGGACCCGAGGCTATGACAGAGAAGCACAATGCAGTTGCAATCGTTGGGCCTGCCTATCTCGGACCACAGCACTGGTAGCGCATATCGGTGCAACCAAGATCCAGTCTCTTGTGGAAAGCTAGAACCCTTAGGGACGGGTAAGCTAGAGCTCGTATCTCCATAGCAAGGCCGGTCAATCGATACGAACGGGACGCGGAATGCAACACTTGGAATCGCAGCGGTATGGTTCACGTCAGCGTCAAAATATCTGCTGTCGTATGTGCTTCCATGAAGGCCGACAATTAGGGGACGGGACTGGAGAATCGTGGAGGTCTGAGGTACAGTGCGGATGCCAGCTAGTAGGGTCCCATCAGGAAGGGTAAGCTTGAATGGCTCCATTCAGGCCGGTTTGGCGCAATGGAAGTGATTTGTAATCCAAGACAAAACTAGCCGAAGCGGCTTTACGATTCAGATATATATATACCAAGGGTAATCAAGTCGGGACTTGGCTTGGTCGCGGCAAGACAGCTCCGAAATCCTGGCTGAAACTGAAAGTTGGACCTGGTGGATTCTCCCTAAGAAATTCTTGCTGCTGTGTAGACCTTTGCGCCGTATAAGTCCGCTTAATACCGAGCCATGAGGCAGAATCCGTTTAGCATCTAGAAAGGGATCAATGTTATCTCCATAGCTTCCAATTTTCTCTGATTAACTCCACAAAACTATAAGCTTAAGTAGGAATTGCCCTGTATACTTGTACAATAGTATATATATTACCTAATAGATTTATTATTCTTTTTTTCTTAATACCCACAGAGCATCTACGGTAGAATTGAAATCCCTGCGAATAGAAGTACCCTATGACGTACAGGTAGAATATCAAACATCATGGCGACGTAGCAACTCCAAATACCTACGGTGTCCGACCACTTAACTCCGGGTTGCGATGAATATGTATCAATATACTAAGAGGCAAAGAAGTAATATAACAATCAGTTGCTTTTATTTACTCTCAATATATGTTATTTTGGCGATGAAAACTGATACTTCCGATTCAAAATATGTCGGCACTGGATCGCACAAAAATGTTCCAATTGTCCTTTAAAGTACAATTTCCTGTTTGTGATATTAAGCTCATTAGCTAATATTTTCTAGACTTTCTCCAATACCATTTATAACCAATTAAAAAGTACCACTCGGACCTGCTTTTCGATCAATCCCGCCAACGGGAAGCCGAATCCTGAAGTACCTCTATCTGGAAAGCAAGACTTGGACGAAGCAGTCAGTGCTGCGCAGAGAGCTTTCCACAAGTGGTCAAAGGTGCCCATTGCAGATCGCAAGGTAGCATTGCAGCTATACCTTGACGGTATTGAAGAAGGAAAGAATGATATTTCCGCCCTCCTAACTCTAGAACAAGGAAAGCCGTTGAGTCAGGCGAGAGAAGAACTGGAAAGAGCCGTGGCTCTAGCTAGGGGAATGATTAATATTGCTGTCCCTGAAATAATCCTGGAGGATACGGCTGTGAGGAAGATAACCACGAGATATCCTCCACTGGGTGTTGTTGGCGCTATTTCTCCCTGGAATTATCCAGTCCTCCTGTCACTGACAAAACTGGTTCCGGCTGTCTATACAGGGAATACTGTCATTCTCAAACCTTCTCCATTCACACCATATACAGTATTAAAGCTAGTGGAGCTGGCTACACATTATTTTCCTCCTGGAGTAGTGCAATGTCTCAGCGGTGACGATACCTTGGGGCCTCTCATCACTGATCATCCAGGAATCCGTAAGATCAGTTTCACAGGGTCGATAGATACCGGAAAACGTGTTATACAAAGCTGCGCAAGCACACTGAAAAGAGTTACTCTGGAACTAGGAGGAAATGACCCTGCTATTGTCTGCAGCGACGTGGATATCGACGCCATTGTCCCTAAGGTAAGACAGCTGGCTCTCCGGAGAACACTTTTCTGATCGATGAACGGAGAACATTGACTGATTTCACTTATTTCACTTAGATTGCTAATTGCGCGTTCCTCTGTTCTGGTCAGCGGTGTATGGCAATCAAGCGGGTCTATATTCATGAAACGATTTACGAGGAGTTTAAACACAAATTGGCACGCTTTGTGGAAAAATTGAAGGTGGGGAATGGTACGGAACCGGACGTCTTCTTTGGCCCATTACAAAATGAGATGCAGTATAACAGAGCAAAAGATTTACTTGCATCTATTTCTTCCGCCGGCCTGAAACTCGCGTTGAGTGGCGGGCCCCTCCAAAGTACAGCGGGCTTCCATTTCAGTCCGGTCATTGTCGACAATCCACCGGATAACTCCAGGGTTGTGCAGGAGGAACCGTTTGCTCCAATTCTCCCACTGTTGAAGTGGTCCGAATCAGACAGTATAAATGTGATCGACCGTGCGAACAACACGGAGACGGGCCTGGGTGCTTCCGTGTGGAGCAAAAATATTGAGCATGCGGAAGCTCTAGCGAGACAATTAGACGCTGGTACCGTGTGGATTAATTCTCATTTCGAACTGGTTGCCCATGTTCCGTTCGGTGGCCATAAATCAAGCGGTGCTGGATTGGAATACGGACTGGATGGATTATTAGAATACTGCAATCCGCAGTCTGTTTGGGTTAGAGAAAACGCCTAATGCCCGAGTACTGTATTGACTTTGACAGCTCTATGTTTTTCTTACTGGTCTTTCCATGTACTTTCCACGTTAAGAGCTGCTCGATTTCTAAAGGAATTCCAAAATTTGAACATTGGGAAGATATATATGTCTCCTCCTAATGTTGAATCGGGCTTTCTACCCGATATCTCAGATTCTCAATTTTTTCTCTCCCCTTTTCTGCCTCCAGAAATTGGTTGATGCAAAAATTTCAGGGCATCCATGCAGCATCCACCCCCACTTTCTTGCAAATGCTTCCGTGACCTCCCAATTCGCAGGATCCCACGGAACTCCCCAAACCAATAGCGTTGCATCAGTAGCATGAGTATTCCAGAATGTCATCAGATCGTGGCATAGATCATCGTCATCAAAATTATCCACGGCGCGTATGATATTATCACGCATTCTAGGGAAAGGGAATATGTCAAGCCAGGGATGATGTGGAATGTTCTTCTGTATGGCAGTTGGCCGTAGACTAGCCGGCACCTTCTCCTCCATGAGATCGGGAATTGACATGTTAAATATCGACAGGGCTTCATCCGCCCAAAGGGCGGCAATGGTCATGCCTGCAGCAACGACGTTGTAGTTAGCGGCCCGCCAGATGTTAAGCTTGCTAATGCTAAGGAGATGGTCTCGTTGTGGTGACCCTTGTAGATAACTTTCCGTTGCTTGACGCTCGTATATGATCATCAACTCTGAAAGATTGGGTGGGGCCCATGTCCAAGGTGGTGCATTATGTCCCAGCGTATGAGAAGTCGTTGGAATAACTTGGGACGTAGACTTCTTTTTCCTGCCGCGTCTAGAATTTGTTGGACGTGGTGCTCCATGTTCACAACCGCTTATCATTGCACCAGTGTGCCCATTCCGCTGGTAGATTCCAGCCTCCTGGCGAGACCCTGCATTATCGTCAGTCATTCGTCTGATTAAATCCGACCACAAAGAATTCGCTATAGAACTCACGATAAGCTCTCTGGTTCAAACGGTTCTGTAATCTTCTCCGAGTTGTAGGGTCCGTAACTCCAGTCCAATCATCTACTACGCCGAATGCAATAACTTGTTGAGGCATTTGTTGCAAGCTAACCCTTCTGGCTGGCGGGTCAGATGCTTTCACTATCTGACTGTCTGCCATATTTCTGTGATAAAACGTCCAACTGTAGCGACAAGAAGCGTTTAGAGGCACTTAGTACGTGAAACCAGCAAGAAGAGGTATGTCCATGACATTTAAGGACATGCAATAGCCTTAAAGGCTTTTTTTCATTGGTGGACCCGTTTGGCGCCAAGTGGGCTGGTTGTGTGGCAAACTAATTTTTCTGGAGTATGGGTCGACTGGAAGCATTTAATTAATTAAAAGAGAGATAAACTTCGGCTCGATGCAATGTGCTTACATATTCATATTGATTGGCTAACGTTAATGCAGTTCCATAGTAGCGCTTATTATTAGTCAAATATTGAGCCATGACGGTATCCAAAAAGGCTAATTTTGTACTAAAGTTACTGTTATTTAGTGCGAGGCATCGGAATGTAGGACGCCGCCTGTCTCTGATTACCAGGCAACACCTTCTATCTTAAGTGTGCGGGTGGTAGACGTTCTAAGGTATATAAGCTGCCCATTGCTTTAGGTCTGAGGATGATTCGATCCTCATATAGATTATAACTTCAATTTTCTGCTATCTGGACGCGACTATGACACAGCAGTTCGCTACACACCAGCCCCAGGGGTTTGTTAACCGCATAAATACCGTTGCTATTATCGGTGTAAGTCCTTTGTGAACTACAACACCAAGTGATTTTATGCTTGATGCTGATTGATATTCTTAAGGCGAGCGGGCAAATCGGAAAATTCTTTACCAAGCATATCCTCAACACTGGTAAACATGTGGTTACAGCTATCACTCGAGCTGGTAGCGTTGGTACCTTTCCAGACGGTGTTAAGACAGCCATTGTTGACTACAATGATGAAGAGTCCATGGTCTCGGCTCTGAAGGGTCAGGATTTCCTCATCATCACTATGTCCCTGGCTGCACCTCCAGATACGCATAGCAGAATAGTCAATGCGGCGGCGAAAGCGGGTGTCCCTTTTATCATGCCGAATGCGTATAGCATCAACTTCCAGGATAGCGCCAGCCTTCGGCGAGATATCCCAGTGGGCCAAGCCGTCGTCGATCGGATCGCCGAGGTTAAGCAGCTTGGCATCAATTGTATTCCCCTCATGGTTGGATTCTGGTATGAGTTTAGCCTTGCTATGGGAGAAACCACCTTTGGTTTCAATCTAGCTAGCCGTACGGTCACGTTTTATGATGACGGCAAGAAGGCCATTAACTGCTCCACATGGGAACAGTGTGGTCGTGCAGTGGCTGCTTTGCTCAGCCTGAAAAGGCTACCTGACAATGAGGATGATAAGTCAGTGACATTGTCTCAGTTCCAAGATCGATCATTGTTTGTCTCTAGCTTCACAGTTAGCCAGCAAGATATACTGGACAGTGTCAAAAGGGTAACTGAAGCCGGTGACGGAGAATGGAAGGTTATTTATCAGCCCACCAACACACGATTCAATGAAGGTATGGAGGAATTGAGTCAGGGCAACCAAATGGGCTTCTACAAGGCGATGTATGCCAGGGTGTTTAACCCTAGCGGCGATGCTGACTTTGAGCCTCACAACAAGCTTTTAGGCCTCCCAGAGGAGGATCTAGATGAGGCCACACGACGAGGCATTGACTTGGCTAAAGAATTTTAAGCTGGCTGTCCATCAATGGGTTACTTGCTCATTAGTGATTTTGTACCCCTGCTAGAGCTCTGAATAACAAGGTTGATTCAATTAAACTTGCACAATTTCTATATGGAAATTTTATCTTGTAAACTAATATCAGATTTTTTTCAACCTCTCAGTAATCGAAACGAGTACTCAAGGGTGTTTATCCAACAATCGCCTCCAGGCTGAGGCGGTCAAACAATCAGCCCACGCCCAGTAAGATTGATGTTAGAAGACTGGTGCCGTTGGGCAACCCTGGAACAACACTCAAGTGGTTGGGAACCTGGGACTCACTCATATGCAGGCCAAGTAATAAGCAACAGAATGAATACATACTTCTATGATAATGCCATAGTCGGCTGAATCTCGCATTTGGCTTGATAAGAAGTGACCAGGTTTGGTTTGTGATTTACCGCATTTAAAACCGCAGACTCTCTCTACCTATCGCACTAATGCAACATGATTACATCTTTTTTTTGATTGGTTCCGTGATTAACTTTAAATTCACCTTTACTCTTCTCGTGTAGTAGATCCACGGAAAACCTTTGTATACTACTCTGTATTTAGTATATGCAACGCAAGTTGATTACATTTTTAGGTTAAATCCGTAAATTCCGTTGATATGTTCTTCGCCAGACCACCCTAGATAAAAAGAAACACATTAATCTTCCGAGTCTTTCAAGTTATAAAGATAAGGAAAGCTGCTCCTTTTTTTTGATTCTGACAACGTGGACTTTTGTTCTATCTTTCCTTCACTCACACGAAAATTCATCCAAAATGACCAAGGTCCTTCTTACAGGTACATCTTGAATAGTCACCAGCCGCATTTATTCATGACTGACTTGTTACAGGTGCTAGCGGTTTCATTGGAGCCCATATTCTCAAGAGGCTTTTGCATGATGGGTGGGTGCTCTCTCAACAATCAGAACGATATATATGTCTAACTGTCTAATTTGGGTTAGTCACAACGTAGTCGTGGCTGTTCGTTCCTTGCAAAAAGGCCAACAAATTCTCCATCAGTATCCACCGGAAACCGCCAGTCATCTATCTTTTGTTGTGGTGGAGGACATCACTAAAAAGGGCGCATTCGATAAGGCGGTGCAAGCCTCAGGTGCCCCTTTTACTGCCGTTATTCACACTGCCAGTCCGTTCTACTACCGCCCTCAAGACCCTGAGAAGGATATGCTTCAGCCTGCTATTCAGGGTACCTTGGGTATTCTGCAGTCTGTAAAAGCGTACGCACCACTAGTCAAACGAGTTATTGTGACATCTTCCTTTGCCGCCATCATCAACTTTTCTTCTCATCCCGCGCTCTATACGGAGAACGTCTGGAATCCTATTACTTATGAAGAGGCCTTGAATCCAGCACATACGTACCCGGGAAGCAAGAAATTGGCTGAAGAAGCCGCTTGGGACTTTATGAGGAGCGAGAAGCCCACATTTACTCTCACAACTATCTGTCCTCCGATGGTTTATGGGCCAGTAGAGCATCATCTGGGCTCCTTGAATGACGTTAACACGTCCAATGTCATGGTGAGCGACTTTCTCCAAGGGAAATTTAAAGATCAGATCCCACCTACTGGTTTTTACCTGTGGGTTGACGTCCGCGATGTGGCCTATGCACATGTTCAAGCCCTGAGTGCGCCCGGAGCGGAAAACGAGAGATTTATGGTGGTGGCAGGGCATTACGATAACAAGAAAATGGCTGATGTCATTCGTTCCGCGTTTCCTCAGTTCACAGCAGTGCTTCCACCGAGCGATCTTCCAGGAGATTTGCCGGTTGATATTTACAAGTTTGATAACTCAAAGTCAGTTAGTGTTCTGGGCATTAAGTACCACTCCTTTTATGATTCCATCAAGGATACGGCAGCTTCCTTGCAGGAAAAGTTCAACTACTGAATATAAATCGGTTTCCGCAACAACATTTATTTATGGATATCAATACTCTACTGCAACATGAAAGGTCGACCGAATGATCTACGTCTTCTTGGGAGTGAGAGCTTTGCTATAGTGTTCTTTCCGAGTAACGGTGTCATTAGCCTCTATACTTTATTGTTATAGCGACCGTATCCCTGTCAATCTTGTCGGATTCCTTGGCAAATACACTGTTGAATTCTAGTATGCAAGCGGGAAAGGGATTCCTTCTCACAGTGCGAAATTGAATGGTTGGTTTAGCTAGATTTTCTGGTTGAATACTTCACTTAGAAATTGATTTCGACATTTTCAGCTTCAGAAGAAAGAGTTATTATGAAACGGAATGGGACGGTCACGCGGTGAATCGGTGATTACAATATCTCAACAAAATCATATATAAACAGCGGCTCAGAATTTTCATATATATAAATAATACATAGATTAGTAAATTATCTAAGAGGTAAACAAAAGTACATGGACTTTTTGCAGTGATAACATAAAATTACATAAAATACCTAAAATAAATTAGATTTCCATAAATGTTGCTTAATTCTCACTTTTATTTTCCAAAGGATATGTACTACATTATGAAATGATACAAGAGTTTGAGCCAATATTTATATATAATGTTGTTGAGATATAAGATCTCAACAATGGCTATTTTGTATGGTGTATGGGGGTGGGGTGGTTCGCTTACCGATTACGGTATATTCTTGAGAATCCAAGTGGGGTTCGTATTGTATTGTATTCCGTGTGCTACCGCTGGGTAGCTGTAAAGTAACACTGTCAAGACAATGCCCGTACAGTATTTATGGCCTCTAAATTATGGGTCTTGACGATTGCCAGAGTGCCATCATACATAGCTCATAGGTCTGCCCGGTGATTACGGTTATAGTACCCAAGTACGAGCAGACTTGCACTCATTGGTACTTAATTGCACCCCGTACATGTGGGCTGCGTTTGAGTTCCTGCCAGCCACTTTCAGTGTGCGTAATACACTCCGGATCTGGCGATCCACCCGGTATTTTAAATTTTATGGCTAACAACGTGCAGGATTGTGTTTTGAATGGCCTTCGTAGAGATAGACTACTGGAACTTTTTATAGAGCTGGGGAGCTCATGTCCGAAATTGTCACTGCGGGGTTTCCTCAGTTCATGAGAACCTTTTTCACTCGGCTGACGAGACCCGTTCAAGCAAGCAATGGTGTACTACGGCCGCCCATCCAAAGCCTGTCTTCCGTGCCGGAGGCGGAAACTCCGGGTATGCATGACTATGACACTGGAATCGCCGACTCTCATACATTGTGAGACTGATTTAGGATGATCTAGTGCGATCTTGCAGCTGCAGGCTGCGGACAATGCCGCCGAGCAGGACTGCAATGCTCCGGCTACCGTGACACAAACGACCTTCTTTTCTACGATCAAAGTCAAGCAACTGAGCAAAAGGTACGAGCGCGACAGGTATGGTGTGCAACCCCACACGCTGCGACTGAACTGCCATGGGACACCCGCGCTCGTTACGCCTTTCTCTCTATTTACGTATCTGGCTTCTCACAAAGCTGTGATGCCGTGACGTTGTTCTACGATAGAGCCAAGCCCTCCAGCACCTTGTCCAAGTGCCTCGACACAATGAGCCTGGCTTTCCTGGCAACTCAGCTCAACCACCCTGGCTTGATGACCCTCGCATGCCGGTGCTATATAAGTGCTATTCGCAGTTTAGGCCAAACCATATCGGAACCCACGTCCTCCCATATGGAAGAGACGATCCAGGCTATATTACTTCTTGATATGTATGAGAAAATCGTTAGTGCTAACCCTTACAGCTCCGCCACATGGATGACACACCTGCAGGGTGGATGTGCTTTGTTGCTTACCCGAGGAAACGAAATACTATCAAGCCCGATCGGTTGCAAGCTTGCCAGTCGCCTTGCCATGCTCCTCACAGCAAGTTGTGCTGCCGCAACTGTACCGATTCCATCCGCTTTAGAAAAACTTAATAAGGAACTTGGAAGTCTAGAGGGCAATCCTAAGTGGAAATTCATAAATCTCATGGCCCGCATTGCAGACCTACAAGCAGACATTCGACGAACAGGTGGCAGTATCGACGTTGCTATAAAGGCGCAACAGCTAGACGATCAGTTAAAAACCCTGCAAATGTCTTTGCCGCTGTCCTGGAGGCCTCGAGTGGTTATCATAAAAAAGCCGGATAAGAGAGTCTTCAACCGGTACTACGACTTATATCTGGATCACTATATTACACAAGTGTCAAACGGAATCCGGGCAATGCGCTTGATACTCATCGATATCATACGGAATCATACACCAGAAATTCTGCCAAGCTTTGAAAAGAATCTACGTAGAGAGCTCCAAAGCGTCACCAGGGAGATTTGCGCCTCGGTCCCTCAGTTCATCCTAGCGGAAGCACAACCTGATAATATGGAACCGTTCTCACCCCGCCAAAGGCTCCAGTGCTATGCACTTCTCGCACCGCTGTACATTGCGGGCCAAGTGTCGGACGATAGCCAGATGCATAATTGGATAAGTTGGGTTCTAAGATATATGGCAGAGGCAGGCCAGATCAGAATTGCAAAGAAGGTTGCTGATTTAGCAGTGGCTGGATATGGCCTGAGTTACTGGAGCGTTTGGGCTATGAGTGGTAGCTACGTTCTTGCTGCTTAAAACAAAAAAAAAAGAAAGAGAGAGAGAAAAGAGAGAAGGAAGACTTAATAAAAGAAAAATTTACGAAAATCAGCCAGGCGGTCGTCTCACCAGTATCGTTAGAAGAACGTACATCCACCTATAGCAGAGGTTGGCCCTTTGGCGTACGGTACGGTACAACCCGCCCTTCCTTTCTCTTTCTTTCCCTGAAAGTATGGGTTAGGCAGGACTCTCCGTTGCATGATGGCCCAAACTAATCCACCTAGTATGTAGTGTATTGCTTGGAATGAACCCAGTGATAAAAGCAAGTGGATAATGTACAGATCGATATCTCTCCAGGGCAAAGAAAAGTTCTATGATTCGGCACGGAGACCCCTCGAGAAAAGAGAGCCTGACCCAGCTTGGTAGTTAGGTTAATGAAAATGTAGAACGAGGTAGTCTTCGCAGAAACGCTCTGGCTTGGGCTACGGGGGGCGAAGATGATTTGTAACCTCCGGAGAAAAAGTAAGCAGAGGTCAAATGCAGGACATGACTTGACGTGAGAGGATGAAATGAAAATTCATTCTACCCTGAACACGAATGAAATGTTCGAGAGAGATAAATATGAAAGCAGAATGAGTCACCCCAAGATATTTTCTAATTGGACGTTCAAAGTGGAATCAGTTATGGAAAAGTTGAGATGCCAGCTTTTCCAATTGATTTCCCTAGCAAGGATCCTTGCAGGGATTCGTGCGGGTGGAGGTATACAAATACCAATTTGATGTTCAACTAAATACATAAAGTATAGATCAGGGATAGTTTTGTGAAACTAAAATGTATAAACAAGTTTCGAAGCCCGAACTCTGCCAGCCTTCGAATCCTCCAGCCCCTGCAGAACACCAACGAGACCCTTACCGCTGCGGTTCACAATCTGGGGAGCAGGCTTCAATTTATCTTCTTTCAACAAGCGGCCACACATTTCGTAGAAGCTTTTGCCAAATTCATAATCCTCAGGCGTAGGCTTGAAGTCGACGCCGAACTCTTCAAATTCCTCTCCGATACACACAAACGCCACAGAGGTACCGACATGGACCTTAGGGTTTATAGCTGTCAGTACACTGGGTTCCACGCCAAGGAGAGAGCTGTATTGGGAGTCATGCTCGGTGGATAAGGCTTTAGCACAGATTTGCGCTGAATCAGATGTAGAAACGCAGTCCCATGCTACATCTAAGCAGCCCTTGGTGAAGTTACGTATATCAGCAACGCAACGTTCTGGATCCGAGTAGTCAAAAACAGCATCGGCACCTATCGTTTTGAGGAAAGCAAAGTTCCTTGGAGAGGCAACTGTGATGACGGTATAGCCCGATAACTTGGCCAATTGTATGCCTATGATGCCCGTGGCTGTAGCACCGCCATAGATGAGTACATTGGATGAAAGCTTCAGGGGCTGGGTTGGTAGAGCCAACTTCAACGTCCGGTACAGACCTTGGCACTGCAGAGAATTCGAATAGTACATTAGATAACAAGTCCGAGAAAGTCTTTAATATATTGTCAAATAGACGAACTCACCACTGTGGCGATACCAAGACCTAGAGTGGCACCCTCTTCATCTTTGACAGTGTCGGGGATCTTGAAGGCAACGCTTGCCTTGACGACGTTATACTCACCAAATGCCCCATCCTCCGGCTGGACTTTGTTTCTACCATCAAGTGTCAGGCCTAAATTATGAATAGAATCTGTTTGGCTGAGACTTACGTTCCATGTGCGAGTCCAGCGACCCGATCGCCCTTTTTGAATCCATGAGTGCCTGGCCCGACCTCTTCAACGACTCCAGCATAGTCACAGCCAACTTTAGTACCCCAAATGTTGCTTCCAAATTCAATTTGCTTCCAGTCAATCGGGTTTATCGCAACAGCCGTGGTGCGTACTAGGAGATACCCGGTACGAATTTGAGGGAGAGGAACATCCTTGATTATAGCATTGCCTTGGCTTTCAATCAGGATCGTTTTGATGGTTGTAGGAAGTCCCATGGTGTCCGAGTTTCAAGAATTACTTAGCTGCAAAAAACTTGACGGCGTAAAATTTGATGTGATTTAAACAGAGGGGAGAAATCCAGATATGACAGGATATATACTCTGTAGCCAGTGACGGTGCCATTGATCGAAGCCTTTCCCTCGGTATCATTGCTACCGCAGTTCACTAGCCACGGTGTGGAACCCACTTGGAGTCTGCGATATTCAATGATTTCGCAACCCCATCACCCTTGACCTAAAACAGCTAGAGTTACGTAGTTTAATAAATAAGGTTAGCTTAACTAGGGGTTATATGGGGGTCAAATTTTGCGGGTTGTAACGTAGGTTACACCATATTAACATGGGCGTTATGGAACCCGCTGACCTAAAACGGCTAGCGTTACGTAGTTTAATAAATGAGGTTAGCTTAACATAGAATAATCCAACTTAATACGTACTACATAGTACGGCCGAAATGCTCGGATTGACAGCTTGAACGGAAAGGCACATTCTTCCGGTGGCCAAAGCGTACGGAGTACACAATTCCCAATTTGAGCCTTGCTGGCTTAAGTGGTGTACCGCACATTTGCTCAAGTGTGTACATGCTCGCGAAAATCCTTCTCGAAAGAAGCTTTCGGTGTGTCCATTAGGTTCAGTTCATGCGAAGATGCTTTTTCATAGAAGTTAGAAGTCGGAAGTTAAACTCTTATTAGCCAGTACACACGACGTCGTATGTATGCAGGATATTGATGGGCAGCTCATTGCTGAAATTGTGGCAACAGCTGCCGCCCAGGGTCCGCGTACGGTAGGTACGTGGTTCCTGTTCTTCCAGGGCTGATGTGAGATGGAATATATTGTTAATGCCACACATATTACGAGTTGCTTGCTTAAGGCTCAACAATCTTCCATATTTTTATCCGTTCCCACCGTACAATAGCAGTTCGATACTATACGTTTGCCGGCTATCTGATCGATCATTTAATGAACTATTAGAGCGCTCTTGCTCTACTTTACCCTTCGTGATACAGAGTATACTAGTATAGCAACTATAGCTAAACCAACACTAAATAACATCTAGATAGATCTAACTCCTAACCATATGCTGATTCACTGATAATTCTCCATATTCGTAAATATAGGTGAAGTCATACCACAGATCATCTAATGATCTAAACATACTGCCTCAGTCTCCGAACCTTTTATTCTTGATCATGTGGACGAGCTTATGCACATGCTTATACATCTGCTTGTACAGACTTTTCTTTGTCTTTTCCTGCTTATGCAAATGTCCGTCTAGAGACCGGGGCCGTACATAGGCAAATCTCCAAAAGGCGACAAAAACCGACAAAAACCGAGATATGTCGTACAATGCAAAAATTTATCACAATCCAAAAAAAATTTAAAATTTGAGAGATTGTTTACATCTGTATTACCTCCATCCAGGACTGCTTTTCTTTTGATTCTTGACTCGACTTGCGCAAATCTCTATCCCCCATGTCTCGCATGTCTCGTCCTGGTCTTGCCACTTTATCGCTTGCGACCAGCACAATTGCTGTTGCTTGCGCTTGAGTAGCTTTTGCAGAGACTACTACCAGTAATACGTCTTCAACGAGTTCAATGCCGGTGTTTAGTGGGAGGCTGAGCTTCACGTCGCTTCGTCTGCACAGTGTGCAGACAGTCAACCACAATACGAAACGCCTAGTATTTGCATTTCCCGATGAAAATGCATGCAGTGGTCTCTCATTAACATGTTAGTCCAATTTACTTGCTACGAACCAAACAAATGAAGCTAAACTGCTATCTGTCCTAGCCTCTCTACTCACTTTCATGCGTCCAAATAATGCCTGGCTACCAGTCCTTCGGCCATACACTCCAATCAGCGATCTTAGCGAACCAGGATTCATCGAACTGCTGGTGAAAAAATATCCAAACGGCAAAGCGAGCTCCCACCTCCATTCCCTTCAACCAGGGAATACGCTCACCTTCGTCGTACCACTGAAGGGGTACGCCTGGACACCCAACAAACACTCGCACGTCTACCTCCTCGCTGGAGGAGCCGGTATCACTCCCATGTACCAACTCATCCAAGGCGCTCTCAAAAACCCCACAGACCGGACGAAGGTAACTCTGGTGTTTGGCGTGAATACTGAGGAGGATTTGGTCCTGCGTGAGGAACTGGATGGTTTCAAAAGCCAGTACCCAGATCGGTTCAACGTGGTGTATACCATCAGCAACCCGGCAGAGGGCGAGTCCCGTCATTTCGAGCAAGGTCGTATCAGCGAGGAGCTTCTGAGGAGAGTAATAAAGTCTGGTAATGAGTCTGGGGAGAAGGCCGTAAAGGTGTTTGTTTGCGGTCCACCAGCGATGGAAACTGCATTAATGGGTTCGAATGGATGGTTTAACTCTGACGGTGGCATTCTGGGAAAACTAGGGTATACCAAGGACCAGATCTACAAGTTCTAGCCGTTTACTCGAGTTGTCTGTACAATAAAATGATTTGTTTGTTTATATAAATAGAAATGTTTCAAACGTTGTGCAGTGGTCCAATAACTAGCTACACCTTTGGCTTGGTTGCCTTGAACACCAGCACAACACCCACCACTTTCGCGTCCACAACGTCGAAATTGTCCTGCAAGCTACCAATAAATGACACGGCGTCATCAGTTTGATTATCCATGATTCCATCAGCCTCGCAAAAACGTCGCACATATCGCCCAACCCAGTTATCCGTCACACCCTTCCCGAGCACTGTGGCCCCTGTGACGACCCCATCGGGCGTCAAATTGTGCTTCAGATGATCGAAAACTACCGTCTTGTTTTCCACAGGCCCGGGCAAACAATGCAACAAGAAATACATGGAGATGGAGTCGAACTTGGTCTTCGTTGGCAGAGGCTTAGTGATATCACAGAGGAGTTCCTCCGCGTCGGGCCTGCCAGAGCGGTGCTTGGCCATTTTCAGCGCGGTCGGGTTGAGGTCGCAGAGTGTAAGGACTGTGGAGGCAGGAATTGCTCCGTATTGAAGGTAATATCCTGTACCGACACCGATGTCGAGGTGTTTGGTGCCAATATTGGATTTGAATAGAGGCAAGAGGTACTTGGCTGTTGGACAGCGCCACGCCCAGGTGTTAACGAAGCCGAGCACCAACATGTCGTAGATGTGGATTTTCCAGGTGCTATAGACGGCAGCACCGCGTTCTGCGTCTCTCATTGAAGGTAGGGCCATGTTTGATAGAGTCAAAGATATGAATATGAATAGAAAAGGAAGTTCAGTGACAGGAACGAAACCAGTTTTCAGAAATGAGAGGAGATGGAGGATAGAAAATCTGGAAACCAAAAGCGAGCGAGGTTCTAGATATTTATATCCGAATACTTTACCAGAAGCTCCGAAGATAGCTAGGTATTTAGATGTCTCCTACGACTAGGCACGTGTATATAATAAACGTAATCTTCAAACCCCCATCGAAGAGCATCATCTTAGGGCTTGACTTCCAGTAATGGCCCGAAGAACAAGAACATTAGAATACTGAACACAGATAATATTCATTTTTGTAAAATATCAATAAAACAGAATCCATGGTGTATTAGTTTCAAATACAGACTCGAGCGTCTTCCTATGTATTTCGATTTTAACATGATACTATGTATAGGAAGATTCTGTATGTTTGCAATTTCGACACTACTAGGGTAAATTGTCCACTTCAGCCTACTCCTTGGACACACATTCCACTTGTGCCCGGAAATCTAAACGTGTGAATTGTCCCACTGTAATCATACAATCTGTTTCTGGCTTATCCAACGTAACCTACACGCAAATCAGTTTAAACCGGCGTAAGTTCAATTCTAGATAATACCTTGTAGTTATGCAACAGAGAGGCGCCTAACTTATATACCTCCATGACACTGATATGGCGGCCCAAGCAGGTGTGAGAGCCACTACCGAAATGCAGCATCGCCTTCCACATCTCACGAGACCGATCCTCGCCGGCCTCAATCCATCGTTCCGGGCGGTACATATCTGCATCATTCCCAAATGTGGCCTTGTCACGGTGCACGGCCGTGGGATTGCAACCCACGATTACATTGCCTGGGATGTATAATCCAGCAATGATCTCTCCTTGAGGAGGAACCACACGCTCCATCACAAAAGAGCTAGGGGGATGTATGCGAAAAGACTCCTTTACACAGGCGTCAAAATATGGCATTCTATGAGCCTCGGAGTACGATATAAGCCGCGTTTTCGCGTCGACATGACATGCTAGCTCCTTGCGGACACGATCATAGACGCCGGGATTGCGCACAATGTGGTATATCAATGCACTCAGCGCAACACCCCTATAATGATTGCCCTAATTAGTAATTGATACGAGTCCAAAAATCGCATGAAAGAGTGGCAACTACATACGTGGATTCCGATCCAGCAAATCCGAGCATTACTCCCAACTCCAGCACAACGTCGTCAGTAACAATATCTGGCTTAGCCCTATGCAATGCCAAATAGCTATCGAGCAGATCACGGTTACTATTCCGGCGCTCGGGATTTTTCCTCATCTCCGCAAGTCGTCCAGCTTGTGATTTTATGGCGAATGGAATAAGTGGTGTGGTCATTTTAATTAGGCCTATCCGGCCGAGGAGGAGCATAATCGGACTTTTGATGATTGCTTTGTCGAGTAGAGGAAAATTGCCAGCCTGTAGACAGACAGGGTTAGTATTACTTTATTTTTGCTGTTCGGGACTAGGAAGCAACCATGTTACATAGGAAGTATAGTCGAGAATCATTCTCGTTGACTTGATAATCCCATCAATATCTGCATTTTGTTCAATGAAGCCATATCGCTTCCCATAGGCCAGCATCCCAATGGCATCAAATGCATAGTATTGGAAAAGAGTTGGGAGGTCGATCCAGTCCGTATTTTGAGAGATATCCTCCAGTCTGTTGAAAAACAGCTCTGTTGTTTCGTCTAGATACGGCTCGTACCGGAGCACTGAGGTCATCGAGAAGACCGAGTTGATTGCGCGTCTGTGGCTGGAATGAACAGCTTGATCTCTAGTCGAAAACAAGCTCTCGCTGATAGCGCCGTCCTTGACAGGCGCAATCACCGAGTAGAACTCCGACTATTGTATTGGTGTTTCAGCATCTAGTACGTATACCCAGATATCGATACCCCACCGGTTTTCATACCTTCTTGAACTTCCTTCCTGACCCGTAAATATCTTGTATAGCTTCTGGAGTTGAAAATGACAACATACGTGGTCCCAAACGCACCACTGGCCCATAGTGTCGGTGAAGGTCAACCAAGGGCATGCGGTGTCTACTGTAGATTGAATACACAAATCGCCATATATCTGAGAAAGATGCAAGTAAAGGGCCAGGAAATTGGTCAAGATTGTCTTGATACCGCTGGTGAAGCAACCAGATCACAGAGGTGAGAAGCAGTATTGCCAGCCATAGAGTAGGCACTGATATCGTGAAGGAAAGTATAGGATTCATATCCACCTATTGTACCAAAATTTTTCAAGAGCGCAGCGGCAAGATACTCCAAGTAACGAAGATTGCACTGCGAAGGACAGGAATATATTTAACGTTGAACCCCAACCGTAAGGTATAGGTAGGTAATCAACCAGTTGACCCATCAAATAGAAGTCAACGAAGCTGGCTCCGAGGATCCGGACTATCCACCCCTTGTCCGAGATAGGTGACGTTTACCTATTGTTATATTAGTTGATTTGCTTTTTGGAGCAAAATTTCAACGCATACCTAGTACCGGTTGACTGCTCCGTTCTAAGCACGAAGCAACTAACCCAATTTATGCGACTCTGCATGGAGGGCTCCCTCAAAGAAGCGCATTGTTCATTACTTACCTAGGTAAGATGTTTTCGTGGAACAGCAAGATTGGTCCAAGAATGCAGGGCATCTAGTGCTGTATATAAGAAACAGATAGGACCTTCATTTTAAAGTGATCGAGACACTTCCAGCTCCAATTCTCTGATACACCTCCACGAATATAATTTCCACTGTGTTCCGATTTTTATTATTCTTTCTTTTGCCCAGCATTACCGCGAGTGATACCTCCCTTTCTTGTTCATACAAGTAAGCAGTCAGTCAGCACGTATTCCTGCGCCGTTGTGCTCCAAGTTCACCAATAATATTCTCAAATTCTACTCTGATGGGATGGAAATAGGTTAGCTCTGGTTCATTAGGTTTCGTATCTTTCGAATATACTTCCGAAATGTCTATAGTAGACGCGAAACTAGCTAGAGATTATTATCTGTCCACTGGTGGAAATCTGAAGGCCAGTCAATGTTGCGTGGTAAATCCCACGAATTGGGCCGTAAGCCGAGACCATCGACTGAGGCTAGAACTCCTTGAACCTGCTCCTCACCACCATCCGCTTCCATTGGGTTTCTTAGAAATGGCAGATTCCAGTCAAGTACTGCCGACAAACTATCCTCTGAGTGCAAGGCCACTCCGGACAGAGGCGATTCGGCCAGCTGATGATTCCTTCTCATTTGCGCTTGGGTCATCAACGTTTCTATCGGTTCCCAAAGCATACCCTGCCGCGGATCCGCGACTAGACTACTAAAACGGTCGAAAGCGTGTTTTATAGGGAGCCAATATATTTCCATCGTCGCCGAGTCTTCTAATTCACAGAGCTCAGCGAGTGCCACGGCAAGCGCATGCCATGGAACAAAGATGCCCTCAAACCAGCGCCAAGGACGTCCCCGTATATCATCATACAACTCTTGTGACTTCTGCAATACGTCGACAGACAGCTTCAGAATACCAAGTCCGCGGATAGGTGAAGGGGTGATGAGTCTATCATTGCGCTGCAATGGCCGCAGGGCAATTAGCTGCAAGGAGGCATAGACACAATCTGCAACCCGTCTGGCATACCAGTGAAAGGAATCTGACACGGGGTAACAGTTGTGTAGGAGTTGGTAGCTTGTTTGTTTGAAATCAGCCACATACGCCTGGCGAGTCTCCATATGCATTGCTGGTGATTCTGCCGTATCACCAACATTAAGTAACCTCACAGTACATTGTGCCTTTAGTATCATCAATGCGAACGTTGTGTCAGTAAAATCTTCCAATTGCTGTACGAGGCCTTGGAAGCCGGTACTAATATCATTGTCGTTAATGTTGGAGGGAGGATGGGATTGCAACCAGCTTGTTAGAATCATCGGCTCAGACGCCCTATCTAGCGAAGCCTGAACATCAAGCAGACCAATGGCAATCCATAGGCGTCGACGCATCTCCTGCTCGAAAGGACTCACTACAAAGGTGGGGTGCGGAACGTGAAGCGACAAAGCCTGAGCAACACGAACGGCGATGCTCAGCATGGTCCAGCTTCGCCTACTTTGATCATGAGATCGAGCGCAGAGCTGCCATTGGCAATACGCCGTAGGGTTAGGGGCAGATTGGGCAATAACTTGGGATTTGGCACTTACCAAGGAAAGCACAAATGCCTGAAGGACTGTCAAATCATCGGTGGTTATGAAATCCGCCTTCCTGAGCGCGGCTTCGATGTCACTCTGATATTTCGCCAAAACTGCTGGCCTACTACTACCCAAGAGAGCAGGCCAATTCACTTCGCTGATACTGCATACTGCGGCATAGAAGACGGCACATCTCAGAGCTGCTGGTGCAGGATGGTTTAGGTCATAGTAAAGATATGGCTTTTCTTCTAGAAGAAAGGCACAGAGAGATGGTCGATGTAGAACCTTGAACACCGGGTCAACCTGCATCAGATAGATATGGCATAGAAACTTTTGTAGCTGTGGAGTACACGAGGGTGATGGGTCTATGCTAGTGGGTAAGGAATTGGGAAAGCTAGCGGCGGTCGTCATTTCAAGGAGGACGGCATAATAAGGACCCAAATTCTTTTCTAGATCTGTCGTGTAGTCCGGATTATAGATCAAAGGATCGAAAGCCTTTGGGCTCTATTTAAACCACTTTATTGTCAACATACTGCAAAGGTGTGTGAGTGGCGACCAGTTTACTAACCTGAAGCATCAGGTCTTCCCCGAAAGAGCTGGACAAATGGGATTTCCTGTGTTGGGACGTGGCACTTCCATTGTAGTTGCCTCGACGCACCATTTGGCGAAGCAATTGCTCCATGCTTGCAACTCTTGATTCTAGATCGCTTCCGGTATCCGGAGAGAGCGCCGTGGGTTTCTGAGATCGACCACGTGGTAGGCGCGCTCGTTCTACTGGGATACATGTTGCACCCAGGCGCTCGCAATTGTTACAAGGGCGTAACTTGTCGCATCTCACCTTCCGTTGGCGGCACATCTCACAGCTCAATTGAACTTTGGGTGCCGAAGACTTCTGGCTCTGCCTAGACTCCATTCTGCCCACGGCAGCCTGCCCTGTCATTGTTTGCTTTGACTTGTGAGACTTCCTCCAGTGTTAAAAAAAAATGTAATCCGTTTCCCGGTGCTGAAGAAGTGTGAGTAAATTCTACCACTCCCCAGCAAAGTTCAATGTTGCTTTCTAGCTATTTGTGCAACTCGAATGTCGCCGTGTCCGATCCGGGATCCCCTTGGGCTGGAATTATATATCTGGGCCAATGGGAAGTGTCCGCTGGGAGATCGATCTAGAATCAGCAACATATGTCCTTGCACTGCTAAAGATCTTGACAGCTTTAGAAGCTCTTTGCTTTTTACTCATCTAAGTTCGAAGTGGGATCTGGATGTTATAGGGCTTTCCACTTGCATTAAACGCCCACTTTTAACATTTCTTAGATTGTCCTACCACCAGCTCGTTAAGTGGGCAAGGAGGAGAAGGTTCGCATATATATGTATCTGGGTGAGAATTGACTGTATCCGTTGATGTCCGTGCTTCACATCTAGCTACATATGTATGTCAACTGAGAATGTCGGTAATATATATGCAAGATTCCAACGAAAATTCCGTATAAAAGTCCGAATCCAGGTGGGAATAGTGTCAAATTGAGACTCCTCGGCGCATTTGGCGATATCCAAATTTCTAATTGCATCACATATCCCCAACATTAGTATTATCCCAGATAACAGAGTTTGATGGCCCTAGAAACTTCCAGATCTGGAGGTGTGACAAGCTAGGCCTGTAGACAGAATGATGGCCAATGGGAACGAACAAAAATCTGTGGAATTCCCAAGTGGACAAAGGGTTTAATTCATTGCGAGGATTGCCGAGGGCGTAGTTCTAGGGCTATTATTCGTTTTTCCATGTAACGCAGTCAACCTGGCAGCCCGCTAACATTTTCCGATGCCCACAGCTTTGATCATTTACACTCCACTTGATCACTCTTGATTTGATGTCCCCCGCCCTGGAACCAAGTGCATATAAGAACCCTTCAGGGACCGGCTTCTACAGTCATGTAGATGTAATAGGTAGGTATTTCTTTGTTTTTTAACCCCCTCAATGGCATTATTCCGCGCCTAGCTTGTCCTTCCTATGACTCGGTAAACTTTTTCTCGCACTCGTTTCTCGACAGTCTGTAACAAATCCACTCTAGTCTTTTGTGGAAGTGGATGGCGTAGGAAGGCCAAGTCGAGATGGATACCCTGCTGAACGTGCATACAACGTACAATCTCGTGATGGATACGATACCATCCAAGGAGTGTACGGTCGTATCCTAGGTAGCAAGTTGGTCGGATTCAAAAGATGGAATGGCAACCCCGAAACCTTGGTTGCAATGGCCACCTGGGCAGGCTATGGCTCTAGGCGTTCCAAGTCCTGCCTCTCTGCATACGTGGATATAATTACGATTATGTACCTAGGTATTGTTAACAATTGAAAGCTATATGGATTTTTATGACGGTGCAACCTTGGCAATACTGAGGCTAGATCTCACAACACCCATTCCTCTCGATGGATGCCTACTTAAGTAATCTATGTGCTATTCGGCGAGAATACCAAAGCATGAGGGGAATCGGCTTTTAGAAAGTACGGCATCCTGCGTTGGAATTAAGCAGAGTACTGGGTCCGAAGAGAGCAATGACTATCTTGCATATCTTGAGAAGGTCGGCGAGGCTACACAAAATGCCGAGGGGAAGCTCCCTGACTTTGTTGAACCCAGCGCTGCCTTCCTCATGTAGTTACCTGTATTTTACTTACGTATTATAACAGAGTTAACAAGTGTAGATACAGTAAAATACAAGTAAATTACATAAAACTTACTAGTTCTATTTTCTTTGCTGATAGTCTTTATAATGCGATATGATTGGTTATTACTGATAGATCACATGATCTTACTGGGAAAATCGCTTGTTCATGGACCCACTTCATTTGCACCATGGATATCAGGCATCAGTCAAAGACTTGGAATAGAGCATCATCCAGACTATCTTCTGTGAATATCATCGCCTTGCGCCGGGTTCAGTAAGAAGGACACCAATTCAAGTTCTATCGATACCCGCATTTATTGCCATACACCCTAGAAGATGTCGCTGGTTTCGGGCCCGGGTAGGGGCGGCGGAGGAGCTGGCACTCAGGAAGAGCTATGTATAGACAAACATGTGGCCTATATCCAGAGTCTCAACAAAGTGCATTTCCCCTTCTCCATAACTTATCCATCGAGCAAGCGATGACTAAGAAAGAACCCTTTTAGCGCAGTGATGAACTCGAGTATGCCTACACAGAACACCTTCGTATGAACGGTGTCTATTGGGGAGTGACTCCTCTGCATTTAATGGATCGTGCTGAGACATTACCGAGAGATGAGACGATAGAGTTTGTGCTCTCGTGTCAGCATGAAAATGGTGGCTTTGGAGCTGCGCCTCTGCACGATGCTCATATGTTGTACACTGTGTCTGCCATACAGATTTTAGCAACCCTGGACGCCCTGGATGAGTTAGACAGATCAGGTCGTTGTGGGAGGCAAAGAGCTGCGTCGTGTATGCGTAACCCCCTCTACTAACGCACGTTACAAAAATACTAACGCTACTAAAAATTATAGTCATAGCGTCTTTACAAGACCGCGAAACAGGTGTCTTCAGAGGCGATGAATGGGGCGAGTCAGACACTCGTTTTCTATACGGAGCTCTGAATGCTTTGTCTCTTCTAGGGGAGCTGAAAATGGTTGATGTTGACAAAGCTGTTTCCTACATTCAACAATGCGTGAATCTTGATGGAGCGTATGGTGTGCGACCAGGAGCCGAGTCTCATGCAGGCCAGGTGCTGACCTGTGTGGCTGCACTGGCTATTGCTGGTCGGTTGGATCTCATTGATAGAACCCGGCTTGGAACTTGGTTGAGCGAACGCCAACTCGAAGTAGGGGGCCTCAATGGACGACCTGAGAAGCTTGAGGATGTGTGCTATAGTTGGTGGGTAGCTGCTAGTCTTGCGATAATAGGGTGCCTGGATTGGATCGATAAACGGAAACTTCAGTCTTTTATATTGCGCTGTCAGGTAGGATACTGTCTTTGAGATCTTGACTAGGCTTTGACTGACTAAGATAGGATTATGATCATGGTGGACTGTCTGATAGACCGGGGAATGTCGTTGATGTATTCCATACTCATTTCGGCTTGGCTGGTCTAAGTCTTCTAGGCCATCCAGGTCTCAAAGAGATTGACCCAGTGTAGTAAGCGCAACCACTGCTTGAGGATCGAGTTTAGCTAACGGAAACACCACAGTTGTATGCCTAAAGAGATAACAGTAAGACTGCTAGGAAAATAAATGTCATTTGTTCTCTCTGTTTGATTCAGGTGAGTGTTGTTGTTGCCGTCGTCTAGGTACAACAAGTCAAGTTTCTCTACTCTCGCTATCTAATAACCCACTTTCGTCATGCAATGGACTTGGGATACAAAGCAAGAGAAAAACAACAGTCTGTGATATTGTCTTCAGGCTTGATTGTGCGGTGTTGCAAGATCATCAAGTCTCTCGAGATCAAAACAGTACATGAATACTCATAGTGTGTTAGGTAGATACCAAATCAAGTGACTTGAGGGTCGTGCCTGCCAGATGCGGCAACGGTTGCTGTTGCCCGTTTGTCCCTTCCCTCCTTTTCCACTCTCTCCCTCCCAACACAACACCATCTCTTCTTCCTTCCACCAGTATAGCCCCTGATCTGATTTCTTCATCCTTTTCTTGAGTAAGAGCCGATTTTTGCTACAATCAAGCACCTGCTTGGTATATACTCCTATACCTGCCCACTCCTCAGCTATCATGTGGTAGATTGAGCGAGTGGAAGACCACTGGCTTCTCTGTTTGTTCTTGTTACCATCTTGACTTGCTGTTCATTTCTTCTTGCTGTGAGCCTGCGGCACGCTTTAATTTATTACTTTTCAGACCTTATATCCACAAAGAGTGTTGTGCTTGTGTTTTCCCTTTATCCACGATGGATGCAACTTCTCTCACCTGCAGCATCTGCAACAAGAAGCCTCAGTTCAGCGACGTCTCTCATCTCCTTACCCACATCTCCTCAAAGGCTCATCTAGCCAGCCACTTCAAGCTCCAGGTCCAAAGCAAACACAGCTCCCAGGCTTTGGAACATTTGACGCAATATGATCAGTGGTACAAGGAGAATGATATCGCGAGACTGCTATCCGACCGTATGGCCTCGTCCGCGAAGGCGAATCGGAGGAGACGAAGTAATCGATCGCTTGGAACTGAAAATGGCAAGTTCGCCGGTCTTCTCCTTCAATACCCCCCATTGTCTCAACGTGCTAATGACCTGGCAGATGTCCCGTCTCAATCATCATTCGGTCTCCCTGGAGACAATATCGACCCTCGCCTTTCCGACACGCGACCCCTGACCGACGACCATTGCAAAACAAGAATTTCTTCTCTAGTCAATCCGTATGATCCCTATGGGATTTTGGGTCCCAAGGTTGAGCCAGAGGCACCGCATTTATCAGAAATCGACAGTATTCCATGGTTTGGCCATCATAGGGGCAACCACAGCGCCCCTGGCCACAAATACAATCCATTCGTTTCTACCGAGCCACTCAGAGCGCCAATTCTGAAATCGGAGAATGTTCCATTTCCTGGTTCCTACCTCGATCTTGCTGAGGAAAAGAAAGTCGACGAGGTTTCCAGACTGAAGGGTGTTCAGTGGCCGGGTATGGATTGTTTCGATGCTGCATCAGACGTTATGAAACGCCAAAGGAACCAGAAAAAAGACGCGAGTACTTTCAAAGCAATGGAGGAAGCTTCCTGTGCCAGCGAGCCGAGCGAATTGGTCTTTTCGCCATCAGGGACATTGCGGAGAGAGCGTGAGATCACTGGTTTCGTTGAAGAGGATGATCTTTTGCCTGGAGAGTGGACTGTCCCAAAATACCGTCGTGATCGTCGAGATTGCCGTGGTCGCGGGGCCCAAGAGCCTTCTACACCTCGCCGCAGGCAAGGAAGCCAACGGGTTGCGCTGGCGGTGACGGATGTTAACCGATCTGTGTTGGGAAGTCGGGTAACGAAGAAAGAACATCAACCAAAGCGTCCAGTTTTAGGGGATCTAAAGCGTCGAGAGTCCTCAATCCGTACTACTTCCTCGAAGAGCGAAAAACACGGACTGTCTCACGGCCACTTTCATCGGGTCAACGATGAGAATGAAGACTTGAAACTTTCGATGGGGACAACTGGTCGTCGCCACACCTCTCGCTTGACTATCTTCAGAGATGATGACTCCGCCGAAGTAGAGAGGAAGCGCAATGGTCCTAGCCCAGAGATGGTTCCAACTTCAGCCACTCGCAACGAGCAACACAACACATTGTGCCAACGAGCGAGTGAAGCTATCCATACTCTGTTGGACGCGAACGATTCGTACAAGCTTCCGACACTGTCGAACGATTCTAGCCCGGTTCTCGAGCACAGTAGCTCCCACAACCGTACCAGCGCTCAACCAAACACGTCCAGAAATATTGACGGTATATATCTCGTTGACGCCTCTGGCTCAAACCATCGCGTTCCATATGATCCTCTTGTTGGAGGCAACGTACTTCACTATCGATGGGACTGGCATGGTTCGGAATTGGGACGAGGCTCGAATGATAACGACGACCCCCTCCTCGGCGGCGGCCTGTTCTACAACCGTGCGGTATCATCGGATACGACCATCTACCAGGACGACCAGGAGACCAAAAGTTGCCTTTGGCTTGACGGTTACAGTCGATGAATGATAGCCATGAACCGAATGCTATCCCACGGATGAAATTACCCATGCGTAGCTTTTTCTTTCGGCAGTCACCGTGCTCTCTGTTACACGCACCCATGCCTGACCAACACCATACCTTTCGATAGTCGATATTGATACCCAAACTCACTGGGATTGTGTTATACGTTTCGACATGATCAGCAGCTTTTCATTGTTATGTATGCTTGCTGTGATCAACACATCAGACTGGACATGATGTTTTTCTTGGCCAAGGAGATCATCACTTATATCATATCTTTTATGACGCATGTTATGTATCTATTATCAAATTAGCCAGAACATTAATCAAGTCTGTAGTTTTTTCTAAAATTTGCTGATAATTGTACGATTGCGTATGTAAGTGGGGAATTAAACCGAAAAGGGACAACGCGTCACGCGTCAAGCTCTCCACTTTATCTAATCCAAGCCGACCTCAGGAGGCTTCAAACCTCAAATTGTAACGACCAACCAGGCTTTTTGCGTATTGACTCATCTGGAAAGTTACCTTGATGTGCCAATTTGTGTAAAATATCGACGCTTTTTACCTGCTGTCAGGGGCAAGTACCTCCATCACCAAACACGACCCTCCTTGCCACCCTCAAATATAGCTAACACATTCTCTCAACAGATAGCAGCAACCCAAATATGCCCTCTCAATCATCGCCTCCATCCTCCTCTCCCGCACTGAAGCGCAAACAACAGACAATTTCGAGCTTCTTCACAAAGAAACCATCCACAAAGGAGCAAGTAGGAGGAGAGGGACCTTCGAGTCAAGTAACGACAAAAACCGAAGCCGAACAAGCCAAGACAATCCCCCCGGGAAAAGAGAATGCCGTCTTTGTCGGTGAAACATTTAGTCGTGTATCCGGAAAAGAAGGGGGAGATGAGGAGGAGGACGATCTCGTTCTGCCGCCGCCGAAACGAGTCAAGGTTGACGTTGGAAAGGAGACTCGAGCGGCGGTTGATAATATCCTGAATTCATCGCAGCGCACGGATAAGTTCAAGTTCAATAGTTCGCAGCCCGTCACGGATGATAAAAAGGATGGATTAGATGAACAAACGAAGAAAGAGAAGGAGAGACTACACCAAAAGTTCGTCAGGAGGCTAGGCGGACCTGACTGTCTTATCGGAATCAATAAAACTGTCTCGAATACAGAAGAGGGACCCGCAGAAAGTGCGGAAGATGCTGAAGAAGAGGAGGAGCTTGCTCCTCCGCCACCCCCGAAAGGCAGACAAACGAAAAAGACCGGCTCAAAGCTTACGCCCATGGAAAAACAGGTCATTGATATCAAGCGCAAACACATGGATACCTTACTCGTTGTAGAGGTGGGCTACAAATTTCGATTCTTTGGAGAAGATGCCCGGACTGCCGCGAAGGAACTCAGTATTGTTTGCATACCGGGTAAAATGCGGTTTGACGAACACCCCTCCGAAGCGCACCTCGATCGATTTGCGTCGGCGAGTATTCCTGTTCATCGTCTGCATGTTCATGTGAAACGGCTCGTTACTGCAGGCCACAAAGTTGGTGTTGTGCGGCAGTTGGAGACGGCGGCACTCAAGGCAGCGGGTGATAATCGAAACGCGCCGTTTGTGCGCAAGCTCACGAATGTGTATACAAAGGGGACGTATATTGATGACGCAGAAGGGTTATCTGCGCCAGCGGCTGCGTCGGCGGGTGCGACGCCGGCGACTGGGTATTTGTTGTGTATTACAGAGTCGAATACGAGTGGGAGTGATGAGAGGGTGCACGTTGGTATAGTTGCTGTTCAGCCGGCGACAGGAGATATCATCTACGATGAATTCGAAGATGGGTTTATGAGAGGGGAGATTGAGACGAGATTGCTTCATATCGCTCCCTGTGAGATTCTTATCGTCGGTGAGCTTACAAAGGCTACGGATAAGTTGGTAAAGCACCTTTCCGGTAGCAAAATGAACGTTTTTGGCGACAAAGTCCGCGTCGAGCGAGTGGCACGATCGAAAACAGCTGCGGTAGAAGGACACAGCCGTGTTTCAAGTTTCTATGCGGAGAAGCTCAAATCAACAAATGCTGGTGACGATGGTAAAGCTAGTGCTCTCTTGGAGAAGGTTCTACAATTGCCCGATCAAGTCACAATCTGTCTGTCGTCTATGATTGATCATTTGTCTGAATACGGACTTGAGCACGTATTCGATCTGACCAAGTATTTCCAATCGTTCTCGGCACGGTCTCATATGCTCTTGAATGGTAATACATTGACCAGCTTGGAAATTTATCAGAACCAGACGGATTATTCGAGCAAAGGTAGTTTGTTTTGGACCATGGATCGAACACGAACACGGTTTGGTCAGAGGCTGCTTCGCAAATGGGTGGGAAGGCCGTTGCTGGACAGAAGACAGCTAGAAGAACGTGTCGGTGCAGTGGAAGAATTGTTGAACTCCGAGCAGAACATGCTCACCGAAAGATTGAAGGACTTGCTCGGCAAGGTCAAAAGCGATCTCGAGAGAAGTTTGATCCGCATCTATTACGGCAAATGTACTCGGCCGGAGCTGCTTACCGTGCTTCAGACCCTGCACATGATTGCAAACACGTTTGCGCATATAAAATCCCCTGAAGACACTGGTTTTGGATCGACCATGATAAGTGAAGCCATCGCCGCACTTCCTACAATCCAAGAGGATGTTGTCATGTTTCTTGACAAGATTAATATGCATGCAGCAAAGAATGACGATAAGTACGAATTCTTTCGCGAGTCCGAAGAGTCAGACGACATCACCGAACAAAAATTGGGTATAGCAGGTGTCGAGCATGACCTAGAGGAACATCGATCCGTTGCCGCTGAGGTTTTGGGGAAGAAAAGGGTCGACTATGTGACTTCAGCGGGTATCGAGTTTCTGATTGAAGTTGATAATAATTCATCACAATTCAAGCGCGTGCCTGCTTCATGGGCCAAGATCAGTGGAACCAAGAAGCTATCGCGTTTTCATACCCCGGATGTCATACAGCTTATTAGACAGCGAGACCAGCACAAGGAAGCACTTGCGGCTGCCTGCGATAAAGCGTACATGAGACTTTTAGCTGAGATATCTACCAGATATCAGTCATTTCGGGATTGCATTCAGTCTTTGGCATTGCTTGACTGCTTATTTAGCTTGGCAGCTATTGCCACACAACCGGGGTACACGAAACCTCAATACACCGATGAAACACGCATTGTAGTTGAACAAGGCCGCCATCCAATGGTAGAGCAACTTTTGCTCGATACCTACGTTCCGAACGACACAAACCTTGCCACGGACGAAACGCGCGCCCTTCTTGTTACTGGTCCCAACATGGGTGGAAAATCGAGTTATGTCCGGCAGGTCGCCCTGATAGCGATCATGGGTCAGATTGGATCCTATGTGCCCGCCAAATCGGCGACATTAGGCATGCTAGACGCCGTCTTCACCCGCATGGGTGCATTCGACAACATGCTGACGGGTGAATCGACATTCATGGTCGAATTATCCGAAACAGCAGACATCCTCAAACAAGCAACCCCTCGCTCACTAGTCATCCTCGACGAACTAGGCCGAGGGACATCAACCCACGACGGCGTCGCAATCGCACAAGCTGTGCTAGATTACATGGTTCGCTCCATCCGCAGCTTAACACTATTCATCACTCACTATCAAAACCTCTCCGTCATGACCAAATCCTTTTCCAACAACGAACTCCGCAACGTCCACATGCGCTTCACCGAGTCCGGCGGTGGCGATAAAGAAGGCGAAGAAGAAATCACATTCTTGTACGAAGTAGGCGAGGGCGTCGCGCATCGCAGTTATGGCCTCAATGTCGCGCGACTAGCGAATCTGCCGCATTCAGTGCTGGATTTGGCGAGGATGAAGAGTAGTGAGCTTGAAGAGAAGATCAAGCGTAGACGACTTGCTAATGTTGTCAAGAGTGTTGGGGGGATATTGTCTGATGAAGCGAAGTCTGAGCATGCGGTGATTGACAAGCTTATTGGGTTCGCGGATCAGCTTTGATATGGGGATTGTATAATAGTAATAATCAAATGAGGGAATATAAATTTATCCGATGCCTGGTACAACATAGACCATGTAGTCTCCGCATCTGATGGTGGCTCTCAAGGGTTGTCGATACGTACTTACTCCTTCCTTTTCCGGATAGCCATCCTATACAGGAAGCGAACTTAATTCACTATGTATAGTAATAGATTAAACCAATTTTTTCTGGACGTTGTGACATACACTACGCCACCGAAATATACCTAGGTAATTAAAGCTCATCTCATCAGGCTCGATGACAAGGCTAAAACTCTAGCTGCATGCGCCTAGTCAAAATAGAACAAGATTAAGCGCCACCATTTCATTAATCAGAAGTCAGCCCGACGGGTATCAACAATGTTTCTTCTCTTCGGCGTTGATATGCTACAAGAACCTCAAATTCAAACTTATTTACGACACCATGTCCTCGAACAAATCACCAATTGATCGGAAAGTCCTCGAGGAGCATGGCATCATCCTTTCGGACGACGTGTACTCTCCCCGCAACAGCGAGACCAAGGTGCCTGAATATGTGGGAAATGTCATAGAAGCTCTCTTAGAACATGACGTTCAAGTTCCTAATACCCTACGACTCTTCTTCGAGAGGGAGCGACTGCAATTTTCCGAGGTTACGACCGTTGACGAGTATCCTGTGCTTCCACCTACCACAGCCTTTTACGTCGCTCCGTATGATCTCAAGAGCCCCATGATCAGGGAGATCAAGGTGATAGAGGATAAGTTTGAGCAAGTAGCACAATTGGCACGTATAGCGAGAGAATATGATGCCTCAAAGGTATCGGCGCAGGCGTGGGAGCATTTTCTGCGGTCGTATATCTTTCTAAGTCCTGAGGATTTAGGTATGCAGACCTCGAGACACGGGTGAGTTGATCTCTAAGCTGATAGACGAGTGAATCTGATTGTGTGACTAATGATATGTTCTTTCAGTAAACTATTTGACGCTTGGGCTTTGTATGTGGACATATGCATTGAACATCCTCAAAGCATCAATACATTCACAGACTAATGTATCTTTTCATTTCCAGAGAAAACAACACATCTTGGAACGCTGTATCAAAGCTGAGCCAAATATCCGAAAATCCTCCACAACCGAGTCTCACCTACGGCTTTCCCGTAAATGTTCCAGATACTGGCAAGACACCCACTGGATTCAATCGCAACGAGCTGGTGAAAAACTTCTCTCTCAACATCCTCGCCGATCTAGGACCTGTCGTAACCTGTCCTACAATTCATCTATCAGCAATTGAAAGACGCATGACCGAAGGCCAAATTCCAGAACGAAAAGATTTGATATGTTTCCCTTGGGCACTCGTAGAACTCCGCTCTGCCACTGAGACGGCTGAGGGGTGTTATTGTCGAGCCGCGATTGGAGCAAACGCTGCGTTGGACATTCACAGACAATTACGACCCGTTTGGGAAGCAGCAAAGGATATTTCGCCTGTTATCTTTTTCACTTGTTCTGGTCATGAGATCCGGGTGTGGATTTCGTTTTTGGAGTTCAAAGGGTGGGAAACATCAACTGTAGGTTTTACTATTCGAAGAAGATAGTTATGAGCTACTGACAAGTTTCAGACATGCATATGTATATGGGCAGGCACCCTCACGGCAACCTGGTGCATAGTAGTCCTACGCGAAATTATTCAAAATATGACGTTTTGGGCCTCGAGGGTACTGAAACCTCAGATCTCAGCGCGGATAAGTCAGATTCGGCCTAGAGTGTCTGCTTCTACAGCTAATACTTATGGCGCAATACCACTCAGAAAAGAGACAGCCGCAGACAAACCCCAGGCATTACAGGAAGCCAATGAATCTAAAAGTGAGAAGCCGAATCTGAGTGTAGATGGTGATTCATCTTCACAACAGAGGATGTTCGTCTTTGGGTCGTCGTCCATTGCTCCAGTCGAGACTGAGAAGTTACACGACGAAGACGATAAGATTTCGAAAAACGAGAAGCCGGTTGATAGTGTTCCAAGTGGCTTACAGTTCTCAGAACCGAGTTTCAAGCCATTCGGTGCTACTGTCGATACTGAGAAACCGCATGCAGAAGACACCAATACATCCAAGTCCGAGAAGCCTGTTTCGAGCATCAAAACTGGTTTGCTGTTTTCAGAATCAGATTTCAAGTCGTTTGACGCTGCAGTCAAGGTTGAAAAGCCACACGCGACAGATATCAACACATTTAAAACTGAAAAGCCAGGGTCAAGTATTCAAAGTGGCTTCCTGCTTACAGAACCGAAGCTTTCGATTATCCAGTCGTCCGACGCCACGGTAAAAATCAGGAAGGTGACATATGTCTGGCACAATGGAAAAAAGATCCTAGTTCGATTACCCATCAATGAACCGAGGAAGCCGCGGAGAGTGACTGAAGCTGACTGGAATGCTAAATTCTATTCATGGCTTAGAGCTCGCCAGGCGGTTATTTCAGGACAGACGACTTTGGCCGATAAGAAAAATGCTAGCGAAAGTGGTGAGGCTGTTGCCGAAACCTCAGGAAGTCTTCAAACCCTTCAAATTGGTCAAATTGATAAAGCTGAGGGAAACAAGGAGGGAGACGGCAAGCTAGGCATTGGAAAGAGTACATCGGATAGTGGCGAGGGCGAACCTGAGATGAAGAAGAGTCGTACCGTCGATGCTGAAAAGCAAGTTACTCAAGCTGGCCCGTCTTATACACCAAAAGATAAAATTCTCGGGAAATATTTCATCTATAGAACGAACGAATCATTCCATGCCAGGATTTACGACGCAGCGATATGGGACTCGGATGGCGAGAATGATCAGTCATATGTCCCATCAGTCTCAGGCAATGAAGGAGACTCGGAAGGCTCTGATGTTGACATTGAAGATGATGACGCTGACGATGAAGGGAGCGAAAGTGCCTCTACCAACGACTACGACGACGCCTCTATAGAAGAGCTTCTATTAGATTTGAAGATCGAAAACGAAAGAGGGGACAGCTCAAGCGCTTCAGTCATAGGTCCTCCAGGCCAAGTCGGCAACTTGACTCTTGACGTTATAGACGATCTGTTATATACCACTGCTAATGTTATTTCCGGCGACCGCTTCATGGCACTCCATCCAATCCAACTCATGCTCCTGGATCTAAAAGGAGTCGATCTTCTAGATGCCACTTGGCGAGCTCTGGAAAACTGGGAGGGCAAATCTCCTAATCTGTATTCAGATCAAATGAGACACCTCCTCGCAACAGTCGAATATCTTAACGATTTCGTGCAATCACAAGATGATAATCCCATCAATCCTTTCAAACATCATCATCTCACGATGGCTTTGAGAAAAGATGATCTCGACAAAACGCTACAGAAGATGCAAAAGAAGGGGGACTGGATATTGCGGCATCTTCTACGTAGTTTATTGGCAAGTTGGGATGGGGAGAAGTGCATGGAAATACTCAGCAATGAGTTGCTTGAAATGACTCCTGAAATGTTTGATCAAA
Organism: Talaromyces verruculosus; assembly: GCA_038993655.1. Taxonomy (NCBI): domain Eukaryota; kingdom Fungi; phylum Ascomycota; class Eurotiomycetes; order Eurotiales; family Trichocomaceae; genus Talaromyces; species Talaromyces verruculosus. The sequence goes on along the minus strand of JBBVQN010000023.1, from coordinate 244,213 downwards.
TGTTAGATGAGGCTTTTGATGTCGTTTATTCTGATTACAATCTGTTGAATACCGTGCCATGAACCGAACCATTGAGGGAACGTTGAGAGTCGGTCAGGTAGATCTATTATAATATAATTTTTTTATCAACTTTGTATACTTGGTCGTTATCCTGAAGCCTCCTTGAGAGATCAATTCTAACCGAGCCAGCCGTATGTTATGCCATTCATTTGAAGACCTTGGGCTATCTAGTGACCCTTCTAAATGCCGAGATGGATAGATACATCCATTCCAAGCTTGATTCCAGAGTAGAATGCTCCTATATGACTTGTTTAACAGTGTCCCTTGAAAAGTTCAATGCTCGGCGCGATCAATTGATTGAAATTCATGAATACCACCTGGACAGTTGACGTAGCTCCTACATGTGGTGCCATCCCGTCAACTTCCAAGGTTCGAACGATATATCCATATTGAGGTGAAAGAACTGACATCAGAATTGATTTCGGGGGAAACGGCAAGACCGCGGGAGCTGCCAACCTTGGAATTTTCCTTGGGCACATGAAGTATACCTGCATGTATAGCCCCAATACCCGTAGGTAGTTTCCTAGAGGGTTTTGCTATAGAGCTATTTTGAAGTCGTAAATGGATTGATTAGTGGATGGAATAACGATGTGAAAAGGGGTCAACCAACGCAAGTAGGGTTATCATCCAAAATTTTGAAGATCCGTCTCATTGAAAGCATGTTCGATTGCCAGGCTCATACCCTGGAGGGATTTCGCGGTGTGATAACAGCCGACCACTACGTCGTGCCTAGGTATACCCAAAATGATTACCTAGCGTCATCACTCTCTCGGTTAATGCCGGATTTCCCCCGGATTGCGGAGTATACCGGTAAACGCTAAACATCCCATCTCATTATTCCAGTTTCGCTTCAAATTTAGAGAATAGATGTAAGTTGTCTGTTGCCAGGCGGACTTCCCCTTGTTATTTCGTTGGAACAGATAGGCTAATTCTATGCACATAGAGCTTTTCTCTCGTGGAACCAACCTTGGAACCCTGAGGTGGTCTCCCATGTACCTAAGTGGCCTCTGAAATCCACCAGATTTCGATTAACCAAAATACAAAAGGACGGATAGTACTATATTGAGTAATTGCTATTAATTTGCGTCAAAACTCTCTCTGAAAATGGCCGATTCAACACCAAAATTGTACGCCGGAGAACAGCTGGACGAGGCAGCCGGCTTTCCAACCCTCTATAACTACCTTCCAGCAGACCCCCAGAAACCTTTGGTTGTGTTCATACCCGGTGCTGAACACAACGCTCGTATCGCCTATGGCGGACACGAGGGTTACCAACAGGAAGACTTTTTAGCGCACTGGCTCAACAGTCACGGTCATGGCCTACTAGCCATTTCTTATCCTATTGAAAGCGAGCCTGAGATTATGCCAGCTACCGCACCACATTTCCGCATCCGGGATTGGGGAAAGCAAGCTGCAGAAGTTACGCACAAGATAATCAAAAAGCATGGTCTGTCGAAGCAGGTTGTACTCGTAGCATGGAGTATGGCTGGCAGGATTGTGATTCCGTATTGCGCCCATGCGCATTCTTGGAGTATTGAAGTCACCTTATTCGTGTCCTTTGCAGCTACTCCTGGCATCCATGGTGCGAAAGCACCACCGCCAGGAGCATCTAGTACGGCGGCTGGATATGCAACCGCGAAAGGTTTTTACAAGATGTTCGCCAGACAAGTACAAGATCAAAACGAGCAATGGAACAACGGAAGAACCATCGTCCCCGAAGAAATTTACCGCCGAGAATACACTGGATATACTCCCGTAAGTCTACGAGGATGGAACTACCGCTACGACGCCGAAAGCCGGCAGTTCGTCGAAGATTGTTGGACATCAACCGAAGATGCAATCGTACATGAGGCCGAGCATTGTCCCATGATCGCTACAGTGGGAGGTACCAGTCCGCTAGATGCTCGTCACGTTATTACTGACCAGGCAACGTGGAACTTTGTGCTTACGCGCAAATTGATGCATGATATTGAGAGTCATGATGTGGCTAAAATTGTCGAAAAGGGAAATTGGAATAAGTTGATTGAGATGGTACATTCGTTGCCGAGTCAGATCTCGTATTCGATTCCGGGGAATCATTTATTTTTCATGGGCGAACCTGGGGCACGGAAATCTGCGGAGGTTATAGTGGACCATTTGGAGAAGGCTAATAAGTTCAAACGGGAGTTCGAGGCTTTGCTCAGCTGATAATTAGATCCACTCCGAGTTGGTAGATCTTATGAATCTGTATTTGCGTGAACTATATTCTGTGGGTTTGGATCAGGATCAGACTGTGTTTGAATCTCCAGTATATAACGGAAGATACATCGGCATAGATAAATCGAGGTTGCTTTGAAAGACCGCATCAATATTCTCAAGCCCAAAGTTAGGATCAAATAGATCAAACAGATCAATGTCAGAAACACTGAATTCGTTGACAGTAGAAGACAAGCCAGAGTTTGTGGTCCCTATGTTCGTAGGATTTTCGAACACATTGGAAGGGATTGGTCGATCATTAGACTCCGTCCGACGTTGAGTGTCATGAGATCGTGTATCGGCGATCTTTTCACGAAACACATTCTCAGATACTCGGTCCAATTCTGCTACCGTCGCTTTACCCATACTAGCCATAGCAGATGCAACATAGAAATGAGTACCAAGTCCTTCCAGCAAGCTGCAAGTAGATTGTAGCTCTTCCCGTGCGCGTGAGCGATATATTCCGACTCTGGTATAACGCATCTGGTTGTAAGATATGCTCAGTGATAGCGAGACCGCATATGGAATAAATGGGAAAAATATGAGTAGGTGGTTCTGATTCCGAATATCCTGTTCAAGGATGGAATTGATTTTGGAGGCGGCATAGATTTGTCGTACGTGATTGTTTGAGGGTTTGTCTGTACTTCGGCAGGAAAGGATGGCAACTGCGTAGTACAAAATTTCAATCGTACCTGTATGCTGTTAGTGTGGTCCCTCACAGCTTGGATTATCTGCACTTACTAAGTAGTTTGGCATTCAGATTGTTACATTGAGCGGAAACCACCATATCGTCAAACTGTGGATAGTTCAACTCAATCGTTGTACCTTTCGACGTCGAATGTGGCCGATATAAATCAATGACTTGATCCAGCTGAGAAATAACTGTTAGAAGCAGCCTGAAAGCAGGTCTCTGAACCTTAAAGCATTTATCTAGATCCATCCCAATATCTCTCTCATGCATAAGAACTGGCCGCCCATGGACTGCTGCATTGAGTCGGTCCAAAGCCCAGACACAGCAGAGACATCTCACTTCATATTCCTCTTCATGAGCGGCTCCTCTTTGAATATGAAGACCAAGTGTATGAACAAGCTGGATCATCTTAGCGCAGAGCTGAGATGCAGTTTCGGGCCCTTCTGGGCCTTCTGTGAACAGGCATAGGGCGCCCAGCGCCTGGATCAGCACCATTCTGTTGGTTACTGCGCCGAGTTCAATAGCACAACGCATGGCGCAGAAGATGTGTCTTCCAAATATTCGAGGTGGCAGTGTCTCGGTCTCGTCCGACAAGTACAGTAACGATTTACACCGCGGGTTCATCGAGGCAAGTAGACACATCGCCTGGGAAAGTAAGATGTTGGAGTCGCGGTCAATGTTCATTTCAAAGGATTCGATGTCAATGAGCGGCAATAGAGGGTGCATCTCCTCCACATAGAACGAGAGTAGCTGGGAAAGATACGGCGTTGGCGGTAGGACATTTAAACATTCCGTCTCGAGCAGTGACGACAGCAATTTCTGAGTTGCTGGGCTCGGATCAAAGAATATGCTGTTCTGCATGGTTGTGCGATTCTCCGATTCGCGTCCACTAGAGGCAAGATTATCGACAAGCCATGTTCCTACACTGTCTTGACTAGATTGTCCTCTTGTAGTCGCTTCAGGGCTCGTGACAGAGCGGAAGACACTTTCTGGATTCAGGTCGCCAATGAATCTTCTCGAAGAGCGTAAATTCGAGTCGATATGGCCCTCCTGGTTGCTGTATTGTGCTGCCTCAAGCAGTTCGCCGATTGAATGTCTTGAACGTGGAACAGGAATGGCATTGGCATTTTCTATGGCAACAGAGTCTACCGTTGAGCCATTACCGTGGCCAAACCCATCTTCCGTGTGTTCCTGTTGTGCACGGGATACTCTATCCGGATGACCAGGAATCTCTGCAATTTCAATCGCACGAGAATCAAGGCTCAGCGTGTGGTTGCAGCGCCTTTTACCCCTTCGGCATGCCTCGCAGGCGCGCCGGGCATGCTTGCGTTTGCGGGAGATGGTCTCCGCATTGTGAGATATGAATTTCATCGACGTACGCTCGTGAAATACAACTTCGTATACCGATACAAGAAGATGCCGGTGGCCTCTGCTGACTTGATTGATGATGGAATGTTGCGGATTGCTATGCGGAGTCGACATAACAGGAAAATTTCCGCCCCACTGCGCTTGCGTGATGCCGCCACGGATATCTATTTAAGGTAAATGCGCGGGACCCACTTGCGGAATGTCCCGCCGCAGCCTTATCTACTTGGTATAAACCGTCTGATAAATCTACTACATAGTAGATTCATTCATCATTAAATTCACTTCAGAACTTTGTCTATGTTCTATATTCAATCTAAAAGAGAAAGTTTATTCAGGAAGAAGACTCATTCTTGGTCGTCGGCAGATGCTCCTTTTTCCGGGTTTGAAATTGACGCAAGTTCGCAGCCACCCAGCGTATTTGAACTTGATCAAAAAAAAAAAAAAAAAAATAGTTAGTAGCTGCTGGAAACTAGAATTCTTGAAGAGGAGTATATCGAGAAATGGTATAGCATACCTTTGACCCATTCGATGTATTGCGATGGAGCTCGGGAAATTCGAATGATGACGGCAATGGGCAAGTCTCCAGTCAAGATCAGAGCACAGATGTATACCGGAATACATACTGCTGCAAGAGTGATTCCAAGAGTTTGCAGGTTTGCGGAGCTTGGCATTACGGACATTGAAAAGATCGACTGTTATGTAACATCATAGTTAGTAAAAAAGATGGATAGTTTTTGATACTGAGGATGAAATAAGCATACCGTCACTAGCATTATTGGTAGGAAAGCGGTTGAAATCTATTGCAGTCAGTCTCTGCATTAATTCTGGCTCATGGCTATAGTGGAAGGGTCACTCACTGATGTTAAGGTACGAACATATCGTCCCTGTATCACTGCTGTTCGGGCTTCTCGTGCCGACGATGCACTGAAAACCTATCAGATAGCAAAGAGTCCTTTGTTAGAATCTCGATAACAAGGAAAGACAAAATTCCGAGGATAAGTACTTCTTGTAATTGCATCCTAATTTCCTGCCTTCGCTTGTCATTCAAGCTGATCATCTCGCGAAGTTTGTCCATTTCCCCTTCTATATCGCTTATAGTCTCAGCAAGTGGTTCCGGTAAGGAACTCATGAGATCCTGAGGTTCTGTATCTTGATTCTCAACTTCAGTATCCAGTTGTACCGGAATATCCTTATATGCTTCCCATCTCTCCAAGAGGGCTTCCAAGCTTCCGTTCAAAATTTCAATGGTTTTCAAAGCCCAGAAGTAGTTTCGGGAGAGATTCAAGCTGGAGTCTCCAAAGAAATCATCCCGGATCGATTCGTCGAATATGATATTGTCCTATATATAGCGTTCAGCAGTGAAATAGGCGGTTGTCAATCGCTTTGAAGAAAGCAAAAAATTTCAGGCTACCTTTGGCTTTGTCAAATCCATGATCTGATCATATACATGACGCATCTTCCTCCGGGAATCAGTTAACTCATCAAGGAAAGTTTTCAAGAACGCCTCGTATCCAGCGAAGCGGCCGGAGAATACGAGAGATAATTCCGTACCGTTGTCAAAGTATCTGCCGTTTGCAAGTACAAGAACGCGCCAAGAGCCTCCACTGTCATCACTTTCCCTTGCAAGATGACGATCAAGTGCAAGTGCAACAATAGTATTGGAGCGACAGATAACGAGGTCATCGCTGGCTGGAAACTTGCCATAGTCTTCTCCAAGGATCAATGGAAACATTGACTCCTTTGAGGACTTTACGCAGTACAGTTTGATAGACCAGGACCAGACGATTTGTGAATCATGGACACTGGGATTGCAATGGGGGATGCTAAACTTTTAATCTGGTCAGAAACTGAGCAAGGTGGAAATATAAGCAAAGCTCATACTCGCGGCAAATCTTTGGCAAGGAAATCTTCAAATATGTCCCGAATATTGAAACGACCTTCTAAGCAGTACGCAATAGTCAAAACATCCTCCGGAGTCATAGAACGAATGGATCTATGTCTGATCAGAGATGCGAAAATAAAAACGAGTTCTTAAGCAAACATACATCAGTTGTCCATATGCGTCGCCAGCCCCTACTTTATTGGTTTTCTATGACATCCCATTCCGTTAGTCGGATCGTAGCATGGAGTTGAAGAAATAAAAGGGAGGAGCATACGGATAATACATCCCATAGCTTCCGAGAAGTATTGCAGCAAGTATACCCTATCTCTATTCCTTGTATGTCCATATTGATGACCTCGTTCTCTGGGATTAAAAGGTTGTCGAGCGGCTCAACCCCGACCCCGTTCAGTAACCTCGCCATGTGAGGGAAGTATCGGTAGAATTTTAGTACTAAATCTCTTTGCTCATGCGAACGACCTTCCGCATCTGGATTGGGTGAGCTCATGATGACCAGCGAGCGACTTTTTGAACAACAATATATATGGAATCGACTTCGACGTATAGTCACTCGCGAATTCTGTGGAACTTGACGTTTCTCAGTAAGTGACGCTTCACGAAGCTTTGAAGATAACATATAAGCGTATATAATTTCCCTTCACAGGATGTGATGATAGCGCTATATTTGACAGAGCGCAATAATAGTCACTCGAGGCTGGATCTCGATTGGGGGGTGCTGTGAAGCTGATTCAACGAATAGCCTTGCTATCACAGTACTTAAGCGCCTGACGTGCAGCTAGCCAATCATCCAAAATCCGCCCACGCTTACAGGCAGAATCGATACTCAATTCTGCCTAGCAGACAACTAGACTCCAATTTTGACTTAAACCACGATAAAAAGGCATAACTGAGTCTGGCGCAGTGCCAACGTACCCCGCGGTCTGAGTAGGCGGACACTCAAAGTAATACCCGACCGAATAGAGAACTATATACAGTACTTGTTGAATATTTTAAAAGAAATTTGTGTTGAATCGAACTTTTCCATCACTTAGTGGCTATATTATTGCTCAAATCTTTTGCTTTATCTGCAGGTGCTCTTTCGGGGCGCTTCTTTCACTAAATCACGATTGTGGTTTCTCATCCCACAGCTTCAACAATGGTGCCCTAGCAAAAACAGATATTAATAGATGTCCACATGATACATGTTTTCTTCGATTGACTCTGCTTGGAAAGAATACTTACGGGCACCTGCGGCCGTTGCACAATATAGAGATTTTATGTACTGTGGTTTTGTCGCACCCACAGTTTGTGGACTTTGGAAGGCTGCGATGTCCACAATGATACTGCGTTACTATGTAACACATTTTCTGGCCAGAAAGTTGTTAGATGATAGAACTTAAGGAAAACAGAAACATCAGAATGAGACTCAATTTAGCACCCGGGTCTAATACGTACAAGCTCCTCGAAAATTCAGACTGTAGGTTCGGAGAACGTCAAAGAGTAAAGGGGCGGACGGGACCGATGCTTCGTTGGAGATGCGTCGTTGAAATAATGTTATAGAGCTAGATGAGTCTGGTTAATGAAAAAAACGGCACGGAGAGGCGATTTTCTTTATTGAAATGTTTTTGTAGCCTGATGGTTCCTAATTTGTTATTGGCCTAGATGCAACGGACCTTACTCAGGCCCTTACCTGTTTTCTTTTCCTGCTCTCTTGTCGAATCAATTTCACGTGGGAAAATTTGAGATTTTCGGACATATACAGAACTGGTACTTGTTTTATTGCTTTATGTTCAACAAAAATATCTCCTGCCTTGCAAATGTATGAAAAACACTCCACACAACACCTGGATTTGCCCTCTAGCCCTAATGCTAAAACCCTAACTTAATTACCTGACCAGTACCGTTTACATGCAGGCGACAATTGAGCTAGTGAAATTGACATTCAGTCGTTCTCGGCAATTGTATGATCATTCAAGTGTCAGATAGTACATCTGTTCACCTAGTCTTTGACATAATATCAATATCCGAGTCCTAATCGTTCTGTTGTGTTGCCTTCGCGATTAGTTAACTACCTTGGGCACGAATATCTAATGGTACAAACAATGCCACCGGGAGTAACCCTAAGTATACCTCGTACCCAGGTAACAGTCTTCTAGTCTGAGTGCTGAGATCAAGAACCACGTTGCGAAAAAGATGCCAAAAAAAGATCAAAAAGGGGTATATTATATCCTAGAATGATATTAGCAGTCGTCGGTGTCTATAAATTCAGGTCGCCGTCCATTCAGCTTGTAAATGTCGCATAGCTGTACCTCGACATCGAACTATTATAAATAATGAACGCCCATTTACTCATCGCGATTTAATAAAATGATCTCTGGAGACTCCAAGTCTTCTCCAAGACTTTTAATGGCATTTTCTCTCTTCAGCTGGCCATATACCTATGTCGTACTTAGACACCAGACCGCTATGCCATCCATCAAAGTTTCCACATGGCGTCCAGCTGTACTCCGATTAGTCATGGCATACCTACCTAGTCACTTCACCAGAAGAGTTTTACAGGTCCGATTTCTGTGCATATGCGTAACTGCACATTCATACAAATTAGATCCTGTCTCCCGGCACGTTCCCCAATCTACTATACTATCTTGACAAGCCGAAATTAATCGCAACCGATCAATCCGAAAGGAGGGGTGGGGTGTTCATGCTCCTTGAAAAATAGTTCTTCACGCCGTCCCACTGACCGTGAAATGGTTCACGGGCTATGCCGCAGTGAACCACCAACCCGATAGAAATACCCACTTAGCGCGCCCCTCTGGCTGATCTCGGACTCGTCACATCTTAGCAGCCTTTAGCAGCCCTTTCAGACGCATCTTTCAGCTGAATCTCACCTAGCCACGGGCTACCACGCATTGACGCACCTACACACTGAGCCAATCACTTCGTTGGGAATTCTCATCAGCGATTGCCGATCAGCTGATATTGTAACCTTCCACTCTCTCAGGACGAAGAAAACATCTAGAAATTGAAGCGCATCACAGCGCCACGATCGTATCAATGAACGCATGGAGTATTCTCCGCAGCAGGGCGAGGGACGCACGGATGAAGATGGTTTGTGCGTGGGTTAGTACGATGTTACGATTCATAGTTTAGTCGGGGTTTAAATAAGCCTGGCGTCCACTGCTTGTAGGATTCTTATTTATTCTCATCTGTGTTTACATGCATTCCTGGTGTTGGGGATAGAAACACCTACGCCCAAAAAACCAAGACTGGATAGCTATAATCAAATCAAAGCGAGACATAATCATGGGCAACACATCCGAACCAAAAGTGTCCCTAAACAAACGCCTAATCGTCTGCTGCGATGGTACCCCTACCTCCCCAACCCTAACATCTTGACTTCCGAACTAACGATTTGAATTTGGTAGGAACATGGGAAGATGGCAACAGCGAAGAAATCAACAATCCGCTCAGCAACATAACCCGTATCGCGCGAGCCATCAAACCGCATGCCGAAGTTAATATCAACGGCGTGCGGACACTGATCCCGCAGATCACGTATTACCAAAAGGGTGTTGGAACGGGTGTTTTGGATCAGTATCTCGGCGGTATGTCCTTTCCCCTTGTCCCTCCCAGGGCTTTGAAAGGTGTGTATTGATGAGTTTCAAGGATTAACCGGCGTCGGTCTAAGCGCCAACGTCCGGGCGGCCTACGCCTTTTTGGCTGAGAACTACGAACCAGGCGACGAACTCTTCTTTTTCGGGTTTTCGCGCGGCGCATACACCGCTCGCGCCGTGGCCGGTCTCGTCGCCGACATGGGCCTTTTGACGCCTCGCGGCATGGATAATTTCCCTATAATCTACAACGATTACTACAAACGCAAAAAACTGGCCTACGACGACGACGCTCGTCGTCAACTCGGATTTCGCGATCGCCTGCCTCGATTCACGATCCGTCTGATAGGAGTATTTGATACAGTGGCCTTCCACGATTTTAAGTTTACGTCCAAGTTATTCGGGGAGAAGTTTGAGTTACCAAATACCATTTTATCGCCGGATGTGAGGTATGCGTTTCATGCGTTGTCGTTAGACGAGAAACGGAAAGCGTTTACGCCGACGTTGTGGCATACACCCACTAAAGTGGAGGATCAAGAACTTCTACAGGTATGGTTCTCCGGTGCGCATGCGGATGTTGGTGGTGGAGAGGAAGACCCCAGGTTATCGGATATAAGCCTTGCGTGGATGATTTCGCATGCGAGTAAGGATAAGCAGCTGGAGTTTGATTTGGAGTATTTGTTTCATAAGCCGGCAAGGGAGTTGCAGGAAGCAGCGATTATGCCCTGGGCGACGAGCCTCGGGCAAGAGGAAGTGTACTCGTTTGCGCAGTATATGGAGGTTTTCCTGTTTGGGAAGTGTAATCGTACACCATTGGAGTACGTGGATGGCAACGATCGTGCTGGATATACGAATGAATGGATCCATGAATCCGTCAAGGATCGACGATTCAATAAATTTATCGAAAAGGGGACGACGATGGGTCAAACAACGGCTGGAAAGATCTGGCCCAGTAAAGTTGTCGTGCGCAGGGTGGAAGGGAAAGACGGCAGCAAACAGTGGTTATTGAGGAATGGGCAGACTATCAAAGAGGTGGAGGCGATGGGGACGGAGTTGTTTCTCAAGGGAAGGATTAGGAAGGTTAGGGCTATTCAGATTGATCCTGCTTGATCCCTTACCTTCCCTCGGCGTCTTGAAGTTGTTGTTTTCCTTGGGTAAAAGTCCAGCAAACGTTCCCATTGTCATATGTCAAATTTATCGTGATAATCGTCATATCTACATGTCTTATATACAGGGTATTCATCTATGTACCTCCTCCACGTCATCATATCATCTTCATCACTTTTCGGGATTGACGCCAACACCGGCCTCTCTACCCCTTACTAACGCTAACAGACACTGCCCAACACCCTCCAAATCTCCCAATAATCCCACATGTCCGCGCTCACTCCGCACAAGACCGTGCTTGATAACTCTATACCCATGAGGCAACATAGCCGCCGACGCCAGACAAACGCCATCACCAGCCGCAAAGGCGAGATCATCGTATGCATCCGTTCGCTTGATATCGTCGCGTGACGCAACTCGTGCGCCGTATACCGTCGGCAAAGCCTTGGAATACATAACCGCAAACGGAGGATATCTATTCGCTTTTTGGTGTGCTTCATTAAACGCAAGTTCCTGTCGGAATTGTTTCACTTCCTTGAGCGTGCGCTCCAGATAAGCGAGCGCTTCCTCCCTTGGAATCGTGCTCGTAGCTGCCGCCGCGTTCGCGGCTCCAGTGTTCATATTCGATGGGATACTGCTGCTGCTGGTCGTTGCTTGGTTTGTGTTTATCTCTGGTGGCGTTTTGGCTGTGTTGGGACCTAGGATTCCGCCGGCTGTTCCGCCCGCAATCGCTGCTGCGCCGCCCCGGGATTTGGATTCTACTGGGATTTCTTCGTTTTCGCTTCCGCCGGGTGCGTTCTCTCGCTGATCCTTTTCGCGGGATGCGCGAGGTGTTTGGCCACAGGATGAGACGGAGTTTGACTTGCTGAGTTTCATGGAAAGTCTCTTCTTGCCCAAGCCGATTCGTGGAAGGGTGCTGAGTGAACTCGGTAGATTGTCCATAATTCCCTTCTTGTTGTTCGTTTCGTTACCCGATGGTGGCAGTGGTGCAGTGATACAAGGCGACAAGGCGTGTTTATCCCATGAATTCACATCATAAAAGTCCACCAGATAGTCCTCTTTGGTATCCTTGTTGATAAAACATCGTCCATCATCAGGAAGCAACGCATAACTCGTGCGAATCGTAAAATTGACTTGCGCCGTGAGAACCTTGGAACTGAGCAGCACCTCGTCGCCGTTTCGTAGTGGTCCGAGAATATTCACGCAATGCTGCGGTGTGCCCGCATATACCACCCCAGCGAACAGTTCAGGTCGTTGGTTAACGGCATGTCTGGTAATCAACCCCCCAAGACTGTGGGCAATCACATATGCGCCCCTTTTTTCTGGCGGGACTCCAGGCGCATTACACGGCAAACCCTCCAGAAACTTTATCAACCGCTTCGACAGCAAGTGCGGACTCAACCTCCAATCATAACCATAATCCCAGACACGAATATCGCCATTCCGGGACTTTTCATGTTTACTCAATCGCTGTAATAACCGTCGACAAATGTCCACAGGACCAATATGCGACAAAACTTCTCTCGCAATAATGGTCTCTTCCATTCGTTCTTCGTGTTCAGGAGTCAATCCAACCTCGAGATCGACTTTGCGAATATTCAGGCCCACTTTCATGGGCACCCAGAGTTGTCGATGGGGTGGTTTCGCGGAGCGAAGGATCGATCCTCGATAACCGCCCATGATCACGACATCGCCGTTGATATATGAGGCGGCTTGATCGAGGAAGGGGTAGATTGTATTGGGCCTAATGTTTGGTTTGCTGCCGCTAAAACTCGTTTCGCTGCCGTTGACTTCTGCTGCGCTATTGATTCTAGCATCTCCCGCTGGCACGCCATCTCTTCGTTGGTAGTCTCCCAAGAAACGGCCCGGATGCCACTCGTGTCTAAAATCTGGAAGATTGAAACTCGGCATGCTGAAGATTCGGCTGCTTGAGTCTTGTAGACTGTCCTTGATGGCTTTGTAGCGGCTGTTTACCTGTGAATGGACATTCTCGTAATGCGGTCGATGTTCTAGCGTGGAAACTCGGGAAATACTCCTCACGTATAAACTTTCGTCAGACAAGGAGTGTCGCACACTCAATGGAGGACGTTTCTTCGCGATTGGATATTGCTGATACGAATGTGTTCTAGTATTCTGCAATGCGCCCAATGCCGCTAGCCCGTCGTCGTTGTTGGAGTGGATCGTACTCGAGGATTTCGAAGCAGCATTGGCCTGTGTATCTGCACTATCATCTTTCCGTCCACGCGGACTTCCCTGCGGCGTACTCGATGACCTCGACCGGAGCGTCGAATCAGTCCAATTAAACTTTGTAGACGACGAGCTCTGCCGACTCGGCGTCAAACTGAAATCTGGTAACAGCTTCCTCAGATTTATCCCATATCCCGAATCACCAGATGACGCGCGCCTCCTCCCGGAAAGACTCGACATGAGCATAGATCTCGTAAAGGAGTATCGATTACTTTTCGGCGCATTCTTTTCGAGTTTTCTCCTCTCGTCACCAGCTTGCACTACTGGTTCGTCAATCGACTCCGGCTCCTCAAATAGTTGCACCTGATCATGCGCCCCCGAGATCTCATCCGGTATAGCATCAAAATAACCCCCCGACCTCTCAATCGCGCGTGTCTTCTCTTCAGCGGGCGTCTGGCGCGCTTTCATCCGGCTCTGGACTTGACTTATACTAACTCCCAGCACATCATTGACCTGATCCTCATCCGCTTCATTCTCGACTTCGTTATCAATCTCGTCGCCGCTACTTATAAGCCCCTCGCTATTGGAGTCTGACAACCTTTCGGGTTGTTGCTGCTGCTGCTCCTCGCCGCTTTCGGGCTGTGTGATGCCCATGTCTGACTGGGTAGTTATTTTGTGTAACTGCGACGGTGGAAGGGGAGTTTGTTCAACGGGCTGTTTTTCACGAAATATCGTTGTTGGTGTAGTTTGGGTCGCCATGGTTATTGACTCCGCCAATTGCGGCTGTGACTGTGACTGCGACTGCGTATATCCAATGGAAGCAAAACGTGGATTTCGGAATACAAAATAGCCATATAGACGATGCGATTTGAGATGGAGAATTGCAACGATGCGACAATAACGATAAAAAGCATACAGAAATACAAAATGTACAAGTAGCTGTAAGTGTATAGAAGGAAAAAGAAAGAAAAAAAAAAAAAAAGCTGACCTCAGCGCAATTGGATCGGGACGCCTTCAGAGGAAGCACAGCCTAGATAGCGGATCCCCGCCATTCCGCGCTGAGCCGGACAAGATTAAAAGTCAATCGATCGTATCGTATTCGTTCCTCGTATACGCGGTATACAGTAAGCGCTAGGATGTGTGTGTACACAGCTGATGTGAGATTTTAGAACAAGGATGGTGTCCGAATTACGAAAGATCAACCCCCAGCTATATCCAAGACCAGTAAGTTGTCAGTACTGGCAAGAGGCTGAAAACCTTAGTTGAGCGACTGGTCCCTGATCTTGGCGAGATGACGACAGGATGCATTGACTGCCTTGTCTGGATGGATTCTCTGTTTGATGTTTGATGTAGAGATCAGTCTCTACCTATCGAGTCAACAATTGCGGTACATCGAGTTGAGTTGGCAAGAAGAGAGAGAAAGGCAGAAGATAGTCAGTGATGTGATGACGTCATGCGTGGAAAGCTTTACATTGCTGGAAGGTTGCCGAATTAGGAAGGTGGTTTGTTTGGCATCGAATAGTCGAAGTGTTTGTTCTCTACTATTCTAGAGGGATATGGCTTATGGCAGAGAATGTTCGATGTTATTGTATTAGACAATGACAAAGAACAATAGCCTGAAGAACAATGGCGAGGGCTCCTTCCGTATCGACGCCCGGGCAACCTGTTTCCCTCGGTGCCTCTGCAAGAGGTCGGTCTTCCTCTTTATCTCACCTTCTCTCTCCTTTCTCTTGACTCCATCTCAACTCTCATAAGCTTCGACATCGTACCATAAAGCAAGACACTCTATCCATCAACACCAAAATCTGAATATCAATCCCTCGCAACACCACAATCATGTCAGCCGAGGCTCAGGTATATGCCCCCGAGACCCTTCACCAGAAAATCAAAACTGACAACATCAAAACAGCCGTCCGCGCTCAAACGCAAAGCTTCCACCGACCTTCCACCAGGCTTCGACCACCCCATCGAAGACAACGTAACTCAAGCCTCGATAAACCATGCGCAGAAACACGCCTCCATCAAAGAAATATCCAGTCTGTACGATCAAACCTACCTCGACACCATCACCGAAATCAAGCGTCTCTTGCAATACTACGCGTTCGTGCTTGCCGCAGACGCGAACCCAGATCTGAATCCAGACGTAGCCTTTGCTGCCAACGAGGGCGCAAATACAAATATCAATACGAATGATAGAATGACGGCGGAAGACGCGAAAACAGAACTCAAAGCGATACTGGATGATCTTGCCTCGAAGCCGGAGGTGGTGGGCATGGAGGATGTGAGGAAGGTGTTGATGGATTGTGGGATTGTGGTTGATGTGCGTGAGGGACAGGATGGGAAGAACGAAGTTGATGTGAGATTGCTTTGATCTACCTGCGTTGGACTTTACGGGAGGCGTTACTTATCGCTAGGATGATACCAATGTCTTATCTTTATTTCTCGGCGTCAGGATCAAATACCAGTTTCATTCTGATTTACAAGCAATAATCAACCATAACTCCGTAAAAATACAGCTAAACGCAGCACACCATATTCAATCTTAACACATAGACAGTTTAAGTCCTGTTCTGCGTATTGAATCCCTCCTTCTGCTTCGTCGAAGGCGCAAACTGTCCCGACTTAGCCTCGTATTCACCTTCACGACCTATAGCTTCGTTCTTCGCTACACCCTCTGGCTCATTGAATGCACGATCAACGGCGGCATTGAATGTTCCTCGGATCGATTCGCCGGCGCCCTGTCCTTATCAGCTTGGGTCAGATACAAAGGGGGTTTGGGAAAGAGGCTTACGTGAATGCCAGCAACAACACCTTTGATTCCACCTCCGACACCTTTACTTCCCGACGCGCCAGCACCAGCACCAGTGTCAGTAGTCTGCGTCCCCGCAGTCGTAGCCGTCGTAGGCACAGTCGCCGGCTGCGTAGCAGCTTGCTGCTGCTCTCGATGGGTAGGGGTATATCCCGTCCCTGCAGCGGGATTGTAATTTCCTTGCTCACGACTATACCCCGTGGGCGTCGAGACTGGTGATGGTACGGCGGGCGCACCTGTTGACGAACCGCCGACTACGCCGCCGCTGGTGCTGGGTTTGGTAGATGAGGTCGGTTTGAATGTTGATGAGTATGTGTTGCCGGGGTTACTGCTGCCGGTGGTATTGTAATCGGCGGTTGTGGTAGGGGTAGTATCGAAGTTTGTGTTGTTATTGCCCTGATTCACGGGCTCCTTCCGTGGGCCGGTGCCCTCGGCATTCGTGGTTTTGGTAGTCATTTCGCCTGTCTTACTGTTTACGCGGGGATCGAATTTATTCTTGATATCGGACTCGTGTGGGCCCAAAGTGTTACTGGCTTGAGGGTTTGCTGCGTATGAAGTTGCGCCTGGATGCGAGCTTGTGGTTGTACCCGGAGCGTATTGAGCGCGGTTGTTCAAGTCACTGTCCACCCTGGGATCGAGTTTATTGGCGAGATCGGATTGATGCGGTCCTGCGGTGTTGTTGGCAGGACCTGTTTCGTAGCTCGACAAATTGGGGACGTATTCTTGTGGTGCTTGAGGAGGTTGTTGTTGGGGTTGAAAGTCGGTGGTTGCGGTGCGGTTATAGTTTGTGGATGAAGATGCCATGATGTGGGTATGATGTATATATCAACTGATCAATTGATGGAATAGGTTCAATGTTTTCGAATGGTATTAGTAGTACTGTGGATAACTGTCTGTCAAGTGGAGTGGCACGAGATAAGGATTCTACTTATATATACCATGTTCTGTTCTATCTAGACTGTCTGCCTGTCGACATCATCGGGACGACTTTTGACGTCACTGAGATGACGTTGCTGCTGTCGTCTTTTTTGGGGCTGCTCATCTGTAGATTTTATTCGATGAACCATCATCTCACGGCCAGTGGCTGGCCTTGTCATGTGATTCGAAGCAGACTCTATCCTGTCCACCTGGTGCTTGTCCTGAGACGTGATGGATCAATTGATGTGTCGATATAGGGTTAGTGACTCAGCAATATGATTAAGCCAGCCACCAGCCAATAAGAATTTAATCTCGGCAACTCCGCTGGTGTCGCACAGGCGGCCTCGATGGGGTAACATCACCGAGTCAATCCCCAGTCTAGACAAATCTCACGTCCCACAATCCTTCCCTACGGACGTATCACTTGCGCTTCAAATGGAAATGTCCGTCTATCTATATCTTAGACATGTCTACCGAGGTTCTTTGCTAAGCGTGTCTGCTTAGTACTTGCCGGTAGCCGGGGAGACTCCTACTAAAAACGATACAACTCACCTTCTTCTCTACATACATTCACCTTCATCACACAATCATAACACTCAAACCATAACACAACCAACATGGCCCTCTCAAACAAACAAATCCTCTATACGAAAACCCCCACTCCAGCAATCAACCCCGACCTTCACAGCGAAAATGGCACCTTCAGTCTCAAACAAAACACCATCCCCCTTCCCATCCCATCCGACAAGGTCCTCGTGCGCAATCACTACCTCTCCCTCGACCCCGCCATGCGCCAATGGCTAACCGCCAAACGCTCGTACATCGCCCCCGTCGAACTCGGCGCCGTAATGCGCAGTCTCGCCGTCGCACAAATCATTGACGTCGGCGCGTCACTCAAATCTCAATTCAAACGCGGGGAGTGGTTAATTGCTGTTACAGGGTGGCAGGAATATGCGCTTCTGAGTGCGAAGGAGGCCGCTAGTCAAAGAGCGAATGTGCCCGCTGGATGTTCACCCATGGATGCTATGACAGTTCTTGGCACAGTGGGACTGACGGCTTATTTTGGGTTGTTGGAGGTTGGGCAGTTGCGTGCTGGGGATACGGTTGTTGTCTCTGGGGCGGCGGGCGCGACAGGTATGATTGTGGGACAGATTGCGAAGATCAAGGGCGCGAAAAGCGTTGTTGGGTTGGCGGGTAGTGCGGATAAGTGTCGATTCTTGACAGAAGAACTAGGGTTCGATGTCGCCATCAACTACAAGGATAAGGATTGGAGGAAGCAGCTGCGTGCGGCGTGCCCGGAGTACATTGATGTGTATTTCGATAATGTGGGAGGAGAGATTCTAGATGCTTGTCTGGGGCTTGCCGCTAGAGATGCGCGATTTGCGATTAGTGGGCATATCAGTCAGTATTCTGCGGCCAAACCGGAGGGACCGAAGAATATTATGATGTTGATCGTAAGCCCTCCCCTTCCAGCCGTCTGACGAACGATTGCTAACAAATTACAGGGCCAACGAGTCATGATGAAAGGCTTCATCTATCTTGACTATCGCAAGAAATTCCCTGCCGCTCTGGCTGATTTACAGCAATGGTTGCTCGACGGCAAAATCAAACGCAAATACTATATCATCAAGGGCGGGCTCGAGGCTTGTCCCCAGGGACTGATGGATATGTACGCAGGAGCGAACACGGGCAAGACGATGGTCGAAGTTGTGCCCTTTTCGGAGGCGATTCCAGACAGCAACAACACGAAAGCTAAGCTGTGACGGGGTGGTCGATTGTTCGTTTTGTATATATTACCCTGAGGTGTAGGATTCAATATCATTTCCAGATTGGTCACGCGATCTATGCGTAGTTTGTGATCGACAATTCCATCTGATCGTCATCCCACCACATGGTCTAGGTTCTTCTATTTATCGAATTTCCGTCTTATATCGAGCTGGAATAATTAATAATGCTATTGTGTTGTAAGGTCTAAAATAATGCCATTCTTAGCTAAGCATAGGTAGTCCCACATGACCAGCCTAGCCCTAAGACGTCATACTGATGATACATCACATTCATCTTCATACCAGAAATCCTCCTATTCTACGAAGTAAAGCTGTATACCGTATTACTCTACCTTGACGTACCTTTAGATGCCCAAATCAAGAACATCGCAAATCGCCACGCCAATTAGCCATAGTCTTATGGATACTTACTTGAATAGCTGGTTGCATATATCAAGACAATTTGACGTCTGCCCTTTTCCAGTCGGCAGTGCCCATCTAATCCACTGCATGAAATCAGGCAGTGAAAATGTCATCACTCCTTTACACTCCGACGCGTCATAGGCTGTTTCTGTCTTGGAGGGCATATAAGACTCTTGCACGGGTGCAGATCGCATCTCCAGTTCTGAGTCGAGAATATCATTGCTTCAATACCTATCAATTCAAATCCAACATACTTCCTATTGCACTTTCAAAGAAAAGATCAGTATCATCATCAGCAAAAATGGGCGCAGAAACGAATAATGAGCAATTCAAGCTTGAGAATTTGTTCAATGTCAAGGGCAAGGGTACATCTCCCCATCCCCCCACCCACCTTTCTCTCTCTGTCTTTCACCAAACTGACATTTTGGATAGTGGCATTGGTCACCGGCGGCGGCTCAGGCATAGGCCTAATGGCCGTGCAATCCCTCGCCGTCAACGGCGCAAAAGTGTACATCGTCGGACGCACCGCAGAAAAACTGCAGCGCGTCGCTGAGTTATACTCCACCGGCCAAAACGGGCCTGGCCAAATCATCCCCATTGTCGCCGACGTCTCTAAGAAGGCAGACATTGACCGCCTCATCTCTGAATTCAAATCCAAGGAAGACCACTTATCAATCCTAATCAATAACGCCGGCATTTCCGGCTCTGCGCGCCACGACACCGAACGCGAACATCCTGAGCACCTCAAAGAGACATTTTTCGACAACGACGCCGCCACATTCGAAGACTGGGAGGACGTCTATCGCACCAACGTCGCCCAATTATTTTTCATGACATCCGCTTTCCTGCCTTTACTCCAAAAAGCAACCGAGACAATCCCCGGTTTCAGCAGCACAGTAATCAACATATCCTCCATATCGGGTATCGTAAAAGCCTCTCAACACCATTTCGCCTACAACGCTTCCAAAGCAGCGGCTATCCATTTAACCAAAATGCTTGCTCACGAGATTTACACTTCTGGCCTCAAGATCAGAGTAAATAATATTGCGCCTGGTGTGTTTCCGTCGGAAATGACGGCGCAGGAAAGTGATGAGAAGCAGAAGAGTGAGTTGCCAAAGGAGAAGTACGAAAAGAAAGTGCCGGCCCAAAGGCCAGGGAATGATAGGGATATGGGAAGTGCGGTGTTGTTTGCGGCGACGAATCAGTATCTTAATGGGCAGACGGTTGTGGTTGATGGGGGGTATGTGTTGGCTACCGGTACTATTTAAACACCTAGGACATGTGTAAGATAGGTTAGATATACGAATACCTCAGTTTTTGTCAAGTTGATGCATGCATATCCAATTTTCATCTATATCGTTTCGTCTATAGTTTTCAGACACCGTAAAGTACTGTACCTAAGTAGGTTTTCATTTTTTTTATTTTGCGCGACGTTAAGAAGAAGGAGACCGCGTATTCTCGATCTTCAAGACCAGAATGTCGGTAGCACCCACAGTAGTCAACTCATCCATCACAGTGGCAATCTTCTTCTTCTCAACCATGGCGCTAATAGCAACCCAATCTGCTTCCTCGAGCGCAGTGACAGTCGGCGCACGCTTGCCGGGGGTGATTTTTGTAGCGGCCACGAGTTGGGCACGGGGGATGTTGTATTGGCAGAGGACGAATTTTTGTGCGTCTACCAAAATATTAGTGATTCATGTACAAGAAACAGGGGTAGAGACGTACCAATGACACCGCGGATACGGCTTGCAATCAAGTCTACAAGCTCGTTCTTGGTGTTCTTTGACTTGATCAGGACAGCTGTGCTCTGGACAACGGTATCGATAGCCTTGAGGCCGGCTGCCTTCATGGTCTCGCCGGATTCTGCTCTTGTCAGCGCAATCCTCACTACCTTATCACCGATCTCAGAAAGGGGCAAGAACATACCAACCAAATCAACAATCCCATCAGCAACACCCAAGGCACACGCCGCCTCCACACTCCCACCCACATGCTTAATCTTGGTCTTCAACTGCCCCCCACGTTCCGTCACCCCTTCCAATCCAGCAAAAAACTGCGTCGACAACGCCGTAAAACTAGTAACCACATTTTTGCCTACAAGCTGTTTCGCCTCTGTAATATCCCCCTTTTCGGGAACTTGGACTTGCAATTTGCACCCTCCAAAGCCGAGATCTAAGACTTCAGTGACGCCGGATTCTTCGCCCTCGGCGAGAGCGGCGTCGTGTTCGCCTACTTGGTCACGGCCCGTAATACCGAGATCGACGCGTCCTTCGCCGACGAAAGTTGGGATGTCGGCTGCACGTAGGAAGATGAGTGCGATGGGTAGGTTTTTCACGAGGGCGATGTCGAGGCGGGTTTCGCAGCGGAATTGGATGTCGGAGCCGGAGAGGAGGTCGAGGGTTGCTTGTTGGAGGCGGCCCTCTATTTTGCCCTTGCGTTAGAATATGATAATTTCGGGGGGATGGAGGGAGGAGAGAGGGCTGACTTTTGGGCACGGCGAACAATAACCGTCCTTCGAGGCTAAAGGGGAAGATATTAGACATTGTTTATAAACTCTGGATTGTTGTTTTTGTGACGGCGAAACTCACTGATTGACCAAATCCATGTTGCGCTGGCTAGGAATTAAGTATGCAAGATTTCAATCAGGCGCAAAATGCGCGTGGGGTTCAGATTTTATCGGCGGCCCAAAAAATATTCTTGCAGTTCGCAATTGGGAGTGTCAATTGGTGTGTAGTCGCTGGTAATTGACCAATTTCAAGCTTCTTTGCAGTTGGCAGCTGGTATAAGAAGGTGTAGGGAGTCCGGAGAGAGGTTTGGTGTTGTTTCGTGTTCCTGGATAAGATTCTTGCAAACGTTTGCGGCGACGAGACCGGAGTTTGAGTCATCGCGGGGAGGTCCGTTAGTGGCCTGAGGCACTCAACCCGGCCACGTGCAAGAATCAGAGACAAGCAGTCTTCGCATCGAGTAAATACGTAGTTACAACACGTTTGATCACATAATTGGCTTTATGAAAGGGCTATGGAGCATTATCATTTGCTTGCAGCAAATCTAGCTAGAGTAGCTACTAGTCAACTAACTGTTTGACTGATTAAGGATCAATGCCAAGCTTCGATTCTCCGAGAAAGGATTAGCGTTCATGCCAGGGGAATGGGGCTATCTGATTGGTTGGAATGGCTCAAGTCATTTTCTACCTATGTAGACAGGATGAGCCCCGATGGCTTGTGATAATTACAATAGAGGCGTCCAGTGGTGGCTGAGAATCTATGGCGTAGACATCTAGTCGGAGTCGAAGAAAGAAAATCCCTCAATAGTTTCTGCAAACTTGCCTCGTACGTAGTTGCAAAGTGCCAACTGGAGGCACATGCGGCGAGAATCTGTTTTATCCTCCATGTTCCAGCAATCACTTTGTTTATACGTAGTGTGACTGTGTATCGATCAAGGAATGGCGACGGATCTGGTTTTCACTATGTAAATTAATGCCAAAGCTTCCTCCTGGCCTTTTATCCCCGAGCAGTTTGACTCCTCCATTAAACATGATAAGACACCGGAAGTCAAAGGGCGATATGACTCGTCGCCTCGTAGAAACACTCATTCAGTCCCATCAGCCTCAATTTAAAGCAATACGATTTCATACAAGCACATATCCGGCATGCAATTGTTCTCTCTCCGTGCTCCCTGCAGACTGAGTTGACAACCAGTAGGTCAGAAACGTGATGGTGATCACTGTTCCGATAGGCTCCTCGTTAGCTCAGGGACTTGAGAAGTTAGGGCTAGATTGTATTTGTTACGGGATAAATACCGCGGTATGCTCATAATTACTCCCGCGATCCAACCGTCGCCTCATTTTGGATATAAGTTTTGTACTGTACGGTAATACACCAGTGTATGGTATATACATGTATTCGTATTGATGCATGTTCTCATACCATGTGTTCGATAGCAACTCTTTAGTTCCTCCGTACACATGGCAAGATTCCACACTACATTCTACAGAGTATTACTGGTGCCTGTGCGGTGGCTGACAGGGTCACTCTCAATCGTGCACAACACAAAGTGTTACGTACGCCTGGATTGTACTCGAGCCGCCAGCTCAAAGACTCCTTGAAACTGGCCTGAAGAAAGGAGTTCTAACGCTCGTCGGTTTGTTCTGTCAAATGCCGACCGTTGAATTCTATTAAGTAATCAGCCAAAAGCGCAACAATTCGGTCAGAAGTCTGGAAATGAATGTCTTCTGACACATACGAACGCATGCGCCCAGTGATTAAGACCGGTAGGCGAGGGGATACTATTCTTACTTCCGAGTCTAGCGCTTTTATGAGCACTAGGGTGCGATTTATCGGGTTGAGATCTATGACAGATGTCCACCATCTCTACAGTTCTACCTACCTATTCATCCCTCATACGCACCCGGGCATTCCGCCCAATTTTGTTGCCTGAGGTTCTGAGTATGTGATTTTGTTTGCTATTTTACATTATATACATATACTCCCCTCCGTCTTCAACTTTCTTCAACCATCAAAGTGCAACTATACGAGCGGTCTTCACTGCGCATCTCGGCGCACGTGTCTCTCGCATGTCTAGAGACGTGCGGCGACACTTACAACACCGTCACACACACTAGTTGATCTGCCTAATACGACACAAATCAAACGTCTCGATGAGTTTTGGTTGGTCTGCCGGCGACATCTTCACACTTGTAGTTACCTGCTACAAGATTGTCGAAAACTGCCGTGAAGGACTAACCAGCGCATCCATTCAACTCGGCGGCCTACAAAATGATCTCGAAGAATTTTCAGCGGTGCTCCTGCACTTGCACAATGTTGTCAAGGAGGGTCAGAATATTGCATTTTTTGATATGAAGGAGATGAAGAATACCATTGTGGCTTGTAATGTCTATCTCACCAAGTATGCCGGTCTTAAGCGCAAAGCGTCGTTTTCGAAAGGGAAAGAGTTGTTGGATAATGCGAAAGATGCGGGGTTAAAGATTAAACAAGCCGTTATATTTACGACGTTGGGTGGCGATCAGGAATTACAGGTGCTGCAGCGCAGACTTGCGCGACATCGACAAACGTTGGTGCTTTATCTCCAGATTTTGGAACGGTATGTCTACATGTATTACAAGCGATGTTCTTCGACTAACAAAAATGATGTAGTAACCGACGCACGAAAGAAGATATCAAACTCAACAAACGCTTATCCGATATGGAGGCCATGGTCAAAGACATGCACACGGTCCGACGTCTCTCTGCCACAGGCTCACCAGATATCACCCCAAGATCACCACGTATACAACAGCCGCAGCAAAGACAACAAGCGCCCGTAAATGAAGACTACGAGGCTATCTTTAGACAACTCAACGAGCAAAAACGACTAGCTCTGATCGAGGCCGAGAGACCCAATAATGACGACAACCTTGAAGAATTGAACGATATTCTCAGTCATCTAGAGATGATAAGACTAAGAGTACTGAATGCAGCGGAGAGAACAGCTAGTTCGACGGCACAAAGACGCACGGGGTCGGTATCGCATCAGATAGCACTCAACCGTATGCTCACGCCTCATCACACCATGGGAACGCCGCCCTTACGACCGATACAGAGAGTCGATACCCATGACAGCGGATTTGCTGAAATGCTACCACCGGCACTAGCTCCAGTGCGCGAAGAGAGTTCTGGTCTCACTGAATCATTCGTCGAAAGTGGTCATGTCAACAAATACGTTCACCCTTCTTCATTCACTGAGGGGATGGTTGAGCACCAGCCACCACCTATCTCGCCAAGGACTCTTTTGAAGAGTCGCACTCTATCCGTCCACTCGATATCAAGGCCAGTCATAAGCCCTTCATCGTCATCTGAATCAGTCGCAGCGTCTACTGCACCGACTACGCACTCGCCACGCCAGTCACGTACTTTTAGCATGTCGTCATCGGAAGTCTCGTTTAATTCTACAATCGTATATTGGCAGCCCATTCAATTTGATGGTTGGGTGAATTGGTACGAGAAATGAACAGCCAACATGAAAAGCAATATGCTAACATAATCATATCCAGTTGTACGAAGACTTTACGCAAACCACTCCCCTGCAGCATTCATGGGGGCTACGACTCAAATGGTCAGCTTTATGGTATCGACATACGAAGACAGGATACAAACACCCAGCTAGTTTTTATAAAGCGTAAGTTTAAACTGTTTGTCCGAGGATGTCGCTCATCGTGTTTTAGTTTTGAAGAAAAAGCGGCCTATCCCTCAGGTTGAACCATGCGGAACACGCCACGACGTTAATGAAGGATATCAGGTTTATTTTATAAACCCGCTCGACACAGAACCCAAAGATGAGGAAGTAAAATTCTTCTTCCAGGGAGAGAAATGTTCGTACCTATTTCTACCAACCTACGAACTTGGGCTAATATTTCAACCAATAGCTTTGAATAAATTCGAGAGCCTGGTCTATGGCCAAGAGCTACTTTTGAGCATCGACTTCAGAAAGATATCGTCATCTGGGAAAACACTTAGTGAGAATCAAAGACTTCGTCTTTGGAGAAAAGGTGACAGCAAGTCCCTACTTTTCTACACGACCAACAAATCCGACAAGTCGAAAGGACGGTACCATCCTGTCCTTGGTTAGTAGATTATATCTTCATCGTTTTATTATTTACTGACATACTCTAGCCGAAGAAGTTTCCCAATCCAAGGCGAGCAAGACCTCGTTGGAGCTCAAACTTCTGAACAATAGTCACGATTTGAAGGATCTCAAGATCGAGTTTGAGAACAAATCTGGTTAGTCCAGCTGTCTACCTGTCTTTATTGCGTTTTATTTTTGTTCATTTCTAACAAATATCAACAGATCTTGCCTTGTTTTCGAATCAATTCTTATCGAAACCAGTTGCATGAAGCCGATTCTTTCGCCAGCGACCCTGTTTCTTATTTCATTTAATATATACAACCTCATTTTAAATTTTGTGGCATTTTGAAAGATATTCAACGGGATTATTGGAAAATCTGTCTACGACCTTGATGCATGTTACGACTTATGACTAATTGGATGCGGTGTTCAGGGAGGACTAATACCAGGGATGACGGAATATATGAATGTACCAAACTCGACTACTTACTGCCAAAGAATGATTCTCAGTGTAAAATTAGAGAGTCGCTATGCTTTTTCTGATAGAATTTTTATTTTTATCGTTGATCCTCACCATTCTTGAGCACTAAGGCGGATACTACATATGTACATAGTAGATAGTCAAGGTATGTTCAGGCCACCCGTTCGTGGCAAAAGAAACGTACTCAACCTGACAAACCACACCCTTGCAGCCCATAAGAATTTAAGTAGATGCGAGCTTCCACTACTCAGACTCTCTAATCAGGCCAAGAACCGGTAACAAAGCTAAAATCGGGGAATTATTCTCATGCACGGAGCAGCATCATGAGCATACTAGTAATTTAGCCCTAATACAATACGGTAACATTAAACCCGTTACATTACCAATACACGAGTATACTCACTCGTAGTCAACTTACCTATTAGTGCAAAGCGTGTCGAATAAGACAAGTGTGCCTCGCTCAGCCTCAATCGCTTCGTCTACTTTTGCCAAAAGGGATCAGTCGAATTCTTGTCTCGCTGTTTGTCAGACATGCTTAGCCTCTTGGTAGGTAAAAGGCCTGTCAAGGCGCATGAGGAAGAGATGGCCTATTATCATGCAGGTAAAATGGCACATGGTTTTTGAGCCTCTCAAGACGAACTTCGAGGGCAGACTCGGGTTTTTTTATCTGATTTATTTATTTGCGAGGTTATAACTGCCCTTGAGGTCGCTCATCACGGGATGCATTGCTTTCATGATTGAAGGTACAACACGCGGTACCTAACACAAGGGTGCTCAATACAGCAACGGCATATGATCAGTTGCATTTCAACACTACCTACCTAGTTGTATGCAACCGGCATAATGAAGTGGAATCCTGTTGCTTTGCATGTCAAAAATCGCACCGTCAACTTTGATCATATTACAGTACGTTCGTTTATTACTGTATATTCGCTACAATTTACTTTCTCTAACACTTCTTCCTCGAAACAGGATCTAAGACTTCGACGGCGGCGCGTTCTCGATGCTCTCGATCGAACACACTTCCAATGGCTAGTGGTGTTTGTAGCCGGCGTCGGCTTTTTGGCCGATGGTTATGATGTACTTCCCCCAACATATTGCTCCAAAAGCCTAGTTGCAATAACTAATAGCTTCTTCTCATGCGATAGATCTACGCAGCCTCCCTATCGATTCCCATGATCAACCACGTATATTGGAACAACAACATGCCTGCCAACATACAAGCATCACTAAATGCCGCAACTCTCGTTGGAACGTTTATCGGCCAACTCGGTTTCGGAGTCTTTGCAGATGTTTTTGGTCGAAAGTCCATGTACGGTCTCGAGCTCCTCATAATCATTGTCTCCACTGTCGGTATAACAATGGCTTCTCCAGGATCATTTGGCTCAATGAATCTGCTGGGATGGCTTATATCATGGAGAGTGCTGGTCGGTGTGGGAATTGGTGGCGATTACCCGTTGAGCGCTGTGATCACGTCTGAATTTGCGCCTACAGCGAGTCGGAGTAGAATGTTGGCGACTGTTTTCTTCATGCAGCCCGTTGGATACTTGCTTGCCACGCTTGTCTCCATTGTCGCGCTGGCAGGATACAAATCCAGTCTCACCCAGCTCAGCACGGATGGCCATCAGACATGTGTGGATGAGGACTGTCTGCGCGCACTGGATAGCGTATGGAGATGGATCATTGGCTTTGGCACTTTTCCGGCAGCTTTGGCCATCTTTCTTCGGTTCAGTATTCCGGAAAGCCCTAGATATACGATCGAGGTATTGAATCGGCCAGATGAAGCCCTGGAGGATGTTAATGAGATGGACTTGCCTACCATGTCATCGCCTACCCCGGCTGAAGTCTTTGATAATATCCCCGACATGGAGATGCATTATGAAGCAGATGTCCCTGAGTTTGATGAGAATGTTATGCACGAACATGAGGATCACTTGGCAGGGGAACATGCACCTGATGGAAGGAGCTGGGTATCAAGTCCCGGGTCACCAATGTTTCGCGCCACATCTTCGACTATTGTCGATGAGGCAGGCAACCATGTTGTACATTCTGCGCAATACCTTACAGCTGCCGGAGAAATCCACAATCCTGCTTTTACTGGCCATCACGAAGCCTCTCTCACGCATGACCGACCACCCTCATCGGCCCTCAGTCCCACTATGCTCAGCCGTCAGCCATCGCACGAGAGCTCTTCTTCGGAAAGTGACGGGGCTGATATCGAGAACCGAAATGTCTGGGCCATTTATCGCTCCGGCTTGAGCGACTATCTCTGGACAAAAGGCTACTGGGTTGTTCTCCTTGGCACATCCCTCACATGGTTCTGTTTCGATTTCGCCTTCTATGTCATGGGCCCCAATTCATATCAAGTCGTTAGTAAGGTGTTCAACACCGCGGGCTCTCCCCCGCAGGACGTTTACACCAATCTCATGACGGAATCGTGGCATTCGCTCGTCATTGTCTCCCTCGGATCAATCCTTGGAGGCGGAGGCATGATCTTCCTCGTGGGCCGCTACTCACCCCGCAAACTCCAACTTGCAGGTTTCCTGATCGTGTTCGTCATGTTCATCGTCGTCGGTCTCGTGTTCCGATTCCTCTCCGCGCCGTCTCGCACACCACTCGTCGTTTTCCTATATGTCATCTCCATGATCTTTTTCCAAATCGGTCCAAACTTCACCACTTATATTATCCCCTCGGAGCTGTTTCCAACCCAATTACGGTGTACAGCCCATGGTATCTCTGCCGCAGCAGGCAAAGCCGCCGCCGTGATTGTGCAGGTGTTTGCTTCCCTGTCCAAATTGGGACCATCTGGCGACTCGAAAGAGTTTGGATACGGCATTATTGTCTTTAGTGCTTTCATGTTGATTGGTGCTGCTCTTACCAAGTGGCTGACGCCGGAGACGTTGCAGGATGGTAAACCCGTGCCGCTGGAGAAGTTGGAGTATATTGGTCCGAAGTGGCCAATTGGTGCTCCCAAGAAGAGGAATAAAGAGGGAATACCTTTAGACCTGACGAATTCGGAAAATCAGAATGGTGGAACGGTTTCCAATCATTGATACTGCTATTTGTTTGCTGGGGTTTTGCCCCAGTGTCGGGCTAGGGGTCAAGTTAGGCTTCCAACCGGTTTAGGGTTATATATACCTATACCTAGGTAATTACCGGATTGTTTGATTATTCCTTTCAATGGCGTTATAGTTACCCATACTACATGATTAATGGATATACCTAATAAGGCAATTACATAATGCCCAGTACATCACCGATCCTTATCTCATACCTGTGACTTTATAGATACTTTGACTAAACCTTGCAGGGTTGGTTTGTTTCTCGACTTGGTAGGACCTCTAGACTGCAGGAGGACGGGGTGTTTCTTCTCTTGTTTTAGTCTCCATTCTCAATCTAATCTGCTCCAAACTTTTAAGAAAAGTGATGTATAAAAGCGGGGTGCATCGTCGAGCACGTGTAGCATATACAGGTCAATGACTACTAGGGCGGACTTATTTAGTACGTAGGACTACTACTAACTAACCTATATTTCTTCAGACGAGACCAAATCAGATCCGCTCCGATCAACCCGATAATCCATATCATCCAGGCATCTAATAGAACTACTTACCAGAAACCGCATAGCTCCTCCTACCTAAGTAGCTAATGTAGTAGCTCCAAAACAAGCCTCAAATAAGCCGTCGTCGCACAGAATCCATTCTGAAGATTAAACGCACTAACCGCGCCAATGTGACCATTCAGGGCCATCACGTGGGTGGCTTCACGATCATCAGTCATTGTCGTGTTCGATATCGTGAGGTGACATCGAGACATTTTAGATGCATCAGGGTGGATTCTTTTTGACTCGCTTGTTTCTCTTATAGGGTTGCTGCAAGAAAGTCAATTGGTTCGGCTACGAAACATCCTTGTCCAATCTCCCCGCAGATCGTCAGGTCCGCGAGACAGCAAGGTGCGAGATATCAGATCAGGTCTTCCGTGTGACGTTACTTATCCTTGTTTGTTTAGTGCCTTTTTTTGGAACGGGGAGATCTCTCGTGTGATTTTCACAGCTATAGTTGGTGGTAATATGGCGAAATGAATGGATATAAATAGGACCATTTTCCCTGCTATCATTTGACCTTTTATTCGGACTTCTTTTCCGCACTGACGACTCGATTCTTAATATACATATATACATATATATTTCACTTTTTTATTAAGCATCGAGGAAAGATGAAGTTCATCACCCTCACCAACGTGTCTCTCCTCCTGTTGGGCTCCGCGGTTGCCGAGCCCATTGTTTACATGATCCGTCACGGCGAAAAGCCTTCTGATGGCAGCGATGGTCTCAGTGCCGAAGGCGAGGAGCGTGCTCAATGCTTAACCACAGTCTTCGGCCCAAGCTCTTCATACAACATTGGATATATCTTGGCCGAGCAGCCCAAGTCTGGTATGTCAACCTTCGAGCTTCTCGAGCTATCCATGACATCTCAAGTATCGGTAATTTGACTTGGCTTCTTGTATAGATGGTTCTCGTGAACGCCCATACGAAACTGTTGAGCCCCTTGCTGAAGAATTGGGTCTCACTGTCGATACCTCCTGCGACAAAACCGACGAGAAGTGTGTCAAGAAGGCTGTTGAGGCCTATGACGGAGATGGCAACATTCTTATTTGCTGGGAGCACGATGAGTTGACTTTGATTGCCGAGAAGTTGGGTGTTGATGATGCACCAGACTACCCTGACGATGAGTGAGTTCTTCTTATCTCCCAGCTATTTTTTCTCGTCCCAAGAAACGAGCAATAGCTAATCTTTGGGATCAAACAGATTTGGTCAAATCTGGACTCTTCCTTATCCATGGGATACTATCACCGCCATCACTGACGAAAACTGCGCTGGTCTTGGCCAGTAAGTCCTACGGATTTCCATTACTATCTCGGGTCTTTGATCTTATGGCCGTTCCGGTGGTAATAAGTATATAATGTATAAGTACGTGGAACAATAATATCCTTGCAGAGCGGCTTGTGGATAAAATTCTACGAGAATCAATGATGAAAATTGAGCAATCCGAATGGTCAAGAGTGGCCACGGGTCTGCAAGTCTTGTAGGTAAAAGATAGTCCACTAGTTATATAGCACTGAGAAATGTCCGTTGAGTCAGAGACAGTAAACTTCGTCTTTAGAAATGCCAAACAATTGAGTAGACGTGCTACAGTCATTGTAAATGAAAATAGATGCTATATAATTAGGGCTACATCGTATGATTCGTATTACATAGACGCAGCGGCACAGACAAAAACTGGCGCTTAACATCATCCTAACCTCATATCTGAGCAGTTATCTGAGCAGCACGGGACATAGCCTTCTGGACTCTCCCTGTGTCTGAGGCTCGATAAGATCTACTGGTAATGGTGAATTTTAAAATTACCGAGCCATCCGCAAATCAGTCCATTCGCCCGTCGGCGCCGAGTGAAACAGATGCAAGTATAAAATAGGAGGTTTGGATTGACAAGGCAAATCCTGTAGGCTAGTCTGAAGCACGGTACACCGAGGAAATTGCTTCATTTCATGGTGTACTTGAGCTGGTGATCAACGCCCAAGTTTGAGAAACTGGTGATCCATCAGTTCTCGAGCCTTCGAAGAGCTTCCGGTCGATGAGGTAGACGTCATGGAAAAGTCATGGCTGCAGGAGCTATACAGCTTGAATTGCTTTTAAACCAGGACGAGGATTCGAACAGTATAATCCTCCCAACTCCAGGTGAGTTTGTTTGACCTCAAGATCTTCAACGGCTTTTCGAAGAGCTTTTGGTCGAAGAGTTACACTGCCTGAAAGAAGACATCGCTGCTGCAGTTCTACAGCTTCAATCGCTTCTAAACCAGAAAGACCTACAAGGACTCTCAAAGACCTTGGTATCTACTTCTCTGCAAAGATAAGGTGTGGGCTCCATTGCGGGACACGTATCTCACGTTCCTGGCCCAAGAATACCAAATGTAAAACACCGACGCTCAGTTTCAATGCAAATACGTGATTCAACAAGGAAACAACCAATTGAGATCAATCAGTGGTGCGGCCTATTCGCCTTCTGCGGTGACAAAAAGGCCTTAGTAAGTCCCAGAAAGTACTATCTACAATTCTCAGGTACCATACTTACAAGTCTTCAATACATAGTCCTGTCACTACTCGTTTCCTGCAAAGGCAAGCTCGGATATCATCGTGAAGTTGCAATTGTTTGACATTTATTCAGCGACCCTTGCTGAATTTCACTAAATCTTGCTCTCCCTTTCTTCCTTCTACGAAAATGACTATTTGGCTCAGCTTTGGAACAGTTTCCAGACCACTGCCAAATGTCCGATATTCGATCCGGCTCATACTGGTTCCTTCAAGATGGCGAAGCGAATACTTAATGACGGACCTTTCCATGCTTCGCGCCCGCAAGCATCTCAACATAGAGATGACAGACCATCTACACCAAGATGACCAAATCGTTCGTATCCTACCGTCAAGTCCATGTGACTTTATTTCAGCGTGAAACCTGAAATTTGAAGTTCACATCGGAGGCAGTGGTTCCCCGCAGTCGGGTTATTACTTGATTAGGAAACTCCGCTTCCGCAAGTCAACGATCATGATCGTCATGTTAGAACACGGATATAAGTACCTGGATCTTCCCACTTCAATCGATCCGTTTTGAAAAGTGATGACTATGGTTGCATAAAACCAACTGTGATCAAAAATGGTAGCTGTAAAACGAGCCCCCCTATCTTTCATTCGCTATGTGTCGACAGTGACAAGGTCAACCACAAAAGCAGCTGGAGATATAAGCTCCGTCTTCCCATCGTTATCTGGCCAGGCATCGGAGCCCCTTCCGCCACGTTTTCAAGCCCTCAAAACGCAACTCTCGACTGGTAGAGAACAAGATATGACCGAGTCATGGTTCCGCCTCTTGGAGTCTCTCCGCGAAGAAGTCAAGAAGATCAAAGCATTGGGAAGTGACGTAAGCTACCATCCATCAAAGAAAAAGCGAACAAAACCTGAAATTAATTAATGACAGGTCATCCCTTCAATAACATACAAAGATATCGAAAATGGAACCTTGACCGAAGAGCAATTGAACGAAATCCGCCATCGTGGCTCAGTTGTCATCCGCGGCGTAGTGCCTAAGGAAACTGCTCTCGAATACAAACAAAAAGCCAGAGAATACATAGCAGCAAACCAAGGAAGGGTTAACGCATTTCCAAAAGATGACCCGGCAGTCTATGAGCTGTACTGGACTCCAAGCCAAGTACATGCCCGCGCACATCCGGGCATGATTAACACTCAAAAGTTCCTCACCAAGCTATGGTATTCCTCAAACCCGCTATCCCAGATTTCGACCAGCCATCCTCTCATGTACGCGGACCGTTTCCGTATCCGAAGCCCTGGCGATGCCAAGTTCGCTTTGGGTCCCCATTCGGATGGCGGATCGCTCGAAAGATGGGAAGACCCCGAATATCGTCGATGCTATTCGAAGATCTTGGAAGGGAAGTGGGAAGAATACGACCCATTTGACGCAAATCACCGGATACTTGCTCATCAGGATCTCTACAATGGTGCCGGCGCATGTTCGATGTTTCGATTCTTCCAGGGCTGGTTGAGCATGTCTTCTACTGGGCCAGGTGAAGGGACCTTGAAAATTTGTCCGTTGCTTAGGCATGCGACAGCATACTTGATACTGAGACCATTTATGACTACTGGGTCTATTCAAGCTTTGAATGCCGAGTTTCCTGGCTCCGTGCCTGGCGCTTGTCAGGAATATAACAATGAGACGCACCCGGATCTCGATTTGGCTAATACCATGTGCTCTGTACCTCATGTAGAGCCTGGTGATTACGTTGCATGTGAGTCTTTCTTCTCCTAATATTTCCTTCTTCTCATCGACATATATACTGATCTGGATCCCGCCAGGGCATTGTGACTCCATCCATTCTGTCGACAAAGAGCACCATGGCAAAGGTGACTCCAGTGTGCTCTATATTCCAGTTTGCCCAATGACACTGCCCAATGTGCACTATTTGGTCAAGCAACGTGAGGCGGCTCTGAAATACAGCCCACCTCCTGACTTCCCGGGTGCAGGTGGCGTTGGCGAGCAAGGATTCACCGATCAGTTGGATTGGAATTCAGTCTCGATCGAGGGCCTGCAAGCCATGGGTATGGGATCAAAGCCATGGAATATCGATATGAACATGTCGGATGGCGAGAAGGCGGTTGTTGAAGCTGCAAATAGGAAGTGTTTCAGCTGAATGACTGATGAAAGTTTAGCAAATACATTTCCTTACAAATTGTCTACAGTAGTATAAGATGGTTCAGTACTGCGTTGGTTACTTCTTCAACAGTCTCAGCTGGATAATTCTACTCTCAAGTTATATTATTCGCCTTGAACATTCCCGTGGTACCTATCCAAGTGATAAGACCAATCCAGCGTTCCAAGACCTTCAATGTCTTGGAATCCAAGTCCTCAATAAGGGATCATGAATCATATCCTCCTTTTTTTTTGATAGAAAATACGATGCCATCGCTGCACTCCCTGAGTAGAACAGTCCTAACCCTACATCTTACTGACGATCTTTTTAAGCCAGCATAACATGCCTATGGACATCTTGGATGCAAGCCCGTTTTAAGAAGTTTTAATTATTCTGTACTAATCGGCATGCAGGAAAGAGCCCCGGAGGATTAAAAATATGATCGATCACCCGCCAATATCAAGGCTAAGCAACAGTTCAAATGTTACAGTAGCGAAGCTCGATCTCTAGCCAGTGTACATGCTTCCGCGGAGGAAAAAAAGAATCCTACGCTAGCTCACATACGTCCAATAAACATGCCAGTCGAGGAGTCATTGAGCGCACGAGTCGGCATGCTAAGATATACATATTCTTCTGAATAGATGCAAAGACGCTTATACTAAACGAAGGTTATATCATAAGCTATACACGAAACAGAAAATGCGTCAAGACGAATTATGAATAGGGATTGTTGCATGCTGAAGTTGCCCCTTCGAGTCTAGATGATAGGCTCCAGGGGACAAAAAAACAGATACTTTCGATTTTCGCCCTTCCAATTGTCCGCAGATGATGTCTCGATCGGGGGAAAGGGTACATCGTCCGCTTAAGGGCCACTGAAGTTAACAATGATGCCACATTCCTCCATGACCCAGTGTTCTATGTCAGGCAGATTTTCCTTCAGGCTTGCAACTCGTTTA
Source organism: Talaromyces verruculosus (assembly GCA_038993655.1). NCBI lineage: Eukaryota > Fungi > Ascomycota > Eurotiomycetes > Eurotiales > Trichocomaceae > Talaromyces > Talaromyces verruculosus. The sequence continues at coordinate 208,845 of JBBVQN010000023.1, read as the reverse complement.
TCGGTTTCTAGAATGGTGTTCAGAAACGGATCCACTGGAGAATCACTAAGGCTGGCCCCTCTTTTTATCTCCTCTTCTTTCATGAGTGTCGCGAAATCATGGAAAGGGTACCAGATTCGATCCTCTGGGGGAAATCTGCTGTTGAAGGGAAGTAAGCCGCCTCGATAAAAGCGAAACCATTTGTCCGGACTTAACTCTCGTGACTTGTTTCGACAGTCAAGCGAAAGCGTTTTCCAACTCCTGCCAGATACAATGTGTCTCTGTATATGAGCGAAAGAGTACCGTCTTCGCATGTTTTCGAATGAAACGAAATCCATTATTTGGCATTCGACAGGCCATTCTGTGATAATATGTGAAAACCGTTCTTCGTAGTCACGCTCAATCCAGTGGGCGAACCGATCGAGACGAAGCATATTCGCAGTTCTACCTGGGAGTATGTCCATTTTGAGATGGAGATAGAAATAAAATATATCGGTCAATTTCCGATGCTTTGCTGTTATCGATGGTTTAGAACCAGGTAGAATTGATTCCGCAACTTGAGTGAGCCAGGCTCTTTTAGTAGGGAATCGTTGCGGGTGGAGATTTGGCAACTCCTCCAAGAGATTCAGTCGGACATCTTGAACATTGTGTAATCGGTAAAATGGAGTCAAGACTGCTTCGACGTCAGATTGAATGAAAGTCAAGCCGATGTCCCCACGATATGTTAGAGGGAAACTAAAACTCAACCGCGGTGCGCCATTTCCTGAAACCCACGAACTCTTATGCATTAGGTTTATCGTCAATGACTTTATAGACTTGTCCGTTCTCTGCAATAGATGCACAAGTTGCTGGATCCTTTCACACAGACAAATCAGCTGTCCGGGATCAATCGAATCTGGAGGCGTAATGAAGACAACAGTAGGTATGATATGCAGTGGTAAGAATGCCAGTCCTCTGTTTATAGCATCTTCAGCGCTGGTAAAGGCCCACATGGAAGCAATATCCACCGCTTCCTTGTTGAGACAATTTGTAACAAACATCTGAAATCCAGGAAATTGTCGATCGTAATCAGGCCGAATACAGAACGCAATTGATTTGATCACCTTGTGTAGATGGCTTATAATCTCCGCATGGAGTTGCTTGCTGGTGCAAAGGATAGCAAGGTCTGTCTTTTGTCTGTGCCATCCTGAAGGAGCAAGTTCATCCCAGATCAGATATCGAATCTCTGGGGGTAGCCTGGAAAATGATCCTAGACCGAGACTAGCCATCTCTGTAAACAGGAGAGAATAAGCCTCACAAACAACGATCCAATGTTTCTTGAACAGACGTGTCAGAGTATCAATCCAGATATCATCGATTATTAATTTCCACGCATAGATATATCTTTAAGATATAAAATTCTCTGATGCTCGTAGGTTGGCACTCGGTGGCTGCCTGTTGTTGCCTTAGCCCGTTACCGGTAGTGACTGCCCTACCTAGGTACACATCCATTGAATCAAGTCATCACTCGTTGAATTGAAGTACGATACATCCGTGGATCAGATTCTTCCTTGCAATTGAAGTTTATCTTCTTTCCCTGGCTCCGATGGTCGAGGCGTCGTCTGATCTGGCGAATTTTGTCATCTGTATGCAGAATGATCTTCAATAATCTGCCGAAGGTTCGCTCATCAGTACAATATTCCATAGTATCTCTATCGAGGTGTACTGACCTTTGACTTCAAGATAGGTCTTATCAACGGCTGCTATATTGACGTCTGAATTGCCAGGAACTTATATCCACGTCGAAACACTGTGACGATCATGGTGTCGATTACTTGCGGATGCGGATTTCCTATCTGGGCAATGTTCCGTCTGAGGGGCACCTACGTACGGAGTATGCGAATGACAAATTTCTGCTTTCTTTTTTCCTTGAGGGGCATTTTCGTCAAAAATATATTCTATCTTTGGTCGTACTATCGTCTTGACGTCCGACAAAACATTGGCTTAGGGTTAGGGCTGAGGGGCTGGCTTCACCAGATACAGGCCTACGATTGCTTTAGTCTTTGCCATATACTCGGTAAAGTCAAATTCTGATTTCGCTGTCTATATCTCTCCGATAAGGGATCATTCTGCAGTATTCGTTCTTATACATACTTTACATTCGGGCGATCCGACAAGCTTACGATCACAATAGCTATGACCAGGTTCCATGCGGGAATAGGAGGTTTGTTCGAATGATTAGCCAATGGACTCCAAATGAACAATTATCCGTCTTTTATCATTTCTTCAGCGGTATCACAGTAGGGCAGTTGGAATTGCCCGCTTGGTATCCCGATTCGGCGTTAAGCGAGGGGTTTGCAGATCTGGGGTAGCACATCCCCCGCACTGAATCTTCTCTTTTTGACAACTTTCACTTCTTCTTCTTCTTCCTTCTTCATCAATTGAAGTGTTCTCTCTACTGCACAACTCATTTAAATCTGGCAAAACACCGCAATGACCACAACCCTCTCCCAAGGCCGCGTCGAGCCAGGCTCCGTCAACATTCCCATCGGAAAGTTTCCATCCACATCCTCGCCAGACCCCTCCTCTTCGCCAACAGCAACAGAGATCGCCTCCAACCTCATCGCAGACTTCAACCAAGCCCTCGCTAACAAAGATTCTGCCGCCATCTCTCAATTGTTCTTCGAAAATGGTTATTGGCGCGACCACCTCGCTCTATCATGGGACTTTCACACCCTCGCTGGCCAGGAAAAGATCTCCCAATTCTTGTCTGCGAATGGTATACGACTCACGAAAGCTGAAATTGACTCGTCAACAGCTATCAGGATGCCCCATTTCGGGCCTATTGATGGTGGTCTCGGGCAAGCGAACGGGGTGGAATTCTTCATCAAGTTTATGAGTGACGTTGGCTCGGGGGAAGGCGTTGCGCGCGTAGCCGAACAGCCTTCGTCCCCAGGGCAATGGAAGTTCTTCATGTTATCGACAACACTATTTGAATTGACGGGTCACGAACGACGAATCAATCGCCTCAGGCCAAAGGGTGTGGAACACGGTGGTGATCCGAATCGGCAGAATTGGAAGGATAGACGTGCCGCAGAACTAAATTTCGAGAATACACAGCCTCAGGTCATCATCGTCGGTACGTATACATTTCAAAGCCCGCTTACTTGGGGTAACTGACGAGATTAGGTGCCGGCCAAGGCGGCCTCAGCGTCGCCGCATCCCTCAAAACACTCGGCGTCGAAACCCTCCTCATCGACCGCGAGGCACGTATCGGCGACAACTGGCGGAACCGATACCGCGATCTCGTCCTCCACGACCCCGTCGGGATGGATCATTTACCCTACATGCCGTTTCCGCCGACATGGCCCATCTTCACTCCGAAAGACAAACTTGGGGATTGGTTGGAGTCGTACGCTTCGTTTCTGGAATTGAATGTATGGACAAGGACGAATTTGATATCCTCGTCCTGGGACGATGGCAAGAAACAATGGACGATTACGGTGGAACGAACGAAAGAAGACGGGAGCAAAGAAACCCGCACATTCAACCCGCATCATGTCATTCTCGCAACGGGCCACTCAGGTAAAAAGAACATTCCCGAAATCAAGGGAATGGATTCATTCGCAGGAGACAGACTATGCCACAGCGCCGAATTCAGTGGCGCCCTCACTTTACCGGACAAAACCACAAAACGAGCTGTTGTCGTTGGATGCTGCAACTCAGGCCACGACATTGCGCAGGACTTTTACGAAAAGGGCTACGATGTGACCATGATCCAACGCAGCTCGACGCTCGTGGTCTCATCAAACGCTATCATGGGTGTCTATGTCAAGGGTCTATTCGATGAAGACGGTCCCGCCACCGCGGACGCAGATTTATTCATTCAAAGTTTTCCGGCGGAAGTATTCAAGGGAATTCAGATACAAGTCACCGATATAGTCGCGAAGCAAGTCGACGCAAATCTACTCGAGGGACTTGAGAAGGTAGGATTCAAGGTTGACCATGGCCCTGATGCAGGCGGTATATTCATGAAGTACTATCAGCGCGGAGGGGGGTACTACATTGATGTCGGGGCTAGTCAGTTGATTATTGACGGCAAAATCAAAATCAAACAGGGACAGGAGATTACGCAAATCCTGCCGAATGGAATTGAGTTTGGGGATGGTTCGACACTCGAAGCCGATGAGATTGTCTTCGCGACTGGATATCAGAATATGCGGACAGAGGCACGGAACATCTTCGGTGATGCGGTTGCGGATCGGTTAGGTTCTGTATGGGGGTACGATGAAGAAGGCGAGTTTAGATCAATCTGGAGACCGAGTGGACATCCAGGGTTTTGGTATATGGGTGGTAATCTAGCGCTGGGTCGATATTACTCAAAGCTGCTAGCGTTACAGATTAAGGCTATTGAGGAGGGATTGAATCGGGATTGATCTATCTATCTAACACAATAATAGTGTTAGATATACTCATCACCACCAGTGACCTTCCCAACTTTAGATTCCGTACTATCTGCCGTACTCCTCCTCTTCTCCTCTTCTTTAATCCTGCTCACCACATCCGCCAACAAGGTAGCCGGTCTTTCTCTCCCACATCACCAGCGCAACTAACAATCCCCAAACAAGCAACACGTATATTGATATCCACCCCTTAGGTCAGAAATGAGGCGTTGATAGAACACGATTGTGGCGCTTGCGAAACCGATGTTGCCGCCTAGAAGGCGGGCTTGGGACATTAGGCCTTGGGCTGATGCTATTCCGTATCACACCCATTAGCTTTAGCCACCACACATATAAAGGGGATACCGTATTCGCGATAATCAGCGTGAAACCTAATCCACACCGTGGTCGCGGAGAATATCATTCCAAATCCGAAACCCATCGGAACCTCGAAACTGTATATCTTTTGGCTGGGGCGGGAGGAGCAGAGTCGATTGTGTGCATTAACCCGGTGCCGAGCATGATGAAGCTGCAGCCGCGGCAAGGAGGGTGTAGAAGGTGTTGTTTCGTTTGACGTATAGCTAGGGCGCCGCCGGGGAAGGTTCAGATCCGAAGATAGCTTTGTTAGCAGAAGGGTGGGATTTTGGGAACGGGGGATGGTCTGACCGAACGCTTATGGATAAAGCGAGGAGTGATAGGCTAACGATCTATGCGGAATCGCCATTGACCATTTGAAAGCGTTCTTAGAGTAGATGGGACTAGTGAGTAGAGGATAAATCCGACGAGCTGGATGCCCTATTCTTCTCATCAGTATACTCCCCTCCCTTCTTTTCTGTCTCACAAACAGCCCCAATTGGAAACAGAGATACAACCGAATGCTCCCTTTTCGACACCACGAAATCCAACCCGCAAAACAGGCAAATGTCACACCCGCAAGAATCATGCCCACAATGAACGCAGCCGACGACCAGACTATGGATCCACTGCCACTTTCTTGCAAAGTCATGATTAGTACTGACGAAGCGAGATATGTCAAGTAACCGAGCAGATCGAATTGTTTCCAAGTGACGCGTCTTCGGGTGTTTGAAATCGGGACAAAAAAAAACAGAAGGATGGCGATGGGCGCTGACGGGGATGTTGAACCAGGATACGCATTATATAAGTCCAACGCCATACATAATATCAGACTCATCAGGATTGCAAAAAGAACTAACATCCCAGACGGGACTCTGCTGAAATCTTTAGGTATTGGCTTCGCATAGCCAGTCGCTGATCAGTATAGTACCTAACCCGAAATGCGGAGAAGACTTGAGGGTTAACTAGCCTCGACAGAAAAGCGTGTTGTTTCTAGACAGTTCATGCCTATCTGTAGTTTGTATTCTGGGGGCTACATTTAGACTGTATGTAATGAGTAGTTGAACTGGACACTGTTTACCTATTTACCTAGGTATGCAACATTTGAATAGGTGCAGAGATGCGTCAACGGCAACATTAAAGTTGTCAGCTGCCGAGATGTATATACATCAGAGTTGTCTACTGAGAGATTCCGACCAGCAACATTGAACATCCACGGATTGAATTGATACGTGTACAAAACGCGATGTAAAATCTCTTCTAAGAATTCTTATACATGTATAATTCAGCGTCAGTCATGATCAGCAAAAATTGGGGATCACCAACTTCCGAATTCGGGATTGAAAGATGTTTCTATTTCGGATCTCGTTGCCTACATCTCTCGACACTGCGGTGGGATATACGATACATACTGTATACAAAGCCATGAAGTCATAATACTCAACGCGGACTTTATAAGAATTTGTCCTCAAGGACCAGAGTACGCAATTGTCAATTCGATGCCTCATCTGCAACAACCAACGAGCCAATAGGTCTCAGGGATCTGTTTACTCCGGCGTCGGATCGGATGGCCCGATAACAGCGATAACGTCGTTCATTTCTCGACATCTTCTTCCAACCTCAAGTATCGGACACACTTATCCATTGAAAGGTCTCTGGGGGTCTACAACTTCTCGATTTGATGACAGACCGAGGTAGCATTGGCCAATCCATGTATGAGTGACTGTGACTCACTCGCTCTCATCCAACATCCAACACCCGCGAAATCCTGCCGGGTGTTGGCGTAAACTAATGGAGTGATTATTAGCGACGGAATAACGCCTATCCACGGAGTTCGACTGGATTCCGGAATAAACTCAATCTCTATATAATCTCTGTCCACCTCGTAAGCAGTTTGTCACTTCAAACATCCAGACAACAGACTCGCAAACCAAATAACATGCCATCCGAACTCAACATCATCGTCCTCGGCGCCGGGGTCGCAGGCCTGACCACCGCGCATAGCATTCTCGCCAACCTCCCTTCCACCAAAAGCATAAACCTCACCATCGTCGCCAAACATCTTCCCGGCGACATCAACCAAACCGAGTACTGCTCCCCACAGGCAGGCGCCAACTGGCGCTCCTTTGAGCCCGAGCTCAACCAATACGGCCAATACGACAAGGTAGCCTTTCAGCGCTTCCTGCAGATTGCACGCGAATCACCCGAAAGTGGGGTGAAGCGGTTCCCGCTGCGACTGGTTTATGGGGCTGAGGATGATAGGCGGAGAGAACGGCTTTGGTTTGGGGAGTTGGTGGGTGGGATTACGGATGTCCCCAAGGGCGAGTTGCCGGAGGGAGCGGGTTGGGGGGTGGATTTGGTGACTTTTATGTTTAATCCGGTTGTTTACTGTAATTGGTATGATTATTCTGGTTGCATCGTGGATTGGAGGTTTGGGAGGATGGACTGACTTGAGATAGGTTATTTGCGAGCTTGCTTAAGAGAGGCGTGAAAGTCGTTAGGCGCTCGTATGATCATGTTGATACTTTGAGGTCTGATTTTCCGAATACGGCTGCCATATTCAATTGCACAGGACTGGGTGCGAGGCATCTAGGTGGTGTAGAGGATACGAAGGTTCACCCAACAAAAGTATGCAAATTTCTTCTAATACTCCCTAATACAATTGACACTAATGCTGAATAGGGCCAAACAATCCTAATATCAGAGCCCAAAAAACCACTCACAAGAATGTCCGTCTGGACCCAACCCTCCATCTTCCCACCCGGAGAATTCTCTCACGTATTTCCCCGACCCCTGGGCGGGGGTGTAATTATCGGCGGCGTACGTCTAGACAACGACTGGGATGGCTCCTTTGATGAGTCGCGGGTTGAACGAATCAAGCAAAGAGCTTGTCAATTGGCCCCTGAATTAGGTAAGCCAGAGGATTTGCAGGTAGTACGGCATAACATTGGGTTGAGGCGTAAGTTGATTTCTCCCCTGACAAATACTGAACTGGACTGACCGTAAAAATGTCATAGCGAGTCGGGATGGAGGCGCAAGAGTCGATATCGAAGACCGAGATGGCACGTGGTTGGTCCATAACTACGGTGCTGGCGGTGCTGGATATCAATCGTCATGGTATGTAACACAAGAATCAACTCCTCGGGGAAATGTCTTCTGACTCGGGGATTAGGGGTATGGCTGAACATGCTGTTGCCTTGTTTGCTCAAAAGCTAGACTCGGATTTCGGTGACCGTGAAGCGAAGCTGTGAGAAGTTGGGAGAAAGAAAGTTTGTCGGTGGCCTAGACAGGAAATTGGTGAGGGCTTTCACCGGCTTTTCCCATCGCATGATAACGGGACGTAAATATCTGATTTGTCACAAGCCATGTTCTCATCTGTTTGTTCAGAATCATCTCTTGCTTTCTGTAGGACACTGCCACCACTACTGATATGCGCCGACTAGTGATATCAAGAAAGACAATGAATATGAGGCAGTATAAGGCATCATCAGGGGAAAGATTCGACCGAGAAATCTCTTTTAAGTAAACTGGTACTACTGCGCGGGGACCTCAACGGCGTCCTCGAAATTGCTTTGTCGATCTGACGAGCGCTAGCTAACTCTAATTTGACATTCGACCGGAAATTCCCTTGTTGTGGCGATATCAAACAGATATCAAACAGCATACGCCCGATGCTGCAGCCAATACTAGGACAGCAGAGAGATTGTGAGCTCTTACTGCGGAGATTTTACTGGGCAGCGGTGACGTGACTCACAGTGAGACACAGTGTTGACGGCATCCCCCGTGCAAAGGCGAGTGCCTGTGTAGTTCCTTCAGCTTCTTTGTCCCGACTGCTAATAATATCTAGACCCTTTGATAAGGGGTTCATTGATTGTTTCAAGCTGTGTATTGATAGTATTGAAAGAGCTTTGTTTGGTTGGGGTGATTCTATAGGGCCGTGAAATTGGTCGCAATTATAGACTTACGGTTTTCCCTTCCATTTTTGACCGCATTTCCTAAATAGGCAATCATCAGCATTGTGTTTGTAAGTCGGCGTCTCTCACCGGCGGTCATGTCAAACACGCCTTTGTTCACTGTTTGAAGAAAGCCCCTGATTCATTATGCAAATTTCTTCACCAACTGCGCCCCGTGGGGGATTTTCTTGATAGCTAGCAAATTCTACAAGGTTCCACTTGACAGGACCCTTCTTCGAGGCCTCCCCTCGACTATAAATGGGACCTTCCTCCCCCCTTCCTCGACCTCGATTTCTCTTCCTCTTCATACTCCAACAAGCCCAAGTCTTTCTCCAAGCCTCGACTCTCTCCTTCTTCCGCATCTTTCTTTACTTTGACTTCATACTTCTCTTTGCTTTTGCTTCATACTTTTCTTCTTTGGCTTAACTTTCTCTATCTTCTCAACAGAATGACTCGTTTTAAAACGGTCGTTCTTCATCTCTGATCATCAGGTATGGCTCACTCTGGTGTTCAAACGCTTGTATCTTTGGCCACATCCTCAGCTACATCTCAAGACATGCATTTTGGGGCATGTCCCAGGCATATCCCAGGCATGTCTCTCGTTTTTTCAAATCACCGGCAAACTCTATGATTCTTGTATCTGAGCTGGCAAACCATTGCACCGCACCATACACCAAAAATTCGGATGTGGTGCATTGGTGATCTCCAAAATCATCAGCCAGCTCTATTGTTTTTGTGTCTCTGGGCCTAGAATCAATATCCGGGCATGGAGCAGATAGTACCGTTGTTTTGTGTATGGGGTCAAGCGACATGAGCCCGACTCATGTCGCTTTGACCTCATTGTTCTGTTGTTGGTACGGATTTTATCGGTATTTTGAGGTCAACGACATGGGTCGGGCTCATGTCGCTTGACCTCATTGTTCTGTCGGTGGTGAAGCCTTCACGAATGATCAGGCAAGGTGTGCCCTCGATTATGTGTTTTTCTATTTCTTTTCTGGATCCTATGTCTTTCCGGTGATGCCATGAATCATGGCGCTCGTCGAGGCTTGGAGCAGGGCTCATGTCGCTTCAACCTCATGGCTCGGCTTCTGAATGGGTATCAAGAATGTGTGCTCAATCATGTCTTTTCCGAACTATGTCTCATTGCACTGGTCGAAGCATGCGATGTTGCGTTGGCTGCCGCTCAATATCAAGCCGAGCTCATGCCACGCACCGTGAAATGCCTTGGCTTCAGTATGGGCTGGCAACATCTTCGATGAGTGGTGACTTTACCATGGAGGATACAAAATGTAAGCCTACTCTAACAACACTTCATACATCCAGTGACTAATGTGCATAGGTATCCTTCCCTCAAAGTCCAACCCCCAGCGATTTTGTTGTATCGTGGGGGATGAAACCACTTGTCCACAGAACAACTGTCCGGAAGAAATTCCAAGAACAGCATCGTCGAAAAAAAAAGTAAGCCAACTATGACAAAACTTTCTTGCAACGCAGTGACTAACGTTCATAGGTATGCTGCAGTGACTCGCCAGACTTGATCTCAACAACAGCCGCGACCCTGGACTCCGACATTCTATACGGGGAACATATGTTCGACAGCAATATCATCGCTTTCGGTTGTTGGTCGTTCATCGGAGTGGCCATCACAATACGTCTACCGAGTTAGACATACACACCTCAGCAACGGCCCAAGCAGCGGGTCAGCATTCGTCTGACACTCGTGTCTGATTGGTTATCATCCCCCGGTTGAGAGCTTGCAGCCTCACACAGAATCGATACACATCTCGACACACAAAGCAGTCGGAATAGTCGCCCACTTCATTGCACTCGAAGACCAAGGACGCTGACAACGCCCACTCGATGCCGAAGACGACATACCACCAATAAAATGACCGGTTTGGAGCGCGATGCTTCCAATCGATTGACGACAACAACAATGCGATCAACAAGTCGCAGCAATCCTCGTTTACAGTCAAACACCCTTGACTACCCGGTGATGAGGTTGACCGGCATCTTTTCCGAGTGATGGCCGGCAGTCATGATGCTTTTCCATTACCAGATATCCCTGCCGCCCCCCCAGGCACTGTCTCGGGGGACTGAGCTCAGCTCGCCGGAGCGAGTTGGGCTCGATGTTGGCGTGTTGTCCTCATTTGCCTCCATCACAGGAAGTAGCCCAGCTCGCTCGAAGCGAGCTGGGCTCAGCACCAGTAACTTAGGACGTAGCGTCCAATCATACAAGTCCTTGAGCTTCAAGTGCTGCCGCGTGCCGTTTTCCGTCCTAATCCACATGATTGTCCTTTTGATATCTTTCCTTCGATCCACCGTATCTGAAATTGTCTCGACGAAATTAATGTCGGTGCGGATGATTGCAGTCTTTCACCCATCCACCCATCAGTCAAAGGACAACGAGCGAGCTGGGCTCGTAATGTGTCTGGGTTGCTTCAATCGCATACCAAAACACCTGACCAACAACCCCCACAACTCCATTTCCGGCTTTGCTTTCTACCATCAGTCTCCGGAAAGATATAAGTTGCAGCTTGACATCCCGCGCTTTATCGTGTTGTTTCGCCAACGACTCACGAACACGAGCCTAGCTCGCTTGAAGCGAGCTGGGCTCACATGTGTGTCTGGGCTGCTTCAATCACGAACCAAAACAGAGGGTCCGCAAATGTAGCACATCTCTCTGGAATTTCAGGAAAACCAACAACGCCTATACCGCATTGTGTGTGGCGGTGAACGACCTTGAACTTGAAGCCCAGCCGGCTGGAGCGAGCTGGGCTTCCCACATGGCTGCTTCAATGGATATGTCTTCCATCATTGCGAGAAGACAATGCATGCTGCTGTTATATGAAAGCATCGCCACAATCTGTCCATGGACGATGGCTCGGCTTGTTTCCATTGCACTACTTCGACAACATGTCGCCTCGCAATCTGTGTTCCAATGTTGTAGAAGAACGATGCATCGTCCTGTTGATTACGGCGTTCCAGCATAACTTTTCCATGGATAGCAGGCCTGCGATTTGGCTGCGCTGGCTGTACTGTCACTATCTTGACAATATCTTTCCCGGAAATCCTGACACCACGGCACGGTCTTTTGATATCCTCGAAAATGTTCCCCCGGCTGGAACGAGAACAAGTTTCGCCAATTTGATGACGTCCTCGATGCATGGCGAAACGATAAAATGTTCATCTTTCACTACTGTCCGTTGGAGACAGCCCTGGAACAAGTCGAGAATGGCAGGTATTTGAAACGGCAGCTCAAAATCATCATTTCAGCTATCCAAATAGTCATGGAGTGTATACTGCCACCTGCACCACCCCCAATCAAAGTGAGTCGCTTATTCTTTCATCCAAACATCCAAGCCATACTTCTCCTCATTGATGCATCACTACTCCTTGACATAACACGAGCTAACCGAACTGTTCTAGACGACAGAAACTCCCGAGCCTATCTTCTTCGCGTTCAACATCAACCCCAGCACACCGACAGTCCGCTTGCTGATATGTATGTCGATTGTCGTCGGATAGCCTGTCTCCACGATCAGCAAAATGGTGAATCGGGATGACCTTCTATCAATGAGGCTATCCCAGAACGACTTGTTGTGGAGGTGGCCTGCAGCAACAGGTGCACTCATTTCCGGTCTTTCGCCAAAATCCTTTTTATGGTCATGGCCCCCGAACGATCTGTCCGGATCTGATGTGTTTGAGGATTATGGAGTTGTCGTACTGAGAGTACTGACAACGAGATATATTGCGGGTGAGTACTTCTTGCATCACCTGAAAGTAATCTGCGATCTTACCACTAACTCATGTTCAATAGGAACTTCAATAAGAACCTCAATATCAACTTCAACAGCCCCGAGCCAGGAGACGATCGCCTTTTACTATCTGATTGGCTCACTCATCGGGAGTTTTCCGCAAGTATCTTCGCCCAATCCGAGCCTTGATTCGTGTTCTAGCTTCTAACTCGCGATATATAAGAGTCAGGAACCGCAAAGGTGGAAGAGCACACTTCCTCGTTCTCTTCAGCGACCTTCGAGAATCGAACGAAAACATCGCCGTGACTCAGGAGCCGTTCGATTCCGATTCCTCCTCGATCGTCTCTGGGGACCTTCGATGAACTGACCCATATCGCTGGAGCCGTCAACCTTGGTGCACTACCATGCAACTCGAGATGGTGAGGGGGCATACATGTATCGGTTCATGGTGCTGAATATCGACGGTGGCGTACATAGGTAGTATCGACAGAATGGAGTCTGACCTGTGATGAATAACGATAACCAAAGAGTTATCAAAATCTGAGGTCTTTGGCAACATGCAGACTTATGAGACTGCCTCTTCGAAAGGTTGAAAGGCTTCGATACATAAGGTATCACCAATGGGATTTTTCCATCACTTCTACTGTCGCAGATCGTTGAGTTTGCCTCCCCCATTAGAATGGGGCGGGACGCCACGTCGAGTAACGATGAACATGAGGCTTGCGACTTGATACATAATGTATCCAATATCAGTCGCCAAATCCCGATGAAGCGGAGATATCATAGCTGAAACCACGTCTTTCCGAATGAGAAAGATGGGTTCCACGGCGATTCAAGGTGCCATCAGCACCTGTTGCTGATTCAAAGGCAGAGATACCACCGAAGACTAGTGTTTCTTTGGACGCACCCTCACACTTTATTGCCAGTTGTTGGTTATAGTCATGTCATCAAATTCTGGGTGGAATCAAGCCATCCGTGATTCAACATGACCTAGCAGCTGCCCAGTGTGTCGCCTGCTGGTGGTCAGGCTCATCATTGCGTCGAGCGTTCACTTGAAACTAAGTTGCAAATGGTGCAGAAATCGAGTATTTAAGTGCCTCACCAATATTCTCAGAAAAGGTAAGATAGATCTCAACGTTGCTGATTGTGAACTTCGCTAACTAGATGGCAGAGATGATGGATTCATCGAAGCTATGTGTCTGTCCAGTATCGATTTCCGACAGAACTCAGATACTGGGACATGAATGATGAACTGTTTTGAAGATCATTCGGATTATATACCGGTAATGCGACATCCGAGAGGCACACAATAGGATGCAAGGGGATTATTTGGCCTGTCTCTAGAGGGTATCGAAAGAGTCTGATCGAGATAGGATACAATCAACCTCTCCTATGTGAACTTCTAGTCGATCTTCGCAGCAGATGTTGAAGATGTTACTGGTTTTGAATGTGGATATGATAATCAGGTAAGCCCGCGCGACGCTTCTTTTACACACTCTCTTTTCAAACCCAATACTAAAGTTAATCTACCAGGTGCTATGGTGCGACCTATCCAACGACGAAGAGATTCTCGCTCGACGACGGAGAATTAGCTCTGACATGAGCGCTACTCCTTGGGCCAAGGAGAAAACCTAGTCTCCTCGAATGGCAGCCTGTCGTCCATGGCTGCTTGCAGGAGTTTCCTCGAAGCGAAAGTCGTCTAGCGATTCTGACAGCAAGAATCAACTACAAGACTACCTGAATCAGACGATTCAGGACACCGGATCCACTCGATGTTTCCTTAAAAGACACCGACACAACCCTCCGCGGGATATAAACCAACTTCACCACTTATCGCTGTATTCACAACAGGAGGACATCTCTCCTGTCTTCTTAAGGAAGTTCTGGGCTTAGATTCCTTCGCTTCATTGGGGGGATCCTCAGTTATCCGCAAACCCTACGGTTTGTCTCTGCTTCCAAAGTCGGAACGTTTGCACGCCGAATTGAACATGCTGTTCAGGCGCCGCAAATGGAATCCCGCTTGCATTGCCTTCCTCGTGAAAGGCCGTCAGTCTGTGGATGCGTACAAATCACCAGCAAACTCTATGGTTGGCCTTTTCCATGGAGGATCATCGAATTTCCATTTGCCTGACGATTGTTGGTCCCACAGCACGGTCCCAACAACATGTCCAATATGCAGTGGACATGCAGACATTCAGATTACGACTACGATAGGAATTATGTCCGACCAATTTACACCGCCGGCCGATTGTAAGGGGCGTGTGCAGGTCGCTATCTGCTGAACAAGATCCTGAAGTTTGCGACTTAGAACCTGAATCGCTGCATTCGCTTCGAGAACAAGGAGAATGAGGCTTCAAGCTATTTCCATTCCAGCCTCTGCTCTGCCGGTCCACGATCTCGACCGACCATCGTCGAGTCGCTATGGATGTTCTAGTTCTGATATGCCTAACTACCAACCTACTATGAGAACAACCATCGTCGGAGCGCTCTCCGCACAAAGAGTCAAGCGAGACCTGGTCCTCGATTTCGAGAACAGCGTCTTGACATATTTCGAGTGCAAAATAAACATGCGCGTCCGACGCCCTTCGATGTCCAAGATCTCCAGCTCCGTCAAGTGTATCTGCAAATCAACGGCAACTCATATATTCCCTACGTCAATTGAACTTGACGGCATAGCCCTAGGTTGGGGCACCTTCTCCACCAATCGCAGGAGAGGTAAATTTTCCACTGGCATATCAAAGCGAAACACAAGAGGCTCTCGCGCTGTGTTCTCGCCAAAGTCCGTGCTTGGAATAACTCTGGCATTGATCCCATATACCTTGCCATGCATTGGCAACGGTTCTTTACCAAAGCGATTCGCGAATGTCGCCTGCGCCGTTCAAAGGATGGTCATGGGGAGCACTCATGTCTCGAGATTCATACTTGATGTGATTATTGACTCGGCATCGCCACAGAAGTCAGGTTTGGATGAAGCTCAAAGCTTCTTACGTGCGCACATGACTCGATTCATTGTTGCGAACTCTGTTCGGAAGCCAAAGATTTCCTAGGTTCCTGGTGTCATTCCTGGCTGGTTCTTGAGCGAAAATGGTATTTACCTGTTTTTCATGAGTTTGACAACAGTGCGGTCTCAAATCTGAGCCATGAGTTCACCGTTTCAATGCCTTCGACTGCATCACTGAAAGAGAGCGAGAAACATGGACCACAATCCATCCACGCATTTTGGTAGGTTTTATGACCCATGGCGTATCGATTCAACCCTTTGCTGCACCTTCACAGACTCTGTGGTTCTTGATTCCTCATTCATACTATGAATATCCTGTCGTGCCTTATGAATCATCTGCTAACCCGTTCTGAACATATAGCTTGATACTGTGTCGATCGGACTCCGCCCTTATGCCTTCGTCTCCATTCCTCAAGCCGTCGCTCCTCCCTTCGATACCTTGTCCGATACCAAAACATCAATTTAATTGGCGAACAAACACACATCTTGTTCACGGTATTCTTTTTGCTGGTCAAGTCTGGAAAGAGTTGGCATCCAATAAGAACTTTTGGCGAGGCTCCTATGCCATACGTTTTATCTTGAGCTTTTCTCGCTCGGTTACATAATTTGTGGGAGGAGGCCAACACAAGAATGCTTCCACGGCATCAAGAGCAGAACCATTCCACGGTCGGGCATATTCAGAAGGTATGACTTATCCCTGAAAGCCGCAGCAATATGTCAATGCTAACGGAGTTCCCAGCTCCTTGACTATAGAGCGATACGAACAAAGTCTCCTCACTATTCGTGACCTTATGAAACACATCAACAAGGAGCACATGCCCCGGGTGTTTGTTTCAAGGCATGATCTCAGCGTTTCAACGCGCTGTAAGTGGAAAACCTTTCCACAAGGGAGCTCATATCTCACCTACCTCCAAGAATCCGTGCTGCTCGCGCCTCGGGCAAAGGGTCAACATGGTGCGTACTTTCAGACCATCAACGACCTCATCCTTGATGATATCAGGTCTAAACGCAAGGACCTCCGAATCCCCCCCATATGACCCTACGTCATGGAATCTGGAACGGTGGACGGCCGCCTGTGTTTACCAGATCGTCAACAACGTGACGGATAGTGTTGACGATATCTTCAGGGGTTTCCCATACACTGCGTATTGGAAGCGTTGTATCATTTTCAAGATGATCCAACACCTGAACCTGTCCTGCACCCGCAATGACCTATCGCTGTTCAGCCATACGTGTACAAGCTATCAACCGCCGGATGCTGCCCTCTTCGCGATGACCGACGAGGAGTACGCCATGGTCCTGGAGTGTGAGAATCGAAGCATTGTGTGAACTTCCAAGGTTCGAGGGACATGGCTCCTGAAAAATTCCGGCTGCGGTCCTCAATCAGTCGAACCTCCGGATTGATATGTGATTGTGTCCGCAAAAGAGTCATCATGATTACACCTTTTTATATTAGGACGGTTTCTTTCCCGGGAAATGGATGCATCTGTCGATACAATCGGCTTATTCGATTCGACGTGCAAATCAACTCAAGCCCAGTTTCATCTACAAACGGCACCACTGAATATGTCGAGAGCAAAGATAACAAGTATTTGGGAAAGTCCATAATTCTTCGAACCCTTACGGACTGGATCGACTTTTGGTGATGAGCTCATAGCGTGGCCGCCCAAGTGATTTGCAAGGATTGATTCTTCAACATTCACTGAGCTCCTAAGGTGGACTGATGCACCAACTATCCGCGAAGACTATGTGCATGTCCATGTCCGCGATATTACTACGATAGTGGTATGACTGCGGGTGCAAAATAATAATATCTCAGATGGAGAGACAGCGACGTCAGGTCATATAGATACATAGGTATCACCGACATAACCACGCACTGATGCCCGATATTGGTAATGGACTCGACAATATCAGGACACTAGGGGAATTTGGTCGACAACAGAAACAACCGTTGATCAACCCTACGAATGAGACCGCGCAAAATGTCGGCAGAACACGGCATGTTCATTCATTCCAGCATTCGAAGACACCCGGTCATGCAATACATGCTCATTGAGGAGTGAGAGAAAAACTCTTCCGCATCAAAACTACACCAAGGCAATGCAGTTCACAGACGAGTTGATGACGCGGAAAGTGGTGCTTGATGTATCTTCATCGACAAACACCAAGATCGCTTTGGCATCGACATAGCCATTCGCGATATCTCAATCTCTGCGGGGAGTCAAGGACCAACTGCTGATGAAGGAGCCAGTAGTTCTAAGGTCTGGACTTTCTATCCATGGAGATGTCTTCCCTTTTACTTTTACACAATCTGATTCATATCCAAGCCAAAGAATCATCGTGTACCGCGTAGGTACCAGCTCCACAAAGATTCGCGAATCTCTCCAATATGCGCGGAAGCTACGTTCGGATGAGTTGACAAGGTCTGGACTTTCTATCCATGGATGTCTTCCCTTCTACACAATCCGATTCATACCCAAGCCAAAGAATCGTCGCGTACCGCATAGGTTCCGTTCGGATGAGTTGATAGGCTATGTACGAAGGGTCGTTTTGCGACCTGATCTGTTATTTGGGATCATATCCAATTCTACGCATCAGAATCCAAGCGGTACAAACAACCAACGATGCTGTCTTGGTCAGCCTCATGACCTTCAATGCATACTTACTTGCCATTTGCACCGATCTCGAGACACAGTATTGGACAATCCGCAGCAGAGAGATTGAAGCCGTGGTCTGTGTCTTGATGGCAGGCTCGCTGATCGTCTTTACTAGACTGAGCTTCTAGACGATTGGGAGGAACTGGCCAAGCGCTTGGATGGAACCAAGGAGCAAAGTGACTAGGATTTTGATGTCTAGAGGAAGTATTTCTTGAATCAAGGTTAGTAATCAAGGATGTGTTTTCCGAAGTTGTGTCGCCGATCATTTGACTTATCCTTCCTTCATCAGATACGGCTGGAAAGGGATCTTGGAACTATCCTCTCCCATTCACACTCCTACCCACCATGTCTGTGGCTCACAATCATGAGCCTTCAGACGATCGTGGGCTCCTGACGGCTTCCAAGGATTTCGGAAAACTTTCGTATCCGATTCACGACTTCCATGCCGAAGTTCTGCAAGGGACACTTCGATGAGAGGTCTTTTAGGGATTTGCTCAAGGTTGAGGACTTTAACTTAAGTAGCTCATTCTAGTGTTGTCCATGTTTCTGCAGGCCTTTTTCATTGCCGGTGACTTTTGTGTTTCTCATGAGGAACCGAAGAATCTCGAAATGCACAATGTTGTGATTCGAGATGACAACATTTACCATACCAAGGACATTGTCCGTTTTTTTACGGTCGTCTTACGAAGGATTGCATGGATAATCCTCCTAATACCATATTGTGAGTCCCCATCGCTTGAATCATCCGAGATACACTTTGAAAGTTAACAATTGTAGGCCTGGCTTGAGGCCATGTTTTAGATTCAATATCGACCAAATCACACTGAACGGCCATTTCAAGGCAGTCCCAATCGTGTCGACTGCACATGCCCAGGCCCAGGCTCAAGGATAACAGCCGCAAGATCCTCTTGGAGAAAGGCGTCCGGGACTGTGGGTTTGAGCACATACTAGAAGAGCCTGAGGAGTACCCCGAGAACACAACTTGATCGTTATTGTGGGCTGGATCGACGTATGTGAAACGCGAAAGAAAGTTTTTCCGACAGCTCTGACCCATTGGGCCGTCCTCAGAGGGAAATTATACATTCCCTGCCACATTTGTTGGGGAATTGGAAGCAACGGGCTGAACCCTATTTGGAGCTATTTGGTAGGCTCCTTGATTATGTTGACGGTAATATCAAGGTCAGCACTTTAGTTGGATGACAGGCTTTGATGATTGCCCAACGACATATTTTAGGAAATTATCCGGTCAGGGTGGTGAACAGGGTCCAGTGTATGGGGTTTGTTCGACGAAAGCGACAAAGATCCCTTCGATCAGATTCACCTATAGTTTGAGCACATCGAAGAAAACAACACAAGCGCTGGACCTGGAATTTTATCGAACTCCAGTCAGACGCCAATTCCTACTTGATCCACGGCGGCGTCGAGTTCCGCAGTCCCCCTGGCGTGGACAACTGGCGTGAGTGCGCAGCTTGGATTCATTTCACGATGGAGTTCGTTCATGCCGGTATTCCGACTAAGGCAACAATGCATCGTCTTGGGGAGTTTGAGAGTGACTGGTCAAATATTTCTGATGTTTCGCTTCAAAGTCTACGGGATGCTGTAGTAACGGAAAATTGACTGCTGTGATCGACCACCCTGGAACTTCACCATCTGGTCAATATTTGCAACCACGAATTCTTTACTTCAAATGCATCATAGGAAAGATTCAAAATGGCCTCTTTATTCTTGTGGTAGATGGAAAAGTTTACGTGCTTCAGTTCTTAGAGCCAGTCGTGGGTACTCATTCGAGCCACGAGGGTCAATGATCGGAATAACCTATAACGTGCCTCAATTCTCGTCCGACGTCTTTCGAAGACTATCTCAGCCGCTACTTGCCTCAGATATTTTTCCATATCGTGCCTTTTACCGACAGGATACTCGTGTCACTCACCTGGCCTCACACCCTGAGTGATATCTGTGGATGGGGCACCGTCTTCAGAGCGTGATCTGGAGTGCTAGCTGGCAAACGCTACAATGCGATTTCACATACAGGGTAGTGGCATTTTCGGGGAGATGAACAAAGGCGATATTTCTTCATCCTCGATTTTCTCATCACGTCTCGAGAAGTCACAACCCCGCAACCTGTGACAAGTGCGATATCTTCTGATTCATCTATGTTCTCGCTGAAAGACAAACGCAAATGCATGGAAGCACTGCTTCAATCCCCCATCATCGTTTGCCGGTCGTGTCAGAAGACGTTGAAAAGGCAGTTTCTCTATGAGTAGGTGGATATTTTCAGAACGGGCAATCGGTCAATAACAGCCTACACCATTGCAACAATCCTCACCAGCCACATTCATGGACTCTATTGCACTCCAGGTTCACGAGATTATCCTTTGCATGACAGTAGAAGACACCACGGCACCATTGTGTGCCGGTGTTCGAACGAACCGTATGTGGGATAATATCTGCGTCATTCCTAATCATGTCTTGAGACAAACCATGTATATAGAAGAAATAGAAACATAAAATCTTTTAACTCATATCCTTCTCCTTTCGTAGAACTTGCACAAGGCGATCATTCATTGCAAGTAGTCCCCCTGCAATTACATTGCAGCTTGCTATCATTTTCGACATTCACAAAGGTGTACCTACTGCAATCCATGGACATCGCCGCTGCTGCCTAATTGTGCACTCGTCTCAGATGAAGGTCGCAGATTGACTACTCGCGAGTAATCGTAGAGATCCCCTTGAAATAACGTTGCCGATGCAAAAAAGGATGTATCTTTCCGTTCTTCTCCAATCTTTTCCTGTTCATCGACCCAGCAAGTACACTATAATCCTCACGACAATCCAGTCGAATCAATTGTGTCTTCGGAATTTTGATCGTTCGACATGTGTCCGACGTATAACCCTGTACTTGATACTCGATTTGATTGATCTAAAGTGTGTTTGCTTCGTAGGTAGGGAGTCGTTTTTCTCAGAAGAATTTCGTCTCATGCAGGATCTCTCGAAGGGCCGAAGGGTTGTCAAACCTCGGGAAATATAGGCATAAAAGGATGTCGTATTAATGTTGAAGTGCGCTTTTATTGTCGTCTACATGAAGCAAAGATAGATGCAAATCCACAGAATGGCGGGGAGCAAAAAGCTCATCGCCAGGAGCATATTCGATGGACGAGGTGGTCTTTGCGCTGGGACGAATTCCATTTTTGATAATCGTACCACGCCTAGGACTTGGTAATTTCCGATTTGTAGTAATGACTGGCAATTTTTGTACGGCGGAGGACCTTAGTGATGGTTGATGTTGATGATGTTGGATGATGGGGCAGTCAGATCGATGCAGAACAAGCCGGTTCAACCCAACGATATCTTGATAAACAATGCTCTAGTCGAACAGTACTCGTACAGCTGATTGAGCGGTAAGGGATCAACTGCCCTTATATACCACAGTAATCGTACACAATTATCCCGAAGATCGATCAGCCCACTTGAGAATACGCAGGTAGATATAGATAAGCATAAACCATTTTCGTTCGTCCCCGCATCATAGACCATCTGATATATCAATCATAACGAGCATCCGATTTGATGATGAGAAAAAGAGGGGCCAAATGCGACAATCCTGTCGATTCGGGCCGGGGTTGTCATCCATCTCGGAAACCGAAGGTTATCAGAGGGTTGACTCGCTGGGTGGCGTTCGTGAGCATTAATAAGCGTGCTTTCTTTCTTCGAAGGTTGTAGGGCTAAGTATGCAGCTTGTAGAGATAGGTAGTACAGCGAGATGTATGGGGTACACTGGAGTTGGATTGGTTGTGAAATGATATTCTCGCGAATGGCGCCCTTGTTGGGTTATGTTCTACTATGTCGAGATAACAGCGAATCATTTATTCACCGGCGGTAACAGCCATGACTTGTGGAATTCATCATTCATACATTGGCCCTTCGAAACGAGGTCAGTGAATGCTTTGACCAGTCGAGTGAAACATTTGGTGAAGAAATCCTCCTATTGATGCGGGGTGGAAAGCAACATGTAGTGTAGTATCAGCGCAGGTCGACAGATTGCATGTTTGCAATATCCATTCAGAATCTCAAAGTAACTGACCGAAATAGTGGAACCTTTTATTATCAATTTTCGGTGTGAATAGTCGACAGAAATGAGGCCAGACATCTCGAGAATAAAGCACGCTTATTGGGTGATTAGTGGCCCGCAGTGGTTCCTTTCACAGTCCCGCTCTCATCTCTTTCTTGACTAGAAAACAACATCACTCATCTATCAACCACTTCATCATATATCTGAGTACAAAGCCCGACTAAATCTGACAAAGAGCATCTGTTAAAGAGAACACAAAATGGAACCGCCCTTCTCCCCCAAACCCACAACACCCTACTCCAGCAAAAACGAGGTCGAAATCGGTGGCCTCAAAGCATACATCTACGGCCTCGAGCAAGCCCAGGACCAAGGACAAACGGATTTGGGAGTATTGTATCTTGCGCATGGCAGAATGCGATCGTATCGTGAAATCGAGGCACTGGCGCATGAGATACTACATCAGGTGCGAAGTGATGCGACGCCCAAGAGGGCGGGGTTGATTGTTGTTTTGATGGATGCGAGAAATCATGGGGAGAGGAAGGTATATTCACCTAGAAACATTATATCGGCGATGGACTATGCTGATTTAGGTGCAGATAAATAATGTGATGAACATGGATTGGGCTGAAGGGAATATATCACATGCGTATGTTTCACCTCCGTAAAGCCGTGAGATGGTATTCCCATCTGACCGAGACAACAGACAAGACATGCTCAGCATAATCTCCGGAAGTGCCCAAGATTACGAGCTGCTGATAGACTACCTTCCGACCTATCTCCCCGGATTCGATAAATTCTACAACTTCATGTCCGGCATCTCACTCGGCGGCCACACTTCCTGGCGCGTCGCAACCTCCCCAGTCGCTCAAAAAGGGAAACTGCACGGCGTCGCAATCATCATTGGCTGTCCCAATCTTACTTCTCTGCTGCTATCCCGTCTGGGCGTGGATCTCGAAGCCGCAGCGCAGCAATTCAAAGTTCCCCTTGACTTGGTGCATATCATCTCATACGATAAACTATCCACGATCCTGACGGAAGAACAACGGCAGCGCTGGCCGCGTGCCCTCGCCGAGTTAACTACCTCTCTAGACCGGGTAGTCGAACAATCATACCCGAGAGACATCCCGACATTCATTCTCAATGGAAAGTTGGATCCGGTGGTGCCGGACAAGTTTACCGCGCAGTGGGTAAAGCAAAGGGGTATAGAGAGGTATAATAATATCAAGTATTATGTGCAGGAGAATACGGGGCATGCGTGCACGAATCAGATGGTAGAGAATGTTTCGCAGTGGCTGGTGGGATTGCTTAGGGCTGGGAATGGTAGATAGATAGTGCCCTGAAACGACCGAAGGGAGTTGAAGGGAGTAGGCGCGAGAGCGCCACACAAAAACGCTGCAGGAAGCCAACACTAGAAAATTGACTCCTCTTCTGGGCCTAGTTCCATCTTTGCTGCATGGGACTTTATGGGATTAGGGCTGGACATATTTTGTGGTATTGTATTGCCATTGGCTCGAGGCGTTCACGTTTTATGATACCACTTATTTCTATATCTTTCACTGAAGGTCTGTCACTATGATCCCTTCTGTTCGAAGGAAGTCTAATATAACTCTTTGGTTTCCCAATCTATTTCTGTAAGATCGTCAAAGCGTATTAACTGTGGATATATTATTGTATTTACCTTAGGCTCTCTACATCACGGCTACCATATGAGCTCAGAATATTACAGGTGCTGCTACGGGACCTGGCCAAAGCCCTAAGCCCAGTCCTCCTTAACAGGATTTCCTAATTAGCCACTGACTAGGTTCCTACGCGAGCACCTATAAAATACTGTAGCGAGCATACGCACTTTGCTCTTTTCCTTTTTTCTCACTTATGCTTATTTTCTCCGCTGGAGGGCTACCTAATGAGCTATTAGGTCGAGCGCGTCACAGTTCGAACAGATCACAAGGAAGTAATTTTTGGAATGATAACTATAAGCTATCTTGCTATCCTCATGAAACATGATCATTCCTAGTAATATCGCTGTCCCCATTCGTTGAATAGCTCATAAGAGCTAACCTTCTTTATAAGTGCTGCCTTTGTTTGAAGCATCTCTAATAGAAAATTGACCAGATGCCAAATTTCCTAGAACAAGTTATTTAAGAACATGATACATCACGATATAGGAAGCATATACATACCAGTAAGGGTCAACTCGTCATTTTCAGAGAACTCATACGGCTCAATTGCATTGTAATGAACGTAGCCCTCATTCACAAGGATATAATGGGATTTACCAGTAGCAACACGCTCTTCATGATTGGAGATTCCGATACGGTTGTTCTCCTCAAACCAAATTGTAATGTTCTTAATATTTTCATCATCACATTCAACTTTGACAGGATTTTTGGGGTAGTTGATTTGAACCATAATTGTGATTTAAGTGACTGCGTTGGTTGACAGAGATTTTAGATAAAAAAATTTTGCTAGGTACTAATTCGATGCATGTAGAACCAGCCGGGCAACTGCTAGAATAAATAGTTGTAGAATCTTCATACAGATAATGTCCCTAATGTCACATTGACATCACATAATAGCTAAATTTGCTATGTATTTTATTCCTATGTATAATAATGACCTATCAGTACTGCTTTCTTGAAGCGTGTCATCATTACCCCATCATGCTCTGATATAACGCTGAACATGGCTTATAGATTAGAGGATTCCTGAAAACAGCTGTTAGTCTTTCACATCCACGTCATCCATATTATCCCCGTTCTCGCGATAGGATATAATACTTGTGAATGATCTTGGGTATGTGCACCTATATTGTTAGTGTCTCTCTGTCAGAAGAAACGATAAAACCACAGCCAATAGATTAGACTATCTATTGGAAGCTAATGTACGATAGAGCAAAGGTTTGTCTGCAGCCGTGAAGAGTTACGGTACCAGATCCATCAGAGCCATAGACTAGGAAATGGACATGTTGGATGTAACGCAAGAAATAGCGTCAACCGACCCAATTATAAGAGACTAGGTGTGATGGCTATGTTCGTGATGGAGTATTTAAGAATTCTCATTTACTATATATTTAGTTTTACTCTACCACTTAAATTGACTGTGATAACTTGAGTATGTGTTCTTCTATTGAAGATGATATTCAGTTTGTGTTAATTGTGTGACGGTTGTACATCTTGCAAGGAGGGCTCGGTCCTTTGTGGTGCCGTTCCGAGACCGTGTCGAGCCCTGAGCCCTAGGTGTCATCTTCAACGGGATATCCCGTTGTTATTGTGATATCCTATTTGGGCGCTGCTGAGGCCTTTGTACGCACATGTAGAAGATGTCTTTACGCGCCGTCGAGCGAGCTTCTTTTCTTTTCTTTTCCATGCTTAGCTTTCTCGCTGCAAGCTTGCCCTTAGCTAGAGCTTAGGAATGAGCAATTGTCACAGTTTGCCCTTGTAAGACTTAGCTTCTCAAGGCCACTCCATTCAGAATATATTGACTTCTTCCAAATATCACTATCCTAGCTGTACATAGTGAATGAATGAATGAATGATGTTTATTACGCCCGGAGGGACTAACCCTATAGGGCACTAGTGCACTAATTACATAATCCATTTCTCTCAGATCCGACATGAACTCGCAGTAGCCCATATTTTTGCTCTCGTGTCACGTATGCTTGGTGTTTGGGGTCTTCAGTTGGTGTTATAGAGGTTCCCTGGGTATTGGCTAGTAGATGCTCTTAAAGGTTATCTTCTCCAAGTGTGCGGTGTCCTATCTTCGGCGGCCGCAGCAAGATCTACCTGAAGGGAGGGAAAGGAAGGGATAGTTAAGGATATATTGTTTCGCTTTTCATTATGTTGATTAAGATTCATATTTAGGTTCTTACTCCAGTCTTCCTATTGCCATTGCGTACTTGATAACTGTTTGGACAGCCTTCATGTCCAGTTGCCATCGCTCTAGATCAGAATATGATTTTCCACCAAGAAAGAAGGAAAGATTTCCTCGTTTTGACTTCATGCATTGGTTCATACCTTCTCTCATCGCTATTCATTGCGTGCAGCGGAATAAAAAGTATTCCACTGTCTCACTTGCTTGACCGCAGGTGCAAAGATCAAAATCTACTGCGCCTATCTTGTTCAAATAGCTATTAAGCCTTGTCATTCCTGTTCGAAGTTAGGCTAGAGTTTTGGCTTCTTTCCGATTCAGTCCATCATATAACCTCTTTATATGTTTACCTGGAAGAGCTATATCCATAGCCTTCAAGTATCTTCCAATATCTATAGGGAGGGTCCATTCTTCTCATCATTCCGCAAGGGTGAGTCTAAGGGCAGTTGACTTAGCTTGGAATGGTTGCTTCTCTAGTAGGCGCTCTATACCTGTTGATTTCCGTGCTTCAGCTTTTGCTCGTTCTTTCAAGTTAATGTCTGTGTGCGCTGGGATCCAAATTACATTAACCACATTTCCTTGATGCTGCAAGATCTGAATCTATTTATATATCTGCTGGATAGTTTCTTGGCTAGATTGTTGATAGGGTTAGCGAATTGCTGCTAGTACGGATCTGTTGCTGCTCAGGATGGATATCCATCTCTGGCATATCTCAGGTGGAATACATTCCAGGGCGGTTTTCATCGCTTCTAACTCTGCTGTATAAGGATTTTGTTCTGTCCTTTTGCCTAAAGTGATAGAGTATCTAGATATATTATTCCTATTATTGCCCGCTTGGGCGTCTCTTATACAACCCCCAATGCCCACAATCCTAGCTCTGCTGGATGCGCTTGTAGCTATTAAAATGCCAGTTGCCTTATGAGCAATCTCAATAGCTTTATCCCCATCTTTTTCACATATCATTGGTATCTGGCCTGTCCACAGTGGTACTGTGAATACCTAGATGATTTCTATCTGCTCAGTTTTTATTACTTCTAGTAGCTAAGCTATCATCTGTAATGGAGATTTGAATCTTTGGGTCATAGTAGTCCTTAGTTTGACCAATAGATTTGCTTTAGGCAGCGTCTGGATATCGATCCATAGCTTTGTAGCCTTCTCTGAGTGACAGTTATGGAAAGGTTGAATGCCTGCTTCTGCTTCGGCCACTGCAGTTGCAACTGTTCGAAAGGCTTCTATAACTGCAATAGCCCCCTGTTTCTGTATTCTGTTGAAGTACTTTGATGCTTTTACTCCGCTGGCATGCATCCAAACATTAGAGGCGTAATCTGTCACTGGTGCGACTGTTGCCATGAACAATTGTCTTGCCGTCCATGGGGATATCATTTTCAGCCTTCTTAGCGCCATCGCTGCTGTGAGTCCTTTGGTGGTGGCACTGGCAATATGTTCCTCAAAGTGTAGTTGGGAATCCATCACTACCCCTAGGATCTTTGCGCTATCCTTTGGTTTGACCGTGTTTCCTCTGATTGTGAATGGTGTACTGCTTGATCGATCTATATTCCGGGTGAAGTGCATAATAGCTGTCTTTTCACTTTCAAATGTAGCTCCACTCCGTCTCTCCCAGTCTAGAGCTCTATCAATTATAGCCTGGATGCTGGGTTGGTTTGATTTGGCAGTTGGACCTATCACCCAGGCTGTGTAATCGTCCACAAATGCAATTGATCCTCCTGCTGCGCTTATCTTGTGTTGCACTAGATCCGCATTGAAGAAGAGAAACAGTATTGGGGACAATGGTGATCCTTGTGGTAAACCTGCCTGTGGTAGTTCCCATTGTTCGCTTGTAGACCCATTGACTAAGATAGTTGCTGTGCGCCTTGAGCAGAAAGCATTGATCCATTGGACTATTTTGTCTGGTATTCCTCTTGCCTTGAGTCTCTACAGTAGTCACTCTTTAAAGACTCCATTATATGCTCCTTGGATATCAAAACTGACCAAGCTGAGTACCTTCCTGTTTCTCCAAGTCTTATAGATTTCTTCCTGAAGTAGTAGAAGTGCTTGTTCTGCTGAGCGCCTCTTCCTTACTCTAAAGTGGTTTGTAGACAGCAGGCCAAATTCTTCGACAACATATAATATTCTTTCCGCGATAACCGCTTCTAGTATTTTGCCTAACATGGAGAGCAATGATATAGATCTCCATACTTTGGCTAGCGCGTAGTTATCTTTTACTGGCTTCTTAAGCGGTATAATCTTAGCCTTTCTCCATTGGGAAGGGAGATCACTATCTTGAAGCAATATCTGAAAGATACAAAACACTCTTTCTTTGACTACTGGCCAGAGCTGCCTCCACACCATTGCTGGAAGGCTATCTTCTCCAGGTGCTTTCCATGGCTTAGCTTCAAAGACTTTCTATTCAATCTCCTCCATAGTTAGCTCAGGCATGTGTACTGGTTCCTTTCATAGCTTGATTCCCTCATCTTCAATTGTTGCTGGTAGAGGTGGGAAGAATGTGGCAAGCAGCTCCTCAGCTTGTTCCATTTTATCTTTGGTAGAATAACTATCTGGTTTTAATAATGGTGGTATCTTATCACTAAATAAGCTGCTCCCTGGTTTTAGATATTTAGTAGCTTGCTATATATTAGTATTATTGGCAAGGAAGTCCTCCTAGTGAGCTTTCTTCTATTTGCAGATTGTGTCATGATACTCTTTTGCCGCTTCTCGTGCTTGTTATTCTAGCACAGGGACTGTACATCCTGCTCTACACTACAACCTCGCCTGATTTCTCCAGTAGGTGTATATATAGCAGAGCTGTATCAGATCTATCGTCCACCATCATTTAGCGTATAGTGAGGGCTTTGCCTTTAGTGTAAGTTTTAAGACTACTTCTGTGACTGCTGTCATGAAGCGATCTGTCTACAGCTAGACTGAGCCATCTAGAGGAACTACTTGCAAGCTGGTAGAGACTCTAGTTCTGATTTCTGCCCAAGGCGCGTTTTTCTAGAGTAATCTCTCAGTAGCAGGTCAATCTGGAACTGATATATCAAACTCAGTTTCAATAGCTTGGTAGTCTGATCTATGGTTTGTGTAATGTATGCCATATTTAACCATCTCTTCTGCCAGCTCAGTTGATACTAAGACTAAGTCAATTATTATTTCTATATCTCCTGAATACCATGTCTTTGTGCCTCTTGGTAGAAGACTATAGAGAGAGTGCTCAGTTATGTAGTCAATTAAGGCATTAGCTTCCCCCTGTCTTACAGGAGATATTTAATCTCCACTCTAGAGTTGATCATGCCAGTTGAAGTCTCCCATAATTAAAACGTCTGTCTGTATCCCATCTCTCCCCCATATATCTACTACTAAGCTATGTAATAGCCTAATTATAGATATCAGTGCCTCCTTATTATTTCCCTCCACATAGACCGAAGCCACTAGCACCACCCAGTCTGAGAGACGCAGTATCGCTGCTGTCAGATCTGATGATTTCAGTGGGATTTATTCAGCTTCGATGTCACTCCAGATCCATAGTATGCTTCGAACTGGCTATCTTCCATCATGTCTCTCTATAGGTATCATCTTTGTCCAGTAGCTATGTCCCATCGGGCTTGTCATAATCATATTCTTAATTGTCCGCGCGTATGGCTCGGATATTGCTATCACTCCGTAATCTTTAATCTTATTATCATTTATTAGGCTCTGTTGTATCATATCCCTTTTGCCCACATTAATCTGTAGTACTTGGAGTAATTTATGCATGAGATTGCATAAGGTGTACGCAACAGTTTTTGCTAAATGATTCATAAGGTCCTTCGCAGAGAATGCATTTTAAGACTACCACTTGGCAAATGCTATAATGATATCCTTTCTCTGCATACTTAGCACAGGTCTGGCTCTTCTTACATGCAAAGGCTTTGTGGCCTATCTCCTGACAGTTAAAACATTGAGCTGGTCCTATTCATGGTTTAAAAATTCTAGTATATGTGGATTCTCCTGCTATATCAAAGTAATTTTCTTCTATTAGGCGTCTAGCTTCTATTGCTTTGGTGATATATACCACTATAGATCCATACGCTTTGTTGGAGTCTTTTTTGCTGAGCCAAGAGATCTTCACAATGTTAACATTATTCTCCTTTCCTAGAACTTTGGCTGCTCCTGATAGGATATTCCCGTCTGCATCTAGGACTGCTGTCCGATTAACATTGTCAATTTTAACTGGGTACAGTTGGTCTTGTAGTACTCTCAGTCCTAGTACATCAATCTTTTGAGCTGCTTCTTTAATCTGTTAGATCTCATCTTCATTTCTGCAAATCACTTTGACTCAATCTGCATTTTTGGGATCCTTGATCATTGCTGCGCACCGCTAGTTTCTTATTTCCTCATTTCCTTGTAGCTCTTTCTCGATCTGTTGTCTAATATTAGCTATCTGGACCTTAGCTTTGTCTTTATCTCCAACACAGGACGTGTCGATAGTGCAGAATAATGTATTAGCCAATATAGGAGGCGCTAGGGGGACTAATAGTGTATCTCATTGATGTCCAGATTGTCTATTAATTATGGCCGCGTATGTTGCCTCAGCTGGGGTGTTTGTGATAGTGTCTAGCTGCTCCCGGAGTTGCTTGCATTCTTTGGTAGATTGGCTTTTGATAGCTTCTACTTGGGTCTGCAGTGCTTGAATTGTACTGCTCTGTGCTCGAATTATTTCAGACTGCTCCTTGATCATTTTTTCTTATTTAATAATGATTTCTTTCAGTCCTTTGACCTCTTGATAGGTGTTTTCCAGGTATTAGCCAATTTTCTTAAGTATGTCCCTGCTTCCATCTTTACTGCTCTGTCTCTCCTCAATAAGGCCTGCGGCTTTCTTTACCGCTGTTAATTCCACTTGGGTCAATGATTTCTTGGACATTCTGACAGTGCTGATATTGTCGCTGCCCGAGGCTTCTCGGACCCTTGTTAAGGGTGTTATCATGCGTCCCGAACACGTTGTTGTCGGCTCCTCCACCATCGCGTCCGCCATCACCGGCTCGGCTCCTAGAGCTGAATCGAGCGCTGACTATCGCGTATTCTACCTCCTGTTGCTATCTGAAGAGTTCCGGTCTCCAATATCTTCCGAGGTCCCTCTCGCTTGGGGATGGATCTGGCTCTTTATGTATATATATCTACAGGGTTCGCTGTACATAGTACTGTTATGGTGTTCGACCGAAGTTTCCGACACTGTCCTAACCGTTTTTGGCTAGCTCCTAGGAGGGCGAATGATAACCTTGTGTCCCTGCCGAACAAGCACTTGACTTGCATATGGCTTTAGCTCCCGCAATTAGTGTCTATGATTAAACAGATTATGAAGTAAAAGTTTCCAAACCAAGTAATTGGCAACCAAACAATGGACAAATTACCACATATTTCTACTATATTGCTGTGCGTTTCAGGGCCACTGCGTGCACAGCGCGCATCTAGTAGATATCGTTGGGTTTTGAAGTTTTTCATTGTATGTGGTAGTTTTATCCTGGCTACATGTTGGTGGCATTCACCTAGCAACCCCACAACTCTCTTGCACTCTGTGCTGGGATCTTCTCTCATTTCCTTCTTTCTTCAACTTTCCACTATTCCCGTCAGGATCTGAAATCCCCATGGAAGCCATGGGCCCTTCGGATGTCTTGAGCCCTATGCTTTTGCTGGCTCCATCACATTGCCCAAGCTTTTTCAGCGCAGTTTCTGTGTCTTTCCCAACTTCCCAACCGTTCGAAACGTCCCAGTGACTTCTCTCACTGCCTGCTTCAGATAATCTGCCAATACCTTAGCCTCATTAATACTTTCTGAATAGAATTGCACTTACAGCCAGGAATAACAATCCAGATGAAATTCATGAAGAAGTAATAAACCCAGAAATAATAGCTCTCCGGCCGTGAAAACTCCACCCCGCGATGATGAAAATCGAACAAGCTGGTAGCAAAGTAAAGCACATCACCATATAGCTGACCAACGGAAATGACTGTTTGCAGGATGTATCGTGCTGGATGTTGGACGGCGATGCAGTAGGCAATGAAGAACCCGAGGGGGCCCCAGCAGATCTGTAAACGAATCCAAACTATTAGCCAAGGTTTTCCAAATTTAAAGGCAAGGCAATGAGATACCGCTGTTACGCTCTCCATGCTAACGAGAAATGCATCAGAGCGAAGATACCGCGAATCCGAGAGCGAATATTCCTTCCACAGTTCGGCGAACAAGTGACTTTTGCCACCGATTGTCAAATGATTTACCACGAAATAGCCTTCGAAAAAGAGATGGATCGACGCGGCTAGATAATTTGTAAGATACGTTTTCTCTTTTTAGGATCCAGACCCGGAGAATAAGACAAACGTACTGAAGCAAAACCAAACAAAGCCCAGACGGTCAGCGTAACTAGCATCAGGTCTGGAACGAGAGATAGTCAACCACGCGATGCCAGCAATAGCTGCCCAGAGTAAGGCAAATTGCCCTATCAGGGAGGGCACGGAGGATTCATTGGGCAGATATCCTGGGATATGGATACCGAGAGGGTAGTAAGAGTGTAGAAGGTTGGACATTATGTCTGATTGTGCGTAGTAGTCAGGCGAAAACACAGGTTGATAGAAGAATCATATGATCGTAAGATAGGGTATTAAATAGTGGTCATTCCCTTGAATAGGTAGGTAGAATGAGAGGTATCGTCTCTCAGCCTCAAGTGTGCTCCTTCGGGAACTCGTTTTCCGGATCGGCTGACTTTGCCAACCAACACAGCAGACCATCTAGGACCGTTTGGGCTGGATATATAGAATTTATAATCAGGCTGACGAATTGGTAGAGCTATCGCTTTCTTTATTATTCAGTCTCGTCACCAACACTGCTTACAAAACGCTGGCCTTGCAAGACATTCAACCCCTGGATTTCTGACGACTTCTTTGCGAGCAACCTCAGTTCGAGCATGTCGAAGCAGGCTCCAGGATTGGAATTGCGATAGGGTAAATCTAGACTACTTAGGTATGACTTATATGATCTATTCTGCTGAGAATTTTTGATTGACAATGTGCAGGCACTAGTTTTTTAATACCCATTCTGCGAGACCCTGTCCATCAGCGAGACGAAACACCACCCCTAAATCCTTAGCCCTAAAACCCTCCCTGTTCAGAAATCCATTTCTAAACCTCGAAGGTCGTCGACGAACAGGGTAACAAGAGCGAAACAACCAGCTATTTTCCCCGTCCCCTGTCATGGAGTATTGTCCGGCGAGCAATATGTCTGATCCGCTGATCCGGAGGATAAATACCAGACTCTTTCGAGCGCCCACTATGATAGACTCGAAATGTGGCGTGGCTCAAACACCAACACACAGACCTTTTGTTGAAAGGCGTCACCGTCACGCATCAGCTATTTAATAGCATACATTGATCCGGTAACCCAGACGGTATATCCTCCCGACGGCCTCGAGCTATGTTGATCCCGGGTGTCCGTGGCACAAGACGTATTTTTATCATGGCAACGATGACACTATACACTACCAATGCGTACTGCTCGAATGTGCTTGCTAAGAGGGATTGTGGTGAGGTAACTCAATGTTTGCGCGTGTTCTCTACAGGTTGGGTGGCTTTCCAGGCGGAAGAGTGATGTAACCATCTATACGGTCGATGTGGCTCATGTTGATTCTTTATAATCAGGTTGTTACATGGTTACTCCAACTCTCAGCCCCTATCCGCAATTATATACAAACCCACGACGCCAGAAATATACATTAAGCCTTATTAGCCTCCTCCTGAGCATCAACATAATCCCTCACCCTCTTCAAATCCAACGAAATAAAATTCCGAATCCACTCTTGCGTCCAATTCGGCAGCGCACGAATATAGCTCGCTGCCCCGATCCGTTCGGGGATACAGACTTGTCCACTCTTGCCGCTCAGGACATGTTTGACAATCACTTTTGAGACATCCTCAACCTCAAAAACGGGTTGGCGGAGTTTCAGGCCGGAGTCTGTGATGGGTTTGATTAAGGGTGTTTTGACCCATATGGGATGGACGATACTACCATCATTAGCCCATCAGCACTCATAACATACAAAGAGAAGGGAAGGAAGAGAAGGGAAGGAAGAGAAGGGGGGAATACCTAGTCCTCACTTTCCTCGCCTTATACCACAACCTAATCTCCTGCGTAAGTCCCTCATGAAACGCAAGCGCACTAGCTTTACTACAACTATAATCGGTCATCTCGCCCAAACCCAAAAAGCTGCCCGCACTCGCAATAGTGATGACATGTCCGTGGTTGCGTTTCAGCATCGCCGGTAAAAATTCGCGAACAGTCCAGTAGTGCGATATGGTGTTTACTTCGAATACGGCTCTGATTACGGCTTCGGGTTTGGTGAGGATGGAACCTTCTTTGCCGATGCCGGCGTTGTTAATCAACACGGTTGGATCACCGTGGTCAGAGCGGATGAGGGTGGCGGTTTGGTGGACGCTAGCGGGGGATGTGACGTCGCATTTGTAGAAGTATACATTTTTTGCTTATATCCATTAGCCAGCACGTAAAATTAGGAGACGAAGGGAAGGTGGGCGTACGGAGAGGAGCAACAGGCTCGTTGATGTCAGCGACAATCACTTTTACGCCTTTGCTGGCAAGGCTATGCGCAACGTGCTGTCCGATTCCGCTACATCCGCCTGTCAGGAGCACGATTTCGCGGGACCAGTCGTATGTATCGGATGTCCAGTTATTAAGCACGAAGCTGGACAGAACGCGGTTAAATGTTCTAATGACCGAGAGCGCAAGCACGACGACTAGGACGTTGCGTGTTGTGGATGATAGAAGGATTCTCTGCGCTGGTGGAGGGAGTTTTTGGACACGCTCAAGGAAAAGGTTTTGGGCCGTTGCTATTGCGTCCATTTTGTCTATCGCTGTCCTTATTACTGAGAGGTATAACTGAGAATCCGGGGATCTGAGGAAGAGAGGCAGCTATTTATCCCATCTGTAGAGGCGCGATGAGCCTCGGTCTCTCATTTGGAGCACATGGTATGGTTCATGCTGAATGAGCGCATCGATCTGCAGATCAGCATTGTTGGGGTAGTCTAGTCTAGGCTACCAGTTAACAGATCGAGCCTATTCAGAATCTCGTTGAGAATTGAGGAGAGAAGCTAATTAAGTTTGGTGGAGTCGGCCTGAGCCGAGGTTGTACACGTGCATGAGGTAGGGTTAGGGCTGGTAGGGTTACATCTAGATCTGCTTAGATAGTAGATACGAGATCAGGATCATTAAGATCATAAGATTGTCATATTACTCAAATTATAGCTAACGATCTAAGCATTTATCGCGCAGTATACCCTCCATCAATCACAAGATCCGCGCCCGTGGTATACGAACTCGCATCACTAAGCAAATATACATAAGCCCCCTTGAGCTCCTTCGCATTCCCATTGCGTCCGAGAGGAATCATCGAATTCCACAGGTCTTGAGTTTCCTGCGGCACAAAGTCTGACAACCCGGTATCAATATAACCGGGCGAAATGGAATTGACACGCGCAAAATCGCGCCATTCATTCGCCAACGACCGCGCGAAATGGATACACCCGGCTTTGGCGACGTTGTATGATGTCTGTTCCTGCGGGAAATTCGCAATGTGTCCCGACATACTAGCAGTAATGACAAAACTGCCCTTTCCGCGGGCCTTGAAATGAGCTCCCACAGCTTTGGCGCAGTGGAATGTCCCCGTCAAATCTGTCTGGATGACTTCCTCCCAATCCTGCACTGAGCCGTCCAATATACCCTTGTCAGCTGTGCGTCCCGCATTAGCCACAAACCCATCGATTTGGCCAAACTCCTTGATCACATCAGCCACCAATTTCTCGACATCTTCCCATTTTCCGATGTTGCATTTGTAGGCTTTGGCTTTTATGCCGTATTTTTCGGAGAGTTCGCGTGCATTCTTTTCGCCTCCCTCAGGCCGAGAGGAATAGGTCAAGGCGACGTTGGCACCCATTTCGGCGCAGCCACGGGCTGCTTCGATGCCCATGCCGCGCGGGCCGGAGGCGCCGGTTATGATGACCGTTTTGCCTTTGAGGCTGAAGAGGTCGGTGAGGGAGTCTGAGGTGGGGACGGAGACGGGCATTTTGTCTTTTTAGCTTGGGCCAGGTGTTTTGAGTAGGGTTGTATGAGATGAGTGTTTTGATTGTGGTGAGTAGAGAAGAGAGGATAGTCAGAGGGGTAGTATAAGGGTTATATACACCACCATACGACAATGCAATCGTCATATTACTACGTGCCCACCCAGACACGCCACAATACTCTATAGCACAATGAGACAATTGTCCGGCTTACATTATCACATTTCTCCGTTAGTCAGTTCTCAGTCAGCAGTTGGATAAGCCAGAGGATATCCTTCCTAGAGGCCAGTTGGAGGGGTTACGATGTATGATGTCAGCCACTCTCGGCGGAAGTACGAAGCCCGGATTTGATCTGAGACTAGGACCCGGGACGGGAACACACACGGTCCAATTAGGGGCTACGGGTGGATCCTATATGTACATAACTGACTAAGCCAGGGCGCTAAACCCAAATAGGAAGGATGTTCGACAGTTTGCCGTGATTCTCCGGGAACGGCCCCACATCAGGGACCATGTCCTCAGCCGGGTTTGCTCCAGCCATTCTTCAAGTCGTCTTGCACCAACCGCATCATGAAATCGAATCATCGACTCCATGGCTGTCTAGCTGTTTGATCTACGATGTCGCACTTCATATCCCAGCAACATCAAATGCCAGACGAAGAGCAAGCGTCTCGCTCCTTTCCTCGCCGCCCATATCGCTCCAAGAGGAATCGTCCATGCACCCTATGTCGTATTCGCAAGATCTCGTGCCGTAGAGCAGAGGGCCAAATACGGTGCATGCCTTGCCAAAAGAGTAATAAGCACTGTAGCTTTGCCGATGCTGCTCATAGTAGCAATGACTACTCGGCAAATCCAGCCGGCCTCGGCAGTTCCGGAGCGACAGACCAGTGGGCAGAGCATTGGAATAGGAGCGATGTCCCCACTGAATCTGCCCATTGTCCCATGATGGTGGACAGGGAAAACTTGATTTCTGAAGAAGCGAACGACCAGATTCCGGAGAATATAGGCTATGGCAGTGCTGCTGATTATCTGGAAGCTTACACATTCGACGAAACTGAGGTGCCTGCCAGAACACCGGATGACCATGTGCTTAGCCCTAGACAATGGGTTAACCCCGTCACTGATGACCTTGATTTCCAAATTCATCATTCCATAACTAGTAATCAGGAGCCCGCAGAAGATCGGAATGCTAGCTTCGGGTATTTAGCACCAAACGCATCAACTCCTGGGTCGCATCCCTCGCCGGCTTATGCAATCAGTCCGCCAAACCTTGAGACTGGACCATTGACGATGGCTGGAATCGCATCCAATGGCCAAATACCAGGCAGTATTGACCAAAACCCCGATTTCCACGGGAGCTACTTTGGATTGTCTAGCGAGTCCGACCCGTATCTGTTGCGTCACTATCTATACGATGACGCCGGCGAGTTCCCATTTCTTCGGATAAGATACCGAATGACCCAAAAGAACCGTACGCATTGCTGCTGAGCCATATACTAATGATCCGCTGACGCAATCCCAAGCTCCCGTCCAATTCCTTCTAACATCGAATCCGTTAAGAAAAGAACTCGAAAGTGCCAGTCAAGATCAACCCCAGCACAACAATCAATCCGCCAGGGCGGAGCTCGATTCCATTGTCAGTAGTGATCATGCCAAGAGGTTATTACTCCTGTCAGTCTCTTCACCGCTTTTTATGTTGGCACACGGACTAATTGACATGGAGCAGTTTCATGCAATATATATTTCCGGCACTTCCGGTTGTCTCAAGGTCACAGATAGCTAAAAGTATTGCGTCAGACTACTCATCTTCTTCTCCACCATCGCAAGAGTCTGTTGCAATCCCACCATATCTTCTAGCAGCCATATACGCATCTGCGCTTCACTTTGGTTCCTACGATGATATTCTGTGTGTTTCGAGCGTCTATACAAAACCTCCATCGGAACAGTTGTGGAAGATCTGTTACGATGGTATACAGTCCAACTTACACTTTCCCCAACTGGCTACGATATCTGCAGCGGTGCTATATCTACACAGGCGACGAGTTGACATTCAACAGATTTACCCCGATACGTCTTTCACCTGGTCGTTCACATCTTCAGTCGTAGGGATTACTACAAGTCTGGGTCTCCATCTTGAGTGCAAAACCTGGTCGATTCCGAGCTGGGAAAAGCGACTGAGGCGTCGATTGTGGTGGATGGTTTTCTGCGAAGAAAAGTGGCGCAGTCTCTTACTTGGACGACCTTCACTCATAGCTAAGGATCAATGGAGTACTTCCAAGCTCACGCGCTCCGATTTCGATATGGACAAGCTCCATAATCAGGAAACACTACCGCTAGATGTTCAAAACTTTATTAATTCATTATATCTTTCTGGTCAGGGTTCTGAGGAAGGTTTCATTTCCCAACAGATAACAAGTCTGTCATGCATTGCCGATGATATTTACTGTGCATTATAGTAAGATTAATCCCCCCTACCTCCGTCTTTCTTTCTTTCTTCTTTTTTTTTTAAAAAAAAAAAAAACAATTGCACCATCCTAACCTGCATAGCACCATACGAGCAATTGAACGCCTGGCAGATGATCTTGAAGCATCCATCCATGCAATACGACCTCTTCGAGAAGAAATGCAAACATGGTACTCCAAACTACCAGATTCATTGCATTCATCAGGCAACAACGATAACAGGATCACTCCAGAGGATCCAAATTCGGCCACATGTTTACGTTTTGCATATCTTACCCTTGAGGTTTTCCTATTTCGAGCATTACTGCGCCCACTGGGAAACGTAGAATTTACCGAAGATGACGAAAATCACACTGGTGCAGAAGGGCAGGACGAGCAAGTGAATTCCCAAAATCAGATCGATACGATTATTACTGCTGCTGAGAGCTGCGGTAGGTTTCTGATCGAATTCACAGCAGAGATGATGTCTTGGGATTTTGCTGGCTTTTGGTATTCATGTACGAGTCCCTTTTGATTTCCGATAAACCTATACTTAAGTCGATAACTAAAGGTGACTTGTGGGTTACACATAGGGTCTCGTATGGGTTGGCCGACAGCCTCGAGCTTTTTCGCCCTACTTCTTGTCCAGTCACCAACGGTCAAGCATGCAACCACTTGCAAAGAACTTATGGATAAATGGCGCCGAATACTCAGACACCAGTCAAAGAGTTTCCGGGACATAAATCTAGGGATATTGAGGTTGGATGCGATGTACTGGTCTGATATGAAAAAAATATTTAGATTCAACAAAAGCCTAGCGATATTGATAAACAACCAACCCCCATCATCTACAATAGCATAGAAATTATGGAGTTGAATAGTCGAAAATAAAAATAAACATAAAAAAAAGGTGAAAAGATTGAGGGCTCAATAAGATCGATCCATTGCGACAGTAGGAACGTGCACAGTTGAGACTAAGAGTCTCATTGGATATTTATTATCTAAGCTTGGGTTACGGCCCTTTCTAATTTTCCTTGGTTATTCGTAGTTTGTCATAATTTAATACAGCATTGAGTAAAACTTGAGCACCATTTCCGCAGTCTTCGGGTTCACAATACTCGGCAGGGTTATGCGTGAGCCCATCCCTACAGGGGACAAATATCATCGCTGTTGGGACTCTCCTCGAAGTATGCACGCTGTCGTGGCCAGCACCGCTATACATTCGTCGAGTGAGCGATGGAGCTTGCTCGCCAAAGAGCGTTTTGGAGGCATCTTCAATGCAAGCAATGCACTCTTCGTTAAACTGCACGGCTGGTGCCTCTGACACCACTTCCCACGCCACGGTGCATGCTCGACTAGGAGTGCATCCGACATTAAGGTTGCCAACGTCCTGTCCCCTGGCGATTATATCGAAATCATGGCGAAGTGCTGCCTCCATCTCGGCCATCTTGCTGTCCAGGCTGGAGCGGAGGTCAAGGCTGAACGTCACCACTCCAGGGACTGTATTCATGCTTCCTGGCTTGGCGTCTATAAGACCGGTGGATGCCAGAGATGCAAATTGAGTGGCAAGCTGGTGAGACCTGAGGATCATCTTTGCGGAGGCGAGCAGCGCGTCAGAGCGATTTTTGAAATCGGTTGCACCCGTGTGGCTGTCACGTCCAGTGACAGTGATATTGAACCATCTGCTGGCCTGAACACCTTCAACCACTCCGATTCTCCTCTGGTTCGCTTCTAGAATGGGACCTTGCTCTGTTGGAGTGACGGAAATCAGTGGTACGTTCTGTTGGAAAATAAGATACCACAAAAAAGGCAAGGTGGCCTACCTATGTGTAGTTCAAAGTGTGCGGCCATTGGTGTGGCAATCCAGTTGCACTGGGTCTCTCCGAGGTATCCAATGCGGGCCAGCTCTGACTTAACTGTCAAACTGGGGTCCTCAAGAGCTCGTATCTGATGTACGCGCGCTATATCTGTGTGTCCTGCCCATACACCAGATGCCATCATGCATTGTGGAAATCTCGCTCCCTCCTCACTATAACTTTTCTGTTAGAAGACATTGGATGTCTTTGGACGGCGTGTGTGAATGGAAACCAGCTTACTTCGTCCAATCCACAACGCCAATTGGATATTCTGTCTCGATTCCAGCTTCATGTATAGCCCTTAATGCAGCAACGCCAGCAAGAACACCGAGAATGCCGTCATATCTGCCGCCGGCTGGCTGTGTGTCCAGATGAGACCCCATCATCGTCGGTGCCCCCGCGGCTTTCCCCGGTCGAATGGCAAAGATGTTGCCCATTTGATCCACATGCACGTTGCATCCATAAGATTTTGTTGTTTCAATAAACCAATCCCTAACTAGTTTGTCGGAATCACTGATGCTCAGACGATTCATGCCAATATCTGTCGGTGATCTGTAGCAATCATCAGGACGAGCCAACTTTTGAGGATATGTCCAGCAAATGGAAACAGCTGGTGCACACTTACTCGCCCCATTTTTGGCCTTCCCCCCACTGTGCTGTGTGATGAATATCGTCCAATAACCTCTCTCGATCCACCAAGAGTAGGCTTTTTGTCAGGTCCGATGCTGTTTTCATTGAAGCCATTTTATATGGCGTGTCAGGAAGCGACTGAGTCAGCTCACTGAGATGTACCACGACTGGAATTCGCTCGCCCAACCAAGTCTTGAGATTTATTATTGGCGGCGAAAGGTACGATTATATAATTACAAACAATATGTAATATATGCATGTCTCAACGTGATCTGGAGGGGATCTTGGCGGGTCTTGTCACAATTCGGCGAATTGGATGAATTCGCCGGATCTGGCGTTTCCTCAAGATAAGAATAGAATCTGCCCCTGGTACTCACCACCTATGCCAACGCC
The DNA here is from genome assembly GCA_038993655.1 of Talaromyces verruculosus. Taxonomy (NCBI): domain Eukaryota; kingdom Fungi; phylum Ascomycota; class Eurotiomycetes; order Eurotiales; family Trichocomaceae; genus Talaromyces; species Talaromyces verruculosus. The sequence goes on along the minus strand of JBBVQN010000023.1, from coordinate 167,371 downwards.
TTTACCAAGCCAGACTACAACATACCTCCAATGTACTCCGATGCTTATATTCGGCGAGTTTTACCGTTGCCGGACGGTATCTCTAGTACGAAATCTAAGCTTTTATATCCAATCGTCGTTATCATTCTAGGACGTAGAAGTTGAAGATGGCACGATAATCACATTAAACTCTCAATATGGAGGCCGAGTAGTCAACTTATTTAAATGAGACTGTCAATCCAGCTCTATCTCCATCACAGCATTTTCTGTCGTCTACCGTCGTAACAATGCAAGAGCTCAAAACACTCACCGTCCGGGCTGAGTCTCCTTCACCCAGCAATCACGAGTCCATGCAAACGCCGGACATTGTAATCGATCCTAAAATGGAGCAACGCATCATTGCCAAATTCGACAGGTTCGTGATGCCACAGATGGCATTTCTAGTGCTCATTGCATACTTGGATCGCTCTAATATCGGTTGGTTGCTGGATTTCAATATCTATATCTGATTAGTAAGGAATATATATCTGACCTTCTTGAACTAGGAAATGCAAAGACGTTTGGATTTGAGTCTGGCCTTGGCCTTGTCGGAAATCAATTCGGTAACCTCTCGACGCTCTTCTATCCGACATATGTCGTTTTCGAAATTCCCTGGGTCATGGCTGTCAAGAAATGGGGTGCCAATGTTGTTCTTGCCATCATCGTGCTTGGCTGGAGCGCTGTTACTCTGGGCACAGGATTTATAAAAACCTACCACCAGGCTGTTGCGGTTCGCCTGCTGCTTGGAGTCTTTGAGGCTGGTCTTTTCCCTGCTCTCACATTTATCATTTCAACAATCTATTCGCGAGAGCAGCAGGGAAAGCGCATTGCTGTACTTTACGGTGCTAGCGCTCTTTCGGGAGCCTTTGGTGGTCTTGTTGCGTATGGAATGCAGTTGATGGGTACAAGACGAGGCCTCCCCCCTTGGCGCTGGCTCTTCATCCTTGACGGCTGCATCTCCATGGTCATAGGTCTTGCTCTTTGGGTCACACTGCCGACTAGTGCAGAGAAGGCTTGGTTTCTCTCCAGCAGCGAAAGGTCCCTAATGTCAATGCGCATCCAGCGAGATGTCGTGTACAAAGGCGAAGACAAATTCTCACGGAGATATGTCCGTATGGCATTTACGGAACCTCTGATCTATATTCCGGCACTTGCAATGTTCTGCTCCTCTGTTCCTCTATTTGGATTCGGAACCTTCTTGCCTACCATCATAAAGGGTCTTGGGTGAGTGAGCAAGCTGCAGACTAGACTGCCAATTATCTGATGCCTGTACTAATAATCATTCATTATAGTTACAACTCCTTGCAAGCAAACTATCTTTCCATCCCTGTTTATGTGTTTGCTTGCATCGTTCTTGGTGGCGTTGCCTGGATATCTGATAAAATTCGAAAGCGTGGCTTAATCGCCATGCTGATTCCTATCCCGGTGATCATCGGTTATGCTATTGTTATCGGCACTGCCAACAGTAGTGCTGGTCTTTTTGCTATGTTTTTAATTGCTGCTGGTGAGTTCTGAGTTTGCATGCAAATCTGCTTCAACTTGGATTGCTAATAATTAATATGCGGATACAGGTGTCTACCCCTTCAACACGCTCATGCTTACTTGGGTTTCCAACAACTTACCGAACGAGCACATCCGCTCCGTTGGCATACCCCTTCTCATCTCTATTGCAAATGTGTCAGGTATCGCGTCCTCACAAGTTTACCCGTCAGCAGACGCACCTCGATACATCAAGGGCAACTCAGTGTCGCTGAGTATGGAGGCCGTTGCTCTCTTGGGTGCTGGAATCACTTATATAGCTGTTCGCAGAAGGAAAGTCAGTAGCCTTGCAGAGCTCAACTACATCGTATAGACATAGCAGTTTGGATACGGCTTGGTTTATTGCGGTCGAATGGCTCGCAATTGAACTATAGTGTACCGTACAGTGTAGTCGTTTACATATGTTATTCCTTTGGTTTATGTTTCTTGCAACCCGCCATTTTATATATTTGTATGTATTTGTACTACACCAACAGTGTTCAACCGGGGGAAGTTCAGACTCAGAGCGTATTATACAAGCTACACTCGATGCGGTTTGCCCGCGGTCGAACGACTACTTCCGTGGCACACCAATTGAGTACGATACGGAAGGCAGATGTCATCTTTGTATTCGATAGAGGGATAGTGAAGTTAGTTATAATAATATCTTAATTAGTAATAAATACGAAAAAGAATATTATTCATGGAAAGGCCAACTCCCTAGGGTGGCCAACTCGCTTGTGAATTACGTTATAAGCTTTAGAATTAGATTATTAATAATAAGGATTAGCTTCAGGTCTTGTAATATAACTAGCTAGCTTACAAGGCCTTATCTTATATATATAGGGCTTATAGAGCAGTTGGTTTGTAAAGCCTTACACTCTTATTACTATAAAATCTTATAGGCCTTGCTCCAGCCCGTGAGGTCAATAACTAGGACCCTATACAAATAAGGCTTACACATATACGCTCGGAAAGCACTACACACAAGGATTAACTGCCTGAGGCATCATTTTCGTACTGCGTGGATGAGGAGGCAGATTTGGATTCTCACAATATTGAGATTTTTGATCTTTTGTTTTGATTTATATATTTATTTCCATTCTTGGCTTAGTACAAGGGCTTTACCCTAGTACTAGTCCCGATGTGGCAGGGCAGGCCCATATCCTTTTATACGTGCTTACGGGTAGGCACACCTGGGATAGCAGCTTTTAGAATTAGCTAGCTACAGCCAGAATCAAGTCTAACTAACTAATTAAGAAATAGTGTGCCAGGGGTATAGTACGTATATAAGGCCTCTCTGTATGTGCTCCGGATTGTGTTTACCACAATCCAGCGCGTATACAATGGAGCAAGGGGTTGCCAGTATGCCGGAGGTTGTCATGGTAAAGGCATTCTCATGCCGGTGCGAAGGGATTGCGAATTGACGAACCGACAGATACTATATCCATTTGACTGTTGACAGAATTATGCCTGAATAGAGTGATGATATGAATCGACAAGAATGGTTGTTTTATATCCGAGTGCAGGGTCTGTATCACTGTTGGGGGGCATGCGGGGTTAGGGCTTACTCTCAGTACATCGGAGGTACTCCGAGGGCCCCTTAAGAAAGATCAACGAATATCCAGTATTCAATACACTGAACATTACAATGTACCTTTTAAGTCAATCCGGAGAAACGGCAGAAAGACAAAAGGAAAGTCTACAATTTCATCCAATCTGCCGTATTACGGACTACACGTCTCCGGCTAATTTTCATAGTACAGCAGGGTTGTGTAGTTATATAACCGCAGGAATTATTACGGATATATCGATTCACTCAAGCAGCTTTCCTATATTCGAGCCTTTTTTTATAATACCCCTTGATATTAAATGCAAGACACTGTAGTTGGTTGGTCTGTCCTACTATGTATGTCCAGCGTGAATAAGAACCAGAACTCATCTTTCGTGAGATTAATCGTAGGTGCCTACCTAGGTAATCTAGGTGACCTATGAAGCCCTAATTATTAACCCCGCATACGTGTACCCGAATACGAGACTTTATATTAATCAAAACTCTATTTTTTAGAGGACGTGGGTATAATCATATATATTGAATGATTCATTTTCGGTCTACAGACGAACCTGGTTTATGCACACAAGTAGTACCTAGGTATCCATCTCCAACTCAACGTCAAAGTACATACATATCACAGATGATGCTTTTTCTTCTCTCCTCCCTCCCACCCGAAGTTATTGATACAAAAATACTCAAACAGTTCGTGCTCTCCTCATATGATCTCTCCTCTCTATTAGTCGCGGGAAAGGAGGAGGATGTTTGATATAAATTTGCGCAAAGATAATGAAGGATGGTACGCCATTGATATGGGGGCCGCATTTTGATTAACAATAGAACCGGATCTAATGCGTCTGCTTTGTGCTGTCCAAGCAAACGAGGCAAAACCATGCGGGGATTGACGGTGCTTTTGCTTCATTATGTATACTTGCGAAGAAACGGACATAAATCGGCTGTGGAGTATTTTGCTGAGTTCTCCAGATGTCATCTGGGGATTGATCTAGAAGTCAAAGATGGGGAATGGGAAGAGTGCGCAGATGATATGTGTTTGAGAATGGGTATGGAGATGTTGCGGAATATGTTTGAGTAAGTAGGTGAAAAAGGGGTAAAACGAATATCCAGCATTCATTCACTAGATACTTTGACTAGACTCAAAAACAAAAACGCCGCCGATATGTATATACACGCCATCCCAACAATCCTGAAAGCAGAAGACAAAAAACGCCTACATCTCATCCGTGGAATTTCGGAGAATGGCCCTGATGTAAATAATTTTGTCCGACCAGAAGTAGAAAAGAAAATGAATGATATATGGACTTGAAGGAGATCGAAAAAAGAAGGTTTATTTGTGGTGATCATATAGGGTATCGACTTCCCGAATTCTCAATCACGGGCGTCATTCGGCCTGCTCCCCGGCCATATCTCGACCCCCCACCGCGACCACCTCGAGGCATGGCGGCGGGAAGCTCAAAATCTGGATTTCCTTCCAGCAACACATCCTGCATTCGCGGTCCTCTGTTCGTGGCAGGAACAGGTGGAGGAGGGCCCTGCCATTTCGGGTTTATGGGTCGCTCCGATATCGAGGTGAAATGACTTCCTTGACTTATATCGCTAATAGCTGGTGAGCCAGGTGCAAGGTCGCCGACGGTTTCGCCGGGGATTTTGATGGGTGGTGGTGGAGATGGTGGTGATGGGTGAAGCTCACCAGCTGGTTTTCCTGCCATGAGCACCGAGGGCACGTGATTGCCGCCGGTGTTGGTCTCCTCTGCGAACCGGGGTTCAATGTCTTCATAGTATTGATCGCCCGATCGTTGGAGCGTTTGGGAAGGACTGTTGTTCATGCCGCGTTCAGGACCACGTTGCCATGCTGCGCGTGGTGGGACGTATTGTCTGTTCAATTAGTATTGTTTTGCTTGCGCTTAGATAGGAAACTCACTCATTGCTGTATACACTTGTCGGACTTGGGAGAGACTCATTATTAGAGGATCGCTGTGGTTCGGCCAGATCAGCGTTCCGGACACGCAAGTTCGGCTCACTAGACTGCGGCATCATTTCAATTGCGGGACCATCGCCCATTTCCAGATTTGGCTGTGAAGCCGAGGGATTGCGTCCTTGGCCAGGACCATACGGCCGGGAGTAATTGTTTGAATTGCTGCGGGTAGGACCAGGACCGTAGGGTGTACCGTCAGATGGGCGTCGACCCATGTTTGCATACTGACCGTATCCGCCTGGTCCACCACCTCGTGGAGGGTAGCCCGGTGGAGGACCACGATTATGAGGAACACCGCCAGGAGGAGGCCGCATTCCGCCGCGCATCGAACCACCTCGGCCATTTGGTGGAGGTCCGCGTCCACCACGACCACCATACGGACCAGGTGGTCCTCCTCGATATCCGCCGCGAGGAGGATAGCTGCGACCTCGTGGTGGTTGTCCAGGCGGGCCGTATCCTTGTGGTCCTCTTCGAGAACCAAGACTGCCGTCTGAATACTGGTTTTGTAGCATTCGATCTGAATTCGATCCAATCATACCTGCGTCAACGGTGCCAGTAGCTGCAGGGGGAATTGGATTTCCATATTCGTCTCGCGGTCCATGATAACCCGGTCGCACAGGTCGAGATGAGTTGTCGTAGAAAGCAGTTTCTTCTCCGCCATTCAGTGGAATTTCATCAGTCGTGCGACTCGAGGCATACGTGGTGAAAGTCGGCGCTGAATCGGAATGAGAATTTCCAGTAATCAATGGAGCCTTTACGTCCGTATTAATAGGAAGAGGAGGTGGAGATTCTGCTTTGGCAAGTTGCGCAGCTGCAGCTTCGGCGCGTTGTCGATTATAGAAATTCTCGCCACTCATTTCTGCATTCTCTGCGACGAGCTTCTTGCGGGCTTTGCGACTGACCAGCGTACGACGCATAGCACATGTGACGACTCCGCATGCAACAAGAATGATTGTCGCTGCGAGGACTATCCATCCTCCCCATTGTAGATGTGGTACAAACAGTAGAATATCGACTAAAAATGCCAGCAGACTGACCAAAACCGTCGGCAGGAGAAGAATCAAAAGAGCGAGGAGGTATCGTGGCGAATGTGATGGTGAGTGCAGGTGAGAGGTCACGGCCATGATGAAGCAGACTAGAGTCAAAAAAGCGGCAACGGGATGGACGACCAGGATGGCAGACAGAGAATTTCGGGCGCTGGAGGGGAGGTTAAAGTCGCCATTGTCGCTTTCATTCGTGCCAAAGATGTTTTCTACCGTGAAGGTCAGCAGGACAGCATTTTTTCCAAAAGTAAGAAATGCAGACATACCAGTATCGTATCCCACGCGGGCTGCTATACATTGCGATCCCCTGCAATATCCAAACACTCCGAAATCAACATTCTGATACGTCGCCAACGGGATCGCCTTGATGACGGGTGTGGAGAGGGTGGACAGTAAAAGCAGCGCAAATGCCACGAACAAGAGAACAGAGAGCGGTGTCGCTGGTTTTAGCAGCATGGCGGCGGTAACTGCCAGCTGCAGATACAAGACTATGGAAGAGGGTTATAGGTCTTGCGCAGAACAAGCGACAAACGAAAAGCGAGAACGTTAGGTGATCATGGAGATGGGAGACATTGGACTGGTATGGCAAAAGGTCGGCTACTTGGATTGATCGATGAGTGATGTTTTGTGGATAGTAGAGCTGTGCCTGCGAGCTTGTGACAGTCGGAAGTTGTAAAGTATTTCGAGGAGATGTAGTTTCTCGGTCGTGGAGTAGAGAAGATGAAGCGAAAGAGCGAGCGAACGACAGCAACGAGCGAGAGAGGTTGATTCAGTTGACGTAGAATATCGAGCTGTCAGAAACAAGTAATACTCGGTAGCCAAAGACAGAAACAAGAAACGTCGTGCAGACTGCCAGCGCCTGGAGTGGATTGATTGAGTTGAGTTGAGGCTAGAGAGCAGAGGAGCCAGAGGAGGAGTGGGTAAACTGGTTCTTAGTCTTTCGCACTAGCCCGGAGTAGGTCTAGCGTTGTCGCATTCTCAATTTGGTGGCTGTCAAAGCGGGACAAGACAGATTGACGGCTGTCAATTGTAACTTCTCTGTCCATAATTAATTGTCAATTACATTAACTAACTCTCTCAATCGAATTACTGAGTCGCATTGGTAAGAGCGAAGCGTGACTGCTCCGGAGTCCAGAACAAGGTAAATGAAGATCGACCGATCCACGGAGTTTCATAATGCATCGAATCAGTTTCAAATCTCCCGAATCATCAAGTCCAAGGTTGAAGCTATTGTGGCTTGCTCGCCCCTTGGGCGATAATGCCGTGATATGCCTGTTGGCCAATAATCTCCCAGCGACAGGAATGGGCCATTATCTATGGAGTCTGGTCTAGCCAGTGGAGGCTGCCATGTTAATTAACAATCTACTATGGAGTAGACGGAAATGAGTCGTGGCTATGTTGGTATCAACCACATACTCTTGAGAGACTTGAGTACTTACGTATCCATTGTACTCTCAGTCTCAAACGACAAGGCAAATATATCGTGTTGTTGCAGAACTTTTCTCTTTTCCTTAGTATATCTCAAGCAAAACTGCAAAACAGCCATGTGTCAATCCTAACCCTAACCCTGGGCAATGACGTCGTGCTCCAGGTCAAGCTTTTGGGCGCTTTCCTCAGAAGAGAATTGATCAGCTTCTTTCTTTCTGCCTGTCATTCCTTCCATCGTTCTATTCTGTCATCATGAATCTCTTCACACGTCCTGATTGACTCTACCAGTCGAAACAAGATGAACGACCCAGGCTTAGACCCTGCCATCGCCGAAACAGCCAACCAGGTCGAGCATCGCACCCAAGACGGCCATAAAAAGTCCCAAAGCCAATACGTGCATTGGACATCGCCAGACAGAGAACTCACTCAGTTCCTGGAACCGACAAGATGGTGGTATGCCAGTACCGAAATCCCTTTGATTGCAGCCACGTTTGGTCCTATGGCCAATGCATTCAGTGTCTGCTCTCTGGCACAGAAATGGAGGGAGATTGTCACTGATGGGGAACCGCCGTATGCTGGACAGGCTGTTGGTGACTCGGAGTGGGAAGTTGCGATTAATGCTGTTTCGCTTGTGGCGGCATTGTTTGCGAACTTCTGCTTGCTGTTAACCATGGCACAGAAGATGTCGTTCAATATGGCACTTCCGATTGTCATTGCGGGATGGTACGTTGCCTCGGTACTGCTGGTTATCATCCTTATTATAGCTAGTCGCGATATGCAGTCAGCAGCAAACACGAGTCAAGGCATGCAGATGACTGAAGCCTTTTACTATGGATGCATTGCCGCTGGTCTCTATTTCACCATCGCCAGTTTGCTTATTTTTACCGTCTACGGAGCGATGAAGGGCCACTATAGTCGAAAGTTCCACCTAAGTCAGAGCCAGAGAACGTTGATGATCCAGAACATTGGCTTCCTGGTCTATCTGCTTGCCGGAGCGGCGGTTTACTCGCACATTGAAGGCTGGCGTTTCAACGAAACTGTTTGGTGGTCAGACTTTACCATTCTGACTATTGGTATTGGGTATCCATCTCCAACGACGCATCTCGGCCGCGGCTTGTTGTTCCCGTACGCATTTGGTGGTATTTTGATTATCGGTGTTGTCATCGGATCAATCAGATCACTTGTTCTCGACAGAGGCAAGAGTAAAATGAGCAGTCGTCTGCTTGAAAAGACCCGCAAAACATTCACCAAAGCAATCGCTAGTACTAGACAAAAAGATGATTCGGATGTTCTGAAAGTATTTCCAATCATGGACAGTGGCGTCGAAGATGAAAAGGAGCTTGCGAAACACGAATTTTTTGTAATGCGCAAAGTCAGACACCTTGCGCATACCGAACATCGATGGCTTTCGCTGCTCATTTCTGGAATTGCTGTGGGAATTCTGTGGTTTATCGGAGCATTGATCTTTCAACATGCCGAATCAACGCAGCAGTGGACATATTTTCAAGCGTTGTACTATACATACACTAGTCTGCTTACCATTGGCTACGGCGATATATACACCATATCTAATTGGGGCCGGGCCTTCTTTGTCTTTTGGTCTCTACTCGCTGTCCCGGCAATGACGGTGTTTATTTCTAATCTAGGAGACACTTTTATCCGCCAGTTCCGAGATTTTGCAAATTTCATTGGTGAATTGACGGTCCTTCCTGGCGACATGGGCTACCGAGAACGATTCAAAGAATTTTTCAACGCCGAATTGTGGCCATTCACTCTAAACAAATCCAACTTGAAGAACAAATCGCCCAAGAAAGATGAGAACAAAGACGCCACCCAAGCCATGGAACGCGCCGAATCAGCACTAGAAGAAGAACAGCTCAAAGAAGAGCATGCCGCACACCGACGAGGAGACATGGTCGCCGAAAACATTCACCACCATCAATACCTCCTAATGCGCGAACTGCGCGAAATGTTCAAATGGGTCAATGCTAGTCCTGCCAAGGAATTCGACTATGACGAATGGGTATACTTCCTGAAATTATTGGACGAGGACAAGTCCGTCGAGGATATGAAGCGCATCAACGATGGGAAGAGTCAAAGCGAGGAAAGAGAAGAGACAAAATGGAGTTGGATCAGTCATCGGAGTCCGCTGTTGGGTGACAAGTCTGAAGCGGAATGGTTGTTGGAGGCGTTAGCTGATAAACTTGAGAGAGAGTTGAGGAAGTTGAGTGATGAGTATCGGCAGAGGGAGGAGCAGCAGTCGGATGACAAGAGTCATGATAATGATGACAAGTCTGAAAGTTCTCGGAAGCAAAAATGATATTTATACTGTATTTTTCTGCTATTTAGTTGAGATACCACGAACACGATTTTCATTTATTGGTCAGTCAATCCTATAAGCCGCTCTGGACTCCGTCTAGGTCGTTAATCTGACCCTATACTATGATTCAGATGGAGATTTGACACAACCCATTTTTCTGACTATGCTCTGGATCGTCCATCCGATGTTTTCGATACTCTATACAACGACCGGATCGATCCAATTACTTAATACATCCCATTCTTACTCCGATATCTTGTCATTTTTCGTTCCATATTATTGACTCATATACGTATTCCGGTGTCGACTCAACCATTCTCCAGTACGCTCTGCACTTCGTTTCTTGTACTACATATCCCTTCACTTTTCTGGCTATTTTCTGGCTTCATCGTTTCAATTTTCGGATTCGATATCTATCTGGATATTTACATCCCGCTACAGACTTTCTTCATACGATTGCAGCCTTAACAGTCATAGAATAATATTCGGGGATCCAGAAATTGATTTTTCGATCTGTGGCCGAGCGGTAGGGGATTATGACACAGGCCCAGACACATTCAAACTTCCCAGTCAGTGAGTTGATGACTCTGATGACTCCAAATGTGACTATAACTTTTCTTTTGCTCTCTCTTGCCTTTTCTTAATATTCCACAGAGATCAAGACATTGATGATGGCCTTCATAGGTGTTACCGACTTTGAAAAGGTAAACATGAACAAGATCAAGAACAAGAGGAAACGGAAGAAGATGTTCGACAGGCCCTTTCTCAAGATTCTGATCACTATCTTTTTGTTTGTAGGTTACAAGGTTCTGTTCCTTCCGGAAGTGTTACTTCTTGGAGCGATCCTATTCAACATCGGCTGTTCCATCATGACCCTCTCAGAAATGCTATCAACAAGAAAGATGAGGAAATTTCTATCCTTCCGATATCTATTCCTCCTATTCCTTATTGGAATCGATTATCTGCCGTCGAGGATATATACTTCCTCTTCAGAGCTGTCGTCGAGATCACCACTCGGCATCGGTGTCCGCGCCGACGTGGTCCTGATGAGCACCTTCATCGAAGTCACACAGACAGTTCCACCACCTCCTGCTGCAACTGCGACTGTTCCGGCAGCGGCCGCACCAGCACCAGCACCAGCACCAGCACCAGCACCCGATGGAAACGCGCCTGCAGTTCAAGATACTGATGCAGCGACTGATACAGCGGCGGCTACAGGCACAGCTACAGCGACAGCAACAGCTGCTGCTGCAACTAATACTGCTATAGGGGCACCCGTAACTGCGTTGGGGATAGATGGCTCACAACCGACTGCGAGTGGTGGAGGACAAGCTATGGTCCAAGTCCCAGGCACTACAGCAGCTACATCCACTGCGGCCGCAACTGCGGCGGAAACGGGGACTGTAGGAGCAGCCTCTCCCGCCAATTCAGTAGAAGTACAAGTCTCAGGCCTAGCCGACGGAAAGACTGCTTTCGTATCAATGCCAACTGCCCCATCCGGTATCACGACTTCTCCTATGCGGGGAAAGTCATCGCCGACAGCAACATCAACCCCCAGCCCAACTTCCACCTCAACATCAACATCAACATCCTCCACACAGAAATTCCCAACATACGCCGCCGGCCTAGCCTCCGGAACAGCCATAATCGCCGCCGCAGGCGGATTCATAGCCTTCTACCTCGTCCGACGCAGTAATCGCCGCTATAGACAGCGACGCAAACCCAGCCCCGTCAACGAAATCGGGCAAGTCAGTAACAACAACAACAACAATAACCGTCCATTCTCAATCCGGAAAGTGAGTGAGGTCATGAGCATGACTAATCTGAGCCACAAGCCTTGCAGCGATGGAAAGAAATTGACGAGCATGAAACCGCCACCGGATATTGATCCGGAGACGAGTTGGCCGAGGGGGTATATACCGCCTGACCCCGAAGAGTTGAGGGAGAGGATGGATGATGAGAAGAGACGAAGTGGTGGTAGTAGAGAGGGCTTTGATTCGGCGGTGGATTTGGGAATTGGGTATGTTTCCTCTTCTGCTGGCTCGGGTGCAGGTGCTACGCCAGGCGATAAACGGGATGGGTATTTCGATGGGTTTGATGGTAATGGGCCTGTGCAGGCACGTCCGTTGTCGGAGGTGTCGATGCCGGAGCATATGAAGCCGTTTATGACGCCGCTGCAACCCCGGCATAATACGCAAGGATTTGTCCCTGAACCAGTCGACAGAGCAGGTGCCGTCTCCCCGGCAGCATCATCAATATATTCTCGCGACTTTTCTCGGCGTGAGAGTATAGTAACTAGCTTCGGCGAGATTCACGCCAAAATCGATGGCAACAATAACTTCAATGCGCATCGAGAAGAGTATCGTCTACGCAAGGAACAGGCGCGACAGTTTGGGGCTTATGACTATGTGGAAGAAGAAGAGGAATCTCCCGATGGGTGGCGAGAACAATACAGATCGCTGGAAGGGAGGGAGAGACCGGACGTTGCGAGGGTGGATGAATACAGCAGTCCTTATAGCGCGCAGCGTTCTGCCGCAAGTCCGGTGAACGACTATTTGTCCATGCAGCACCATACTTCGAATCAGGAGAGAGAGGGCATAGGGCAGCATGATGACTACTTCTCTACGCGTCACTCCGTTCTGAATCCGGATAACAGGGAAAGCCAATATGAAGATATCGATTTGAGTCAAAGTGATCCCTATGCTGGAAGCCAGAATGATCCATATACCGAGGAGACGACGAATAGCAATAAAAGACAATCAGGTGGTTATTTCGGGAGGTTTTTCGGTAGGGGTTCAGGAACATGAATGGCTATTGTCATGATCTCTTTTCATCCTCTATTAGGGGGCTGGACCAGTGACCCCCTACTTCGATAAAGCCATCTACTACCTAGCTACACACATTTTTTACTCTTTCCATTGCATGTACACCCACTTGATTGATGTATGATGTCCCTTTTTGTGTTATTTTTCTTTATCTTTGTTCCAAAAAATTGCACTTGCATTGGAAGTTTCCTATTTGCTCATGACAAATTTATATTGTTGTTTGGCTGGAGTTGGTACGTTTTTTCTTAGCTTCTGATACCCCTTTTCTAGCATTTGGGGGCGCTTGATCTCTTTATCAATTGATATTTCCAGGCACATCCTTATAAATCCATTCTTACTATATTATTCAAATACGTACAGCTTGGTACTATTCCAATTGTCGCCGTCGTAATCTGGATCTAAATATGGGGCGTGACATAAGTGGTGACGTTTTTCGATCGAGTCGTAGTTAGGGTTACATATGTACTTTCCGTGGGATCCGGCAATCGACATGCCATGGTCATGCCATGGAATGTACATATAGTTAAAGCCATAGAGGGAACCTGATAAATAGCAATAATATGCTTTTTGAAACTAAGACCTTACAACCTTGAGGCATACCCGACAATTGATACAATATAAACTTTACGCCCAAGAATCCGTCAAACCTAACCCTAACTCTTTCACTCATACGACACCCATTACAACCTCAAAATGCCAGCGCTCCCCTCTTCAAAAGATTCAACATTCAACACCGACCTTCGGGACCGCCACCTAATATACGACTACTCCGCGCAAGGCAGCGCCGGCAACCCCGAGAAATGGCGCTACGAAATGTGGTTCTACAACGAAGACCGTATCGTCTACGCAATCCACGGTGGTCCCATGGCTGGCCGAAAAAACTTCCAGTCTGCAACGTACCAATGCATCCGGCCGGGAGAGTTATGGCAATGCAATTGGCTCGAAGAGACGGGGACTATTTGTTCACTCGTGTTTGATATTGTCAACAAGAAGATTACGACATTATTGGCGTTTTCGAGGGGCCATTGGGAACGCAACCAAGAAGCGAAGGGGGATAAGCGCAACCCAAAGGATTTTGAGAGGTGGAGGAGACTGGCGAAGGTGGGTGAGGGGCAGGCTGATAGGGTGTTGTTGAGTGAGCAGGCGGATGTTGTGGAGGATTTTAGGGGGAAGGGGGAGTTGGAGAGGATTGAGATGGGGTGGGCTACGCTTTGAGTTTACCGAGACAGGCCGGGCTTGAATACTGTATATTATCGTTTTGCTTTTGCAAACTGTGTGCGTCTTCACGTTTCAAATGCTGCTTTTCTGATATCATGCTGTATGCAGCTACTCGAAAGGTTGTATATTTTTGACCCGGACATAATGCCGCATTGATGTCCAAAGACTTCATAGCAAAAGGGTAGTCGAGAAGATGAAAACAAGCAAGACAGCATGTATATGAGGCAAAGCCCCCTAGAGGAAGTTAGTTATTCTTCCAGAATAACCCTAATCATTGATCAAGGTACCTAGGTACATTCTCTGCCCCACCATGACGGCACTGACTGAGGTCGTCATTGCCGAAAGATCTATATACAGTCAGGATTCATTCCTCATTCGATCATCTACATCCATTGCTTCACGAACACAATGGAGCCTCTCTTACCACCTCCAACCCTGCAATATCTCTTTAGTGTCCAATGCGCCGTAGATCCGCCCGTTGAGATTGGTAATGGGCCCTACGGACGTCGTCGCTGTGTACCCATCACCGGCGGGACGGTGAGGGGGAAGCATCTTAATGGAGAGGTTCTGCCAGTTGGTGCGGATTTCATGTATGCATAGTGAGCCAAATGCTTGTTCGAAGACTGTGCGTTGATGATAATGGTAGGCTCGTGGAAGAAAATCAAACCGTCCATGTCAACACCAATTATGTTATTAAAAGTGACGATGGGGCGTATATCTATGTCCGGTATGCTTCTCTTATGCCTTGAAATACAATGTTGCAATTTGTTTCAACTAATCTCTGAATATAGAACAGAGGGGCCTCGTTCCGGGCCTCCGGAGGTGCTTAGAGCATTAATGGAAGGCGGCCAGGAAGTCGATTCTTCGCAGTACTGGTTTCATCTACACATAAAGCTGGAAACTGGGCATGAGGCGTATAAATGGATGAATAACCGGCTGATTATTGCAAGGGCTACGAGGATAAAGGGGGAGGTTGCTTATGATGCGTACTTTGTCGACAATTCATAAAAGGAACCAACCGTCTTAGCCATTCTAGGCAAACAGAATTAGTCAAATCTAACTTTCAACTCCTGATAAATGAAGAGGACATACATCAGAAGCAAAATCCATAAATCAGAAGAGCCCCCTATCCGTCTGTACAGTGACTTCCTGTGGAGACGTTCCGATGGAAATGTTGACTAGATACTGTGGACATTCGCCAGAGCCACTTTCGTCGAGTGTCAATGGTGACTCGATCGTGCTCGGGACATCGTCCCTGCGATTTTTGTGAGGTTTATTAGGGTCATGGGAGGATGTGAGGGTTGGGAGAAGAAGCCCCTAAAAGGGTTGCCGTGGTGGGTTTGTCCTCGAAAGGCCAGGAAGTTATCATAGCATATCGGATTTGTTATTTTTCCTCATGATCCTTGAACTCGCTGTTACCTAGGTACTATGTATCAGAAGGTTACGCTAGAGGTATATTGATAGAACATAGAACAGCCAAGGAGCCATCCATTCAAGGTTTCAGTGGACATTTTTGGTTCACTGTGTTCTCTGTCAACTGGTATATATCTTCGGATCTTCCGAGTTCATTTGGTGAGATGGACGATACATGTATTTGCTTTGTCCATGGATGACATCTATGATATTGTTTTAATATTTGGAATGAAAAATAAGAGAGAAATGTGATTTTGTTGATTTTTATAACCCCAGCGATTCGTACTTCAATAATATTCGGTGTTATGGTGTATACACGAGAGTCCAGGGTAATCACTTAGCACACCACGTCCTTTTCATTAGTGGTCGACTGACAATCATTCTGGCACCACAGGTTTTGCAGTTGGCAAGGTATTCTAATTGTTGGGATTGCAATTGGAAATGTGGTACAGATCATTTCTAAAGGGTGACGTTGTCTCACCAAGTGTGGCCAGAGAGAAGTCATGGTATCTTGGTTGATGTTTCCAGGTAGGTCTCGTAGCGCCAGCTAGAAATCCGGTATCACCTGTTATGTAGTCCGTAGTCGTATAAGGTGCTATCCAGCTCCTCCACGGCTAACTACATCTGCACCAGAAAAAGGATGGCAGTGTGGTGACGTGGCGGGGAAATAGGGGAGCCTCTTAAACTCGGTCGTCGTCGTTACCGTACAGCAACAGATATCAAAGTCGTAAAACAGTTGAGCTGGGTTAAGAAAAATCTCAAGGTTATGAGACTTGCTAAGGCTCGAGTGAGGTTTGCTTCTTTTGTTGTTTTCCCAATCGCTATTGCGATACTGCTTGCTTATTTCTGGTTTCGAAGGCCTCGGGAAGTCATGGCCCAATATATTACGTCTTAGTTCTCGCCAGTTGAGTTTTTCATTGCGTGCTGTGCTGTTAGAGAATTAAGCAGTAGGGAGATGATGGGAAAGACCTACAGGACTTGGAAGTCGCTCAGCGTGTTATATCGGTCTTGTACCTCAATATAAAGCGGGGATCTGTAAATATTGGCTCGATATTAATATACTTGGGAAATAACTCTACAAACCACAAATACAGGTACTAGCTGATCTATCATGGTGTGGCATAGCTACGCAACGCGACTAGTTGAAAGGAGTCGAATCAATCCATTAGGGTTTTTCCTCCGAGCCCTAAGAACTTGCAAGTCCCGAGGCTCTATGGCAACGCACTTAATAACACCAATAACAATCATCGTTAACCCTTCGAGAAATTCAACTTTGCATGATGATAATTGATTACTTCATGGAGCAGTACAGCGAATTGCTCGTCCGCATGGTAGCGAGGGACAAAAAGGGGTTATAACCCGTTAGGAGTATGAAGTGATCGAGTATGGAAATTTATGAGACAGTTGGCAAATCCACCAAGTAAAACGATGTATATACTCACTTGGTGAATTGATAGAATTTAGTCGTGATACTTTGGGATTCAACCTATCTATATAATGCGATCGGTAACAATGAGACTCTTCATGTAAGCGACCTCAGAAAAAGTCTGGATGAATGACTGCATCTTTTGATTATTCGCTTCAAACCTGCCTGATCGGGCCCAAACTTTTCAAGGTGTCTAATGGAGTCAATTAGGGCCTTAATAAGCTTATGCTCGAAAATTTCATCATTTATCCATCAATTGATGGATATTATCAGGTATGTAAGAGAGTACCGTACCTAAGTCTCATATTGGAGCTTGGTGAGCTAGAAAACTGCTCGCATGCTAGGTACCTAGGTACCTCAATATGTATGGCATGACACCGGATGTAGCTTAAGAATTTGGAAGCCGAAGAACAGAATACTGAAGCTCAATTCAACAAACGATGGCCCAGCCATCAAATAAATTTCTATATCCGAGTCTAGTTGAAACAGCCCTTCGTATGATCGAAAAACAAAAACCAGCCAGAAGCTAGAAACATTGCACATGTATAAAAGTATCAAAGAATCAGAGAGATATAGGAAAGTAAGAGAATGTGCGTAGGCATGTTCGCGTCCATTGCGCTGCAACGGACATTTGAAAAAAGAACATCGTACATGAAACAAGTTATAGGGGGAATTGAAGATATGACAGATTCCGGTGGAGGGAGAAAGAGGATGATCGTTTGTAGGGTGATAGGTCCGAGCGAAAGGTATGGATAATTAGGCGGCGTCATCTGTCATTGAGTCGTTCAAGGGTAGAAAAGGCAAAGCAAGAATCGAAAATGTAAATGATTAGGGTACATGGTAACAATGTACATATCTACAGCTGCTGGAGAGACGCTGTGATCGATGAAGGAGGATTAGAAAAGGATGTCGCTGGTATCAATGACGGTTCCGAGGATATAGATGTTGGTCGTATGTGCGAGGCGTCCAAGGGTAGCTCAGAATCGTGATTATCCAGATATCAGGACCCACAGAAGGAAGAAAATCTAAGATGTAAAATTAGTAAAACTGCCTATGAAAACAATCAAGATGTTAGGGATGGCATACCATTAAAACACCAAACATCTTCGCAATAAGCCATCTATTACCACTCATTCGTGACCAATACTTCATCAACTCGCGCTGCGCGCCCTCGACATTATCGACGACATCTTCCGTGTTCGCATCAATCCGTTGAATCATTTCTGATTGTTCGCTGACCATAGTCGCTAATTGGCCAAAGATACCACCCAACTCATTGATAGTTCGTTCAATGGCTTCAATAGCTTCTCCTCGCGCTTGGATATATGTGTTCTCGGGCTGAGCTTCTTCCATCATCAGTAGTTGTTGGTCAGATGCCCCGCGATGTGACTGGCCTAGAACAGAGGACGAGGATGGTTCGAGTGTGAGGAGATCAGAGGTGTTGCCGCCGCCACTGCGGAAACCGGGCTGAGGTGTTCTGCTGCGTGGTGCGCTATATAGAGGCGAGTCCGATCGCTGAGGGTCGAATTGTGTTTGGCTTTTGGATGATACGGAAGAGACGAAATTCTCTGTACGCGAACGCGATGCTTGAATATTCTTGGTGCGGACTTCCAGCACTTCCTTGAAGTTTGCACCCACATCCGCAAGCTTTCCTTGCAACATAACAACGACATTGTCGTTGTGTTCTCCTTCTTGGTCCATTTTATTTCGGCTCGCTCGAGGGTGTTGGGATAGCGTAAGAGCTTGTAGTTGTGCGATTTGTTGATTGAGAGACGCCAGGTCTTGTTTAATGACATAGGTGAGTTCGGAAATTTCGACGGGTCTGTCGTCAAACAGTGTCTTGCGCTTGGCCACTGTGTCAATTGATTAGTCCAATATTATCACCAGCGTAATCTTCGAAAGTTGATACTTACACTCTGCCAATCGCTGTAATTTCGCAGTCGTGCCAGTAATCCCTCGACCGATCTCTGCAGCCCTCCTAGCAAACTCCGATCTCCTCTTTCCTGGGCCCTCCGGCCTTCCGTTCGCTTGTCGGCGCTGTGAATCTGAAAGCAATGCCTGGCGCTGGGCGCCGACTTTGTTGGAAGCCATCCTCTTCTGGGCTTGTCCTAAGATGGACCGGAACTCGGTCGTCCGGTCCTGTATCGACGCCATCGTCATTTTGAGGTTTGATTTATTATGTGCAAGGAAATATTATCGAATTCGGCTGCGCTCGCGTCACGCAGAGTGGATGTAATTATGTCGATTGATGGTTGGCAAGGAGGCAACGAATCGAGGCGCAGCGGATAGGGTACGTGGCTGCCTTGATATCGCAGGAGTTCAAGGCAGTTTGCAATCTCTCTTTGTCGTGAGGTTAGAAAAGAATTCAATTCTTCCTGTGTCGAGTCAAGGGAATTATGTGAGAGAAGCAAATGCAGATAACGAAGGGAAGGGTATGTTGTAGTTCCTCAACAATTCGACCCCGTACGGAGTAGACAAACTTGGCTTGATGGCTAGGCATACGAAATCGGCTTAGTGGCCCGCTCATGTCACGTTTCAGATTTCTTGGAATTCTTATTGGCTGACTATGAAGACAAATCGCCGCTAGGCCGGAAACGGAACATTCTATGCAGCATGTGCCTCGGATTTAAGGCACCGATTTTGCGTTTTCTACAATGTATCATCTACAACACAATAGGCATCAGCTCAAAGTCTAGGAGTTCAGGCTACTGATGGGCGAGTCAATCTGGCTCAGTCATCCATATCCAGTAGGCACATATACATCAAGTTAGTGGGCAAAAATATAAGTCCGACGACAGCTTCTAAAGCGTTCGATATACATCCGCGGCGAACGGCCCGCCTAACACATGCCTCTGCTTCGTAGACCTTCCACTCCTCCCATTCCCGATTATCCTACCAGACCTGCACCTTCTCTATCTCTTTTGAGCAGATCTAATATCCCGCTTCTTGAAAACGAATCTTGTCTTTTGCCAATTCACACAGACACCAATTGTGCGACTTGTGTTCGGCCGGAACCTACCCATCCATCACTCGACTCGCCGCGGCTGTGGGGTAAAATATCCAAATCTTATCGGCACTCATTACGAGTTGCAGACAAGATCAAGTTACTGCCTTCTTCCCACTCCGTCCAAAGTCTCTCCTCGAAAGATATCCATGGCCGATTGTATATTATCTTTGTTCCGATCCTCATGAACCACGACTCGTCTGTCGCCCAGGATGGGTCGCCAGTCAATGGCGCCGCGAAACTCCCCTCCGCATCCTTCGCCCCCCGCACCCTCGAAGAAGTAGCCGTTGACCTTCGGAGAAAAGTACTTGATCTGTTGGAGCTACAGACGGCCGATGAATTGTTACAAAATCTGCAAAAGCAGGTTCGCATATCTATGAAAGTTATTGAAGATTCGTTTAAGCGGTATAAATATAAGTATGTTGGAGCACAACCCCCGGGCAATCATCCGGGAGCGGCTGACACTAACTGGATATTATCATACAGTTTTGAAGAATTGTCGCTTTCATATAACGGCGGAAAGGATTGCCTCGTCTTATTAGTCCTCATCTTAGCCTGCCTCCCCGAGTCGATACCCAAGTCCATGGATTTTCCGCAAACCCTCCAATCTATATATATAAAATCATATGAGTCATTCGACGAGGTCGATGGGTTTGTCGATACTTCCGCGAAAGAATATTTTCTCGATTTGACTCGCTATGAGCTCCCCATGCGCGCGGCACTAGAGGAATATTTGAAGAAGAGAGAGAAGATCAAAGCTATATGGATTGGAACGAGACGAACGGACCCAAATGGTGGACATCTTACGCATTTCGATCCTACGGATGGAGATTGGCCTCGGTTTATGCGGATACATCCTGTTATTGTAGGTTTTATCGATTTACGATGGAGTATCTCCGCGCTAATTTTCCATCTAGGATTGGCACTACGCAGAAATATGGGCTGTAAGTAATTCTCGTCCCTGATGAAACGTCCATTCGACTAATGTACTGCAGTTTATTCGCCATCTAGGGCTGGATTACTGCCCTCTATATGACCGAGGCTATACGTCGCTCGGGGGAAAAAAAGATACTTTTCCCAATCCTGTCCTCGAAGTACCAGGTCATCAGTCCCAATTCCGACCGGCCTACGAACTCAAAGAAGATAACCAAGAGCGACGAGGCCGTGAGCGATGAAAGCACATACCTCCCAAGCAGCGTCTCGCTTCTTTGATATATCCATGGACGTATAAGATAGTGGGTCTGGGGGACATTGGATTATACCTAGGTATGATAATCTGGAGCGTCTAGCTCAGTGCAGAGCGAGCTATGGAGTATATTTTGTACGCGACTTAGCAGCAGCGAGACATACTGGATTTGGATCCAGCATAGAAGATATGGCTTTTCGTCATAGAACTAACTTATAGCGTGAAATAGATGGTTATGACTTGTTTCATTCATTGCAGCTACCTCGTCGTCCGTTGTCTTCTTTGGAATGGAGGATACATAAATAGATGGATGGTCAAGGCACGTGTAGTCAAGTAGCTTAGCTGGCTAGTGAAGGAACCTCAGCGACGGCATCTATGGGCGTTTTTCTTGACGCCATCCGATACATCAGGGTTGTGACTCCTTTCCATTGGGATACACCTTGAATCGCGTGGAAAAATGCCGATCGGTGAGATACCTTGCGCATCCATTGTAAAGTGGTCGTGTTGAGAATGGGGCGGGAAGTGGCTGATACATCTGCCGGGCTCAGACAGTATGCGTCGCATGATTATTGTCAGCAACCCATTGAGCAGACTGATATATCATTCGAAAGGATACTTCCACAAGTCATCTAATCTGCTTCTCAGATCTAGAAGCAGTGGAAGAAGATGACGCTAGACTTGATGGGTCTGGATATAAAACACAGACACGCTAAACCCTATCCAGACTGACCCGTGGCTAGGGAAGTGGCGACCAGCCAACCGTAAGGCTTCCTCTTTTCCCCCCTCCGCACCTTCCCTGGCAACGTTCCAAGGTTCGGCTCTTAAACTTCTTTAGCAAGGTTACCTCCGAGCCAAAAGGAGGCTTTGCTCTTCTATCTTTAATCAACTTCTCAAACACAATTCATTGTACAGCCTCGTTTTGTATAGTGAAATTATTCCTTTCTTTGTTTGATCCGGATACATATCTTACTATCTCCGCCGAGCAACGGCCTAACTCGTTTAGTGGAGCTCGGATCTGCGATTGCTTATTGCAGTTGTTTCACTTTCACTTGCCAACTCTCCCGCAAACTCTCTGCACCACGACAACAATACCGTTTCTGCCTGGCTTGCGACGTTTCCTTCAGTGCATAGTGTTATACTATGCTTTGAATGATAACTGCTTTCAGGCAAGTTGTTGTGGATGCGGTTGTTGTATAGTATTACATCGACGAGTCCATAATGTCGGGTCCATACCGGCCTGGGTATGTATGCTGTCAAGTGTCGCGCATTACTTCTGTTATATGGATGCTAATATTTACCTGATGATAGATATCCCGGAAATGCAGGAACACCGTTGAGTCCTGCTTCACAAGCGAATCAACCAGTCTCGTTCAAAACCGACATTAATCGCAAGAAAACGAAGAAATGGGTAGCCGCCAAGTCGTATTCCTACGACGGTGATGATTGGGGCGATGATGACGACGAGGAGGAGGAAGAGGACGAATTAGAAGAAGAACCTCCGATGCCAAACACGTCTCGTTTCGCTCCTGCTGCTCAACAATCGGCTCCGAATCCTGTCGCGCCCGTTAACCCGGCTGTTGAAGCTCCCTCAACACAAGCGCCGGCATTTGTTCGACCTGCAGATATATATAGACGAATGCAAGAGGAGAAAGAAAGGGCACCGCACGAATTTGCTCGATCGAATACAGCACCTGCAGAAGGCGCAGCCGCGTCTTTTGCCCCTACTCCCCCCGTTCATCAAGATACCAGCCAAACTGTACCACCGCAACAATTAGCAGGAGAAGATGCGCGATCGCCATCGCCACTAGTTATACCTGAAGTTAAACGTTTGTCTGGATTCGGGCAAGATTTCTTTGGTAGCGATAGCCAACCCGAGCAAACGACGCAACCTACACAAGGTCCAGAAGGTCAAGGAGCGGTTCAAGGTTCGTCTTTGCATCATAATCCATCTCTCGGGTTTACCTCTGTCGTTCATCAAGCATTTGATGTGGACGAAACGCCAAACTCCAGCACTGGAAGCTTCAGCCGCTCAAACAGTGATGGCACATCTGTCATCAGCCCGATCATCAGTCCGTGGAAGTCGGAGACTGACAAGACGCCCACTATTGCAGAAGATCCTACTGCAGAGGCATCCGCACAAGAGCCACCTGCAAATTTCAAACCCGGTCACCGGCGTGATCTAAGCGTTCCTTCACCAGGCAACGGACCGGATCGAACTCCAATGCTTGCCAATGCTGAAGAAGGCCATCCTGTTGAGGTGGTTCGGTCATCATCTCACGATAGCTATTCTTCATCCGAGTGGGATAGACCTGAGTCTCCAGCTGCCAGAGAGCAAACCGGTTCTGGAGAAGCTACACCTCGTCCCTTGTCCGCCGTTCAGCAGAGTTTCGATCACTTGAATCTAGGGCCGACTTCTGTAGAAAGCCCCCTCAAGGCCTCAAGCGAAGAAAATCAACCACGCGTACGATCGCCACTGCAAATACCTGACGAACAGCCACAACATATTCCACAGATCGCACCACCCTTGAGTGTCGATGAATCTCCTGTTACGGAAGCTTCTCCTCAGGATATGGAGAGTGATCGTCTTCGAAAAGAGATTATGCGCTCTTTCAGCAGCGACCACACACCCGGTGTTGTTCCCACGGTACAATCTCAGGACACCGAACCTGAGGAATCTGAGGTCAAATCTCGGCCTCAACATGAAAGTACCTATTTGCCAAGTGAATACGACAGCTATTGGGGCGAGCAGGGGATTCCTCCAACTAGTCCACTGCAGGTCAGGTCTGCTACTTCGCCATCTGAACCTGCGACCCTCGTTATTAACCCACAGCCCACGGGAAATGTTCCGTCTACTGAACCCGTGCCGAGCCCTGCTCCATCTAAGCCACGTCAGAAATTGAAGAAGAAATTTTCATGGGAGGCATCTGATGACTCGGAGGAAGATGTCCTTGAAGAGGGCCCAGTCTCTGCACCACCTACTCAGCCCAAACAGCCACCGCCAATTCCAGTTGTGGCCCCAGAAACTATGGATGGTATTCCGCTTCCCTTACCTAGCCAAAGTTCTACCGAGATAAATCCAGAAGCCTTCGGCAATCCAGACATTCAGCCTTCCTTGCCGGAATATCCCACAGGCGAGAAGGAAGTTCTTGCAGAACTCGAGCAGCAAGCAGAACAGCCCCACAGCAACCTTGAATATATTGCACCAATTCAAGAACCAGAACCTTCCCCATTTAGTCAAATAGACAGCAGTGTCATCCCGCCCCAGACGCAGCCTGCTCCTGCTCCAGTCAATGAGGCATCATTGCCAACTTTCCGTAAGATCATGGAGATCTCATCGCCTAGTGAAAAGATACAAGTATTCAACGACACGCGAGAGCAATTCGCCCATATTGATAGCGGCCTATCGGACTGGATTCGACGCTCGAGTGAATCTCTCCCCGAACATGCAGATTTGATCCAAGCAAATGGCCGTCTACCAGGCGGTGCGCCAACCAGCGGCTTGCCTCCTAGGGCTAAATTCCCAAAACTGTCATCTCTCGGAAACTTATCTTTGCCATCGACCTCATCACATGGTACAGATGGCTCTTCATCTGGTTTTACTCCTGGTCATAATAGGCGTGGGTCAGGCTCGCCTATTACCGGTGCCATCAACAGATCGAATGTCGAATCTAAAGGAAAGGATTTTCTTCATAGTGCAGGAGCGCTCGGTGGAAAAGCTGGTGGAAAGGCTGCTGGAGCTGCGCGAGGATTATTCGCCAAGGGCAAGAGCAAATTGCGAGGAGCCGACAAGGTAGATTGATTTTCTTTCTTTACTCCACATCTTGTTTATTCATCACCTTAATGTTTATGATTTTGGCTTTCTTTGGGCGATTTTCACCTCATTCTTCTTTGTTCCACGTTTGTCGTTGGGTCGGTCATGCTAGCGCGTAGTTCAAGGCGACCGGAAGCAGATCGTTTCCTCTGATGTATATTGTACCTTCAGCTACACGAAATCTTTAGTCTATACGATTCTAATTCGGGTTTTTTCTTGTAGGGAATGTCGTCCATATTCCGCGCCCAACGGCGTCAAAGTTGGGCAGTGAGCACTACTGGCCCTGATGCTCAATCCTCTTCTGACCTAGAATTTGACCACCGACAAGAAGAAGAAGGGCCCGTCAATTTTTCAGCCTCTTCGCGATATTCCTTACAGCCCGTTCCGCGAATTCCATCGTTGAGATTGGGTGATGGTAAATCATTTAGAGAGTCGTTTGATGGCGATGGGGTGTTTTCGATGCATGCGCGGTCTTTCTCTGCTGATTTTGGAGGGAGGATGAGATCGCTTACGGAAGGAGAGACTATTGTGTTTAAGCCGGAGAGGGCCAGCTCTCCGAGAAGGACGATGATGTCTTTTGATAGTGATGCTGATGAGAGTAGTAGGGCGGGAGACTCGTCTGGTGTGAGAGACAGTCTTTCGATTGCGACTGCTTCGCATGATGGGAATAACTTGAAGAGTGTGGAGGAAGTCGAAATTCCTGTGGTTGCGAGTGGCAATCATGATACACACGAAAAGCCGAAGGACAGATGGGCTGAGGATAATGAATCGCCCCATGCAGCTGCCGATGCCATGGATAAGGATGGATCCACTTCGACGAACAATGTCGGCCATTATTTCCAAACGAACATGACTAGTCAAGACCGAAAGATCCCACCATCCGCCATCTCGCCGGATGCGTCACCAACTTTGAAACACGAACCGTCGCAGTCGAACTGTCAAGTGTCACGATTGAGCCAAGACAATAATGCCCTTGACGCAGCATCACCTCAACTTACCATCAAGCCTGCGATGCAGCAAACCACGCCCGATACAGTGAACTCGCCAGATGAAAGTGTTCGTAGTCCTGTGTCGCCTGCATTACCTCAAGATGGAAAATTGAGTATCCCAGAGCCCGCTAATCGACGAGATTCGATTATCTCTCAGATCTCAGAAATCAGTCAGGATGAGATGGATCGGATCCGTGAAAAGTTTGACGAAGATGGTATCTACGCTGGTCTCAGGGATCCATCACCCACCCGGTCTCAAGTCTCAGATCTAACAGAGAATGAGGATGATGTAGACGGCGCTATAAGAGAGAAGCTAGATGAAGCTGGTTTTCATTCTGATCCGGAAAAGGATGTGTATGGAAACTTTCCTCGACCGCCGACTGCTTCTTCTAACAAGCAGCCTATACGCGTTGTAAGAATGACAAAGTTTTCTATTGATAAGAAGACTGCACAAGGCACCGAGGAGGAGACGAAGCGGTACTCTAGGTTTTCGTTTGAGGGTGAGGGGAATACGCTTGCGGAGGCGGCGGAGGAGATGCTTGTCAATGGACATGCGCGACGCTCGGGGCAGACCGATCATCCCAGTCAAGGTGATAGGCTAGAGGGATTCCATGTTCCTGTAACCTTGGGTGAAGACGCGTCGGATGAGGCTCCGCCGCCATTCCCCGATAATGAAGCTCAATACGGAGAAGACCGCAAGGAGCAACACCCCCAAGGACAGACCCCGGCGTATGATGATCCTGTTTCGAATTCACACAATAGACAATCTTCTCGAGCAGAAGGTGCCAAGAGTCCGCCTGGATATCGACCCATTCAATCACCACCACCATCACATCTTGATACTCTGTGGAAAACTGGCCGGTTACAAGATCTGCGCAGGCATCGTGATTCAATCGCGTCTTCATCCGTGTCTTCAATGAGCGATCCGAACATCAATCAAAATGCGACTAGGATGACAGTATCACCCGAACCACCAGTTACCGGCGCACCTCCTCATAGTCAACAGCGCTTAAGTCACTACGCCAAACCAAACAAGCCGCAAAACCTACCGCGCATCGACGATATCACTACATCCGACAAACCCGGTTGGTCACGATGGGCAAACCACGGCCGACCTCAACAAGCACAGCAACATTCTTCCAACAGATCCGGCTTGAGTCCTCCACTTCTTTCCGGTAGCTCTTCAGGGAGACGTGACGGGGACAGTCTCCATAGTGGCGATAGCATGATAGCTCAAGCTGCTGCTTCTCGGCAGGATTTGCGTACGACGCCGTCGCCGTTGATGAATAGTAGTGATACTGCTTCGGAGCATTCGAATCATGCTAGGATGTCTACTCAATTGCTTAGTAAGGTGAAGTTTATGGGGAAGAGGAGCAAGGGTGCTCCGGCGCCGGCGAGTGTGCCGCCGGCGGAGGTCGTTGAGGCGAAGGCTGTTGAGAAGAGGAAAGAGAAGAAGGCCGAGGGCAAGAAGGGGCCTTTGTCTAGGTTTGGGGTGAGTATTCAAACATGTGTCATTTGGGTTCGTTGATTGACTGTTTTAGGGTATCTTCAATCGTTCCGGTCCGAACCAACGGCCTGAGGAGACCACGCAGCCTGGTAGAGACTCTCTAACTAACGACAATGCATGGGGACATGGTGGGTATTCAAGCTATCCGCCAGTCTCAAACCATCAGCAAAACTACACGGCGACAACAGCTTCGAGTCGACATAACTCAATGCCACCGCAAGATAAAGCGCTGCCACCTCCGCCAGCCGGATATTATGCTCCGCATTCAAAGCCTGGCTATGAACCGCCTGTCAGCTACGCGCACCAAAGCTATCCGCAACACGGGAACGCTTATATGGATGGATACCAGCCTTTACCAGCGCCTGGGCAGTATGCACCGAGCAGTGGACAGTATGGATATCATTCTTCGCCGCCGTCCCAATCACCCCCCTTTCAACCTCAACAACAGCCGCAACAGCCACAGTCCCAACCAGCGGAATATATACCCAACAAAGACCAGTATGCGTATCAGTCATCATCACCGTTTCCACCTCAACAACAGTTGCGACAGCAACCACAACCGGCACCGTACGCACCAAGCAATAATCACTATGCACATCATTCCTCCCCTCCCCTCCAACCCCAACCACAGCTAGAGCAATTCGCACCAAGCAGAGAACAGTACCCCTATCACTCACCTCAACCACAACCCCAGCTCCAACAACCTCAACCCCAACACCAATTCTCTACCTCCAGCCGATCCTACAACAACAACTCCCCCACCCTCAACAGCAGCAACAGCAACAGCCGTGCCTCCAACACCTCGCCGGAACTCGAACAATCCCGCAGCCGCGCCCGCGATCTAAGAATGCGTTCGCGGAGCCCCCGACCCACACAAATGCGTGCCGTAGGCTCACGCAGCGAAAACGTCAACTACGCCGACCCAGCATACAATCTCGGCAAGTTTCATGCCGTTACAGAAACGCCGCGGATAGGTGATCAATCACTCCCGTTTCCGATTACATTGCCGGATGATTTGGCGAATGGGCAGTTGTCGCCGCGGAGTTCGATACAGCCTGAATCATCCATTTTTTACAATCGCAACAGATCCTCTGCTGAAGGGCAAAATCCGGGGCTGGGTCTAAATCAAGAGACGCAAATGTCAATCGCGTCTGCTATCGCTGGTGGCGGTCCTGCCACCACACCAGCTACAAATACTATGGCACGAGCCGCCAATAACCGTGGCACGACCTCAGAGTACGAAACCCGACCCGTAATCGCCAAAAACACAATCCCCATCGAACTCCCCGTCCCCAACGATCATGACGAGGACGAAATCGTCATGTCGAGTACTGCATATCCAGGGCAGGAATGGCAACCAGCTGGGTTTGAGCAGTGGATGCCTTATTAGTTTCCCCCCTCTGCGCCTCTCCTTTTATACCTCTCTGTTTCTATTTTAGTATATAGTTATACGTTATAATACCCCCTGTTGGAAAAAATTAGGATGTTTGGTTTGATTTGTTGGATATAAAAAACGTGCGAGATACCCTGTTTCTTTCTTTTGGTCTCATTGGCGACTTCATTTTTGATTCTTGGATGTACTTCTTTTCTGGGTGGATATGGATATATTTTGGATGTCCTTTGAACATACTTTCGGTGGATGTTAACATTTTGGTTTCATTCTTGGTGGATATTGGTTTTTTAGGTATATACAGAAGTCAATTCATAGTGGATTGGAGAGTTACGATGTCTGGTGTCAATACAATTGTCAAAATACCGGTTATTGATCTTGTCCAGTGCATTGCATCCTAGTTCTTCGTGAGATGGTATGGTTAGGGTGTGGAGGTTTCGATCACCTCGCGACTTAGGGCTTGACTTAGGGCTCTGTGTTTGTTGCCCTAGGTATATCCATGGATGAACCTACGTCAGTATTTCTCCGTCGGCATCCTATATAACACAGATCACGGGAAACTTATTCATCAAGTTTAACACTGAAATGTGTCTTTGTATGTAGATTTACAAGCTTAGAGTTAAATATACGTAGGCCTCAAGCTTGCCGCATTCGAACTACAGCCTCACCATGGTCAATCTTAACTGGTGCCGAATACGTCAAGGAGTGTAGGACTGGCGTCTCTTGCGAATGAATGAAAAGATAGACAAGAGACCAGACAGCGCACTGAGCTGGGGCTATGTACGTACGTGACTAGCTAACCCCGAAAAAGAAGCCTTTTTAGAATGCGGCTCATGCGCGGCATAAAATGAGGGGCATTTCAGCCTGATACGAAAAACCACTTCCAGATGCCAATACACACATCGCCGACATCTGGACTGAGCGCCTCAGAAAATATGGCTCGACTTCCGAGTGACTGCCCAGATGATAAGCTCTCCATTCTCTGGCGTTCTGCTTGCGATGACTACACCAAAGAAACCGGCATTGCAATCGTCGATGGAGACTTTCCACGTATCCTAAATCCCGAGGATCTGTCCCGCCAACTAGACGCAGAAAATGGCCATTTTCAAGACTTTCGCACAAAACGGATGTCGCTCTTCCATGCTATGCGAATAGTATTGTCTCCCTTTGAAACCTGGGGAGACGTGATTACCGATGCGGTCTCTGCAGGCTTTCCGCCTGCGTCCTGTATCATGGGCGCCATGATGCTTCTGATTCGTGGTGCGCGCAAAGTCAGTGAGTCGTTCGATATGCTCACAGATCTGTTTCGCAAGCTCGGCAATTTTGCGTTGCGTCTGGAGTCGTATAAGAATGTGCCGCTGAGCGAAGGGATGAAGACTATTATTGTCAAGGTTTTGGTTAATGTCTTTCGCGTCTGCGCAGCGTCACAGAAGCTACTTAATCGTGGCTCGATCAGGGCAAGGGTCACGAAATGGGCGAAGAATGTGTTTGTGGAGGATTCGTCGATTAGTTCACTGCTGAGCGAGTTGGAGGAGTTGACCAGCCAGGAACATAAGATGGTCTCCGCTCACGGGCTAGATCTCACTCACCAGACGCTCAGAAATACTGCGAAACTACTTGAAAGAAACGACGAAAGAAATGACCGGGACAGATTGGACAAACTGAAAAAGGCTCTCAATCCTGTCTCTGCATCCGGCCAGGTATTTTCCTCGATTAATGAAAGCCGCATGCCGGGATCGGGTAGCTGGGTAGAAGATAGGATACGATCATGGTGGCAGGGATCCGAATCTCTCCTCTGGATTCATGGCGGTCCCGGCGTAGGAAAGTCCTACTTGGCTTCAAAAATTATTAATGATCTCGCAAAGGAAGAAACATCCGCCGGATCTGCGCCAATTGTCGCCTCTTTCTTCATCAAGAATAACGATGTCGATCTGCGTTCCTTGAATAAAGCGTTGAGAACTCTGGCATGGCAGGTGGCTGTTCGACAGTCGAGCTTCGCGGCGCATGCCGAGGAGTTTTGCTTGAAAGAAGACCCAGCAAACAGCTACGTCGTCTGGAGGAAGCTCTTACTTCAATACTTCAGCGAGTCTTCACTGGATACTGTACCCTGCTGCTTTGTTATTGATGGTATCGATGAAGCTGATCCAGAGGAACAAGAGATACTTTTTAGTCTTCTGGAAAGTACTCACTCAGCGGAGAACGAGACTGCACCATTTCGAGTTGTATTTCTAGGTAGAGATTCTATACGCGGCATCCTCGAAGAACACTCTCTCGACTGGATCCCAGAAATCGAGATCAACAACAATCAGAATAAGGACGACCTTCACAGATACGTCTCTCAAAAACTTCAGAAGACCAAATTGTTCCGTAATGCCCAGGGTTTTCAAGATGAGGTCATACGCGATATATGTGCGCAAGCAGAAGGTCTCTGGGAATGGGCAAACCTTGTCATCAAATCCGTCATGCACTGCCGGACCAAAGAGCAAATCCGGAAAGTGATTCGGAAAATTCCTCGAGGTATTAGTGCAATGCTACAGGCTGAATTGGAGCGTCTAGGTAAAGAGTTATCGGTCTTGGACGCGACGTTGAACGAGCTGCCTGACAAGTTTTCGGTTGAGGAAGGAGTCACCGAGAAAACAACGGCTACACGAACCCAACAGCTTAGTATCTTACTTTCACTTGTGACAAAGGCTCGAAAACCGTTGTCTGTGGATCAGCTCGGTTTCACCTTGGAGGTTCTCCTTGCCGAGGAAGTCTTGAACCTTGAGGATGATCTTCACAAGATATACTCATCCCTATTTTCGCTTCGGCCCGCTCGTGATGATGATATAGACGAAAGAGCAGACAAAAATGCGGTCTATGTAACTCTGCGTCATAGTTCTTTCTACGATTTTTTCAGTAAATCTGTGACGGCTGGTCCTATCCATGTCGACTTAGACCAAGCTGAAGCGTTATTCGTATACGTCCTACTCTATACGATTTCAAAGCGCGGTACATCTTCCTCGGGGTTTGGGCTATTTCAGTTTAAGCAATATGCACAGAAATTCCTTCCTCAGCATCTGTCCAACGCGGTTCCAGAAAAGGCAACGAACCGAGAAGAAATAGCCCGCTTACTTGAGGAACTCCTGACAGAGGAGTTGACATTCGACCGTAACCGTGAACGTGACCACTGGCTCATTGAGACATTCTTCATTTTTCACAACACTCGATACATTCTTTAGCCGTCTTCCGGTCCAACAGAGGTTGCACGGTACTGGTGGGAGACTGGGGTTCGGGACACGGCAAACGAGCGGGCGGAGTTGGTTTTCAAATGGCTCACCCCAGATGCGAAACAGCTTTTGTGCGATTGTGCTCGGTCATCGACAGTTGCAAGTGATTACTGTCCCTTCACGATTCTTTTCTCCCGTTTGGCCGAGTCTTTTTCCCGACATTGGTTGGCGCCCAAAGACATAGAAGCGGAGGATGGAACACCAGGCACCATCTGCAACATGCTATTAGTGTATCATCAAATGGCAGGCACCAACTTGTCAACCTCAGAGGAGAAGGTAGCGAGGCTATATACGTTTCTTGAACCTCAAAAAATTCTAGAAATTGCCGAGATGCAGTGTCTCGAAAAGACTCCCATCTGGCATGCAAAGCTCGCTCAGACGCTGCTTCACCATCATGCGTACAGTGCAGCCCTCGAACAGTTCCAAATTTCCCTTGATGAAAATAATAAACACTCTATACTGAGCAAGCAAGCGATAGCTGTCATTCACAGGGACATGGCTCGTTCCTGTAGCGAGGTCGGAAGGTACAAGGAGGCATTAGAGCACTCGAATCTAGCGGAGTCGCTGCAAGTAGAGGAGTTCGAGTCTATTGGCCGCGAGATTGGCAAAATTGGCAAGCTGCTAAATATTGCACAAGTAGAATATCACGCAAAAATGACAGATAAAGCTATTGCCACAGTGGATGAAGCTTGGGAAGCATTTATGGGAGAAGATTATCGGGATTACTATTCGTTCACATCCTTTTTCTCGAGCTTTCTAGAGCTTCATCAGACGCATCGAATTCGACCTACCTTTGATCTTGCATTTTCTCATTTTCGCGAAACGGGGTCCGCCGAAAGCGAAATTGATGCTTTTGTTGCTGTCCTCCGGGATACCCTTTCGAAGCCCCGCCTGATGGAGAGAATTCTCCACCATGTGTTGATACATGATGATAGAGAGTATATTGACCTTCTTGTCCCAACGGTAAACAGACTGGATTCAATGTCCTGGAAATCAATCTCTGGCCCCGCGGAGGCCAAGTACTTCCTCGGGTCACTGATGTTCGAGCATGGCCTAGTCAGCCCCGGAATTCGAGCTTGGTACGAGATTAATTCTATCGAGACAGGACCTTACGAATTTGATAGCAAAGAAGCCCAGAAACGGTCACGGAGCCGCCTAGCGGATGTGTGTCTCTACCATCCAGATATTCCATTAGGTGAAGGGGCTTCTCTAGTACTGGATGAAAGCGACGAATCTGGTGACATCTGCTTGTTCGTCTCGAGTTGGCTACGGGATCATCGTGATATCCCGAACTCTCGAAAGGCTCTCCGCGGTCGAGTGAAAAGCTTTATCGAGGAGCAATCGGAAGACTGGGTTTTTATTAATGATTCACACCTTATTGGCCTCTTCAAGACATTCTTGATCGCTATGGATAGCGAGGAAGATCTGAATGGAGCCTTATATCTGCTCAAGGCCAGACATGAACAGATGAGGAAAGGAGGTAAAGAGTATCTCATATCACAGGCTGCATCAGTTTCTCAACACCATAGCGCAAGTAGCGAACAACGCGGCGACTCTGAATATCCTAGCCGGGTGCAATCTGCCAATGAAGAAATACAAGAAACGGTTGATGACGTCTCTGAAGAGGAAATCCTTCTTATACTCGATCCTATTAGCGGGTGTGCCCACTGCAAACGTGAATTTGGCCCAATATATCATTGGTACTTCTGTCGCACCTGCCCGTTGATGATGCTGTGTCGACGCTGTTACCGCGAGATCCAGTCGGATCTTTCTAATCCGGATAAGGCGGATCATGTCCGGGGCATTTGTGATCCTCGGCATGAATTCTTCTATAGCGGTCCGCTGCTTCGGCCTGATGAGTACGCGCCTGAGGGCATGGTGGTCCTTCAAAGCGCTGATGGTGAAAAACAGACAATGACAATCAAAGAGTGGAAGGATAGACTTGCGGAAAATTGGGAGACAGCGGACTTTGCATTTGAGGGTGGACTGTCGTCCTGGTGTATGCAAATATTGCCGGAGCCACAGAGATCGCGGTGGGCAACGTTCTTCAAGACGTAAAGTCTATTGAACCGGGATGTTTAAAATTTTAGTCCTCAAGCCTCTATGTACTGCTATTCTGTGACATGTCTAGCTATATCTATCGCGAGAAGCTGCCCCCTAAAACCTGTAAATTCTGAACCTTTGGTGGTGCCCCTGCAAATATTACAGTCCTCGGCTGTTGAGACAAAATATTATTTACAGATGTTGGATAATTACACCCTCGATCAACCCAGATCTCGACTGCCTCAGGAGAAGATTTAGGAAGATGGTTCTATTGAAAGATCAATTGATATCGTTCTACTACGCACGGTGAATTTATCTTTGAAGCATTGGAAACCATTCCCTCCTATCACAACTATTGCGCTGTAGTGATATTGCGGTCAAATTACAAGTATAAGAGAAGAAGCCAAACATATGACCACCAGTCCGACAAACCCTATTTCCAACTGGTTTATGGATGCCGAGGCTGGAGTCGGATTGTTTATGAACGATAAAGATGAGGGCGGCGGCACCCGACTCAGGTTAACAATTGTCGTAGAAGCCGAAGCTCTTAGCGCCGTCCCTACAGCTGTCATCGTGCTGGTTGTGATCCATCTACAATACCCAGGTTCCGGTCCACACTCCGAGCCGTCGGGGCAACCTGCAAACGTTAGCGTTGCCATGTATGCGTGTTAGAACTGGCAAAAAACTTACAAACACCTTCACAACTTAGCTCGTTCTGCTTGCAGCAATTCTGGCCCCCATGCTCATTGCAAGTTGTGCTCGTGGGACAAACATAGCCTGTGCAACATACAGAGCCTTCTTCAACGCAAAACTTGCCGCCACACGTTTCAGCCGTGTCGGGACAGCAACGATGGTTCGGTCGGCATTCGTAGTCATGAGGACAGCAATGCATACTGTTCTTGCACTGTAGTGCTGTGAGCAACTTCCATGAAGGGTGTCATTTGGATGTTCTTACACAGTAGTGGTCAGCTGAACAGTACAGTTCCCATCCATGGTTATACATGCAAACCGGTGCTCGTTCGAAGATGCCATTCCGGTCGTCTCGCGTTGAGAAGAGGCGCTCGGATGAAAGAGAGAGACTCGAATTTCCGAGAGGGTCGAGCGTCAAGCTTTTGCTTGGGGGTTTGAAGATTAATCCATCTGCCGGAGTTTGCGCGAGGACTATTCCACTCTGGAGGCCTACCACTACCAGAATGGAATTAAACAGCATCATGGCGAATATCTGAGGACTGAAATGATAAGGGGATAGACGTGTTCTGGAAGAAAACGGAAGTCTCAAGTTGCAAAGAGAGAGTTGATTGTTATAGGTGTCTTAAGAGGAGAAGGTTGAGTAGTATGATAGAGAGAGAGGAAGTGATGAGAGACAGATATCTGTGCTTAGAAATACAGATCTAATCAACACAACAACACAACCAAGGAAGGCAGGCACGACCAGGTTATAAACCTCACTAGGCCACCACACGTTGTTCAGTCAGGCAACGACGGTCATCGGGAACCCTCAATCAACTTGACCAAGGCTCACTCTCACTTCCATACCTGGTCTCCTCTTGAACATGATCAACTGGGTACAAGCCCCAAATTTTCATCTTTACTCAGACGGCTCTTGATATCCGCAACCTTGGAAGGGCTTCTTCTCCACATCACTTCCATATATACCTAGGTATCAATATATCTAGTTAGCTTCAATCTTACCCATTAACTACATATTATTCTTCCATCCATTCCCTGTCTTTGCTTACCTGATATTTCTTTTATGTCGCCGAGGTGTTATCCCTACGCTATCCGCGGGCGTCTGTAGGGGTCTCCAGAGTCAGCTTGATTCCACGAAATTTCTACCAAACATTGGAAATCTGTTATGCAAAACATACAGCTTTACCTTATGCACATGGTCCATCGTTGTGTGGAATGAGACCATTCTTGCCTGCCCTTACCTGGCAGGCATCCGCAGGATCCTGTTCCGTTGATATGCCGAGTGGCCTAGATTTGGATGCCAGTTCAGCTTCTGACAGCCTTATCTACAAGTCAATTTGACTTAGAAAAGCATATATATTGAGACCCAGGGAAGAAAATCCTCGAATTGGATCTATGGATAATCTCCATTCTCGTAACCCTACCAATGCGGTCATAGATCAACACATGCGGGGAACTGGATAAGTATTCAACCGGTTAGTCGCTATTCCTATTGAACCAACTATCATGGATGTCTCCATGTTTAACCTTTACCTACTTCAGTTCAACCCACAAACCAGAGTCAGAATGGCAACTCACCACCTCGCCTCCTGGTCCCATAACCTCCGTTACTCCTCTCTACCACCGGAAGTAATCCATGCAGCCATCAAAACATTCTACAACTGGACCGGCTGCGCAATCGGCGGTAGTAACCATCCCGCAACAGCCATCGCATACAAAACCCTATCCCCCTTTTTCGGAAAACCTACTTCTTCTCTTTTAGGCCGGCATCATGACGCAGATGGAGGCGCGGGTGGATATAAATCTGTAGACGCCCAACACGCCGCTTTGATAAATGGGATTGCGTCCCATGTGCATGATTACGATGATACGCATCTTGACACTATTATTCACCCCACTGGACCAGTGGCCAGTGCGCTTTTGGCGGTTGCAGAGTGGAAAGGTTCCGAGACAAAGATTTCAGGTAAGGATTTTTTGTTGGCGCTTGTAGTTGGTGTTGAGGCCGAGTGTAAACTTGGTTTGGCGGTTTGGCCGGAGCATTATGATGTTGGATGGTAAGTCCTTCCCAATCCGGTTTGATTGGGTATGTATGCTAATGAGTGGTGAAGGCACATAACATCAACAACAGGCTCTATTGGCGCTGCAGTAGCAGTCTCCAAACTCCTTGGTCTCTCTATTGAGCAAACTAGTCACGCAATCGGCATTGCCGCGACACAGGTCATTGGTTTGAGGGAGATGTTTGGGGCGCATACGAAATCGTTCCATCCTGGGAGGGCGGCTCAGAGTGGTCTTATGGCTGCCGTTATGGCCCAGGGCGGATATACGAGCAGTTTGCAAGCGCTGGAAGCTAAAAGGGGGTGGGCTAATGTTGTTGGTGCGACAAAGTCCACCAACGAGTTGCAGGCCGATCTTGATAAATGGTTGGGTATTGGGGCTACATTTGGAGAGCAAGATGGCGTTGGACTTCCTGATGGAGCAACCGGACGCTGGGAGATCCTGCGTAATAGCTTCAAACCATATCCATGCGGGATTGTGGTTCATCCTATTATCGATGGATGCTCGCAACTTCACCATGATCTGAAAGCAAGGGGTCTATCTGTTCATGATATTGCTTCCGTCCACGCCAGAGTCCACCCTCTCGTCCTCGAACTAACCGGAAAACCGAAACCGCGCGACGGTCTCGAAGGCAAATTCAGTTTTTATCACGGTGCAGCTATTGGTCTTTTATACGGCAAGGGAACTCCAAGTCAATACGAAGGTAGCGTCGTTCAAGATCCGGAGGTGATCACTATCAGAGATCGGGTTCAAGGAACGGCTGATAAAAGTCTAAATGCGGATGAGACGCGGATTGTGGTCATGATAAATGATGGTCAAATTCTTCAGAAGCATGTGGTGCATGCGGTGGGTAGTCTGGAGGTTCCCATGGATGATAAGGCGCTGGAAATGAAGTTTAAGGATCAGTGTATGGGTGTACTGGGAGAGAAGGTGGATACTACTAGTCAAGAGTGTTGGGGGATAGAGGATGTTGAGGATGTTCGTAGTATTGTCAAGTCGCTTTGTACATAGTGGTATAGTGACAATATTTAAATCGGATGTATGACCTATTACATGTAGTCTTTGCAAAAGCAACTAACTTATAAACAAATGCCACAGCTACCGGCTTCAATAACAACTATATCCCCCATCCACAACCTACATTCCACGTTAGTCCAACACCACCGTATTCTTTTTTTTTTTTTTTTTTTTTGGAAAAAAAGAAAAAAACCGAACTTACAATATTAGCCCCCGTCATAAAACTACTAGCTTCACTCGCCATCCAGACAACCGCTCCTTGCAACTCAGAAGGACGGCCCATTCTGCGCATCGGGGTATGCTCAAGCCACTGCTCTGTGATCTCACTGCCTTGCTTGTCTAGAAGATCAATGATGAGGTCTGTGTGCATGTACCCTGGTGATAAGGTGTTAACTCGGATTGAATGGGGAGCCCATCTGTATTCTCTCATTAGCAGGTTGCTCTTTGTTTAGGGTTATGAAACGTACTCGGTAGCAAGAGACTTCGCAAGCATGATGATAGCTGCTTTACTCTAAGGATGTATCAGCTCAGCTCACTCCCAACATCTCTTCCATTCCACACCAACTCCAACAATGAGAAGGAGGAGAAGGATCATACAGCATTATAAGCAGCCTGCTTCTGCGGCCGAACACAAATCTCACCACACATACTTCCCACCAAAATGATACTTCCCCCTTTAATCTGCTGCTGAATCATATGTTTCCCAACCTCCCTCGCACATAAAAAAGAGCCATCAAGGTTGACATCCATCAACTTCCGCCATCGAGCGTATGAATAATCTTCCGCGGCGACATTGTCGACTATCCCGGCCGCTGTGACTAGGACATCGATTTTGCCAAAGTCTTTGACAATTTGCGTGATGGTCGATTCCACTTGGGTTTCAGAGGTAACGTCGCAGGCGTAGGGTTTGAGGTTAATTTCTGATTGGGATTTGTTGAGATGTGACGTTATGTGTTCGATGGATGATGTTGTGGCTGGGAGGGAGAGGTCGATACATGCTCTACTTCCCATTCAGTCATGGAATGTGGAAGATGGATATATCGAACGTACCCATTTGCGCCCGATTGGGCGAAAGCAGTAAGAAACTCTTTTCCGAGTCCGCGGGCTGCTCTGCCGGGCATTATTTCAGTAAACTTTATCAACATTTCTAGGGGTCGGAGTAATAGCAGACTCAACTCACCCCGTAACTTAAAATTTCCCCGGAAATTTTAGTTATCAACCAATTCTTAGAGGTACGAGATTGGATATATACGTACCGACACAAGTCTTCCCCTCAAGCGAGAAACTAGGCAGCGTCTGCGGAGGTTGTGTATACTGTATATTCTGGCGAGATGACACTGTCGAGAATCGATGTACCTGTGACCGGGGTAATTTGGCTATAGGAGTAGTAGGAACGACGAATTGAGGCTTATACGACCGAAAGACTGCACTGCTTCCGACATTCCTCGAAGGGTGATTTCGGAATGTAGTTGAGAATCGCGTCATCGTTGGTATGCTTCTTCCGTCTTATCTAGCTGTCTATACCTCGAAGAAAGTAGAAGTCGCCCAGACACCCCGCTGAGTTTATGACAACAACCCGGATTGAAATAAATTCTGGTGACTTGGAAAAAGAAAATGCATCCTAACAAAGCTCACGGGATCACATGGCCACTCCCAGCCACCCTCCTCATGAACTATAGACTGATCTCGACCTTCTCACCGATCCCCTTAGTCGCCTAATGCACCTCAAGTACTTCCATTCTATCCGGAGAAGCCAATTGGCCTATAAAACCAAGTTACTTGTGGACTGACCTGGCAAAGGTGAAAACGAATTAGGGCTGTCTCTCGGCAAACTTTCCTTTTTGTCAAATCATGCGGGGAATGTACATCATCGAGATCGGGGTAAATCCGACGTCTTCTAGACACACAACAAGCGAGATGATACTAATAATACTGAGGTGCGTAGTAAAGTCTATTCAACTTTTTATATTCAGAGTAGGGTCTATAATACACGGCATTCATACGTCTATAAATCTATAGCTAGTTAGTAAAAGAGGGGAGAAAAAGCCAAATCAACCCTCGAAAAGATTCTCATCCAACTCAACGCCCATATCCCTGGCCATAATCTTCATCTGCTTCTCGATGTCGTCTTCCATTCCGCCGCCCCATCCGAGTAGTTGTCGGATCTTGGAGATGTAGAATACGAGGTCAGATGTGAAAAGGACGAAGTGGAAGACGATGTGTCCTCCAAAATTGCGGATTCGTTGTGATAGGGGAATGTCGGGTGACTCAACAAGAGCGCGGGAGGCCCATGTCGCGGTGATTTTGACTCGGTTTACGGGCGAGCCGAGGAATTGGTTGTTACCCTGGACGATGCGCAGATTTCGTCCGATAAAGATCAACTCGCGGGGCCACTTGGTTTCGTCGCCGAGGATTTCGCGGATTGCTTTTCGGGCGGCTTGTTGCATTTCGTAGCTTCGGTTTGCGCGTTCTTCTTTGCTGAGTCGCTCGATGCCTTTGGCAGTGGACATGTTGCCGCCGCGGTAGGGGCGCATTAGTGTTGCGGATGCAAAGATGTCAGGGTTATTGACGCCCCATTGGCCCGCGATTTCTTTTAGGGTTTTGTTGTCGAGTGTCATGAGCGCTTTCCAGAATCTGGAGTATTGGTGTCGGAAGGTTGGTGTCATTTGGATGTAGAGACCATGGTCGATGAGGACGATTTCGGGCTTGCCGTTGGGTTGTCGGCGGACGAAGATGTTGCCTGGGTGAGGATCGCAGTGAACCCAGCCCCAGAGGAACATTTGTGCAGAGAATAAGTCGACCATTGTCGTCATGACTTCCTTCAATGACAGACCGAGGCCTCCGCGCTCTTTCCAGCCTTTCCAGTGAGTACGCTCAGGTTTGATCTTAAGTGATGCCACGCTTCGTCTCGCAAGTTCTTCGCGACTTGGGATCTGCTTATCGGGAGGGTCGAGAGGCGTGCCGTGAGATCCTGGACTGCCCTCGCGCCAGCCGCCTCTCCATGGACGAGTAATGGCATCCTTATCCCAGAGACGCACACCTTCAATCCACTCTGCCGTCATCACACGTTTCGAGCTGAGTTCATGGTAGACCTTCGGAATGTAGACTCTGTTCCGTAGACGTGGCTCATTCGCGACAAATTCAGCCATTTGTTCACTGTTTCTCGCTTCGTTCTCAAAGTCTGTTTCAAGGAACAACCGCTCGCTAACAAATGGAACCAGGTTGTAGAATGGAATATCGAACCATTTACTATAAATAAAAGAGACGATCCTGTTTTTGTTAGCAGCAGACCACTACTATGACAAACGGCAAACATACTTGAATGCCCACAAATCCCATTCGACCTGCGCAGCAATCTCCCTCTTCTGGATCTTGATCGCAACCTCCCGCCCATCTGCCAACCGAGCCCAGTGTACCTGCGCAACACTTGCACTAGCCCTAGCCTTCCTCTCCATCACGCCCTTTGTCGGATCGCCCGTAAACGAAACACCAAAGACATCTTCCACTGATTTACCAAAATCCTCTCTAATCACCCGCTCAACATCCTTCCAATCATTCTGCGGTGCATCATCAAACATTCGCGAAAACATCTTTTGAAACTCCGGCGGCAAAATCGCGGACTGCATGGCTATTGCCTGGCCGATTTTGAGATATAAACCGCCATTGTGACGTAACAGATCCGATAGACGTTCTGCATTACGCTGATGAACCGCAGCGATGGATGCAGCGAATGGCGGATTTGGTCGGAAATTGATCTTGTAATCTATAGCTACCAGCAGACCCAGCGCGAACGTACGAGTTGTGCGCGTGAGCGAGGAGGCGTAGAATGTTCTGTCAATGACGCAAATCACGCTCGTCGTCAGGGAGATGTAGACCAGTCGTCGGAGCCATTTCCTGGTTCGAGTGTATGTTTTTGCGGGTGCGGCTTTCCCGAGGGAGCTTGGGGAGGGAGGGACGAGGGGTCTGAATTCGTTGGGATGTACGAATCTGCGTTGTTGGCGAAGATGTGAGAAGGGAGACTGGCGGGGTGGAGCACGAGTGGTGAAGCGCCACAGGGAATGGGCAGTGCCCGAGGCTGGAAGCGG
Organism: Talaromyces verruculosus; assembly: GCA_038993655.1. Taxonomy (NCBI): domain Eukaryota; kingdom Fungi; phylum Ascomycota; class Eurotiomycetes; order Eurotiales; family Trichocomaceae; genus Talaromyces; species Talaromyces verruculosus. The sequence continues at coordinate 125,571 of JBBVQN010000023.1, read as the reverse complement.
CCTCAAGGGCATGGCCGGTGGTATCAAAAGTACTCAAAACGAAGAAGAGAATGAAAAATACAAGGAGTGATGAACTGCAACCGCTGGAGGGAAAGCAGCCAGACGGTTGATTGAAGCAGGAAGTTTTGTAATCAGCCTGGCTCGTCCTGGATAAATTAACGACAAAGCTTCGACACCTTAGCGATCAGGCTGCAGCATTCCGATCGATCCACCCGACGGGCCGCCATCTCCGAGCTCTACTCTATTTCAACTTTTATCAAGAAGTCTATGGCAAGAAATATTTATATTCTCTGCAGTCGAAAGCTACTATGGCTAGAAAGCATACCGCATCCCTACAGCACACGGAACTAAACTACCGGGCATCGCACGCTCAATACAAAACTTTGCGCGCCATCCAGTACAGTGTCCTGCCATCATGATCGCCGGGTCCAGAGATTTCAAGTCACTAACTGTAGCGTCGATATTCTTGACATCGCTGGCAGTGGCTAGATGATATCCGCCGACAATAGCGTGGAGAGGTACGTTGCTTTTATCCTTGCCGTTGTTGTTGTTTCCCAGTTTGCTGGCATATCGAGAGGTATTGACTACGCCTGCGTGACTGCACCCGGTGAAAACAACTATTCCTCTGCCTGTTGTATATCAGCTATTAGTATACCCCATGCATGTTTCATAAAGAAAATTGGGCGATATACCTTTCAAGTTACACATCAAAAACCGCTCATCAGCAATCTTCTCATCAGATATCCATTCATTCTCGGACTGATCAAATCTCATCCCAAACTTGACTCCATTCTCATAAGTCGTTTCACGTGGGATCTCGCCAGAGACCAGAAACATATTATCAAGTACGGCGTGAGTCTCGTCATGTTTATTGAGCGTGGCTCCATGGTTTGTGATCTCCTGAAAACTGGGATCGGCTTCAAGGGAGACAATCTTGTCGCCTAACGCAAAGCCGCGGTAGTCCGGACGAGATGGGTGTACATCAACCACCACTTTGTTGTCATCTGATTTTGATTTCTTTGCTTGGTGGATCATATTGATTGCTTTCAACATGCCGCCTAAGTGACTATTAGCGTGATAGATCGGCCGAATAAAAAGAGAAGAGTACCGGAATGATCACAATGCCAATGTGACAAGACTATCAAGTCAATCTGGGATATATCGGCTTTTAGTCGATTGACATTTCTTTCCCATGCTTGCTCTTCAGGACCAGTATCAAATAGTACTGTTCGTTTGACATCCCCTTTAGTTGCTGTCTATGCATTCTGTAAGCATTATTTAGGGTCCTGGATTTGGCAGATCCGAGGAGAATTCTAGGAAATAAAACAAGAGAACGTACTATCATAATAGACAGCCCATGCGCCGAGCAACAGATATCCTCCATACGAAATTCCTTGACTGCATTGCCACGCTCTCCGGGTTGAAGAGCGGGTGATGTCGACAGCGCTATCAGGGGCATAGTTCCACCAGCTAAGTGGACAGTGTCCGGCGCAGGTTGGGACAGAGGATCCAGCTCATTATCGATGATGACTTGAATTTCAAGAGAGTCAATCTCGACAAGAGACAGATCCGAGGGCATTGTCGAGAGTATACGTGTTGTTTGTGGTACTATGATTGGCCTGTTGCGGGGTGCGGGGAAGAGTTGGACGATTCAGCTTCTGGGTGTATCAGATTGTCAATTTCTTTCTGGAAACAAGTGACTGCTTATAACCGACAACAGTTGATCTTCAGCTGACTGGTAGTGATGGAATCAATCAAGTAATATGTTGAGCAATGGTGGATGGGAAGATGATCCGGGCTGATGTAAGGCTCAGCTGAAAATAAAGTGTCAGCTTAGCGCTCGATTAGGAAATTGCTTCGGTTGAATGCCTGAGGCAGATAACAAACCATGTTAACCCTAACTTGGTTTTCTCGCAACACTTGAGTTGCTCAGCTTCTATACTCATCCTTCCAAAACGGCGTCTTCTCGGACTAGGGGAAGTTCTGCCAAACGGACTGTGCTGAGGTACGTAATCAAGGTCACCGGATATAAATGTTGCGCCAGCATTCGTAGAGATGACTCGTTATTCCGGTGTTGTAATACCTACCTAGGTAAGGAAGATAGACGGGATTTTCCTCCAGGAGCAGAAAGGCTTAGACTTACGGACATCAAACGAGCACTTAGGGCCACATTCCTAGGAACCGGAACAGGGAGTTCTCTATGCGATGTCTTCCAAAAAAATGGAGTTCTGTCACGTCATTTGATGGGTTATGTGTTTTGTTCAATCTATTGGCACGCAAGATAATATTATACTTAATATAATCAAGGCGCCATAATCTCCAGAGTATGTAGCACCAACCTAACTTTGTGAAGGTCTCCCAGTTCTTGCCTCTTTCCAGATTCGATCTTGAGATTCTCGAGAGAAAACAGGAGCACTGTGAAACGTAACAATTTACTCACAGCTCCTCCATTTTCTTTTCCTGAACCGGCCGCAGCTGACTCCCTTTCTTCCAAACCAACAAAGCCGCTGACAACTGTGTTCCACCTACTCCTGCCACCATCGCCGATTGTCGATTATAGATGGTAACAAAAACCAACTGAACGGCTCTCTGAGCCACAGGGCTGAAGCCGGATATGGCTGTAACACTTTCCAACACGGCTGACAGTTGCTCTGCTGACAATGCATTCGCAAGCCGCGAGCGAAGTAAGCTGTTGGAGATGGCGGACGAAATCCCCAGCCCGATAGCGCCTCCTAGAAAGCGTACTTGAATCACTGCACCCGTCGCCGCGGCCAGATCTTGTGGATCGGCCGTGAAAGGCGTTGCTAGAATGAGGATGCTAAACGTGATGCCAATTTCTAGTCCGCTGAGTGTTTCCTCAAAGTACCCTACTCGTGGAAAGTTTAGCTCAGTGATTAGGGTCGCGAGTAACGGAAGTCCAATGACTTGCAGAATCCCGCCGGCAAGAAGCATAGTGATAAATGCAAGGTTGAATTTCGAGCAGACTAGATTGGCAATGACAGCGCCGATGGATGATCCTAGAACATACGGCAGGAGCCGCACTCCAGCTTCAAGTGGACTGACGCCCAGGATGGTTTGAAAGCGCTGAGGCAGGTTTACTACCATGACGTTGAAGGGAAATCCAACGATAAAGGAGACACACAAAATGCCCATCCAGTTTCTGTTAAAGAGGAAGCGCCACGGAAACACAGGTTGTTGTTTGCTGGTACTGCTTAATGTAATGTATCGCTCCCATATAAAGAAGCAGATCCATAAGACGCCAAATCCGACCAGCAAGCCAATGGTCCCACTAGATGACCAGCTGAAGGGAGTGCTAGCCTCAAAAAGCGCAATTATGAGAAGCAAAGTTCCGGAGAGGAGAAGGAGTGCGCCGATTATATCCAATTCAGATAACCAATCCTTGATATGACGCTTCTGTGCAGTGTTATGATCGTCATCATTCGGAAACCTAGCCGGCATAGCGAGAGCAATCAATACAGCAGCAACGGCACCGGCAGGTAGATTGAGATATAAAATCCATCTCCAAACAGAATTACCTGCGTCCGTGATGGCACCACCCAACAAGGGCCCAGCAGCAGTTGCGCCAGCAACCGTCACTGCCACTAGAGCACCGTACGTTGGAAGTTTGTACGGAGGCACAAGTTCGTATATACACAGCACGCACACCCCGTAGATTCCAGCGGCACCTACGCCCTGAAAGATACGGAAAATGACCAATTGGGTGATGCTGGATGAACATCCACAACCTCCCAAGAAGGCGACGAAGACACTTGCCGACGCAAGAATGGCATATTTGCGACCAACGAGGTCACTGATTTTGGTTCAAATAGGGAAGAAACCAGTGTAGGTGGCCAAAAAATCAGTCACAATCCAGCTTGTCTCGCTGAAGCCACCCAGGCCTGTCGTTATGCTTACGAGGGCAGTACTGGCGATTGACACCTACATATTCACCAGGAACAAGAAGATGAGAAGTCCGGCAGTAATAAAGAAAAGCCTCCACCCCTCGGGCTAATTTTGATGAATTTGTTCTTGAATACGAAAAGGTTCATTCTTGTTGAGATGAGTTTGAGTTTCGTCCGAGAACTGCTTTATTCCGCGATTTTCTGCATCGCCATAGTCATCAATAGTGGCCGCGAGGCTTGTATCTATCTCGTTACCCATGATGGGTTTTCCACTTGTTGTCTTTAGTTTGAAGATGGGCAAGAAAGTACAATAAACGGGAGACACAGGTGTCTCTTTGGTTTTCCCTTGTGTTTCCTGATGGGTGACGGACCTGGTGGAAGATATGATGGAGCAGTACTCGGGATAACTTAGTTACATAAATACCCAAAATCTTTCCAGCAATTAGACCAATGCGAAAATGCTTGTTCGGAGTAAAGTGATGCACGGTGTGATCAAACAAACATCCCCGAAATGCATGTGATTTCCTTGTAAACTGTATCGTTGATAACGAGTCATGTGTCGACAGGCTAATTCACAACATCGAACCATTTTGTGGCCGAAGACAAAGAAAATTTAATGTAAAGGCAGGGTTGTCTAAGCCTGGCTGATGCCGTTAAATTCTTTGGCGTTTCATGCATTCGAGTACGTACATGTACTGTTCTAATATCAAGCTAAGTGAAATGCCTGAGAGATCTTTCTGGTCTTGTTCATGAATCTTTCAATTATTCTAGTATTGGATTTCAAGTATTTATTTTTTAGTCGATTATATTACATAAATATTGTAAGCCAATCCATTTCAACACAGCAACTAATCCAGTCCAAGAAGCCTTTGCTTACAACCGTCTTCATGAGAGTCACTCAAATTATGATCTGTGCCACAGATATGTCTTGCTAAAACATCTCTTGAATCTGCGACTCATAAAGAGCAACAGCTTGACGCCTTTGAACTGTTCCTTTGGCCGTTCTCGCCAAAGGCTTTCCTGACTCACAGAAAACAACCCTTTTGCGGTCAATTTCCACCCACGACGGCGAGGAAAGATTAATATCTGAGATAGTGGGCCAAATCTCGTCCAAGACTCTCTCTTTCTTGTCCACTTGCCCCTGTCCAGACATGGCCGAGAACTCCGTAGCGAGCGAAGGTACAAGCTCAAGCAACAAGACTATATCGGTGCGCTTAAATCCATCAAGAAGAGCCTCCTGCACAAGACCAGAGTTCTCCGACACAATCCTGCGTTCTGCTACAGTGGGATGCCATTTCAAACCGCTTGCAAAGACTTGCATATCATCAGAACGACCATAATACCTCCAAAGTCGATGATCATTTCCCGACCCAAGAACGGGGGTGTATAGGTCGCCAGTATCATATTCAGTAACCTCCTTGGCGTAGTGAAAGACAGGTTGCACGCCAGTCTTCGGATCGTTTTTGACAACTATGGCGCTGTATATTCCTTCAGATTGTTCGCGAAAGTCGATATTGTTTTGCGGATGGAAACACATTTCTCTGCAGATAGTGGGATTCCACGGCCCGGACTTGCGGATGACGGGCCACATTCCCATCTCCGTCGAGCCACTTGTGTTGAACAAAGTTACGAGAGAGGCTACTGCCTCTGCGTTATGCTGGGAAACTGGGCCGCCAGCCCAAAATATCGCATTCACTCCGTTCTTGACCAGAGTGTCGACCATCGCTAGGTTGGCGCCGAGTTGTTCTATATGAGGAGGGACAAGAGTGTAAGCATCAATTTTAGTATGCTCAGAAGCCGCTACAGCAAGTTCTGCTGTCGGTGTGGCCAGGGCCGGTGGCATAATCACAGTAGTACCACTGTAAAGCGCGAACAGAATACCCATAAACAGATGACCGGCATGAAACTGAGGAAATAGGCTGAACACACGGGTTCCAAGTATCAGGCGATCAAAGCTTTCATACCCCTCGGGTGGTTCGAGATATCTTTGCAATGCAAAGCTTGCAGCCCAGTCATGCGTCCAGATAACCGGTTTGGGAAATCCAGTGGTTCCGGAAGTATGAAGCACCACCAACGGCTCATCATGCGCCTCCTCGAAAGATTTATTGTAGATAAATGGTTGGTATTCACCGTCCAAGAAGTGTGTGGTCATCGGAACCTGATACACTGGAATATCTCCATGTTTCTCCGCAACTTGCTTAACAATTTCCGACATTGGCGTGATTATCGACGAAGTTAATATAGCCTTGCAGTCAACGGCTTTCATCAGCCTCACTTGCGCTTCGCTGCTATACCGCGGCGAAGTAAATAACATCTTGTATCCTGCCTTGACTGCCCCAATAATCAAGAGATTATGGCACATATCATTAGGTCCGACGTAAGCCACAGTAGGGAAATTGGCGCCAGCAGGTCCCAGTGTCTCCGTAAGCCACCATGCCACGCCGTTCACTGCGTTCGCCAATGTGGCATACGTGACAGGGCGGAAGCCAGACGTGAAATCGGTAAAGGATATGGGCAGCTCGGCGTATAGCTTGTCTGGTTCATCCTGGGCGAGTTGGTCGACGATATTTGGAATGAGTCTGTAAGGACTTTTCGCCATGGTTGCCTTTTTTTTCCTTGTTGTTTATTGGTGAACTTTCGAGGGGGAGTAAGATTTTAGTGCGCAAGAAAGTTATTTCTGTTGATGTCCTGGGGGTAAGGACAGCTTATTATATGCTGCCAGAGAACCCACCATTTGACTGAAACAGGTAGCGCAGCTGAAACTACTCCAACTCAGCTCATGCACTACCTAACTAGTAGTCTTTCTGTTCAGATGATCTCTGCAACATTTATACATACAAATGCATCATTATTAAGAGCTGAAAACACCCCACCTCCCCTGCTCAATGCAACAGGGTGAAATAGGCATTGTATCGGGAAGGTTTATATCTATAATACGTACCTGCCCCACGAATATACTGGTCAATATCGAACATATTATAGGTAGTTTGAACAAAGCACGACCAAACAGGGTTATTAAATTGCAGTCTCGGGTAGCACATTTTGCGGCGAAGCAACATTCGACCATGCGCACAATATAATTTTTCTTTGTTTCGGATACTAAAATGATTAGATGGACATCGGGCAGCCTTGTCTATTTATGACTTTATAGACATTAGCCTACAACTGCGAGAGAGTGGAGCACATACCATTTACGACATGTCTGATCTCTATCAATTTGATTTATTCGTTGGTTAGCAATCCTCTACCAAAATTTGTCTTTTATCCAAGCATAATTCCATGAACAAGGTTGTCGAAACTATCCCTTGCGACGGAGTAAGATTGGATTTTACTGCCGGACTTTTCCATCCTTTTTTATCCTTGGTCATACCTTGATATCTTTCCAGTCGGCGAGTGGTATGAATCGCATTTCTTGGGATGCTTGTGGTATTCTTTCCGGCATTACACAAATAATACCTTTTTCCTGTGTTCTTTCAAGCAAGCCTCGGAACAACCACGAGGTGTTCGTGTTCTATTTTCATAAGGTTTTGCATATAGATTTGGCCAGTACGGTACTCTAGACTCTAGCAATTATGATAACGGGTCATAACAATGCACGCAACCGTCAAATCAAGGAGGACTGAATGACTCAATAAGATGAAGTTAGGGACTCTTCTTCTTCTGTCTAGAACTGTTTCTTACTTGAATTCGAGTTTCTCGAGGTTAGTACTCACTGTACTAGATCATCTAGTGCAGCCATTGGTCTGCTTATTATCCGGAGGCTATCTATTATGCCGAGTATTCCGTGCTACGTGCTCTCTTTGCCAATTTCGATCTGCTCATGAATTCTTACTCGGCATTTCCTTACACCATACTTTGCGGGCAGACAACGTCTTTGGCCATTCCGTTCACAGTCGATGCACAGGGCATTGATCTGGCCGTGATGACGGCAGGATGGTAGTACAGATATGGTTTCCAGGTCTGGGGATACTGTTGGCCGGCCTTTGCGCATAGTCAAATACCTCGACAGACCGGTGGACTCTTTGCTTGACAAAGGAACTCATGCTTTGAATGAAATGGAATATAACTGGTAGTGACGTCACATGACAACTTTTGGTTGTTGGCAAATTTATGTATGTAGGCTGGCTAACCAACTGATTCATATGAACGGCGAGTTCTGATCAAAGATTGCCTAAAGAGTCTCGTTGAACGCATCGAATACGGTGAGACTGACCATCACCGCCCCGTTTGCGCGACTTCTCTTGATCAAACGCATGCTCAAAATGATATCTCGCCCAGTCATATACCGAACAAAGAGGGATCGAATTAGGAAATTCGTACATCCGTCGAGACAGTGTCCGCCATTCTTAGTGATGTTCAAACAATGAAGAAACGACGACTAAAAGAACCAATCAAAAATTGCTCTATACGGCGCCGTCCGTAGATGCATGCAAGCGCAAGAGCCGACATGAGCCAAGGTTAGCATGAAAGACGATGCGTATACTGTACGGAGCATGCTGCAGCCCAAATTCAAGGAATCGATGGCGTCACAAGACTACTACGGTAAATACTTGACAGGTAGCTTAAAAGACGGTCTACGCTGTAGCCAAGCATGTCAAATTATTCAGAGTTTGTCAAACAACAACGAAGAAATGTATACTATGTAGAAAGTGACAGTGGCACGCATATGATCCACGGAATGCAGCAGTAGGGTGATCTTCCCCGGCCAACACTGACTAGCAAGCCCCGATCTGCCACTAACCAAGCCCTAATTCAAGCGTGTTTGTCGATACGTAAAGTCAACTGAAGAAACCTCCAGAATAATAAATAATACCCCTGATAGAAGTTGAATCACCGCCTCTTTTAACTTTATCAGTCTTCTCCTCGTATATTTATAGGTACTTGCGAACTAAGAAGCTGCGGTACATAGTAGATACTCCTCGATCTAAAGCTAAAATCCAATAGTCGGAAATGTGATGGCCCAATAGCCTAGAAACGAGGTGCATGCTTGTGAACATGTCAACTCCGATTGCATCAATTCCATCGCTTAGTTTTAGCGAGGTGCCCTGAGCTTAATGAATTTTTAAACCGTTACTAGTCATGGTGGCAGATCTCCCATAGCTGTATGGCAGCCACTTTGAAGCACTAAATAGGATTTTCTAGTGTAATATTGTGCTATTATTTACTATGTAAGAGATTGTTTGCCATGTGCGATGTGCTACTAACATATTCGTTATACTAGTTCACTTTATTTCAGTGGATAACTCCTTCTTATGCCAGTGGGACCAGTGCACACGTGAGCCTATTTTCCGCCGCCTGCCCAAATAGGAGGGAAGGGAGTTGCCGAATGTGTGACTATATCAACAGAAATGCCTGCCTAGATCTTTCTTCTCTTCTCTATCCTCTTCTTACCCTCAGCCAACTCACTTTTTCATCTCTGTAACAAGAGCGTGAAGATCCTCACATCTCCATCTCATCCATTTTATCCTCATCCAGCAGACTTGATCAAGTCATTGACCTCAGAATGGCGTTCACGACGCGTCTCGTCGTCAGCACTCACCAGTACGCGCAGAACCTCACCCAGGACATCGACTTTGCCTCCCTGTCAACTTCCAAGGATCTCGCCTTCGGTCTTATTGGCTCCATATTGCTACTCGCCGTTTTTGCTCAATGGATTGTCAAGACTTACAAGTTCTGGCAATACCCCTTCGTCAACAAAGCTAGATGGTGGAATGCCTCCAAGGCAAAGGATAACTTTGTCTGGAACGCCCAAAAGTTGCTCGTCGATGGCTTTCACCAGGTACGTTTCTTAGTCGGTCGTGCAGCGAGTTGATAAATAGATTTATCTGACAAAAGCAGTCACCCAAAGGTTATGTCATGGATACTGACATTGATCGTACTGTTCTTCTCTCACCTGAGTACGCGAACGAGATCCGTAGTGATCCACGCTTAGACTTTATGAAGCACAATGCAAAGGTAGGTTGATTATCATCTGCCCACAAAAATTGCCCGTACTAACATACGTGACAGGATTTTCTGGGCCATCTGTTTACCTTCCAGCTCTTTGACGATCGTCAGAACTTCGGCGAGATGGTTAACATCGTGGTGCGAACAAAACTAACACAGTCATTGGGTAAGCCCCCCAAGATCTAACATGCAATTCTTTTCTAACTTCATTGGCAGGACTTATTACTAAAGTCGTTTCGGAGGAGATGACTGATGCCATTCGTGAGCAGTGGACGGAAGATGCTGAGTGGCATGCCATTAATCTCAAAACCACCCTGCTTGAGGTCATCGCTCAACTATCCTCTCGCGTCTTCCTCGGACCGGAACTCTGCCGCAACAAGAATTGGCAGCGCATTACAATCGACTTCACCGTCAATGTTTTCATGGCAATTTCGGCGGTGAAGCGATATCCCAAGATTTTGCATCGAATCGCTCAATGGATTGTGCCTGAAGCTCGCGTCGTTCGCACCCAGATGGCTGAAGCGCGTCGCCTCATTCAGCCTGTGATTGATCAACGCAAGAAAGAAATACTTGCCGAAACGAAATCTGCCTACGAGAAGCACACTGAACCCACACGGAAACACACGGATGCCATCCAGTGGTTATACGAACTATCCAAAGGAGGAGATTACGATGCGGCATTGGCTCAGCTTTCTCTTTCCATGGCAGCCATTCATACCACAGGAGACCTGATCACCCAAGTCATCTACGATCTTTGCGAGCATCCGGACCTAATTCAACCTTTGCGTGAAGAGGCCATTGCTGTTTTGGGAACTGATGGATGGAAGCGGACTTCACTGTACAACTTGAAACTTATGGACAGTGTGATCAAGGAAAGCCAGCGTATCAAACCTGCTGGAATGGGTACGTATCCAAAGTTCTGTGTCTTCTTCATTAGCTAACATTAACAAAGTATCCATGCGCCGACTTGCTACAGAAAACGTCACCCTCAAAGACGGACGCCGCATCCCCAAAGACAGCATGGTCGCCGTTTCTGCACACTGGAACTGGGACGATTCAATCTACGAAAATCCCGATCAATTCGATGGCAATCGTTTTTACAAGATGTCTCAGAACCCTCAAACCGAACAAATGTCACATCTTGTCGCCACCAGCCCTCAGCATCTCGCTTTCGGTCACGGTAAACACGCCTGTCCCGGACGCTTCTTTGCTGCGAATGAGGTCAAGATTGCTCTTGTGCATATCCTGCTCAAGTATGACTTCAAGCGTGACGAGAGCAGCCCTCCTCCCAATATTTTCAAGATGGGCTGGTCGATGCAGTCGGATTACCAGGCAAAGATTCTTGTCCGTCGCCGCAAGGAGGAGATTTGTCTCGACTAGACTCTTGTGCTTAGTGATATTTCTGGAGATTTCTTTCTTTATCCTTCTATTTCCTTACATCGTTTAGTCATGGCAAGCCAAGATTCAGATTGATGATATGGGCGACTTGACTGAATTTCATCTTGAAGCCGACTAAGCGATGCATCAATTTGTGATTAGTGGTAGTAATCGATGAGACATGAGAATAATGAATCTAGAATGACAATCATACTCTCCCACAGCCATCACCATGTATTCGTGGGTTTTATAAGTATATCAAGTACAAAAGCTTTGGGTATTCCACTGCCTAATTGCTCCATATATGATCTTCTTTCCCCTTCTCTCCCCGCAAGGCCATCTTATCAATATTTTGTTGTAACCGACCAGATTGACCACATTTCCTACTACCTACCATCACCAGAATGGCATTGACGTTTACGCCTTGGCTATCAGCAGATTCGTTTGGGCCTCAATCCACCCCCCTTTTTCTTTGTCGCCGCTCTGCTTCTTCTAACCAAATCGATTAGAATAACGCAGCTATTGGTCAGGAAAATACCAACAATCGTCTTCTGACGTGGCCCTGTTTTTCGGTGTAGTGGTCTTTTTCAGCGGCAAACTCTCATACCATACCTAGGTAACCAGGCCACAGAATCAATCCAAGCCTGAGGGAGTGAGGGTTTCTCTTTTCAGCTACTTTTAAAAATCATCCTGACTTGACAGACAAATAGTCACACTATCCATGTCAAGTAAAGTTTGTAAGATGCCTAACGGCCCTCCATCAGGCTTTGAAAATATGACCTGCACCAGCGTCCAGATGTCGGCCTCCTTATATTGCACAAAACAGTAACCACTTCCCGGAGAACAGTGTTGCTATATCCCCTGGAGGTGTACAGCATTCTTAGCCCTAACCCTAATTCAACCCTAATCACTTTTCCACTATGTTCGGGCTTGTTTTTTTTGGATCATTTTCAATCGCCGACCAAATATGCAATATTATGACTAGTAGTAAACACATGAAAATATTCAAGAACAAAGACTGATCGAATTGATTGCTGCCTCGGATTTAAGGTTGCGATGAAATTAAAGCACGTGATCTTGTTGGCTGTTGGTCATTGTGATCTCAATTTTGATTGTGGCTGCTGCGATTTTTCAGTCTCACAATATCAATATCTCGCGAGCAATCAATTTCGATTACAATTCATCAATACGTCCTGACTATTGATTCAATTTTGTCAATTGAGGTGAAATATCAGAATATTGACTCGACGGCGGATTTTTCTTGCGGATTGATTCGGATCGCTTCATCCGGTGTGCAACCATGTGATACCGGTAAAACACGCGTTTTGTGCAATCAACTGGAAAATCACTACCAGTACAATGGCAGATAGAGCTTTGAATAGAGATACGCGAAGATTCCATCGAAAATCGCGTAATGGATGTATGCAGTGCAAGCAACGGCATGTCAAGGTGTGTTTTTATCCTCAGATTATCCCCGAAGATGTATCGAATACATCATCAGCTTCATGGCTATATCGAAACAATCGCATTCTACGAAGGATTCTGACTGGAAACTAGTGCGACGAGAGCAAACCGTCCTGCGGCAACTGCGCACAAACAAATCGTGCCTGCAGTTTCCTGCGCATGCTTCCCAGCATCCCAACATCATTAGCCACAAATACTGGCATTTCTGGTAGTGGGACCTACAGAACTAGCAGACACAACTCCATATCACCAGCCATATACTCCAAATCCGGGCCACCAACCCCAGCATCAGCAATATCATCAGCAGCATCACCATCATGTATTACTCTAACATCCAAAGACACCGCTGCAGCTGCAACCGCAGAACCAATCCCCCCACCCATCGACATCGATGCAAAACTCTTCAGCCAATACAACACCAACCCAACACCGGAATTCAATCTTGCAGATCTTTCCATGATGCACAACTGGTCTACAGAGACCAGTCTTACTCTTTCATCTACACCAGAAGTGCAACAAGTCTGGGCACGGACTGTAGTGCAATTCGCCTTGCAGCATAGGTTTTTGCTTCATGGTGTGCTTGCCATCTCGGCTCTTCATGTAGCGTATACGCGCCCCAGTTCGACCAAGGAGTATAGAGAGTTGGTGGACTATGCGGCGCAGCATCAGACTATTGCAGTCAGTTTATTCCAAAGGGCGCTTGCGAGTCCGACGGCTGGTGGGCAGAGAGAAGCGCTTTTTGTGCTGTCTGTCCTCATTTCGGTGATCGCGATTGCAACGCTGCGAGACGAAATTTCGGACGCAATGGAGATTGATATTATTACAACCCGCGCGTCCGGGGCTGCTATTATGGATTTCAAATGGATTCGTCTGTCTAGAGGGATATTGGTGCTCAATCAGGAGCATCTGGATGATTTAGGTCGCGGACCCGTCGGGTTGCTAGTACGCAGCGATGTTGTGCTGGAACATGGGAAATGGAAAGATAAAGATCTAGCGGATGATTTACGGCATTTGCAGCGATTGTGGCATGGCGACGAACCATTGACGGGGATTGAGGGGTTGGAGGAGGAGATTTCAGCCGCGGATCGGGAGGTGTTTGATGAGGCTTATGTTGCGTTGATCTCAACGCGGTCCAAGGCTACGGAATATATGCATGCATTGCAACCTGGTCCGGGCCCAAGCACGGCCCAGAGCCACCTGAGCAGTGGCACCACGGCATCAAAACCAAGCGTCGACAGCAGAGTCCTCGCCGAAGTCTTTGTATGGCTCATCCGCGTTCCCTTGAAATACATTGAATTATTAGAACGGCAACACCCAATTGCGCTGATTATACTTGCGCATTATGCGGCGCTGTTGGGCAAGGAGTGCGCGACTTGGTGGTCGGAGAAGAGTGCGTATATGATTATCAGGAGGGTTTGGGTTGTCTTGGATGAGAGGTTGAGGAAGTGGATTGAGAGTCCGATGGCGGATGTTCGACGCGCGAATGGATAGAATCAAAAGCCGTGGGAGGGATGGATGATAAGTGGGCTTTGGCTTTATCTTGACTATATTGTGAACTCATACGTCGGCTCTTTTCTAGTCTGTGGGTGGAATCCGCCTTAGTTGCATTGGATCGAGGAGCCTCGATTTTATCGCCGGACGCATCTCATCAAGACATATTGGTTCCTTCCGGTTGTTTACAATCGCTCGCGGAATATTCGCAAGAATCAGATTCTACCTTGCAAGTGTCTTTGCATCAAGCGTCGGAGGTTGCTAAAGGCTCATTCTCGACGAGTAACACTCTCGAAAATAATCAATGTGCGGACAGCGTGCCATATGAATCATCCTACCCCATGCGCACTCAAAGGATCAATTGAATCAGAGTAATCCTATCCTGTGTAAGACACACAATACTCCGCCTCGTCGGAGAGTCTTCCGCAAGTTTAGTTCCTCATTGCTATGTACTCTCAAGGAATCCTTTCGGCTTTTTTACAACGTCATATGAGCAACAGGGACGCCCGATGCACGGATATACGTGGACCATGACATTCTACATAATGACATGTGTCTATCTGTGTAAAGGATAGGTCTCATGACCCTTTCTGAAGGAACAAGATGCTTATTACAGACATCTTAGTATGTCCGATCGAGTGTCATGAGAGCAATAAGGAATCAGGAGCCGGCGTGGCGAAAGAGAAAATACCTAGACCAGACCTGAATAAACAGATAATTGCATCCTTGTAGAGTATTACTTACTTCCATATTGATAGAAATGCAAAGATATCGAGTTCAGACAGAAATGGGGGTGGGGGAGAAGAATGCAACAACAACAAGCCACATTACGCGTTCAGCAATTAGCAGAGTCGGCCGTTAAGTTTGTAAGTCTAACAAGTTCCAAACCGCTCTGGAATAATTGCACCAGTCGGCGTCATCGCTTTTCTATCTGGGATAAACCGGGTATATCTACTACTTAGAAGCGTTTCTGATTCATTAGGGAAATCATATCTATTTGATAATGCATACCTAGATATTCAAGTTTATGCCACGCGTACTTCCAAGGTTGTTGGCCGAATTAGGTCCCGAAGCTTAGCTGATACTTGGATGGGTGATCATTAGAATAGTCATCGACTAACTGAATAACTAACTTAATGGAGCTGCAGGGTCATCATCAGGATCTAGGAAATAGTTTAGCCCATTCTTTGAGATTCGGAGAAAGCCGAATGGATTCCATCTAGTTACCATTCTACATAGTAAATGTCTGTGGATGCGCTTTTCTTTGGAAAAATGGTTTACGTATTGTTCACAAACATAAACAATTGTTCCAGCCTCTTCATTTATCAGCTTTTGGATATCAACGATAACCAGATAACCAGAACAGATTCAACCGTGGTAGTAGGTACCTAGTTGAAAGAGGACAGAAAGGGTACACGGGGGCCAAAATCAGTTGCAACCCTAAGCCCCTGGGCCCCATCTCAGTACGCACCATCGTCATACGTACTAACTAAGCATTCGTTGGGGTTCGAATCAAATTTGACACTAAGCCAGCGTTTAGCTTGAAACGAATCATGTTTTGCAGATAGCTACCAACCCGACTAAGCAGTGAAATTTTGTTGGTGCGTATACAATATCTGCTAGTCACTTACAGTAGTGCCCTTACGTATACTGGATGACTTCGAACTAAACATAGCGTCCAGTCGAGTCGGGTCAGCACTAGGGCTAAACTGAGTTTACAGTAGCAGGCCTTCCAAGTTGATAGGCTAATACGGAGTAGACAAGTCGGGTCTAGAATTAGATGACTTCATGTACCGAGTTGAGGGGGCTATTCTGGTTAAGTACTAGAGTCAAGGATCGAGGGTAAGATGAATGCGACGTCAGTCAGCATTGGGAGATCGGTTCGTTCATACGTATGTGTATTATTGTGTATAGTTCAAGGGGTGTAGGCTGCGAAAGCCAATCAGTTTTGGGTTGTGTAGCTGGCAAGTGTAACTTGTAAGCTTTTGAGACCAATATGGTATGCGCTGCGACAAATGATCGGTTTTCAAGCAAAGTCTAGACAAAGATTCAAATCTCTTCTTGTCAAAGTTAAATTGGCTGCAGGTTACCTACCTTATCACAGAATGCAAACACTGTCCAACACGTCTCATGCATACACACTCATGGTCTGTTGATGAATTCGAAGCAATCATACTCTAGCTAACCTTTAACACTTCAACACTGATCCTTCTTGTGTCTAGTTTGTTGGCGTCTATGCTTTACGTCAGGCTCATGTTACAGCTTCTAAGCAAGCCACAATACCTTCAACTCATGTTCGTACCCCGTAAATTTACTTCCTGAGAAAGCTCTTAATCCGTACCCAAAATTGAGTCCCCTGTCAAGATTCCTTTGTTTTGTTGTTTCTGAATGTTATAAAATGTTTGATGACTTGGGGAGTTGGTCACCTTACTGGTCAATGCTCACTCCCTGTAGGAAAATGTTCGTGTTCAAGTTCTAGATCAATATCAGATCCTGCCTTTCACAGCCGGATCAGCAGTTGTAGCACGTGGGGTTTTGACCACATCTCCCGCATAAGCATAGCGTGAGTTATCGTCATAGTCATCCAAGATAGTTTGTACTCTTGTAGATGATAAAGATACACGTGGACGATTCACCGGTAGAAAGCTTACAGTACCTGACCGCATCGATGCCATATTAGTCGACTCGGGTCTAGATCCTCTGTGTTTTTCTCCGGACCAATAGTTTACCCATAAAACAGGGCCATATGGCCCTAAAAGTGTCTGGAATACAGCGCAATTGAAGTCGAACTAGTGTGTAAGCTACAAAGTGGCCCATGTAACCTGGGGCTCGGGACATGCATCCATCAGTTTGAGTGACATTCTGCGTTCCTGTTCTGAAGAACTTACCCCCGAATTCTTTCTTTCCAGACCTCTCTAGACTCCGTACGCACATGGCGCTCTCACAACTATGGGTCCAACATTAACGTGTTCGTACCTGCGCTCATCCGGCCGAGCCAGCCCGGGGCATTCACGCTTTATTCTAGACTGCTAGCGTGCCCTAATTATATCCATTTAGGTAGTATCCAGCTGATGACCATGGGATATTACCTGTTTCAGCGTTATCCCTCTTCTATAAAAACCTCCAGCCGGCCTTCCATATGAACCCTCCTCCTTTCTCTTCTCTTCAACCAGCTCATCGGGGTCCCTCAGTTCCATTCCTTCCTTCACATTCCTTTCAGCACCAAATTGACTTTGGTTTATTCATTCATTCCAAACAGTCCCTTCCGTCAGACAAAAACAGGAAAAATGGTTTCATTCTCCAGCCTTATTGTCGCCTCTACGATGGTGACAGCAGCTCTTGCAGCTCCCACCAAGACCCTCGCCAAGCGCACCAACGCCAAAAAGGGCGCTGCTTACAACGACGCCAGCCTTGTCAGCCTCGTCACCGACGCTTCCTGGGCCTACAACTGGGGCAGCTCTCCCGGTGGCAGCCTCCCCTCCGGCGTCGAATACGTGCCCATGCTCTGGGGATCCGACACCACCGGATGGACCGCCAACGTCGAAGCCGCCCTCGCCAGCGGCAGCAAACACATTCTCGGATTCAACGAGCCCGACCTCGACACCCAATCCAACATCGACGCTGCCACCGCCGCTGCTCTGTACAAGAAATGGATCACCCCTTACAAGAACCAAGCTGAATTGGTCACCCCCGCCGTCACCAACGGTGGCGCCCCTATGGGTCTGACATGGATGGAGTCCTACCTCGAGGCCTGCAACGGCCAATGCGGTCAGACCGCCATGGCCATCCACTGGTATGCCGACGCCGTCAACACCGACTTTGAGAGCTATATCACCCAGGCATACAACCTCGCTGCCAGCCACGGTATCTACAAGATTTGGATCACCGAGTTCCAGAAGACGGGTGTCAATGCTGCTGCCCAGGCTACTTTTATTGGCAACACCATCCCTTGGTTGGATGATACCAGCTACGTTGAGCGCTACTCCTACTTCTTCGTTGCTGATGGCTATTTGACCAGCGGTAACTCTTTGAGCACCATTGGTTCTGCTTACAACTCTGATGAGTAATATTTTGTCTTCCATGAAAGACCACATAGGGAGTAGAGCTACATGCTCCTCCGTGTCAATTGCTGAACACATTTTATGTGAATTCAGTATCTTCATTTCACTTCTGTACATAGCTTTTACCATCTGAAATTTGAATCCAGCCATTCGCTTACATACCAGGTTTGACCGTAGACTTTGCTCCCGTAGATCCTTGCAAGCTGCATGATATTAAATGTAGATCCGGCCGCTTCCCTTTACATATCCATAGATTCAGGCCTTCAAGACATTCTAGAAAGATGTTCCAGAAAAGGTAATTGAGACAGTCGAGCTTCTGATTGGCCGATCAGTAAAATTGTGGGCCACGCGATTGGCAGTTCATCGATCATGTTCCCGATATGGTCTAGCTTATAGCTGCCAAGATCTCCCTTAGCTTTAAGTGGACTAACGCATCAGCGCTTCGCACGCAGCCAGCCCTGAAACGGAGAGAAGTATACAAGAGCGAGTCACATGTCACTAGATCTAGCAGTCTGTCAACTTCAGAGCTATGTGTCTTCTCTTTCCCTTCTCATTATAGGGAAGCTGGCATACTGGGAAATTGTACCTTGTGAGAAGTTTAGGTTCGTACATCGCAGCAGGCCGTGGTTGCCTAAAACCTTATTACCCCGCCTATCATTCATTCTATTTGGCCTTTCCTCGTATTTCCTCGTATCTCCTCTCTCATTCACAGATCGTGCCCTCTATCACATACATCTACTTAACTATACTACTACTATTAGACTAGCCTAAGGCATCAACGTCTCAGCGGTGGGGCACATTTAATCAATAAAAAGGTCAAGGTAGTTTCGAATCTCCATGTGTATTTGCGCATTTTACTTTCTCTACTTCAACTTAGCTTTCTAAAGTATTCACTGACAAGTGCCTGTCAATAATCAATCTACTGGTGCTACCTATCGAAAAGTTAAGCTTGAGAAGGAGAACGAATATACAGCAGCTATTCTGCGAAACGTGACCTCGTCTGTTGAATAGCCTGAGACATCAAGCAAGAATCGACTGAACCATCTCAGCTATCATGCTCGGCCATGTCTCCATCCGTGTATCAAACCTTGAAGAGTCGGTAAACTTCTACCTCCAAGCTCTAGCCCCTCTGGGGTTCGAAGTTATGCGCTTTCCTACCGTTGTTGGTCTGGGGCCATCGGAGAAACTTGAGTCAGCACCAATTCCATGTTTCTGGCTGCGCGAGCATACGCCTGGGCCTCAGAATAATTATTCACCTAAGCCTACTCCTATACATGTATCGTTCTACACCACAGTACGTCAGAAGGTGGATGAATTTCACCAACTTGGTCTTGCGGCTGGAGGCAAAGATAATGGCAAGCCAGGTGTAAGATCTTTTTTTCCAAATTACTATGGTATGTGGGATTCTTCAGTATCTAGGGCAGGGATGGAAGGAAACTAATATAATATGGTTGACAGCTGCCTACCTCCTAGATTTGGACGGGAATAATATTGAGGTGGTTTGCTTTACACCTTGATCTTTCACGCGTTCAGAGAGATTATGTGCCAGAGCAGTACCTGGGATTAAAGATAAAGATTTGCTTGTTTTCGGCTCCCTGGATCCAAGTTTATCTCACACGCCGTTTCGCTGGAGCCAGTCAGCCTCATGTGACTATGACCATGCCTTCGGTGGCATTAATTCGATTGCTTATTACAAGCGGATATAATAGGGTTCCAAACACAGTTGCTTGATACAATGAATAATTTGCATTACGTCAACCTGGTTAGTCCCGAAAGGATTAAGCCTCTGTACAAAAGTCAATGCGCTGGACACTCAGGGTATGGAAGCAGTCCAGCAATAGAAGAGCATCCTGAATGGCAGATATGCAAGCCAAGAGCAGTATTATAGCAACTAACGCAAAAGAGTAAAGAAAACCACAAATGAAATAGTAGAACCCAGCGACGAATCAGAAACGTGCGTGTGCAGAAGGAGGGTGTTGAATTCGCAGCGATTTTTCGCAGGACGCTCGTGGCCGATAGTACCCTTCCACTCAACTTCGTTTCGTTTCAGGGCAGTAATTTTTAAACGAATGAGAAACGCGCGTGGCAGCAACGACCCAGCCTACAATCCCAGGGTGTTCTGGCGGATGCGCGCAGGGCCGGGTTGACTATTCCCTTTCTCTCCCTTCGGTCGTTTCAGGGGCAGTCATTCATATACAATCTGAACTGCATCTTTCAGCAAGCGAACCATGCATTACAGGGCAGAGATTGGAGGTTGGACGCATAATAAAATGCCAGTTTGTATTGGTATCTAGCTAATTAAGGAACCAACATCTGCCATACACGAATGTGGTGCATTCAGCCCGAAGCCAAACGTACAGGGGATACCGAAATCCGACGCCGGAAATGGCTATTTCTCCATCGCCAAGATCCTAGAAAGAGTTTAGTTATTTGGAAAGTAACACAGTAAACATCATATTGGGGGAAGGGGTTCTTACGAATCGGTGTCACCGTCTCCATCCCCACTTTTCCAATCTGCGGCAGCGGGCAGTTCGTCCTCGTACAAGCTCTCTTCTGCCTCCTTGGTGGCATTACCAGGAGGATTGCCATCATTAGGGGCAGAAATTCCTTTCGAAACTTTTGTATCAGGATTGAGCTGTTCATTCTTCTCACGATACCCGCGCTCCTTCCTTATCAAATCTTTGCGGTGAGACCTGTCCACAGGCTTCACCAACTTATCCAGACCATCCAGATACGGTAGCGTTCCATCGCCATTGACTAGCTCATAAGAGTAACTTTTTATAAACCTGTCTTGTCTTTTCTTGATCTTATTGGCATATCTTTCGATGACGTCCGCGATATTATTTTCATGGACTTTCTTGGCGTTCTCCATGCCTTTGTCGATAGCTGCGAAGTATTTGAGAGTAACCTCTCGCCATCTTTGGAAGTAGACTTTACGCTTCGGATAGATCTGAATAAAGAGCTCATCTCTGGCACGGTTCCACTGCTTCACCTCTTCCGCGCTCAATACTGACTGGGGGCTCGAGGAATTTCGTGTTCCCATGGCTTCTTCTCCTGTTATTGAATGTGTATGTTCTAATAAATGAGGAGTATAAACTTGTCTCGTTTTTGGAACACTTGTATTTTGAAGTATTGAGTCGATGAGAAAGATTATAGAGAACTTGTAGAGCTGTAAAGATGCCATGGCTTTGGCTCTGTTTCTATATAGCTTTCTTCTGGATACAGTCATTGTCTTTCGAGTCATATTGATATTCCTCTTTTATGATTGTATGGTAAATGACAGTAGCAATTGCTCGGATGGTATTACTCACAGAGAGTAATAGGAGTCTCCGAACATTGCCGAAAGCAGACGACAGCAGACTTTTCATCCTATTTCTTATATCTTACAGTCATTCGCCTGCTGTCCAGTCATAACCATCCCGTCATTTCTCGGAATAATCAAGTGTAATGCGATTATAGCCAACACGACCTTAAGACGTTAACCCTATGGGCCTACTGGCCTTCTTGTGGAACACAGACAATAAAATTTGGACTGGATTCCAATGAACGCTTTTAGTCTCCTAACATCGGTCTTGGATAGACTTCTGAATTTATTGCCACACTCATAGATACTGGGGTTCGTCCCTAGAACTGATAACGGAGTCATTTATGGGGACAGTAAAAGGTATCTAGATGTGACCCCGAGCAATTCCCTCAACAATCATACAATATATCGGGAGTTAAATCGAACTGACGATGAGCTGGACATCGTTGGCGTACAATTTATTTGAAATAAAGCTAGATCTCTGAAATCGTACCTAATCACGAGTTTTTCTTTCCCCTGAAACTGCCCTACGTACCATTATTGTCCTTTACGTGGCCAGCGACGTCTTAAACGACGTTACACGGTTATGTATCCAGTTCTTTACGACATTTTCGGTATGAAATGCTCCAACAGCTTGACCTATTAATGTTAAATAATAATCCGGAATGTCGATAAGGAAAACTTATGAAGGCAGATAGCGATTAGAGCATATAGTTATCCTTTGTTGGAACCGCCTAGGGTTATAAATGGCTTCAGATGAGTTTCCGTAAGGATGAACACTAGCTTTCTCGCACAATGACTGAAAGGTCGCAGTCACAAATTACTCATCCTTCTAGAGTCAGCCCTGGCCATAAATGGTTCTTTTCATCTAATGTATATCAGCATATCCCCTCTTAACCACTGTTAAGTCATACCACAAGCCTAAGACTCGCATATTTTGTCCTACCATGCCACTTGTGTCAAAGATACAGATAGCTTCATCCCTTTAAGTCGTGAATCATGTTTCAATATGACTGGGAAAGTCTCTTTCACTATTATGAATAGTCTGAACAATAGGACAGAGTCATATTGTTATTCACACATCCATCACAGAATGTCGTCAATTGCTAGTATATTAAGAATCTCATTTCCCTCTACCCTGTGCAATATTTTTCAGAGTCTACAACCAGCAATTTTTCTTCTACTTCAGTCGCCAAGAAGAGGAAGAAGATACATACTGCTAAAAGCTGTTCTTGTAGCAGCATAGGTCACTACAACACCGACGTCAAGGTCAACGCCAACGATATCCTTGCTGCAGTATCAAGATGGAGCAGAATAATGATAAAGGCGGTTATAAATTTGGTATTGAGCTTGAATATCGCCTGACATTGAGACACAATCGCGATGACTATTCGGATCGACAGAAGATTAAGGAACGACTGGCAGAATTGTGGAATGAAGCTGGGAACGGAGTCCAAGGCCATATTTCGATGATATATGGCGGTCCAATGGATAAGGCCAAAGATTTTAAAGTCTGGAACATCGTGGATGAAGATTCGATGGAAGGTTCAGCAGACCCTTTAACTTGTAAGTGTACAGCCTCCATTCAAGCAAGGGAATATCAGCAGCCCCATGGCCCTTCATTATTGCAGTTGAGATCTGATATTTTCAGTTGGTTATGAATTTGTTTCGCCTATCTTTAAATACAAGGAAGGCATGAAATGGGCAAATCAAATTAAAAGGTTGTCGGACTATATTATGCAACACACGGAACCAGGAATGAATGAGACAACTGGACTTCATGTCCACGTTTCGCCTGCGAATGGTCGTTGGAGCCTTCCTGATCTTAAACGGGTTGCCGAGGCGATTGTTTACTTTGATGAACCTCTAAGAATGCTTTTCCCCGAACACAAGTATACGAAAGCTTGCCTTAAGTCTAACTTGAGGGATAACCCAAGTTTCAGCACATTGCTTCCTGGACAAAGTGCTAATTCACTCATTCAAAACGCCCAAACAATTGATGAACTGATTGATATCATGAATCCAATGAAGGAAGAAGACGTCCGTAGTCGACGAACCTACGCTTGGAATTTTACGAATAACTCAGAGAATCCATCAATATGTGCTACTCTATCAAAAAATACCATTGAGTTTCGAAGCCCGCGGTCCACAACAGAATGCAAGCTCATCGAGCAGTGGATCGCATTCACGGTGACTTTCCTTCATGGTTCGGCTGCCCCATACGAGAACGAAAACATCTACAATGATTTTGAGCCTACTCTTGATGGGCTTAACGGATTCTTATGCCACAATAGTCCTCCTGGTGGTACCGACGACTACTGCTGGGAGAAGCACTTGTCTACAGATATGAGAGCTAGAGTCGTGCATGGCCTAGGACATCATACCGTTGACATTTGATGAGAATGCTTCGGTCCGACATTACATTAGGGCTATTGTCATGTCATCATTGAGTCCTACCATCCCCTCAGTACCTTCCCTCTATTTTTTCTTTTCTCCACTTAGCTTACTTTTTCCTCCATATACCCCTTTTTCTTTCTATGATAGACTTCCTTTTCTTCCTTAGCTTTTCTTTCTTCGTCTCCCCTTCTTTCATGTATTTACTTCTCTGTCTATTGGTTTTGATTCTCTTCTTCTACTACTACTTTGGCAATTAATATTCTATTAATTCTTAGATCTCTTGCGCTCCTTCTGGTAAGGACTTAATTCTTCATATGACTTACTCGTTGAAAGATATCCAAGTATGCTCCATTTAAACAACTAAACAACAACCAATCAAGCCGTTGCCTCAGCATGCGTAACCTCCATAACACCCTTCTTCAAATCCTGCATGCCCTGCACCAAATTATCAAAATGATCAGACTCGAAATGACCCTTCTTCGACCACTCCGTGAAAGCCACGATAACCGAGGTCTTGTAAAAAATTGCATCAATCTCTTCGAGACGGCGACCTGTGGTCTCAGGATAAAAGAAGTAGATGACGGGCACAAACACAGCGTTGAAGATGGTGAAGATCAAGTATCCTTTCCATCCCAAGTCACCCATGACCGAAGGAGTCATCATGACGGTGGCAAAGTTCCAGATCCAATTTGATGAGGTCGTGATAGCGGCACCACGGGCACGCAAGTGCAGAGGCATAATTTCGGCGCTATATAACCACGGAATAGCGAGGAATCCGATGGCGAAGAAAGTGTAGTACAAGAAGAATGCGATGACGCAGACGATAGATGCGCCATATGTACCGGAGCGGATGGTAAGGGACATAGTCAAGAAGCAGCCGAACATACCAAAGGCACCGATCATGAGCATGTTGCGCTTTCCGAGCTTTCGGATAATGAAGAATGGCAGGAATGAGGATACGAGGTACCACAGACCGTTGAAACCGGAAAGTAAAAGGGAGAGGTTGTGGCTAAGCCCCACAGAAGTTTCGAAGAGGTAGGAGATGTAGTATCCGATACTGCAGACACCAGACCACATAACCATGAACATGAGCCTGTCATCGAATTAGTCTGATGATTCCAAAGTACGTTCATTCAGTGGGTAATATTTATGACATACCACCAACCAAGCATAAGACGACGGAGGTTTTGTGTCTCGGATTTGTTCTTCAACAAGTCGAGCCATCGACTAGCGTTGTTCATTTCCTCGATTTCAATTGCTTGGTTAATCAACTTCAGTTCCTTTTGGACTTCCTCGTTTTGGACGTCAGTCGTGCCGTACATCTTCATCAGGACCTTGACGGCCGACTCAGTATTGTTGTGAAGGAAAAGCCATCGAGGTGATTCTGGCATACTGGGCACTGTATTCTAGTTAGTCATTGCCCAAGTTCCTTTCTGCAGGATTGTGAAGACAGTGGACATATTTGTCCAACTTACCGAAGCAAAGAAGAATGACCGCAAAAGCCAACTGTGCAGCAACACCGAATCGCCACTGGAAGGAGGTGTTTGTTGAATACGATAGACCATAGGACAACCAGTAGGAGACGGAGGCACCACCGCAGACCAGACTATACTGCAACGATCCAAAGGCTTCACGCTTCTTAGCTGGTAGAGTCTCGGCTTGCCATACGGGAATGACTGAAGTGTTTAATCCAGTTCCGCAGCCAGCCACGAGTCTTCCAACAATGAATTGAGCTCGAGAGTAGGAAGCTGTCTGAATCTCAGCACCGATGATGATGACTGTGGTTCCGATCAAGATTGGCTTTTTGCGGCCAAGTCGTTCACTGAATGCAAAGCTGGCGATACAACCGAAGAAACAGCCGAGGGTGTAGAGACTAGAAAGAAGACCTTGCATAGAATTTGATGGATTGCCCATGGTTTCGATGAAGTTTTCGGCGAGCCTGGGTTTCGTATCAGCGTCCTTCTCTCTTCATAACCATGCAAGATTCCAGGCAGAGGCTTAAGAAAAATATCATCGGACTTACAAGACACCAGACATGAAACCTTGATCATAACCATACAGAAGATATGATATACCGCAGGTAATGGTCATCATGATACAGGCAAACTGCCCTTCCATTTTGATCGCCATCTTCTCAACGTTGTTTTGAGATTGTTGGTCTGCTAATTTGGTCCTTGGCAATCAATCTCTTCAGAGGGCGGGCCCAATGGGTTCTTTCTATAACTCCGCAAATCGAGATACAGTCTGGGAAAACGACGGGGGAGAAAAAGGGAAAACAGATGACTTTTTTCTCGTCGCTTTAACCCAGCCAATATATGCTATACGAGAAATTTCCAAAGCCAACGCCATCTGTTACACACGGTTGCCATGAGATCTAAACCTTATATTAGGCAAGCCATAAAACCTACGCATGATTCATATCGCCTTTCTCACCGATGGGAAGATCCTGGGTCGTGATTGGTCAGATTGAAGTGATCTACTACTCCATACCCCAAAAAATGGAGAAAATATGCGTGCCCAGTTTTCCCACGGGGATTTAGCAATAGACATCGCTATTTAACTAAATTTGGAAGTCTACCGGTACCAGTACCTACGTACTTCACGACTTTTCCAGATCTCTAATCGCAAGATACCAACAGTTGAACCAGAATGTAGGGAACGATGCGTGATCAGGTACTCGGATAAGTTTCCAAGCATCGTAAACTATCGAACAGTGCAGAAAATTATCCCCCATGGGGAGCCCAAGTCACTCGACGCCAAAATCTGTGAAGCCGAAGAGCGGCAACACTCCTGAGTCTACAAAACATTACCGCATTAGGAAACCAGCCGACAGACTCGCTCCTCGGCATTTTAGTCCTTTTCCATCCCACTGGGCTCTTGGATTGGTGGCATGGAAATCCGTCTGCTTCATAAAGTATCATGAGTCAGGGTGATACATTAGCCATTTTCTCCACCAGGCTTATCCGACTTCGTGTCCAAAAACGAGTTAGCATAATGTCCACAAATACAAGGCTTTTGTTCCCGACGGCATGATACCGAGTCTATTTTGCGAGAAACCTATTCAATATTGTCCATATTTGTCTATGATCTGTTTAAATATAATTGAAATCTCTATTTATCTTTCTCAAACATTGCTATTTACACGGAATGGTGCACGTTACAAAAAGTAGTTTTGCTCGAGGTCAGCAACCAATCCAATCTGAGTCGGAGTCCATCCAAGCTCCTTTCGTGTCTTCTCATTTGAAACAGGGTTGTGGCGGCCAAGTAGATGGCCAAAGAAGCCCAGGGCTTGATCCACCTCTGTCTGTGGCTTGCCCTCAACGGGGAGGTTGAGCTTCTTGCCAATCGCGGTCATGAAGTCCTTTGAGGGCACATTCTCAGCAGCACCAATGTATGTGACTCCCCCAGGGGCAGCTTTCTCAACAGCAAGACGCAATAAAACCGCTGCATCTAGTCGGTGAACTGCGGGCCACTCGTTAGAGCCATCGTCGACATAATAGCTACCACCAGCTTTCTTCGAGAGACCTCCCATCATGGTCATGAAACCCTGGTCTTCTTTGCCATGCACAGTCGGGGCGAGTCGAACAACAGCACCATGAACGCCGAGCTCCTTCGACAGTTTAAACAGCAGAGCCGAAGAATGGTTTCGTGCACCAAGGTAGCCGTCTATTTCAGGCTCGGTGTCCTCAGTCGAGAGCGAGCCTGATGGGAGACCCATTGTGCCCCCGACGATGATGAAAGGCTTGCCGGCAAGTTCTTCGCCCATGGCTTGAATGCCAGCTCGGTCAACGGCGAGGCTGTGGTCGAATTTCGTGAAGTCGTGGATAAATCCCAGATGAATGACGGCATCAGCGGCCTTTGCACCGCTGCGAAGACTCTCAATATCTTCTAAATCACCTTGATGCGGCTCCGCGCCGAGACTGCGGAGGATCTCTGCATTCTTTTCGTTGCGTGACAATCCGAGGACTGTGTGGCCGTTCTGGATGAGTTCTTGGGTGACGGCGCGCCCAATAAAGCCAGCTGCTCCGGTGACGAAAGTATGCATTTTGTTCGATGGAAGTTGATATGAGGTTGTTAATTAAAGTTTAGTTGTCACTTATTGACTATAGATTGTCCGATGATTGTTGTATAGGTATTCTTTGTCCGGAATAATGTTTCTTTGATGATGAAAAGAAACTTCGTCCCAAGCTTGCTTCCAGCGCCCTTTTATAGTCGACCTCGATTGCATTGACGTGCGTACTAGCGTCAATTCCATCCTAGCAAATATGTCCATCCTAGTTGTTGATAAGTGATGCTCAGTGTACATCTCTGGATAGCCTCGTACGGACTTTAAAGTGGGCTCGGGGAATCATCGCCATCCCCGACCCTCCGCCCTTGCGTTGTATTACCCCTCGGTTTTAGTGCGGCAATGTGTTATACCGGCATTTTATGACACTATGTATACGACGTATCGTAGTAAATCGAATTATCAATATCAGATTGCCTATTATACCATTGCCCCACGACTCATTCCTCAATTCTTCATGTTTGAGTGCTTACTGTCTGTGATGTCCGCCACACATTGAATCCGACGGGATTATATTGAGACAAAGTTTCAACATTCAGAATATGGCATCTGCTTTTTCCGACAACATCAAATTCTCTTATACAACAAGGTTTAACTTCTTCGTTTACTGTGTAGAGTTAAGATCCCGGAGGGTCAAAAAGACGCTGCTAACTCCGTGCATGGCTTCAAAGGTAACAACAGCTACCTATGGAAATTTTACTAAAATCCTTTTCTCCAAACCCAACGTGCTCATCATAAGATTCAATGTCGACGGATGTTGCCCTGACCACTCTCCGGTTTTCTATTTTCCCAGATTGGTGCTTGTTTATTTGGTTGGAATACGTCCAGACTTCATCTAGAGAAGAAGGTATTAAGCTAGTGCAAATCATCGATACCAATCTTGAGCTTCAATTCCCTCCAAAATTCATCACGATCATCTCGACTTCCAATCTCGCCATTCCACCAATGCCATTTTCTTCAACTTGATGCAATCCTCTTTTCTTTCGAGAGCCGTTGTGATCAAGCTTGGAGTCCAATCAATCTCATTTCTTCCTCATCCCCGCCATCTTTTGCTTCTTGCTTGATCCCCTTCGCGACGTCCGGCTGCTGTCCCGTGGCGGAATTATTGGGATAGGCAGGCTCATTTGTCCAAACCGCTTCGTGTTCAATGAGAAGCTCTTCGTTATCAAATGACACTTTGTAAATCGATGGCCAGGTACTCATTAAAACGATACTGCCATCTTCCTCTATGGCGTTCATACTGTTCATTTGTTCTGTAGAATAGACCGTCCCGGGCGGGCTTTGCCCAAAAATGTAATCGAAATTCTGTCGTTCAAGTACTGCCTTGAAAGAAACACAGTCATCAAAAATCTTCTTTAACCCTTCGTTGGCATCGACCTTTCTCACTTTAGGGCTGTAGAATTCGCCAAAAATAGATTCGACGGTGTGTAAGAGCGAGTCCCTTGCTTGATCGAGACGGGAATTTCCAAACTCAGAACGGTTTTCCAGAGCTTTGCTAGTAGATGAACGCCACTTTTCCCAATCGTGGCTGCTTCCTGTTACTCAGGTCAGTATAGAAATTTTTATTCTATTAAAGTGGACTACCTCTACCTACCAGATGGTCTCACAGTTTCGCCAAGATGACTCAAGAATTGTGCTGTCCATACGTTGGGAGTGAAAACGAAAAGCGGTTTCAGAACAGTTTCAAAGACCATATGAGAGATGATGCTCTGAATGAAGGCACGCTTCCTGTGAATGTCATTCATGTAATCTTCGTGCAAAATTACAGGCAGGGGCTTTTCCTGGAGACTTTTGACTGCCATATAACTCATAACTGATTTGTCTTTGAAGGTCCGTCTTGTCCAGGAATCGAGGGCCCGTTGAATTTTGCGCCATTCAGAAGCACATTGATCATCGTATAATGGCTCTTTGCGCGTCTGCAGGGAGTTGAGCTTTGTTATTAAATCTGAAGTGACCTTCTGATAACGGGTGGCAGATTCGGCGGCGTCTCGTTTCGCTTCGATAAGGAGCTCGCTCTTACGGCGTAGTTTCTCATTGAGCATAATGACTTCCTGCGACATAGTTCTGAGAAATTCAGTGACTTCGAGATAGACTGATCTGTTTTCTCTTCTCCCTCCGGTGGCACCCGCTCGAGAAAGTGTGCGATTTGTATTGGATCGATCATGCATTTGTTGCGGCTCTGCTAGTCTGGCTTTGATTTCCATGAACACTGATTTCAGGTCCATTTCCATTTTTTTGCGGCGTTGCATTTCGTCTATCAAAGACGAGTTTCGTTCCCTCATTAGTCGTAATATGCTTTCCATACTTTCGAACTCCTATAAAAGACAAATACGAAGTTAGAATTTCGCTCTTTGGGTTACTGTGTAGTTAAGCTATGTAGTTGACGAACTTTTAGAATAGCATTGAAATTTTGGTTCATTCGATTGTCGACTATAACTTTTGTTAGCATGCGTAATTTCTCAATCTCAGCAAACAGGTCAAACTTACAATTTTGTTGGTCGCTCATGATTGAGGCGAAAGTCTCGTCATCCATACTTACAGTAGACCGACGAGCGGTCACTGAGCTTGACTGATAAACTCAGAATCGGGCTGAGGATATCTTGATGAAGGTAACTCGAGTTTGGTAGTCTGCTGTGTCGTTGTGAAGGAAAAGCGCAGTATCCTCAGAGAGGTGCAAGTCTTCAAAGCTGGCTCAGAGGTTTAGTTTGTTGGAAGAGAAAAGAGAGCTCATAGGTGAAAGATTTCTTAAGAGACAGGTCGTCCTTTGTATACGCTCAAGGTATCTACCTTCGATTCCTTCCACCGCTCTCGATTTCTTCCTTTGACCTCGCTTCCTCCTCACAGCGAGACTCAGACTCGCTTACTTCTCCAACCAAATTATTTCCTTCTACGCCTTCTCAGACTTCATGACTCACTCACTCACTTGACTTCTTTCCTTCTACAACTCTAATCTTGGACTGAGCTCCTACAATTCAGCAACCTCATCACTCTCGATCCCTCTCCTCCATTGATTCCGTATCCTCCATGAAAAGGCTCGACTTCAAAAATGGCAGGGCAAGTCACCACTCAGTCCATAGTCATAGGGCTTGACTTCGGCACCACTTACAGCGGGTCAGTATTTGCATTGATAACAGCTATGAGAATTTGAGCAAGTCTAATGATAAGATTGCAGGGCTGCCTCTATAGAAGACGAGCAGCCGCATATCGAGGTCATGTCTACATGGCCTGGTGGGGGAAACAGTAAGTTTGATCGTCTGCTTTGAAGATCACTGATTATTTGAGCTTATAATTTTACAGGGACAAATGTCGGATTACCCGCTGTCATGGCATTTTCCGAGACACGTTTTCTTTGGGGGTTAGCATCGTCACAAGAACCAATTCGTAGCCTAAAGCTACTTCTCGATGAAGACCAAAGCCATAGGTACAGCCCCTCATTGAGAGCCAAGAAGATGCTTGGTTTTTTGAAGAAGTCGCCGATATCTCCGCAGAATACATGAAGAAGGTGATCGAACATGTCCACCACAACCTTGAGCGTCATTTTGGGTCCGCAGTCAATGAAATGAGCAGAAAATATATTCTGACTGTACCAGCAATGTGGTCGGGCAAAGCCAAGGATGCCACCATGAAAATTGCCATCAAGGTTGGCGTAAACAAAAACCAACTCTCATTGCTGTCGGAGCCAGAGGCCGCGGCACTCTATACATTGCGAGCCATTCAACCTAACACAATCAAGGTGTGTATTTGTCTACATACATGTGAGCATATTACAACGTTATATATTGACCATGATACAGAAAGGAGACGCGTTTGTTGTCTGTGATGCAGGTGGTGACATTGTGGTATTGTCCCCCAGACAGTCTCTCATGGAAAACGTATTGGCTTATTTGTCTCAACATGTAGGATCTGATATCTTACCGAGTTAACGACCTCACGCCACTCAAATTAAATGGGGTTGTCGAGAGAACTGGTGCGTTTTCTTCCAATGAGTCTTTGATATGATCAACCAGAGTCTGACTTCGAACCGATCAAGTGGAGTATGCGGTGCCACAGTTCTCGATGATCGATTCGAGCGTATCCTCGAAGAGCCGTTGGGATTCCAAGCTTTTGAACTCCTTCCAGATCGCACCCGAAAATGCCGCCCTTCGATACTGGCAGGATTCAATCAAACCACATTACCCTAAAGGGTTTGACGTCACGTGCCTTGGTCTCTGCCTCCGCTCTGCGCTAGTCCGGAATAAGCTACCTAGCAGTCAAGACTCATTCCCTCAGATATTTCGCCTCAACCTAACCTCTCCAACTCGACTATCTCATTCCAACCTCACTTCTACGTCTCGAATATTTCATTCAACCTCACTTATCCACCTCAGTTACCTCACTTCTGCCTACAACCATGCCTGCAGATCGCACTAGAGCACGCAATGTCTTCATTTATTTCTCGACAGAGCCAGACGTGAAGGGAGGTTTACGTGCTGCTCGAAAAATGAAGGAAAGGGAGCTTCTTGATATGCTGGATGTTACGTTCCATGCTCCAGGAGGTTTCGACGTCAAGTTTGACAGGGAAACGAATTTCATCTCCGGCGGCAACCGGCAGTTACGCCATGGAAGGTACACCCTCCATCCGCGAGTCCAAGGGGAGCAAATCTCCGTAAGCAACGCTCAATATCACCCTAGGACGCTATCAATGTCCGATTCGGGAAGAGATGACGGGTTTCGTAGGCAAGTTCGTCAACGTGATGGTCGTTGTGTCATTACAAATCTTATAAATCATGATCCTGAGGACGAGGGGGGTTGGTTTCGCTTTCAAGCCGCTCATATCTTTCCACTTAGTCTTTCCGCTATATTTTCAAGGCTTGGCTATGGCAATCTCACAACGATCAACTCACCTCAAAATGGGATCTTACTCAGAAATGATATACACTCGTCGTGGGACAATTACGCTATTGCTGTGAACCCCAGAACTTATCGAGTCCAAGCATTTGCACCAAGCACCTGGGATCTGCATGGTAAACTCTTACAAGATGTTTGTCGTCGCCCTAATGATAATAGGGCTGTCCTTGATGCTCTACTAAGTTGGCACTTTGAGCAAGCTGTGCTATGCAATATGCGCGGTGCAGGAGAACCAATCTATGAATTCGATTTTCCTCCCGGTTCAGATATGATGGGCACAATCCTTCAAGAGCCACAGGCTGCGGAAAGAATGGAGGCAGAGCTGTTCGGTCGGTTGCACGGTGTTGCATAGATGCTCATGCGATGGCACAATCGGTAGGTTCTTTCCTCAAAATATCGACGAAACTACTTGACTAACTTCCATGATCACAAGTTGAAATTTGATGAAGATCTGTATTTCTCGGATTCATCAACAGCCCCAACTCGATTGACAAACAGTAAGTAATACCCTGCTCAGGAATTTGCTGGATGTTCTCTAACTTATTCACTATGACAAAAATAGAAGTCCGCAAGCTTTGTGAAGTTCAAGTCGACCTCTGCGCTATTCCAAAACAGTTATTCGAAAAATGCACGAACAGCAAAGGTGTCTCGTATTACCAAATCTCTTATATCTTGTGATCATTTCGTATTCTGAGCACATGTACTTCCAACAAGAGATCAACGGGGTTCTTACGGCGGAGTACAAGCGGACTATTAGAGTCTCAGTGTCGTCTCGAGTAATTTTTGCTCGTTTTGCTATCATGTTTTCTGGTTTTTCTACAAGATGCTGCACATACTGGAACAAGAAGAGAGGAAGGCAAGTTGATCCGGGGAATAGTTAGAAGCAAATTCAAAAGTTATCGAGAACCATACTCAAGCATATCTTAATTATCGGTTCCCAGCTATCACGTTTATGTGCGCCAATGTACGTATCCATCTACGGCGCACATTCTACAACGCACGT
This sequence comes from Talaromyces verruculosus, assembly GCA_038993655.1. Lineage (NCBI taxonomy): Eukaryota > Fungi > Ascomycota > Eurotiomycetes > Eurotiales > Trichocomaceae > Talaromyces > Talaromyces verruculosus. Next base: position 91,673 of record JBBVQN010000023.1, on the reverse strand, counting down.
TTTGCAGCGCTCCGCAACGCTTTGTCCAACGTGTCTCGAATGCTGAGAATAGCTTCATATTCCTTATTCCTTTGTACGTTTGTACGTTTGTATGGGGAGGGCTTGCCAAATTAGGATCGTAGAAGGCCTCCGCGCAAGCTTATATACGGCCTACGAACCCTCACCCACCCCCATTAGCTAGTTTTAGAAGCAAGTTATCAGTTATTCGTTATTGCAATATGTTGATTAGCTCAAACCTGCTAGGCTTGTTGGTATAGCCTTACGCGAATCCTAGCTGCATATCTATGGACCGCGTTAAACCATTAATACATAATGCTGCTACGCAAGTATACTAGATTTGCTGGCAGGCATCTATGATTCTTAAGGCTTCTTCATGACAAGGGCTCCTGACATATCTGGATATCGTTGAGCCTAACCAATGCTGTCTACCTCTACCGATATGCAAATAAGCATGGGCAAGCTTTAGGTTCGGTTTTCAGGACGTTTTCTTCTCAAAAGAATACCCACTGAAAATGAGGGACTCTGGACTATACCTATAGGTATATGGATAAGTATTGTCCATCAAGTCCAGGGATATGCTCATGACTATCTCCATTCAACAACTCCAAGGCCACCTCCATTTCATTTCATCGATCCACCTCAAAACGCTTGCCCACGTATCATCCATTCCCCAAATGTCTTTTGTCAAAGACGAGGCAGAAGATCTTCGTATCTTCTGTTTTGTGCAGCATCATCTCACCTCACGTGTCCTCGCAACCCTATCTCGCTACAGAGCGGACTATGCAATAACAATCATAGTGACGGTTCGACGCAATCCAAGTGGATAATGGCCGACTTTCCGGTGGTGATTGTTGCCTGTGTGAGTCTGTGACACGCCTCAGTCGTTACTCTATATTCTTTCTGCTTGATTTCATCGAAGTCATAAATCGCTACCGGTGAGTGAGATGCATTGTCCTATCCGTTTCTGCTACCGGAATTCGCTCCACTTCTCAACAGCCGCCCTCAAAAGTGGTTTCCGGCATTGACAAGAGTTGACACCATACTTTTCCGAAGGCCCAATCACATTCCAAAGACACTGATTATTGAACAAGACTCATCACAAACCCCATCCATCACTCCTTCCTTCTCTGGCGGTCAATCTTGCCAATACGTATACCGTGCCTGGCTGAAATCCTTCACCATCGCGGAGTTAAGCAACCCCTCGCCCCATCGCACCAATCAACCCTCTCACAAACCGATGACCAATTTACCAAAACGCACGAAATCCGACCCAAGAATCGAATTGCCCATCGACAAATCTGTATCGACCAATCAGACACTCGAGACAACCGGACGTAAGAAGAGCGGGAATCGGGCCGAGCGGAGGTCGGCAAGTTCGCGTCCCCCTTTTTACCGACTCGACATAAGTACCACTACAAAAAATCCCTCATTTAACTAGACTACATAGTATGCTTTTTTCAGGAACGTCGTATCGCACCAGACCACACATGCGAAACGAGATGCTCGAAAGTTTCGAGGACGAGTCGACAAAAGAAAGAACAGGGATTGTTTAGTGTCGTGGATCATATTGCGGAGAAAACAGCGTACACTTTACTACGTCGAGGGTCAACAACCTCTCAGCAAGTTCAAGCTTTTTTTCTCAGAGTACATACAAAGCATACATGCATGATGCATATGTAGCTAGGCTTTTTTTTTTTCTTCTTGTTGTTCTTTCTTTTTCGTCGGAAAATTTATCGATTACTTGTCATATCATGTCATGTCATGTCATGTATCTGAGGGATTTTTCGTTTAGACCGTACTCACCCGTACTTGACGCGAGTATGTTGTATATAACCCGCATACATACTTACGTACGTACAGAAGTAATTATTTCATAGTGTACGGTCAAAGGGCCACACGACAGTCCCCACAATAATCGATTAATCGATTTGCTAACTAACGTACTCCCTGCTCAGGTCTCGTAACTGCATCTGATTCGGCGTTGCTGGGATCAGCCTCATATTACGGTTATTAGCTATGTATAGGTTACATATACCCGCTCTGTGCCGGATATCCGCGTTTTATCGCGCCGGCCGCTTCGATTTTTGGTTCGTTACCGGATTTGATCATGTTTAGATAGGAAAGTTGATTAGATTCGAAATCGAGTTTACTATGTAGATGGTAGACGTAGTTTGTATGGGTCGAGGAAGGACGGGGTTTGGGTTCGGGATTTTTGATGATAGATCCCGCGACGGGATGCCGAGTTTGATACTTGCTGGGGAGAATACGTACGTATCTTCTTTTTGATGGTGTTGACGTCAGTGGGACTTGGATTGGCTCAGGAGTAGGTCAAAAAACCGAGTGAACTACGTACGTACTATTAGAGTGTTCGGTTCGTTCGGATGCTGAAGCGCATGGCGAAAGAGCCGAGTGGATTGCCTGTCAGGGAATAGAATCATTGATGCGTAGAAATGTGTATACGTACATCGATGTATGGCAGCATACAATACCACCCAAGTAAATTCAATGAACAGTCTATCCCCAGGTTCTCATCTCATCCATTCAGAAAGCACAGCAGTAAGAACACTACGTAGCTACATATGTCCATGCATACCTTCCAACAAACATATGCCCAACCCCATGATCTAGAACCAACCTATCCTATCCCTGCCCATACCTATGGAATGTCAACCCATCCAGATCTAATCTTCACAAAGCCCCGCCAAGAGAAAGCCACGACCTTAGCATTCCAGATGACCTTGATGGTTTGCATTCCTCGGTGATTGGTCTGTACTTTAGTTGTGCGGAAAACGTGTCTGGAATTCACATCCGTGGAAATTCATCTCGCTGCAACGTGGTTCTAAAAGTACATAGCTAGGGATGAGTTTGTTTTGAGTCGTGGAATGTAGACCGTCGAGACACATCGATACGATGGTTATACAGCCTTACGATAGCATCTATATGCTTGAGTGTTGGTACTCATATCTCTTAACACACTCAATGCTTACGAATATTCAATTTGGCTAGCTAATCAGTAAACGGGCGGTGTTTCACTTTACAATAGGATTCCATAGTCCTAGCTCTAAAATTGAAGCCGATATGTTCTGTCCCTCAACCAGTTTTGGAAGGTTCAATGACGCGCAAGCGATTGAATTGTCTACCTACATAGGTAGCTCAAGTAGTAGTTTTGTGCGTACCTTTGAAGTAATCGAATTGATACGACAACACATTGTCTGGCTGAAATCACAGTAACTATTGAACGGTAGTTATGTATATCTGCTGGCGATATATATATATATATATATATTGCCAGCTGCGGAATGAAGTTATACAATTCACTGCGACCCCATCGAAGAAAATAGGATAAAATTGAATGACAAGAAATAGAACACTGCTACAAGATGTATGCCAACTTACTGAACGCCTCGAAGTAATAAAAAGTCCTTGGATATACGTGCTGCCAAAATACTGGTTCCTGTCGCGGTTTCCATTTTAGGAAATTTCTCCTCGACGCATGCTGTTCAGCCCTAACTCAGGAAACCACTGTTTTGTCCTACGTACAGAATATGTAGGCAGAATCTGAACAAATGGCATGAACGTGTAATTGATTTGTCCTTGTAACTAGAAAAGTAGTTACGACGGCCCTACTACAAGAACCGACTCCATGACCTCTCCGCGGAAATCAACACTCATACAAAAACCCGACGTCAGCACACACAGAACCAAAAATTTAAACGTTTCGCATAAATTTCGCCTCACAACTCAACTCTGGCTCAAACCGAGAAAAAGTGGATGACAAAAAAAGGACAGAATGAAAAAAAAAACACGTTTCAGCTGAACCATGGTACTCGTCAACAAGTCATTGTTTTCTAGAAGGATTCAACAGTGTGGTTCAGAGTTTCAAAAAATTAATTAATTAATTAACCCATTTTCTCCACGACGTCGGTACCAGCGGCTACTCTCATACGCACGGCGGAGTTATGTATGTACACTTTGCGCTATGGTAAGAGGGAAGTTTCACGCAAGTCCGCAGTATGTAAGTATGCACTCAATTCACTCTAGTTACTCTAACTATCACCACGGTAGAAAGGAAGTTGAGAAATAATGAGAGATTTTTGATTAGTGCAGTGTTGCATTGCATCGCATCGCATCTGCATCGAGTCTAATCTACGTATTAAGCCACAAATCCTCACCACGAAAACATCCGCACAAATCATACTCGAGTACGTACTTCCGTTCCTCCGTATGTATGTACTCACTCAAGCAAGACGACAAGATTTTTTCAGGGTTGGCGTGTTGACGTGGTGGTCGGTGTCGCCGCTCGTGTATGTACGTTAGTATTAAGAACAAACTTTTCCCTTTGCGTGTCATGTCATGTCATGTTCAAATCGAAAAAAAGCCGCAGATGCAGGGTTAGTACGATCGAGTACTTATGCATAATGCTAAGGTACTACGTACGTTAGTTAAGTTCGTTGGTCATGCGAGCACGACGGCATGTACATACGTAGTATACAGAGTATACGGGAGGGATATAATTGCCTCAAATGAGGGTTTTTGTGCGACGTACCCCGTATACACCGACTATTTCAACTGAGAAGAAGGTTTTGTTGATGACTACGTACATATTCAATGTAACTACTGTACATAGTTAAAAATGCAATCTCGGCATTTGACTCATCGATCTTTACAGAATAGACAGTAGTGTAGGCAATTGAAGTTGTACGTCCTGAATTCCTGATAAAGGCCAAAATGAGGCAACTAAACTCCGACCAATCACATACGGAGTACTCACAGAACGCATTAATTGCAACGGCGGACAGCAGGGAGCAAGCTGCAAAAAAAATCTTCAAAAGCTTGCCGATCTTTTTTCGCTTTCTCCGAGTTGGCTTTAGTCAATTTCGGGGTTAGATGTATTTTTAGTAAGGTTGGTACAGCGCCAACCGCGGCAGGATGGAGAAACTCGATGAATCATTGATACGGGCGGTATTTTATTAGCTTTCAAAATTACGAGCCTCAAATACGAGTACGTACATCGTCAACACTAAATGGCGTGAAGGGCGTGAATGGCGTGCATGTATATGGGATAGATAGGATGACGACGCTCATGCAATTCCAAGAGCCTTGGCTGTACTATAGAGATAGAATCAAGGAGGTACACAGGATGTATGTAGCAGCGTGATGTACAACAACTATTCGGAGTTTGGCATCATTTGTGTCGCCATTCAAGCCTTGGCATGGAGTATCATTGTCTATCTCCCTCTTAGCAAGAGTATCGCGTGGAAGAGATCATACGTAGTATGTATGTACAATGCAAAGATGGAATACCAAGACTTGGGGTACGTAGACTAATTGCTGATCATGAGCAAAAATAGATCTGACCAACGTCCCCAAACCCTGGGGCATCGAGACTCAAATAAGGGTGAAGAGATGTCAATGGTTAGAGATTGAATGTATCCAATCAGATCGACGCAAAACAGAGATTCAGCGTAGGCAACATCTTCAAAAGACTTGGCATATCGAAATATCAGACACGAAAATTGTAATCGAGCTTTTGGGCTGTCCTATCTCTCCCGCACCTCAGCACTGAGCAAACAGAAAAGCAGCCAAGAAGAATTCCAATGATAGTCCTACAAGCCACGATGCTGCTGCGTATGCTTTCTTACAGTCCAGCTGATATATTCACATATTTGGGAAGTATCCCAAAGGCTTGGTAGCATACAATCCGAGTCAGCCAAGAGTCCCCCTGCCAAGCTGCCCAGACGATAAATATGGTGATCATATTGAGTGCATCGTACACATGATGAACATTGCATATGTACGTCGGCAGGTTGTAGGCTGCACAATTCATCGTACCCTATGGAGTAGTAGGCACGATTCAGGAAGCGATGCAGTTGCATATGATTGAGATTTGAGGCAGTGAACACGAGTACATACCCAACTCATCACTGCCAAGCTGCCAATCTCGATGAATATGTACGCGATGTTGGGGGTTGGATAGGGGGCGGCGGAATGTCTATTTACTTGGCTTTGACTCTATTCAGCTATCTATCCGGGCAGTGCAATGTGCATTTTGAAAGTCAGTCTCGAGTTTGTCGCGGTTTGGCGTCTATTTCGCGATTCTTCGTTCACTATACAGAGTACTACACAGAGCTTCATCGCGTATTGTATCGACGGTATGATTATCGTACGACGATACAATACAGCTAGTATAATTCACGTTCCCACTAATCTTTCCACTAACTGAAATTTACCGTAATACGGGTAATAATACGCAAATACCATCAATGCTAAGAAGGTAGAACAAGTTTGAAACACCGTTACTATGGCGACCAACAACAGCTTTGCTTGGCCCCGTACAGCGGTACCCATATTAAATTTACCATTTCTTTGGGCCTTGAGGAACTTTCTACGAAGTACAAAGCAAATTATCGAAATCGGGCGCGTATATCAAGTCTACATCCTCAGAAAGTATTCGAGCAACGAAATGAAGGAAAACGGTGAAGATGATCATTGAATCATGACTCTGTCAGCAAGTTATGACGTAGTTTGCAATCAAAGCCCAGGTTTCAGCGATCAGCTTGCGCACGGGGCTGCAAGCGGATTGAGCTTTTGGTTTTTTTTCTCGATTTTTGATTGTCCAGGTTGTATTTGCGGCGTGCGGTATGGTCCGTACAGGCGTACACAATTCAGACAGATGAATGAATTGTACGTATTCATCAATATGATGGTTGATTGATTAATTAATTGCAAGAATTTACACTGCAAAATTCAAATCAAAGTTCCAAATGTTGACCAAATTCTATCTCCGCGATGATCGGGTAATTAATCTCCATGTACTCCATATCGTACTCCATACTCCATACTAAGTTACCAACGATAAAAAATACTCATTAAATACGCCCAACCCCAGAAAGGCAAGTCCGTCCATCAATGAACCCTAATACCTCACCATTGACCAATAAGGCGCACACGATTAGTTACTGCTCGCTGTTAGTCATACTAGCTACTAAAACCGAGGTACGTAGCTTAACTGACTAGCTTAGCTAGGTAGGTAGCTAGCGAAAAATGGCGCATATTATGAGTTACATGAGATTTGCCTACCAAGCTCGATATGGAAAGGATGTATCTTTCAAGGCGTTGTGTGAGTACTTAATTAAGTGGTGGGATCGGAGAATTTCGATTTGATCTGAGATTTGACAGCTGTCACATCCCTGCTTTTTTTTCCCTTAACTCAATACAATACATTCAAGACAAGAATGGAATTGATGAAGTGATTGTTCGCATGCATTGAATAATCTGTCCTTGATTACTCCAAAAACAAGTCGATTGTCGTGGGTACCTTTATCCCGGCTAATGAACAAACTAGCAGCTACCTACGGAGTGGATTAGAGTCAATTGACCAATCACAGCCCTCACAAGAGGTCTGTTCCTGAATATCATTTTTGTGTTAACTAACTTTTAAGAAGGAGCAAGGATTTAAGTTCTGCTTAAGGAAAGTTATGGCCCATGACTATCGACTCCACCGAGTAACTTTCTTATGCGATTATGGAGTCGGAGATACGTACTTGTTAAAGTGTGTAATGCATAAGTACGGAGTACGTGGTATTTGAATAGGAGAGCATGGACGATGTACGACATACTATGTATGGTGCTATTTAGTACGGAGTAGGAGGAGCTTATTCTTGAGTCTTGATTCTTGACGCGACAACGTGTAACTACTGAGTATGGTGTCCTTGCAGATGGAGAGACACATGGTTAGCACGACGAAATGAACGACTGTCTCGGCACATCTATTCGTTAGCATGGGATGGACCTAGGTAGAACACCATGCTGTACTCTGATGCTGACGCGACGCGTCTAATGCCTGGTCTTCACATGTAGATCATCATCATCATCGACGTCAACCGGCTAGTACGGAGTACTCAAATCCTGACTCTGTCCGCTCCGTTTATGGACAGCTACATGGCCAGCATGGCTGTTCCGTCACTAGCTCATAACTCCTGATGATATTCGCCACTCCTGACTCCTATCTCGCATTAAGGCACTTGAAATGTAATAGAATTGTCTGAAGTTGAAACATCCACGTACACATACCGTTCCTAACTATTGACTAGTTATCGACGTCCCGAGCTGTATGAGGATATCCTCCGTGACAACGGCACAGAAGCGGTACGGAGCAAAGACATGAAACAGACATGGCTTGTATCTTACCTTCTTAATCTTTACAGACTTTAACTAACGGAGAGGAGTTCGTACGGTAAGATAATTACCCCTAAGCTAGGTACATGACTAATCCTCTTCTGTACTGATCAAACACGAAAACGCCAAAAGCTACGTTAGCTCATAGCAAGCTAGCTGCGTCGTCGCGTTTTGGTTCATACCGTACAAGAATTTCAAGAAGTAATCTCGGAAGAATGCCGAACTTTGTCAGTGTCCGTGTCGCGACTCGTAAGCTTTGATCTTTTGGCGTTAATTAGATTAATTGTGTACATGACAAGTGTCAGGACTCGGGAACTCAAATCGCAGATACGTAGATACGTAGATAACTCTCGATAGCATCAATGGAGCAGCACGTATCCTCAGGGGATTCTCTGTGAGTGCTACGCTGACTACTCCTATCCCTCTGCATAGCACATACGTACCAACACACTAAGCCGGACAGGGATAGCTTTGAAGCTTTCCGCAGAATGGCTAACTCGTCTCGATCAATACAGACAATCTCTTTAACGTAGTACATACAGGACATATTACGGAGTAAGTGACATCGACTAATCGTGCATGATGCAGATGCTGATGCATGCCGGTTTTGTGTTGCGATTGGTCAATGGGTGCGACGTATTATCTGGAGGAGTTGATTGGTTGAAGCTTGCCGAGCTGGTGTGGAGGTTGTGAGCCAATGGGAGGGGAATGATGACTTTCTGCGATCACTGTCTAGTGTCAAAGTGATGAGATGAGCTACATAACTAGTATTGTTGAATACTGGGGGTGAGGATAGCGACGCGACGATTCGTCTTCTAGGTGAATCGGACTGAGTAAGGAGATGCGCTCATGAGTAATTGTCCTACGTATTTGGGCCCAGGGTATATCACTTAGTCATCCGCTTAATCAGCGACCACTGATTCTACTTTTTTGGCCTATCCGAAGAATACCAAAGCAAAACTTCGCTAGTGATTTGTCCTCGCGCTGAATCGCTGACTCTAGCGGCAAGCCATCATACCTGCCAAGCCAGCATTCGATGACCTATGACTACGTCTGTCAAGCCAAGCGAATAGTTACATGTTTACTACATACGGAGTAGGGGCGTGGGACAATGCATAGAATCACGAGAGAAGATTGATATGGGTCTTGGCGACGCAATCCGGCTTAGCAGAATGCTTGGCAGGACCCGTTGTGAATCCTGGGCGTAGATCATTACTTGCGATGCATACGGAGTACACTTACCGTCGTAGTAGTAGTACTAGATGACTTCAATTTGATCAGTGGCACAATGCATTTGTCACGAAGAATAGAATTGATTGAGTTGTATGTACAGGCTACGTCGCGGCTCCAAATCTCTCGAACGTTGTCTTCTGCCTAAAACGTGTTGGACGACCAGATCGAGGTTGTACAATCGATCGCACGGACGACGGGATGCGTTGCAGGCGATCATCGGCACCAACGGCGATGACATCCAGACAATCCGAATAAAGATGCGTACATACGGAGGCTTCAAGTTCACTGTCAGGACTCAGCGTATGCCGATTGATGGTCCAATATCCTAGCCTTGCCGGTTATACCGACCGAAGCGCAGGCGAATAATTGTATGTTTGGTTCGGATTTAAGATTTTTCAGTTTTCATTCTCGTCGATGATTACTGGACGGCCTGCAGTGGTGTTCATTCACTTGGCTAACTACAAGATAGGTGCATGAACACTGGATAGATGAAGAGAGCCGACTTTGCCGTCGGGGAGATAGCAACTCCTAGTTAGTGTGAGTGACAGCAGTCAGATTGTTGACGAGCATCGCAAGTGACGACCATAGCAAGTCTAGTCTGGTATAAACTGTACTGCAGAATCCGTAGTAAGGATACCTAGGCACGTACTGTCATATACTATGTATATCTGACCAGATCGTGGAAAGCAAGAGAAGCGAAAGAAAAAAAGACAAAAATCGCGCATACAAATCTGTCCGACCGCCGCCCACGCCTTGAAAAGTTGACCGGAGCAGAGGGACCCTCAGCCCACTAAACCCAAAACGGAAGAATAATGAGAGAGAGAAAACGTGCGTTTTGTTGCCAGCTAAGCCGAATACGGGAGGAAACTAAACAAAAAAATTTACGGAATCGCCTCCTAAGGCAACAAGGCAGCAAAGCGAAGGCAGAAGGCAAAAAGACGCATGTAAGAAAATTTCTCGGCCAGTGAGATGATGACATCGCATGTAGTTTATCTACACCGTACGGGCGTAGCGCACAACTTGGCCATCCCCATATGTGGAAAAAGGAAAAATTTGGAGCGCAAAAAGAAAAGAAAAAAAAATAAAAATGGAGAAGCTAAATCATCAACCAATTAGTGTCCGTGTAAATCTCTGCTCTGCTTCTCTGGGAGGGGCCAGTCGGCACACCTGTCCCGGGACTTATCGATCATCCACTCCACTTTTCATCGAGTACGATACTGATACAGATACGAATTTACAGACTGCGACGACAATGAATCTACTATGTATATTTTTGGAGTCGCATTGTAATGAGGAATGTTTACAGATACAGAATTATATGCGACATTTTGGTTATCGTGATGGTCAAAGTCTAGGTAAGAAAGAACAAAAGCAAAGACGGATAGACATATGACGTCGATCATGTCATGACTGCTATTTTTGATGTGAGAATTACCATTGACAGCAGCCATGTGCTAGTTAATCTGTTGATTGCATCTATCTGCCTATCAGTGTGCGATAAGTATGAGAGTATGCCCTCGGGAACGAGGCAGGTAAAATCCAATGCCGTATGCGGAACAGAAGGGGATTTCCATGGATGGTGTCAGTGGCTGACCCTGGGATGCTCGCGGAAGACGATGCGAGTAAACAGTAATACGATTACGTGCTACTAGGACTAATACGGTTGCTCTACACAGTCTGCCTAGAAACTTACGTAGTGTCAGTCTAAGAGCCGTATTACCGTTCGTATCCTTGACCGGCACCATCTGCCGTTGCAGAGTCTGCCTACCGTGCCTAGAGAAAATTTTTCGTTTCAGAAACAGAAAGATACGCCGTAGTACTCCGTAATCCGTCTCGTACCGTCGGTACCGTCGGTATCGACCTCATTCCATTCAGGTACTTCTTTTCTGGTCGTGGACGGAAGGGTAAAAACGGGGCTAATCACCCGATGCAGTAAAGTAAAATTACCATCCCGTCATAGCCGAACTGTATGCGGACGGCAGCAAAACCGCTAGGTCCCGTTCAGGGCAAATGGCATTACTAGCGCGTACGGCTGTCTGCCAAGTCAGCGACAAGAAAGGTACGTGTTTCCGTCATGACCGCCCGTAAATTAACCGTAAAACGGGGCGGATCCTATGGAGCTGCTTAGTTGTTTCTGTTTGTTACGCTCGTCCACCCCCCTCTGCCCTCTGTGCTTCTTGCTCTTCCTGCCGAAGTGGTTCCGTCCTCGTTCCTTCTCTTCTTCGCTCTCACCGTCGCGCCGAACCAGAACCTTTCCACACCAAGGCTTCTTGGAATAAATAAGACGCCCCCATCCCTCCCTGAGTTTCGATTCTCTCTCTTTCTCCCTACTCTTCCCCTTTCCCTTCTTTCTCTCCATAGGAAATCCTCCCAATTCTTCCATTGTTGCTTAGTGTGTCCCTTCGTCTACCTGCTCAGTTCCCGGGCTATCGAGAGGCTGGTGAGCCCCAACACCAATAGCAAAAATGGCTGAACGGAGAATCTCCTATGCGGCCGACGTCGAAAATGGCCAGACCAACACTCGCAATTCTACTGATATCAACAACGATGGCGCCGCTCTCGACGAGTATACCGCGTTGAACCGCTACATCTCGACTGCTCGCGACCGTCGTCGCGGTTCCACCTCCAGCGCTGGTGGTTTCGAGGCCGACAAGCCCAAGAAGAGCTGGTGGAAGTTCGGTGGCTCTGGCGCTGCTGCCAGCAACGAACCTTTCGTCGCCCCCGATGACTGGGTTGACACCGACATTCGCGCTGGTTTGAAGAGCTCCGACATTGAGCCTCGTCGTCGCAAGACTGGTTACAACGAGCTGGTCACGGAAAAGACGAATCTGTTCGTTCAGTTTATTGGTTACTTCCGTGGTCCCATTCTTTATGGTATGTCTACACTTTTGCCGGAAGCCTGGGTGCCCGCTCAATTGAGCCAATTGCGCCCTCAGACAGAGTTTTTACATGGTGTTCATTGGCTAATCATCTACAGTTATGGAATTGGCTGTCCTCTTGGCTGCTGGTCTTCGTGACTGGATTGACTTGGGTGTCATTATCGGTATTTTGATGCTTAACGCTATTGTCGGTTGGTACCAGGAGAAGCAGGCTGCCGATGTCGTCGCTTCTCTCAAGGGTGACATTGCCATGCGTGCCTGGGTTATTCGTGACGGTTCCGAGCAGGAGATTCTTGGTAAGTTAACTGACAATCAGCTTTGATACGATTGTTGCTAATTCAATTGAATAGCCCGTGAGCTCGTCGTCGGTGATATCGTCATTCTCGAGGAAGGTCAGGTCGTCCCTGCCGATGTCCGTCTTATCTGCGACTTCGAACAACCCGGTGACTTCGAAAAGTACAAGGAGCACCTCGCCACCATGGCTGAGGACACTCTCAAGGAGAAGGGTGAAGACGATGACGAGGAGGAGCACCACACCGGTCACTCCATCGTTGCCGTTGACCAGTCTGCCATCACTGGTGAATCTCTCGCTGTCGACAAGTACATGGGTGACACTTGCTACTACACCACTGGTTGCAAGCGTGGCAAGGCTTTCGCTGTTGTCACTGCTACCGCCAAGCACTCGTTCGTTGGAAAGACCGCCTCACTTGTCCAGGGTGCTCAAGACCAGGGTCACTTCAAGGCTATTATGAACTCGATCGGTACAACTCTCCTCGTCTTGGTCATGTTCTTCATTCTTGCTGCCTGGATTGGTGGATTCTTCCGTCACCTCAGGATCGCTACCCCCGAATGGTCTGATAACAGCCTCCTTAAGTACACTTTGATTCTCTTCATCATTGGTGTCCCCGTCGGTCTTCCTGTCGTGACCACAACCACCCTCGCTGTCGGTGCTGCCTACCTCGCTCAACAGAAGGCTATCGTCCAGAAATTGACCGCTATCGAATCCCTCGCCGGTGTCGACGTTCTCTGCTCTGACAAGACTGGTACCTTGACTGCCAACCAGCTCTCCATCCGTGAGCCCTACGTCGCCGAGGGTGTCGATGTCAACTGGCTCTTCGCTGTTGCCGCCATCGCCTCTTCCCACAACGTTAAGAACTTGGACCCCATTGACAAGGTTACCATCCTCACTCTCCGTCGTTACCCCAAGGCTCGTGAGATCCTTGCCCGCAACTGGGTTACCGAGAAGTACACTCCTTTCGACCCCGTCTCCAAGCGTATTACTACTGTCTGTACCTGCGATGGCGTCCGCTACACTTGCGCCAAGGGTGCCCCCAAGGCAATCCTCAACTTGTCCGAGTGCTCTGAGGAGGAGGCCCGTCTCTACCGTGACAAGGCTGCTGAATTCGCTCGCCGTGGTTTCCGTTCTCTCGGTGTCGCCGTCCAGAAGGAGGGTGAGCCCTGGCAATTGCTTGGAATGTACCCCATGTTCGATCCCCCTCGTGACGACACTGCGCACACCATCACTGAAGCCCAGAACCTCGGTCTTTCCGTTAAGATGTTGACTGGTGACGCTATCGCTATTGCCAAGGAAACTTGCAAGATGCTTGCTCTCGGTACCAAGGTCTACAACTCTGAGCGTCTTATCCACGGTGGCCTCACTGGTTCTCGCCAGCACGATCTCGTTGAGCGTGCTGATGGTTTCGCTGAAGTCTTCCCTGAGCACAAGTACCAGGTCGTCGAGATGTTGCAACAGCGTGGTCACTTGACTGCCATGACTGGTGACGGTGTCAACGATGCTCCCTCTCTCAAGAAGTCTGACTGTGGTATTGCCGTCGAGGGTGCCACCGAGGCTGCTCAGGCTGCTGCCGATATTGTCTTCCTTGCCCCTGGTCTTTCCACCATTGTCGACTCCATCAAGGTCGCTCGTCAGATCTTCCAGCGTATGAAGGCTTACATCCAGTACCGTATCGCTCTCTGTCTGCACTTGGAAATCTACCTCGTCTCCACCATGATCATCATCGACGAGACCATCCCTGCCGACTTGATTGTCTTCATTGCTCTCTTCGCTGATTTGGCCACCATCGCTGTCGCTTACGATAACGCCCACTACGAACAACGTCCTGTCGAATGGCAACTCCCCAAGATTTGGGTCATCTCCATCATTCTCGGAATTTTACTCGCTGCCGGTACCTGGATCGTCCGTGGTGCCATGTTCATGTCCAACGGTGGTATCATTGAGAACTTCGGTCACCCCCAGGGTATCATCTTCCTTGAGGTCGCTCTTACTGAGAACTGGTTGATCTTCGTTACCCGTGGTGGCAAGACCTATCCTTCCTGGCAACTCGTCGGCGCCATCTTCGGTGTCGATGTCTTGGCTACTCTCTTCTGTGTCTTCGGCTGGTTGACCGAGCCTGAGCACCAGGTCACCCACCCCTCTGACCCTGCCACCTTCTCCGCCAACGGCCACACCAGCATTGTCACCGTTGTCATCATCTGGGCCTACTCCATTGGTGTCACCATTGTTGTTGCGACCGTCTACGCCATCCTCACCGACATCCCCTGGTTGGACAACCTCGGTCGTCAGACTCGTTCCAAGGCCGACACTGCCATTGAGAACATGATTGGCCATCTCTCCAAGTTGGCCATTGAGCACGAGCAAGACCGTGCTACTGGTGCTTCCCGCTTCGTCATCGGCACTCGTGCCCCTGAGGAGGAGGATGATGAGTAAATGCATTAATACCCATTTTTTCATTTGCCATACATCAATGATTTTTGGTCTCGACTCTAGGGACTAAGTCATGAGGATACGGAGAACGAAGTGAACGTGGTGGAGCCAATATTCTTCCATTCTTTTCTACCCTTTTTTACTTCTACTCGCTTTTTTTTCTTTCTCCTTTTAATCTTTTTTTTTCTATGCTGGGATGATCTTCTCCCATGCTACCAGACCACCCAATCTTTCTCTGATCCCGTTGTCCACATGCACTTATTGCTTGGTTGTCGTGTGTGTCTTGCTCTTTCCAAAAATCAATGCACAAACAAAAGAAAGAAAAAAGAGAAAAACCACAAACTCATAGATTCTTTTCTTCTTTTTTCTTTTCTTTTCTCGCTGAGAACAAAGTGTTGTACATCTTTTCTTTTCTTTCCTTTCCTGTCTTTGCTTTTTCTCATCGAGGTTTCATAGAGCTATTTTCTACAACTTGCTTTGTGTTACTTTTATGTGTATGTATGGTTAATACCAGTAACTTAATTTTCAATTTTCCTTGGTAATGATGTAGACTAGACAATTCTGCCTGTAGTATTAATGTCATTCTGATGGTCTTTTGACAACTTGCTATCATGGACATACACGTTGAAACTCCTCGCCGTTCTACTATGCAATCAAACAGTCCTTTCTTATATCGATAGAGGATGACTTTGTGACTCGACGTTGAAGGATTTATGCTGGAGACAGGTCACGTGCCATACCCCCAGAAAAAAATGTCCAACTGTTCTCCGATTGGCCAGCATAGCCTCCGCCGAGGCTCTACGCCGTATGAAGTTCAGGAGTTTGCGATTTTACATGTTGCATTCTTCTTGACTATTCCTGAGCTGTGAAATCGCTCAGGGGACAAATGTATCGACGCGATTACATTTTCAAATAATAGACGAACGAACCGACTAACGAGCGAGCGGTCGAACCCTTTGAACCCTTGAGCTCTTGAGCATCCCGCAAATGCGTCATTGAATTTCTCCAGACACTCCGCAGACCTTCAGAGAAGACAGATCACATTCCTCCGCGTAACCCGAAACAAACATTACGATTAAATCGCATTTAGCGACCAAAAGCAAAGCGCATGCTGCTGTCATGTTTCTGACCGTGCCCCGCGGGCTCACAAAACGAGTTTCAATTAGCTTGATCACGGTACTATTACTTGGGATTGCCTATTTCCGGTTTTATATCGGGTATGAGCATTGGTATATGTCGTCGGGGGATAGGGTGTTGTCTAAAATAAAATTCTGTACGCCCCTTCCAAAAGAATCCCCGAAAAGTGTTCACCAAATCAGTCACTAATGTATTGTTGTGTGGTTGATAGCACAATCCCAACCATCCACAGCACAAACGACATCCATCCGGCCCGATTCGGCGATTATATCGCTCGTGCGCAATGAAGAGTTGAACGGCATAATATCGTCCATGCGGCAGCTGGAGACCTCGTGGAACTCGAAATATAATTATCCGTGGATCTTTTTTAATAATGTCCCATTCTCGGAGGAGTTTAAGGCGCGCACGCAGGCTGAGACGGAGGCTGAGTGTCGCTATGGTACCTCTCTTCCCCTCCCAAGTTATCTTTTGTGGAAAGGATATGTTTGGCTGATTGTTGTTGGTCGTGGTGGTAGAATTGATACCGGAAGAGCACTGGGCGGTCCCCGACTGGATTGATCCGGAGCTGCTGAGCGAAGCGACGCAAAAGATGAAGAAACAAGGCATCAAATACGCCGGATTATTGAGTTATCATCAGATGTGTCGATGGAACTCGGGGTTCTTTTATAGACATCCCGCGCTGGACGGGTATAAGTATTATTGGCGTGTTGAGCCTGATGTCAAGTGCGCCTTCCTCTCCCCTTTTCAAAGTGATGAATTAAAAAGAGAGAGAGAGACTGATGTAGGGGTAGATTCTTCTGCGACATAACCTACGACCCGTTCCAATTCATGGCCGATCACAACAAAACCTACGGCTTCACAATCAACATCTTCGACGACCCCAGCTCCGTCGCCTCGCTGTGGCCCGAGACCCAATCCTTCCTCAAATCGCACCCGGATTATCTGGTGGCTGACAACTCGCTCATGTGGCTCACGGACCGCACCTTACGGCCTGACCACACCGACGCCGCGAACGGATACAGCACGTGCCATTTCTGGTCGAATTTCGAGATTGGAGATTTAGATTTCTGGAGGTCAAAGAAATATCAGCAGTATTTTGAGCATTTGGATCAGTCCGGTGGATTCTTTTATGAGAGGTGGGGGGATGCGCCGGTTCATAGTGTTGCGTTGGGGTTGTTTGAGGATAATTCGAGGATTCATTGGTACCTCCCCTCCCCTCCCCTTTCCCCTCCTCCCCCTTTTTTTTTTCGTCTGGCTGGTCTAGATGCTGATTTACGGTGGTATAGGTTTAGGGATATAGGCTACCAACACCCACCCTACATAAACTGCCCTGACACCTCGACCTCTTCATCCTCCTCGTCAACCGGAGGCTCGGCGTCTGGAACGTGTCAAAACTGTCAACCGAACATCTTCACGCATAGCTGGGGCGTAATGAATGAGGATTGCCGCGTGAACTGGTTCCGGCAAATGTGTCAGTCGCGTACGAGACATAGAAGTACGATGAGGCCCGATGAGGATGAGATCTGTCGGCATGCAATGGATTTCGGGAATTATCTTTGACACATACATACGCCCTTTCTATCCTAGAGGGAGGTATATAGGCGTTTTTTGGGCTCTTCTTTTCTTGTACACTTTATTTTCTGGGTAGGGAGCGTGTATAGTTATAGATCATTACATTTACATTTGCATTTACCATTTTGGACATCATGATTGATAAATCCCGCTAATGCTCAGTATTCAGTATATATATAGCATACATAGTATATAACAACACGGAAATGTGCAGCCACTCTGGCATATGCCTTATAAGTTCATAATAAAAGTCTTGCTGGAGCTTTTTATTCTCTATAAAAGGCTTAGAAACAATCCTTCAGAATATTAGCCAAATCACTCCCATATCCAAACATGAGATCATCCGTCGCCGGCCACGAGGAGGTCGTATCAGTTGATATCCCATTCCATCCTGCACCATTACCATTACCACCAACACCGAAACCACTACCAGCGAAACCGCCGCCAACAGCACCTGGATCCATGATCATCATCCCATTCTCGGCAATGCCGTTGTTGTTGTTGTCGTTGCTGCTGAAAAGGTTCATGTTGTTAGTAGCCCCGTTATTGAGGTTCTCGTATATGCTATTGTTGGGTTCGCCCATGGCTTCGAACCAGTCCATTAGTTCGCGGCTCATTTGTGTGCCGTCCATTAACAAGAAGTCGTCAGGGGAGGGGTGGAGGTCTGGTAGGGTTGATGTTGTTGCTGTTGGGGGTGGTGGTGCGGGTGGGATTTGGAGGGATGATTGTTGTGGTTGAGTTTGAATGGGGTCAGTGGGGGTTGGCATGTAGGTCGGAATATCATCAGGTCCGCCTTTGGGGGGCATTGTGCCGATTGTTGCTGTGCCGGGATAGTTATCTGGCGGCTGCTCTTGTTGTTTCTGCTGCTGCTGTGGTGGTGGTGCTGTTGGTTTTAGTTGCGATTTCCGTCGTGGCCTCACACCAGTCTGATTCTGCTCCGACGGCTTCGCAGCAAGTCCAATCTTCGGCCCCAATTTCCTCAACCCTTTAATCGATTTCCACAATCTCTGCGAAATATACGAATGCATCGAGAACCCTTCAATCAAGCCCAGCGCCATATAAAACTCATCCTTACACACACTCGTAAACTGAGCTGGTGCATGCGCCACAGCCAAAAACAGCACGGCCAGCGCCGAGATCAGAAACCAGTTGAATGTGATTTGTTGTAGTTGATAAATGTCAGTGGAATTGTTGAGGTGCGTGATGAAGCAGATTGTGTTTTTGGCGATTTCGACGACTGTTGAGGCTTCGACGGGGGATTGCGCGATTTGTGAGGGAGTGTAGAGGATGGGCCGGTAGATGAGGATTTTCATCAAATTGGCGCGAAGATACAACAGCGCTTTGAGGCGGCGAGTGCTTCGGGGCCCATCTTTATTTAGTTGGTCGAGTAGGATATCCGCGGAGGTGATGGTAGGATTGGTTATTTTCAAGAACTCTGGAACAGAGTTGTACCATTGCGTGACTTGCCAGTCTAGATAGGCCATTTCTTCCTTGCGAGAATTTTGGGTTCGGTTTGGTGACGTGATGAAGCGCCAGACTCTTTCGGCGATGCGGTTGTAGCTGATCATGGTGTTTAGGTATGGTACGTTGGACTTTGCTCGTTAGTTAACTAATCATGGAAAACAGTACGAGGAGAGCTCACCGGCCGCGGAAGTGACGGATCTATGTCACTGGAGTCTAGGTGATATGGCATCCCGGTGCCCATACTAAACCTGATATCCAAAGTGTACACAGACCAGAAAAGGTTCAACACGCCTTCCTTTCCATGCGACACAATCGCAGGCTGAGGATACGTTTCTGATCGATGGAGACCCATCTCCAAGCATAGCCGTTGCGCTGTTCCAATGGTCCGCCAGGCGGTTGCTTCTTCGTCTATTTGGAACAGATATATTGACTGTGGATGTCAGTATGCAAGAGAGCACTAAACGATAGTGGGGAATGGACGCACCACAAGAGTGATAAAAACCAGTCGCTTGATATTCGGCGGTTGCCATATCACGTCTGACGCAACGTCTCGAACGCCTCGGAAGATTCTCATTGCCAAGTCACTATTCCCATTCGCTTCGGCAGTCAAAGCGCATGCAAACACTAGCTTCAGTATATTGATGTCCTCGTCCGAAAGCGGTTCTTCCTTTGTGACTTGTTCCTCAGATGATAACGGACTAAGATGATTGTACAGGGCATTAACCTGATTGATAGCAGTCTCAATATCCAGTACAGGGTACATGATACCCATTTCTTCTTCGTAGACATGACACAACCGTATCGCTTCTTCCCGGTTGATGCCCCATAATGGGTCGATGGTGGAAGAAGATCGTTGATGGTGATGATCGTCGCGACGTGGCGTGATTGATGGTGATGGCATGGGTGAGGTATCTTGTGTTGAGACGGCATTCTCTTCTCGATCGCCTCCTTGATTTAAACTGTAGTCGTCAACGTCGTCGCTGCCACTTACGCCTTCGCCGACTTCCGTGATCCCTCTACTCTGCAGCGTTTGCCGCGCAATTCCGAAATTGAATGAAGAAGTCGTTAGACCATGGAAGGAGATTTTCTCTGCCGTGGATGATGATTGAGACCTTTCGGATTTGAGATTGTTGTTATTGATTTTTGCAGGAGCGGTAACTGTGCCACGCGACAGTTTTCGCTTCTTTGGAGATGGCGGAGCTGCTGAATTGAATGATTCCACTGTTCCAGTCAGACTGTCAATCTGCGTTTGCATCTTGGAAATTTGATCCAGCAATTTCTCAATGTTACTTGAATAAGATTTAGCATTATGCATCGTGTTTCATAGAACAATCGTCTATCTCACGGGCTATCCGCAGTAGCATCATTCGCCAGAAACACACAGTCCATCATGCGCCGGCGACAACGCTGGCATGGCTGCTCACCACAGCATTTGACCTTTCGCCGTTTACATTCAACACTATACCTCGGGTCAGCTTGTTTATCGGCATATCACGGCGTGAAAATAACTCACCAAGCCTTTGCCGCATATTTGGTACGTTTGCGCTTCTCGGGCGCGGTAGTACTGGCAGCAGCGGCATTTGCTGGCTGAGGTATTTGTGCCATTGGTGAAGATGGCATTGTTCATATCGACATGTATATTATTTTAATTAAACAGGATTGAGTGTATATAGATCTGTGAACTCGTTCATCCGTTATGAGGGGACGAAACTGAGAGGTTGGAGGAAGAAGGTTTTGTCTCGCTGATCGTCCGGGGTAAGTACTTCCGACTAAGACTCTCTGGGAAAAAGAAACAATGCCTTGCTTCGTTGACCATCCAATCATGTTACACCTCGCTTAGTCATGGCTTCACAGCACAGAGACATTCCAATGTTATACAGTGTATCTCTAATGAGAAATCTTGAAGGCCTAAAGGTCTTGATTGAAGAAAGGATATGTTGGTTCCATCATTGAGTCGGATTTGTGGAGGAGTGGGTACCTACTTAATAGGATAGGCAGAGCCCGGAATATGGGGGATAACCCTAATTTCACATATACCTTTACCAATTTAGGTAATGTTGACATGATAATTTGACGGAGTTGACTACGAAATATCATAAGCTGTCTTCGATAATCGCTGAAAAAAATAACTATGCTATGCCGAACTTGTACATATGCCTTCATGCCATCATCAGGTAAAGCACCGCACAACAATCCAGCCATACAAAAACATCCCGCTGTCTAAAATTCAATCAAAGATCCTTAGTCCGCTCCTGACTCTCCGCAATCCACTTCTCCAATAACGCCGGATCACGCGCCTTGAGCCCAACCTTGAACGGCTTCGGCTCTGTGGTAAGCGCTGTAGGTATAGAATTGCATTCCATCGCATTCAAGATGGGGTAGTCAGCTGGATTTTTAGGAGGATGAACAGTGAAAGCCGTGAAAATTCGGATAAAGGCTGTGTACAGTTCGCGATTGGCGAGATGAGAACCGGCGCACATGCGGGAACCGGCGCCGTAGCCGTAGTGAGGAGTTCCTTGGTTGCCCTCCGAGGTGTCGAGGTAGCGTTCGGGGATGAATTTTTCGGGGTCTTTGAAATATGTTGAGTCATAGTCTGCTGCCCAGGCATTCTGTTATAATTGTTAGCGAAGTAGTCCACCTCAGGAAAACCGGGGATACTCACCATGAAGAATGTCGTACCGGCCGGAATCGTAACACCGTTCCATGTGACATCTTTGATACTCTTTCGTGGAAGACAGATAGGAATCACAGTCCAGAACCGGAGAATTTCCTTAACCAGAGCAGTAATATAGGGCACTTTCTCTTCAACAAGACATTTGTCCCAGGCATCGTTGTCGGGGTATACTTTCATAATCTCGTCGTACGCCTTTTTCTGAATGTGCATTCCATCTTCTGATGCAAGGTAGGCCAGGCCCATGACCAAGTTCCCAGGCACTGTGTCGAGACCGGCGGAGACCATGGTGAGGCAGAGGGATTTGATTTCAGCTGTTTTAGTTAGCTCATATCCTTGCCCTCCGAAAGGAGAAAGAATGTACCTTCATTTAATTGAGCCTCCGGATCCTTCAAAATATTCCCCGTAATACAAGGCTTGTCCGTCCCATTCGCAATACTCTCCTTTAACAAATTCAGCAAATGAGTCAAATACTTGTCCCGTCTTACCCGAAACTGTCCAGCCTCGGAATTTGTCTTCGGCAACAAACGCAACAATGGCACGTAGTCCTGCCAATTATTACTCGTACTCCTGAAATTCGAGACACCGCGCTCGACGGCAACAATTTCCTGCAAGAGGCTATCTTCCACATTGCCATCAATACGAATACCATAGTTGAGCGTCAAGCTGGTGTTAAGCGCATATCGCTGGAAGTATGGGATAGGGTTGATATCGATTTGCCCCTTCTGACTGTCGCGGTACATTTCCTGAATGCTGGTGGTTGCTTCCAGGTCAATGATGGGCATGTAACTCTGCACGGCGGGCTTGTTGAGCGCTGTCGCAGCAGCTTTGCGGCGTCGTTTGCAAGATTCGTCCCATGGTGAAGTGCCGATTGTGAATCCCTGGCTGCTGGAGACGACGCTGTGGAATGTGTGGAAGGTTGGGCGTGAGATGAGGGCTGATTGCTCTTTGAGCCAGAGTTGTTTGACGGATTCGAAGCTGTTTGCGAAGACGATTCTCTATTTGCACCCATCAGTTATTTATCTTCGAGGGGAAAAAAATCAGGGTAGAAATTACCTTATTGCCCATGCGCACTTGGAATACGGGACCATATTGCTTCGCCCATTCTGCAGCTACTTTTGCATGATTTTCGCCGAGTTGAATCAAATTGCCGAATATGGGCACGCCAGGGATCTCGGGTAACCCTTTGATTTTCGGGGTATCGGTCTGGTTGAGGTAGCGATAGAGAACGACAAGGATGGAGAGTACGGCGACTGCCACAGCTTCGTGTGCCATTTTGCGTTCCTGTGTGAGCTTCTTAGGTTATAAGAATACAACCTTGCAAACGGGACGAGCTTGTTTATTTATAACAGAGTGTTGAAAAAAGATAAGGAATTGCTCATTCAAACAGGCAAAACGTGGGTTAAATAGTAGTACATGCGCAATGCAATGCAACCACAGCAGGAGCTACACGGCAATCCGTGTATGGCTAATCCGTGCACACACCCTGGATTAGGTCCAACAATAATGCTGTCATTGCGGTAGGCGTTCCGTCACGCAAACTCCCCTGCTGGAGCAATTGATAGGCTGGATATTTCGTTCTCTTTGGTAGAGTAGATGGATGAGTAAGAGGGCACTGAGAAACGAGTCTCGGAAAGGGTTCCGCGTATAGCCATGTCACCAAGTGGAGCTACAAGTAAAACCGGGTTATAACGAAACAGGAAAAACACTGCAGCTTCTGAATTCGTTATAGCTAGGTTTTATAGTACGTATAGTGAGGGGATCGTATTGGACCCTGTTTATACTCTATACTATGTAAAATTAAGACAATTCTGTTATTTCCGCACTGGAGACGAGAGAACCGTTCTGGGCCAATGAGTAAGCGCCTAATCATGGAGGTCATACGCGCAATTTGTGTAGCCTGGCAGAGAGTTCGTAGACGAAAAAGAGCAATAAAACTGTATAAAGAGAACGCGGGGTAAGGAAGTGTTTCCGCTATTTCTAGATTCTCCTCAGTCAACCCGGATTTCTCCTTCTCCAGTTTCTGGTTTCTAATCTGTGGAGTATAGGTCCACTTTATTAGTATCTATGGGTGGCCGTTATGATCGACGGATCTTTTCATGATATGGTAATAAATATGTGTCTGCAAAATGAATAAATGTATTTTTGTTTAGTGATCAGATTGTCTGCCCGTGTTGAGTAATCTGGAATACATCTTCCTCGGTTACTCAAGGTTTACAAAGCAGATATTAGGGTGAAATCGCTCACTAAGACTATAACAAGTCATCCGTCGGAACACAAACCTAGATACATGTACCTAGGCAGTCTTCAATCCAGCATATTCAGATGCCAGACTAATTCTTCATAACTGCCTCCGTCCTCGCCATATGCATAGCAGTAACCTCATTCTCATCCTTCAAAACCCCAACATCACTCAAATACCGCCTCAACCCTTCCTCGCCTTCAGCATGCTTCACACCACCTTTATGGATCATCGCAATCGAATCACGCAAAAACAACTCATAGAATCCAGTCGCAAACAGTGTGGCGGGGATGTTGACCAAGATACTGATCCAGCAGTACGATTTGTAGGAGAAGGCTTCGCCGCCGTAGAAGATGGCAGCCACGAATCGGGCGCCGAGGTCTCGAGCCATGTTGGTGGAGATGGTTATATCGGCGAAACCCCAGACCATGACACCGTAGCCTACGCCGATGACGATGGGGACCGTGGCGGGGGTGACGAAGGGGTTGGCTGGGTCGATGCAGGACCAGATTACGAGGCCCTATATTTGTCAGTTTTTATTCGAATGAAAGGAGGACATGCTGTTTGACGTACAATGAAGGAGTCGACGAAGAACTCGATCCTAGATACGGCATCGGAATTAGCCTATCGCCCCGACAATCTATCTGAGCTGTGGGAGGTACAACTCACAAGAAAAGATGACCCATACTCTGTCCCTCCGCCGGGAAAGCACAGAAAATTCCGGCAGGACCCGTGGCAGACACCAATGGCATTCCCAAAGCTGTTAATGCTTCTTCGTACTTTACAATCTGCTCTCGGTACATTCCCATGACCAAAAGAGCGGCCATGAAAGCACCGAAAATCTGCGAGAGGATATCTAAACAGCACATATGTCAGCAACAGATATCTTGAAATTGATATAAAGAGGAGACAGATCATACAATGAGGGACTTTTTTCAACGGAAATCCTTGCCTAAATCATTTCGTCAGCCGGGAAGCAGCCTCTGGTGAAGAGGCCGGACATACCAAACGGTCAAAGCAACAGTCACAGCTGGATTGAAATGACCACCAGACGTCGGTCCAGCAATGACGATAGCAAACATGATACCGAGAGCGAAAGCAAGACCAATCTGGAAGAAACTACTAAATGCAGTGACGGGAGGTTCTTTCGAGGCGCCGTTTGTGATGAAAGCAGCGACAGAGGCTAGACCGGAGAAGCTTTGCACAAGGGTTCGGTCAGTATTGGTATGTCGTTGTGTTTCTTGATATGAAGGACAATATACTTACACGTAAAGGAATACACCTGTCGCCTCGCCAATGCACTCGCGCAACCATCTTGGGCGTCGTCGCTCATAGTCTAGCACACGTTGCGAGACAGGTTTGTGTTGAGCGACGTGGCGGCTAGCATGGCGTTGGAGGGCGTCGGTGACGCCAATCTCGATGTCGTGAGTCTGCAGGCGACTAAGGTCACTGGATTGAGACATAGTCTCTTCTTCTATCTCAAAGTATGAAGGACAAAGAGATAAGTGTTGTGGTGGGTTTTTAGATGGGTAAAGAACTTTTGACGATGATGAGCGGCACTGATCTAAAGAGACAGGTTCTGGCATAGGGCCAGAGACGCCTATATATAGTCTCAATATCTGTTAACAGAGAACGAAAACACCAATCCCCGATGAAACAACATGGCTGAAGGATCCATGCATCATTAGTCGACATCCCGACTGGCCGCACTTGCGTTCTGTTCAAACGAGAGTGATACAAGCAAGCGACAGGATCACGACTCGCTTGCTCAGACAGCATTTCCCTTCCGGCAGTTCCATAAACCTTCCTCTTTTCGAACTAGAGCTTTGAGCTAACCATCAATCTAGACACAAACAACCTGGAGCAGACTACCCATTGGGGAAAGTACTGTCCGGGGTAAAGAATAGAGAAGCTGAAAAAAAAAAAATGCGGGGTTATTCCTGACCTCCATTTCGTTGGTTTATTTTCTATTTGTGTGCGTATAGAGAAAGGGATGGTATGGGGTTGTTGTTTTAGCGCTAATGCGCTGATGGGTGATGGCAAATCCAGGGTTAGTTACATCTAACTACCTATCTTAGCGTGCGCCATGTGTTTGATGGCATCCTAACCTGGCGTCGAGGACTCGATGTTACGGATACACGCAGGAAATTGTGTTGGACGGCATGACAAACAGTCCCCGAAACGCATGGGCATCACATCGGAGTGGTTCAGATTTGAGGCCGACTTCCTCTGAAGTTCTGGCCATCGATTCACGACACGACAATATGCATGCTCAAGGAGAGGATTGACAAACACATAAAGAACATACAAACTCGCATTTCAGTTCTAGCCAGTTTGGTAAAGCGTTATCTACCTACACCAGGCTAAGCAACGGACCAAAAACACAAAATTCTTCCGGTCCATACAATAAGGATACCCTTAAGTACGTCCTAGTGCAGACAAACAATAAAGATCAGCATAGCCGGACGAACCATACAGAAGCTTCAAAATGGACCAAAAGCCTCGGCATCCGGTTAATGCAGTTGCTGATGGCGTTCAAGTTCTAGATTGACCGCAACAGACTAATCTGTAGTCTATCTGGCAGGAAAAACTCAAATCAAGCCCTTTTGATCATGCAATGAGGCTCCGTGCCCGACGAACAGGATTCGGGGTGCCCTTTTCGTCCTTTTGAATCAAACCTGTCAAGAAAAGAAATAGGGATTTGAACACATGGTTAACGGCAGAGAGTGCCAGTTCAGGATGTTGCGCCGTGAACGTGTTTGTTCTCGTGTTTTTTACCCCACAACCAAACTCCGCAATCCCGTCTGTAAATCCGGGGATTTTTTTTCTGGAGAAAAGACCCAGAATTTTGTATCTGAATCCACAACAATGATAGCATGACTCGACTAATTCTGTCGATATGCTATTTATCATTGTATTGACTATTCAGATTTCTCTGATGTTGCTATCATCATGACTGCTGCATTTTTAGGATCAGATATTCGTATCCCAACATAACGGATGGTACCGCTCCAGCCTGCCTATATCGGCCTAGTCAAGTGCGCATAACTGCGCCCAACACTTGGCCAGAGTTAATTATAAGATGACATGCCAGGGTTCAGCTGATAAGGATTTTGCTTGGATCTCGTGGCTGAGTTTGGCTGATCGAATACGTGGAGGCTATTCCCTTTTCTGACCTGGATCAGGACCAAGGTTTTGCCGCAAAGTCTCTTGTGACTGCCGGTGACTGTTATGCTCATATTGATGAATGGATATATGCGTATAGAGAAAGCGGGACGATGCTCGTAAGGTTATGTTGATGTCAATTGCTCAGCCGGCGTAATGCCATGCCGTTTCACATCGGGACAAAGGAGCTGAAAGGACAACTGGGATCATTACCGAAAGTACCTAGGCTCTCCAAAGTCAAATAGCCGAGATCTAGGTTCTCATCTTGTTCAAGAAGCATATATCTGTTGAATATACAGTTTTCATTCATTCTTCTTCCTCTACACTCACATTTACATCAACGATATACTAGACTCGAAGGACTTTGAGGCTGTTTCTTAGAGTACATATGTAGAAGACTTTCCCCACTCCTTGGACAGCTTGCATGTGTAAGTTATTGCTACCTACGTGAATGGGCCGACACACCACCAATCTTGGTGGATTGAGTCATATGCAGGTTCTGGCAGTACTTGGACTTGGAAATGTCCAGCGTTCAAGAGACCAGATCAACCTATCTGAATTATCAACGGCATGAGTGCACAATTTCAAAGTTTACATTTGTGAAGATACATCAGTCAGGTGAGCTAGATTTCATTCCATACATTGACACATTACGCGTTGATGTCGCCCAGCCCACATATACATTCATATCTCGTCCCAATCCTCTTTACAATAGCTATTCGCCTCATGAGATCATATCATGTCGATTCATCCATCTCAAAAGTCCATCCCGGCATTACACCCCAACATGAAGGAACTCACTTCACTCAAGATGCTCACTCTGATTCTTAGCAGCCGTAATAGCTTCTTCAGTAGCAATGTCAACATCCTCCACTTCAACGACACGATCACCGAAAGCGGCCGCGATTTCTTCCAGAGTTCTCTGTTTGGTCTCACTTAAAACGAACCTCAAGTTAGCCGTATCCCCATATTAAACAGAAAGGAAAGCTTTGAGTGCTTACGGGAAATAGAAATAAGCAACAGTCAGGAAGAACGCCGTACACGCCACAAAGACGTAGTAGTAGTTCTCATGAATGTTTGCAAAGGCGCTTGGGCCGGCTTCGGTGACTGTTTTGAGGGGTTAGAAGACATATTTAGTAGCGAAAAGGAAGATGAACTTACTGCCAACATTGACAACGAAGTGGGACGCAGCAGCCAAGCCCATGACTTTGCTTCGCATGTTGATGGGTAGGACTTCGGCGCCGTAGAGCCATGTGGTACTGTTGAGCATGCCATCTAGAATCGTGATCAGTTATAAAACGTTCTGTGGGAACATTTTTCGGAGGAGAGATTACGCACAGTAGCAGACGACAAAAAGATAAATGCCCAAAATGGCAAATCCTTTCCCAACACGGTTGTTCGTATTTTGAAACTCACGTTGCATGACTGCAGCGTAGATTTCGATGAGAATGATACCTCCGAGACCGGTGAGGATCATCCTATTTTTCATAATTAGTAAACGTTGACGCGGTTAGATAGTGGGAAAAAGGTAACTCACTTTCGTCGACCCCATTGATCAGTGAGGAATTTGGTAGTCAAGCAATTGGCTAGGAAGGCAACCGTGCCGTAGACACCAGAGAGAGCGAGGATGAGTTTGGCGTTGATGCCGAGGGATTTGTAGAGAGTGGCTGTTCATCATATGTTAGTTGTGCTTCTGATTGGTTATTCTGAGCTAGGGATCTCACTTTGGTAGTACTAAAAGACTTGTTTGTAACTCAACTCCAAAAAAATATTTCTAGGGCAAAAGGGGCATACCTGAATAACATTGACGCCCGTCAAAGAAGTCATAGTCTGCACGGCAATAGAAACCAGCACACGATGACGATACAACCTGAAAATCTCCTTGTAGGACTTGAGCTCTCGCTGCATCTCATACTCGATCTGAGCCTTCATCAATGTGAACTCTTCATGCACTTCATGCGAATGCAAGTCTCGTCGGATCTTAATAAACTCCCTTCTAGCCTGCTCAATCTTTCCCTGTCGGATAAGCTGACGAGGCGAGTTGGGCATAAAAGTAGCCAGACCGATGAACATGATTATGCCCCAGGGTAGTTGGATACCGAGCGGCAAACGCCATTGGACTGTGCCGTTGGATGCGTAGGAGCATGCAAAACCGACCCAGTTGGATGCCATGGTTCCGAATGCGATGCCGACGCCGGAAATACCGCCGATAAGACCGCGGGATTTTGGCGATGAGATTTCGGAGAGGTAGACGGGGACTGTAGCCACCATACCACTTCACGAGTCTTTAGTTTTCCTGAATTTCTTTTTTTTTTTTTTCTTTTGGTGAGATGGATACATACCCAACAGCATACCCGGCTAAAGCACGTCCGGCCAAAAACATGCCAATGTTGATGGATGCGGTTTGAATGGTGCAGCCAATTGTCACGATGATACATTCGAGTTGCATGAAACGGATTCGACCGAGCCGGTCGCCGATGAAGGTCTGAGTGAGAGCACCGAGGGCTTCACCAGCGATATAGACTGAGACGACTGCGCCGGTCAGGCCATTGGAAGGATGGCCCATGTAGTCAATCCAACTTTGATGTGCAATTGCTAGGGAATTCAGTCAGTTCTCAGTCTTTGATATCGGCTGCTACTATAAATGAGGCTCACTTGTGGTGGCGATGCCAGTATCAAAGCCCTAGAAATAGTGTTAGTTGTTGACACTTTTATACTCATTTATCGAGTTATGAGAAGACGATCGGGAAACATACGAAGAGGAATGTTCCAATGGCAGCGAACAAGGCAACGCCAAACGTATACCAATTATTACCCGCCATCTTCTGTCTTGATCCCAATTTCGGGACTGATTGTATATTCCAAGATTTTATAACAGGCCCGGAGAAGATCTTTGAAGAGCTTTGAAGAAAAAGGATTACGTGGCACGCCTGTGTTTTATATACCTATGTAGGTACACCAGGCGATCTATACTAGTACCAGCCGATACTAAAAGATGACAGACGACTCGATGACGAAGATGCCCAGCATCAGACTTAACGCTAATTTCTTCTATAGCGTCAGAACAGATGACTCGGCGCAAATCCGATAACGTCAAAACGTTTCAATCTGGATGTATCGCATGTATGAAGTTACCTAGCTTTAAGTAAGTGGCTTGGGAGACACTCTTGGCTGGAAGTCTGGGGCGCGGGGGCGCTTGTGTGGGGGAGTCCGTGGGGAAGCGTTCTGGGTGAGTAGATAGTTAGGGCTTAAGGAATAGGTCTCATATCCCGAGCTTCTGGATATGCCAAATATATAATCATTGTCTACGTACGCCTATGTACTAACGGCTATCTATGCCATTTAGTGATACGTAGTGAGATTTAAATACATCCATTTTCAAGGAATTTTGTCTGACGATTGATCACAACCCCGCATATTGCATGAGTACGGAGTGTGGAATAAAGGGTGTACTAATGCAGGGATATATTGCTCGAAGCGATCCTGCCATCTCATTCGGCGAGCAGAAACAAAATATGGAGTATTCGAATTGCACGATTGGTACGGAGTCTTCTGATTTTGTGTTGATTTGGTTTGGCTTTTCTCCGAGTCAGTTACAAACTTACTAGAGTCACGCAGATATGGAAGGTGAGGCTAAATGCGCCGGCGTCAACCACCCTACAAAATTGCTTTGACAAACCCTACCATCTAGACTGGCCAGGTTCGTGGATTGTCAGAGACCTTCAAAAAGCTTCATAATCTGATCCTCTCAAGCCGCGACATCAATACCTGCTTGAGCATCCATCTTGTCTTCAAGAACCACAAACAATGGATACTCACATCACGATCAAACTCGGCCTTCGCATGAATTGAGCCCGAGACACCGCAAGATAGAGTCATAACTTGACTCATTCAAAATACAAAGGAAAGGGTGGTCAGGTCATTTGCTCTCCACAGCAAGTATCGAAACTCGGAGTTGTTCCGTGCATCCATAACCGAAGCACGTCCATTTCTCTCGGCGGTTTTCCGTGCTCTGTCGGAAACCCGAAAGAGTAATCCGTACATCTTCAAGGCGGCTTGAAGCGACAAGAGGGGAAAACTCTCATAGAAGGTTTCGGTTCCAAAACTCTATATCGTTCCGGACATCGACCGGATGATATGAGATCTCTATGTATCAGATTATCAACCCATATTCTTGGAGTTGGACTCACGAATGGTCTAGAAACCGTTCTGATTGGCTCACAGGAAATAGTCCTTAAGCTCTTCACGTGATCGAGATTGATCACGTGACTAAGCTAGCATCATGTGACTCAAGCAGTCATCTTAGCCTGTGATTGGTCATCGATGGAAGCTCTTTGATGCCTAGTTTCTCCGGCAAGAAACAATAACTCATCTTTCATTTGATCACGGCGTGCTATTGGGATTGAAGACATTGAAATTGCTCTTTGGGGAACTGATGCTGGCGCCCAAACCCGACAAGATAGTCCCCTTTGCTCCAGATTCATCTAGTGAAAAGCTGGGGCAAGCTTGGACACAATTTTTGGAGTTGAGATCTGAAATCTCATTTAAGAGAGGCTATCATTCTTCGAATAATCGGCCATCATCATCAGTAATTCAGTCGACTCGAACGCAAGTTACCGTGGTGGAAGAAAAGTCCGAGATAACGCACCAGGAGCAGCGGCCGATGCCTCTGCCTGAGCTTGTCACAAGATTACATCGCTATAATCCAAACCGCCCGTGTCTGGGCAGATGGCTATGACAGAAAAGTATCTATACCCTCTTTACCTCAAATAATTCGAATTTCACTTATAGGGAATTTGAAAATAGGATATTGCTCGTCTCTCAGCAACCCTCGCCCCAGAAGTAATCGTTGACTATACCTCCGTCGTCCCTGCCTGGGGCGAGAAGCGATACACATCCCACGAATTCGCAACCGAATGGCTTTCCCCGGAACATCTCGGAAACAAAGCACTCGCTACACAACACCTTCTCGGTCAACCGTATATCAAGAGTGTGTCCGAGGACGAGATTTTGGTTCAGTGGCAGCAGCTTGCTAGTCATGGACGGTGGGCGGATGACAGCTCCGCTTCCGGACAAAGCGGGAAGAAGAGGATGATTGTGGAGACGAGTGATGGAAGGAGCTGGATGGAGCATAAATTTGTGAGGATTGAAGGGAGATGGAA
This sequence comes from Talaromyces verruculosus, assembly GCA_038993655.1. Classification (NCBI taxonomy): domain Eukaryota; kingdom Fungi; phylum Ascomycota; class Eurotiomycetes; order Eurotiales; family Trichocomaceae; genus Talaromyces; species Talaromyces verruculosus. The sequence continues at coordinate 59,245 of JBBVQN010000023.1, read as the reverse complement.
GATTGCGAGGATCACGCCGGAGTTGAGGTATGACACGGGTGATTTCATGAGGATTAGGAGGCCTGAGGGGGCGGCTTGAAGTCCGTGTCTATTATATAGATTGATTGCATAAGTACGAGTACTTATATATTCTATGTTCGCCCTTTGATCGCTTGAGTAGGCTCTGTATTCTATATAGCTCTGGTACAAAGCGCGAATATCAAACACCTGCATTGGCATAGACGCTAGACAATGGTCGAGATCAGTCTTAGACTACTTAGGGCACATCAGCCTCTATAATGTTCGGCCAACACGAAGGCCATATCTAATGTCCATAAAAATGAGAATGACGAAGCAGAAACGGCTATTGTGTGATAATAATTGCCTTTTGCCGATTGGCTAGGTATCGACTCTGTCCACAGAGCTTAAAACTTACCTATTTGGGGACTCGTGTTCTAGATGGCAGATTTGGCCGTTTATTACGCTTGATCGGCATGTTGCTTTCGTGAGATGGGCCTTTATAATCTATAACGTATCGGACCTCATTATGTGCTGAGATCAAGACAGACTTAGGGCAAGATCTAGGGCTAAATCTAGATGGCCTAAATTTTCTGATGATGGTCAACTAATAGGAAGCCAATGCCTACTACACCTACGTGCACCGTGCAGTATGTGCAAGACCGATTAGTCGTCTCATATATATACGGATTATACGGCGTTTACTCCGAATCTCGCATGAATGGAGAAGGGCTAGCTAGCTGGTGTCCATGTGGGTGGATACAGTGCTCTAATCCTGGACATCACCACGAAATGGTAGAATTAATACTAACGGTCCTTATATGTTTGCATTTCTAGAATGGATGGGTCTCAAGCAAGATTGCTTTGGTCCGGTTGCACGTTATGTCCTGATAGCACGATGTGTACATACACCTCAAGTAAGCAAGCAAACAAGTACCTAGGTTAGAACCAGCTACGAACGTCCGAGAACATCTGCCGAAGCCACGTTCTCAACCGTAATTCATGCTTATACGGCCAGTAGCACTGAAAAAATAGATCTATCTGTCCAATGATATCAGCCAAGTATCCCTAGGCAAGTAGGTACATACACGCCGAGACGATGTTGACACAGATATGCGGAGAGAATGCCGTTTTTCGGAGTTAGTCCCTAGAAATTCAGTATATAAACTAGTTTGATAGTTTGAGAAATGTATATATATTCCTTGATTCCTAAATTATTGCAAGTCTATATCTACTTCGTGAAAACATTGCGGATCCGAAACATCCATAATCCGTTGAACGCCGTCCGAAAGATAACCGTCAAAATAGGGTATGAAAAACGACGTATACCACCCAATACGCAAAAAATTCAGAAAATCATGGCTCGAAATCTATCTTCAAAATCCGGACAACATGATCAGACAAAATTGAAACTCAAATCCGTCAAACCATAATCACCACTTTCAATGCCGTCCAACATCGGCAAAAATGCCCCGGCACCACCGCCCATGCTAGCACCAACACCAGAACCGCCGACCATCATACCATGATCATCGTCTTCGGCGTTGAGATTACCGAATCTCGGATCTAGAGACAAGAATGAAGGTTGTTCGGGGATTTCGCTGACGCTGTTGAATAAGGTGTTGTCGACGGAGTCGTGATGCACGAGGGATGGGCTCATTGTATTGATGCCTCTGCTCCCGCCGTTTTGATTGTTGGTCTGGCTGTGCGTGTTGTCCCATGATAAGGGGACGTTTGAGTGTGAACTACTATTAACGCTACCGTTGATACTGCCGTTGATGCTGCCGCTGCTCATACTACCCCTCGAGCTTTGCGCAGAAGAAGTTTGAGCAAGCATCTTCGCAAGTCCATCCGCCATCCAGTGCACAAGATGATATTGACCACACTTCACGTGCCTAAAGAAATCGATCACACGCTGAATAAGTGCATGGGTGGTCCCAACATCGATACCGAGATCGTAGCGATACCGATCCGCGACTTTGAGCAACACAACGCATGCGAATGCGACCATGGTGTGGAAGTAGTGCGGTACACCAATTATGCTACGACGAATGTCGGCGTCGCCGAGTAACAGCTCCAAAATGGTGGTGGCATGGGATACGGCTGTTGAGGCTGCGTCTTTGAAGTATGAGGGGATGTGTTCGATGTGGTCCCCGGATTTGAGACCACGGAAGACGTGAGAATAAAGATGGAGTTTGCCGAAGTGGTAGTGTAGGAGAACTCCTTTGGAGGGGAAGTTGCCGATGTGTTCGTTGGGTCCTGATGAAATTAGTCCATTGTCTCTTATCAAGGATGCGGCAAGGGAACTTACGGAGTTTGGAGGACCAATGTGCCAGCCATTTATCGAGGTGATGGCTGAATGTGTTGATGTGAGGCATTGCGCCGCGAGGTATGGACTTGGAGGCATCCACGCCGAAAAACTCACGGATCTGACTGAGTAAAGTCATAAGTGCCACCTGCGATGAGATTCGGATATCCGACTGCGAGGCGTGTGGAGACTCGAGATATGCCCGCCAGCCCCGGATGGTATCATCTTCTCGAATCATGGGTGCTCGCGTATACAATATTGACAAATGCTGATCACAAATATACAGCAGATACCACAACCGAACAGGATCAATTGAAGCTTCCGGGTCTGACGGATCCCAGCTATCGGGTGTCTGCGCAAACCCATTCGCCGAATCAATGATCCGGTAATAAAACTTGTGAAGATTTATATCGCTCGCGCGTCGGACAGCGAGGCCAGCTAGTGTCCATGAAACATCACTCAACCAATACGATCCAATCACCAACGCACGCAAATAATCCAGACTGATGCGGCGCTCAAACATTGAGCCGGAGACCAATCGACGGAATTCTTGATTGCAGGTTTCGTATAGTTGACCGTTACCGGCTTGATGCGATGCCGCTACTGTGCAGATGCAGGCTGTGAGTAAAGAGGAGCTTCGACGTAAGCTTTCCAATGTCTTGTACTTGCTGGCAAGACCATAGATGTAAGGGTCAAGCTGGGTTTGGTAGAAATGGAATAGTTTCTCGGCTTCGTCGACGGGGATCAGCCCGCGGGAGATGAAGTCGTCATGATTAGAGGGCTGCTCTTCTACTGTTTCTCCTCGTAAAGAGCGCAGGCGTGTGAGTTCGTATAGCGACTCGATTGGGATATGTGACGAAGTCTCCTGAGCAGGTTGTAGTTGAGAAGAGATTTCGGGATCTCTTGCGGTAATGGACTCGGTTGTGGAGTGGGTGATAGGAGCTTCCGGTTCTTGAAGACTTCCGAGCTCTGGTAGTGGGGTGTGTAGAGAAGGAAGCGCCGGGAGGGATAATGCGCGCAATGTCTGTTCGAGTGCGGAGTGCATGATGGTCAAGTCATGGCTAACTGTTTTGCGCCATCTGTGATATCCGTCAGTGACTATTCCTTCTACCATGACGAAGCGGCCATTACCTTGACTCTTCATCAATGAGAGTTTGCAAGCTCTTGTTGAGTTTACACGATAAACCTCTTTCCTTGCATCTTTTGCAAGGAGGATGGTCATCGTCCATGTCACATTTAATCTACCATCGAATTTTGGATTAGTTTTCCGTTTCCGAATCTCTTATCTGAAAATTGCAGTCTCACCTTCTGCTTGCGACAAGCCGCACAAGCCTTCACCTTGCGCGTAATAGACGGCCATGCAATCTGCTCGTTGTCATCCGAATGAATGCTAGCAGCTCTCTGACGCGATCCGGATTTCGCAGATCGAGGCTCTGATCCGGCATCCGTCAACGTCGGGGTGGGAGGATGCGAAAAGTTGACCTTGACGTCGTCCGGGCTACTTGGACTTCCGGACTTGATGTGGATGTCTGCTGTCGACGTCTTGTTTGCGCCACGACGGATTGACTGTGTCGCTGCTCCGTCGACTTGATTCCAGGAACGTTTCGGCATGGTGATGCACGTTGCAAGGGATGTTCAGAAGTAGTTTTTAGTGTGACTCAGTTCAATGCATCAATGATCTTCGTTTTCAACTCAATCCTGATCAATTATAAAAGCTTGGGATATTCCGTATGTCTGAAGAAGAATAAATTCTGGAGAAAGTTGAAATCCGGGGGAAGGCAGGTCAAGAACTACGAGCGAAGGAAAAAACTACGGAACCCCTCACAGGCACACACCACTTCCCCAAAATCCAGATCAATCGCATCACTAATTGGTACTGTCAGACAATTGGGTCTGGACACCAGCTGCCAACAGCCACGAATAGTCCTAGCTAGGTGGGATTAAAATGACTCAGATAGCAATGAACATGATTACAGCAGAAGTGCATTTACCAATGATATGAATGGCCAGCCCAGTTCCAGAGGTCGCCCAACCTTCCCTACGATCGGCATTATTCCGTGAATTAACTGAATTTACCCTGTACCATGGACACTCTCCACTGCGGGGGTTTGACCTGCAACCTCTAAGAGAGCAGGAGAAATTGCCTATTTCGGAAACTAGTGTTGGTTACCGACTTCGAGGTGGAGCAAGTCCGTTCCAGGCAACTCAACCCGGTCCGTTGATTGGTAAATTGACGTCGCTTGGAACCCCGTTTGCGGATCTGGTAGAAAGTTTCGAGCCCATATGCCACGCTTTTTTTCTGCTGGTCGCCTGAACACAGACCAAATGAGTAACCCGCAATGTGGTACAAAGCATGACTCGGGCCGATGTGATGAGGTATGTACTATGGGCAGTGGGCTCGTCTAATTTCTAGAACAAGGTTTCCCGACCGATGTTGCTTTTCGATTTTCTGGGTCATGGCGTCGGTTTGGTTAGATTGATAGGTGAGCCAGGGGCTGTGTGCTGGTGGCAGGTGAATCCGATGATTCTTCGCCTTTTCCAGAAGCTGGCTTGGAGTGGTACACACCACGAAGTAGGAGGCCAATCCGTATCCTGCAATTCGTCTAATTCGTTTCATCCTGGGCTGCTAAGCTCTGTGCTCACATGGATATGACAATGTACGTGTACTCCCCGCGGGGAGACGGATGACGTGGGGGTTCAGCGAGCTACGTACATTGGGGGGGAACAAACTGCCATACTTTTGATTTTACTCCCAGACAAGCTACAAACTACCGGTGTGTCCCTGTCCAGAACTTACTAACTTATGTAACTGCACAATAACATCGACGTCGTATTCTTGGAATTATGAAGTCACGAACCAGCATTCTCTTGCTATATCTCGCCACTAAGCAAGATTTATTCTCACGTGGAAGGAACCCCCACAGCTTACATGACCATGGCTTGGCAAGGTTTCAACGAATTCCGGGATAACCCCACGCTTGGATGCAATGGGACTAGCGTCAAAGCGTATCGGAATTAGGATTGCGTGCTTGGAAATAGCTGAGGCATCAAGGCATCACTCGGGCGAGAGAAGGCGTCGCTCCTTTCGTAGAAGTGTGCTACGTCCACATCTCGCAATTTTCCCTATTTCGCCATGACAGGTATATGCGATATCCTATACTGCTTAACAGGTCGATCCTCCTTGTTCTTGATATACCAATTCTGATTCTCTCCTCTGTCAATTGAGAGCACAAAGTGCTAGTTATATCCTCGAGGAAAATTCCTGAATAAATTCATTAGCCGACGCGGGATTATTCTCCTCCGACGGAGCTTCCCCGACCATTATTCTCCAAAACGGGACTAGCGTGAGATGTACAACAGTATTCCAATTTAACGGGCCATGTGATCAGATCATCATTTTTGGATAAAAAGGCGCCTGGCGCATAGTTACGTACCTGATTGGAGCGAAATTAACCAGCGAGTTCTTCATTGCCTTTTCCAAGGATATCCGGGACCCCAACGGAGATTTTGCTTAGGATCCGTCGTATATATGCGGATTTCCATATACGTACATCCTACGGAGTAGTATGAACCGCTCGCTCAGTGGGGTTTTCCAATGATAGGGAACCCTACTTAGGAAGGCATGGTATTCGAATTTATCCTTGTATGGCAGTGTCGCATCGAGGTTGACAGGTTCTAGCCTCATTTTGAGGATGATGGTCTCTCCTGAGGCTTCAATTTCCCCAGTGGCTTTTTATAGCATTTCCACAAAGTTAGAATACGAAGAGTCTCACGTATCTAGCCGGAAAATATGTACTTACTGTGGTGTATCAATATCGATGTACCTCAAATATTTGTGCAAGATGCACACAGACAAACTTCTATCACATATCATTATTGACTACTGCAGAGGAGCAAGGGAACCAACAAGTCTTTCCCAAGACTGAAAATCACCTGGCTCTGGGAGACTACGTGTTGGACCAAACCAATTTTCAAGCCAAGTATTATTGTCAACGGGTCGTTCTCCGTGTTAACCACAGGTCCAGGCGCTGCTGGATTTGTTGTCATCATGGCGGATCGATACAAAGCCGGAAGACCAATTTGATGATGTGGATTCATCTCCCCGACAGGGTTGACATCCTGGGAGCGTGTAGAAGTTGTTCGTTCCTCCACTATCCCGCTTTCCTGCCTCGATCTTCTCGCGCTTGATATGCAGAGTTCAATAACTCGGACTTCTGCAAGCGCAAACTCATTTGCCCAAGGGTCAGAGTTCTGCTTCTCGCAATATGCTGTCAAGTCTTCCAAAATGAAGGCCGCTCGGGCTGATAATGGATCGCGGACAACGAGAACCCCAAGCACCAGGCATCTACTCAATAGACTGTGCATTGTGGCGCCGGCCCTCAACCGGTCAGCCATGGTGGTGTTGCTGATACTCAATCTGAGTTTCAAATCCGCGGAAGCAGAATTTATACATACGTCGCGACTATACTCGAATCGATCCGCGATCGAATCGAGGAGGACATATGTCTTGTGGAGTGTGACCCGTGCAAAGTGAAACGCAAAGTGAAGGTACAGTCTCTGCCAATACAAATATGGGCGACTATTGTCCATGGAAGTAAGCGGGTTCTCGTCTTGAAAGTACTCAGGCAGCGATGCAGCCCATGCAAGCAGAATCTCGTCCAGATTAAGCACCTTTGCATAAGACGTGCACGAGGTTGTGAGGGGAGCGAGTAAGAAGCATTCTTCCTGCATCAGACCCAAGATTTTGGAAAGCTTTTGCTGGCAAATATAGAAGACGCTGGGAGTAGGATCGTTTTCGGGGCTTTCCATAGCCACTTGAGCCTCGTCATGCGCTTTGTCGTCTATCCACACGTTTCTTCTCTTCATTTCCATGCTGTTCTTGTCACTGGTAGCTGAAGGGCGACCAAGGGCTAGTGATATGTATTTGTCCAAAGCGTGCGCTGAGCACCACAGGCGTCGTCTAGTCTCCAATACTTTGGGAGGTAAACCCCAGCTCTCACCATCTATTTGCATTCCTTGTGCCTGGGCAAAGCGAATGGAGAAGCTGGAAGCCAACCAGGCCTCTGTCTTGCGACCAAGGTAAACAAGATAACGAGTGATGAGTATCCCGCACCTCACAGCATCAGTACTCTCCCCGTAAAAAGTCATGGCCAGAGTAATTGCAGTCCGAGAAGCCCAATAGAATTGCAAATATGCCTCTTCAGAAAGTTCGCGAACATCCCGTGATGCATTGGCGGGAGATTCAAGAAGCTCTCCAACGCCAGGACAATGAACAAGAGACTCAACTAACGAAGATCGATAACGGAACGATCATCATCACTCCATTTGCGATTCCAGAATGCTTCGTAGCGGGTCATGAACGTCTCTTCCTGGAGACCGTCGTATACTTGACTGAGATGCTCAATGAATGCCGTAACTAGCTTATCGATGACTGCTTTCTCGCCGCGCAGGTAGCCCAGAAGCTCCCAAATGTGACTGTAAGAGCCCTTCTCGCTTCTGTAGGAATACGTGCGACGGCCATCGTAGCTGCTTCTGACACCTATGTTGTTCATGCCTGTTGATAACTGCGGGCTTTCGACTTCGATCATACCAGCGGCAGATTGGTAGCCAAAATATGAATTGCCATGATACGTTGGAGGTCCGCGGGTATTCCATAGACGCAGAGACTGCCTCGAGTCTACTCTCCTATGAGAGCCATCTAGTCTTGTATCTGCCACGCTACTACTTAATGGCGGTGTCGGGCCTTTGCGCCTCAATCTATCGTGCCTTGTCGGGGGTAAATAGCACAAATGTGGAATTGACCTCCGAATACAATTTGAACAGGGTGTGTTGCGATCACACTGATCGGGTTGAGTCCACTAATAAGCTAGCTTACATATGTACAGGTAGTCTCCATTCCTTTGCTAGAAAATGCCACTTACAGTCGAAATCAAAACACTACGTGGCAATCTATTTCCATTTCAAGGCTTTCGTTCTCAGAATATATCTACGGCTCGTATTGCACATTTCATTGCGAGATGACTTCAAATGTTGATTGACGTGATCAGTTGTAAAGGTACTTCTATCCGCAAAGCTCAGTAAAGAAGAGAAAAGAATTATTTCCATATACAATTACATCACGCTCTTTTCACCCAATCCAGGATACTTTTGAATATGGCGATGCCATCATGATCAAGGTTCGCCCTCTTCAAGAGTGCCGACTTGGCCTCCTCGCTGTTGATTGCTGAAGTATATCCTGATTCCTTGCTAGTAGACGACAATAGTGATTCTTCTATCAGTGCAGCACTCATCTCAGGGTGTCCTTGGAAGGTGGTTATCCTGTCGTCATCTGACAACAGTATCTGACAATTTTCTGCGAGCTCCTTGAATCCCGACGGCGGCGATGTAATGTATCGTTGATGGAACTCATGTATGCGAAGCGACGAACGGTCTTTTATTGTCAAATTGGGGAAGAATTCTTGTCCAGCCGGTGTTAGAGGAATATCGGTAACCGCTAGCTATTTTGTAAGTACGAACAATCTCAAACGCTCAGATACAATTGAATCAGAAAACATCGTCGCCAATCATCATATCGTTTCATAATCATAAGATCATCGCTATATACAAACCCCTTCTTATCCATCTTATTCAAATAGCCAGCCGGTGGAAATCAACCCATTGGACCACGGCCCTGGCGTTGATATGTTATTATTACCCGCCATCTCAATCCCAACCGGAACACCATGATGAATATCCACTTGGGTCAAAAAGTCCTCGATGGAAGGATTATCCAATCGACTCTGAGTTAAGAATGCACTGTTGTTATTATTGTCCACCAGAGGGTTCTGCTGTCCATCGCCATCATCCAGCCCAATGTCTGCACCACTTCCGGGCATGACTAGTAATTCTGCTATATGATCCATTGGCTGCGCTGGACCATTGCCACTGCCATTAGTACTGCGATCTGCGAATTCCAACATCACTTTTCGGATTTCGAGGAAATGCTCATAGAACCCGGCCGCGGGTAGGTTTCCATCTTTTACAATGGACTGCATGATATCGGATGCGGTATCGACTGCTTCGCGGTCCGCGTCGCTGTTGTGTGTGCCGAGGATGCTGGACATCATTAGGATAATGGTGGAAGAGAATAGGTAGTGGGCGTCAAAGTAGCCGTATATTGCCATTCCGGCGTCGATCCAGAGTTGGGTGAGGAGGCCGTTGGAGCTGCGTGCGGCGTGGATGCATGCGTCTGCTAAAGCCATGGTAGTTGGTGATGGGGCTGTGGCGCCTTGGCCTTGAAAGCAGGATTTGAAGACGTGAAACAGAATTGGCCGAGTAGTGAGTATTACGCACTATTAACAGTCCAGAGGTCATTCATGAGTATGGTATAATACAAGGAACGAAGGAAGGCTTACCTGATTGAAGCACAAATGTAACGACGCAACATTCCTCGATGAATATTTCAAGGGCTTGGTTTGCGATATCTGCACACTTGCAGGTAATGTTTCCGCCCATGTTCTAAGGTTGCGAAGAATCTTCTGCACACTCTGCACAAATGCCTTGGTCTGACTAGATCGACCATATATGTCCGAGATAATATCACCCGAAATTCTAGCTAGCTTGACATGCGCAATGAGATGAGAAGGATCAGAGAATTCTTCTTGCTCACTGGGCGTGAGTTTATCCATTGATGGTAAGTCGACGTCAATGTCACTATCCTGGACAGTGACTGGGTGACCCAGTTTTGAGCTGGTCATACGATCGATAATGTATACGCTCCACCAGACCCGTATGCGATGTTCTCTCTCAACGGCAGAGATTGTGTAGCCTTCAGGGACATTGTGATGTAGACCTAGAGTAAGGCAGAGACGGAGGGCCATTCCGGCGTAGGTATATGCGGATTTGGTTCTGTTGAGTGCCAGCGAATACAGAGACTGTTTGCCGCGTATCATCAGAATTGAACACCGTGACACATGCCCGATAAGAAAACAACTTACGATAATCAAAAGTGCTTCGACGTACACAACCGAGGCTTCCTCATGCATATCTTGAGTCAGACTCATTGCCTGCACAAAGTAGCCAGTACCGGGTACATCAGGTCCCTTAGTCGATCCCATGCGTCGGTTGGAATACATCTCCCCCATGGAGAAGAGCGCAAACAATTTGCACACAAAAACTGGATCATCGAGTTTCTGTGTATCATAGATCGCTTGCATTCTCTCTATCGTAGACTTGCGCAGCATCAAATGATAATCATTACCCAAGAACCGCAATGCTACTTTAAGCAGTAAATGTGCATAAGCACGACTAGGCCACTCAAATCTGGGAGCTGGGGCTGCCATGCGTAAGAAGGCCTTGTGTTTGGAGTACTTGGATCGTGATAATGGCGCGACAGGCTCATTGCCATTCAGGAATTGGCGTAATCGTGTACCAAAGGCTGTACATGCCGCTTCACCAATGTATATGGGTTGCCATGATGCGCTGTCTGTTACGAACCATGCTTTGTCTTCGATAAGGGGGTTTTTGAGGTCGACGTCAACATTGCCGATTCTTTCTGGGGAGTCGTCGTCTTCCTCGAGAGTTTCGGGAGTGTATTGCCTTTGTGATGATTGCCTGACTATATCTTCTTCCGAGACTTCTTTGCCTTTGAGAAGCGCAACCTCTTGCTTTAACCAGTTCAGATAACTTGATACATCGGATATATTAGAGATACAGAACCAAACCCTCTAAGATCAGTAGACCCACCTCTCCTGGACCTGGACCTTCCGGTCTCTATAAGGGTAAACACACTCGGTGCCTTCGGGCTTTCGAGCACAGCTGCGACATGGATTGCCTCCCGAACATTTTACTTTGCTACCGTGGCAATTCAAACAGCTATCGAACATATCAACATCATTCTGGTTCAATAGATACTAATGACATTGTGGGACATACGCTAATGAGTTCCGTTGGCGTTTCGATGGTCGATCATTCAACTCTTCCACAGAAAGTGGAGAAGCGTCTTTCGACTCTCGACGAATGGTTTTTGGCATATTGTTTACTTTTATCAGTATCTGTTCCTTATTGTGGATCTGTTTCTCTGGAATTGAAGACGAGAAATGATGTGAGGCTCTGGGGTGGGTTACATACCAGAGAGGATACGAGTCAATAGATAGAAGTCAGCCGGCAATATCTTATCAGAGCCGAAATGCTCGGCTCGGCGATTGTCTTGCCGTTGCCGTGAACAACACACCCACCAACAGCCTAGAGATTTTGAGACTCGTATCCCATGTAGACTCACGCGTGTCGGCTGCACATTGCTATCGACCGGAGGCTATGCTTTATCGAACCGAGTATATGCATTGACAAATCGTGCGTCATTGCAGGACAATCAAGATGCTTGGTATAAAGATGTACGGCAGCCACGTCTTTTGGTGGCTTACATCCATCAACACCAACACAACAACATAACAAATCGGTTATAATCTTGGCAGCGAAGATTAATCGGAATAATCGGAATCATGGCTATAGAAAGCGAAACTAAAGGCATTAGAATTGCTATTGACAGGGGCGGTACATTTTGTGACTTGTACGTTGTCCATGTCTTCTCTCACTCAGGCCGTATACTCGAGGGTACTAATGTATATCGGCGAATAGCTGGGCAAGCATCCCTGGTCGGGAAAATGACTTGATCTTTAAGTTGTTATCCAGAAATCCTGGAGAATATGATGATGCACCAATCGAAGGTATTCGGCAAATCCTGGAAGAGGCCACTGGGCAGACTATTCCCAGAGGTACACCTTTGGATATTACACCGGTCGAGTCAATCCGTATGGGTACAACTGTTGCTACAAAGTTAGTATCCTACACACTCTTATGTTGCATAAGGTAACTAATGTTTATTGATTAGTGCCCTCTTAGAACGAAAAGGCGAGCGAGTCGCCCTTCTAATCACAAAAGGTTTCAAAGACCTTCTCGTAATCGGCAACCAGGCCCGACCTAGCATTTTCGACCTTTCCGTTTCCAAACTCGACCGTCTATATGAGAAAGTAATCGAAGTAGACGAAAGAATTACAATAGAAGGCTTTGCCGAAGACCCCGAACCTCAACCTACCGATATACAATCCGACCCAGCCTTGGTCGAAGGCCTTACCGGAGAAGCCATCCGCATATTACAACAACCAGATCTCACACAAGTCCGTCAAGATCTTCAGTCATTGTGGGACGAGGGGTATCGCACGCTGGCTATTGCGTTTATGCATTCATTTGCATTTCCGGATCATGAAGCTGCCGTGGCAGCAATTGCACGAGAGATCGGTTTCAGAGCATCGGTGTCTTCGGAATTACAGCCTATGATTCGAATTGTTCCTCGAGCTCAATCGGCAACGGCAGATGCTTATCTATCTCCGGTCATTGCACAGTATATTGAAGGTTTCCGATTGGGCTTCAAGGGTCGTTTGGAAGATCATAACGCCAAGAAACTACTTTTATGTCAGTCAGATGGTGGTTTGACCTCATTCACGAGATTTACCGGTCTACGAGCAATTCTATCCGGCCCTGCTGCTGGCGTTATCGGGTGTGCTCGCACTTGCTATGATGAGGAAGATGGAACACCTGTCCTTGGCTTCGATATGGGAGGAACAAGCACAGATGTCTCCCGTTATAGCGGTTCATTCGAACACGTTTTTGAAACCACCGTCTCGCAGGTCGCGCTTCAAAGCCCACAGTTGGATGTCCATACTGTAGCAGCAGGTGGGGGGTCGATGCTGTTTTGGCGAAATGGCCTGTTTGTCGCTGGTCCCGAATCTGCAGGAGCATACCCCGGTCCAGCATGTTATGGCAAAGGAGGTCCTCTCACAATTACTGACGCAAACTTCTTTCTCGGCCGTATTCTGCCAGACTACTTTGCTCGTCCTCTAGATTTTGATGTAGTCAAGAAGAAGTTCTTGGAACTCACCGAAGTTGTCAATGCAGAAAAGAAAGGCACAGAAACTCTGACACCTGAAGAAGTCGCCATGGGCTTCCTTCTTGTGGCAAACGCATCTATGACACGACCAATTCGTGCTCTCAGCGAAGGACGTGGTTATGAAACTGCTGCTCACAACCTCGTCTGCTTCGGCGGTGCTGGTGGACAACATGCAACTGCCATTGCGCGAGACCTCGGCATTAAAAGAGTGTTAATTCACCGTTTCTCCAGCATCTTATCAGCCTATGGAATGGCTTTGGCGGATGTTGTCGTTGAACTTCAAGAGCCGGAGTCCGGTGTTTATAACAAGGATTCCGCTCCCCGTATTGAGAAGCGAGCTGTTGCTCTCCGTCAGCGAAGCACCAAACAGCTTATTGAGGAAGGTTTTGCTGAAGATCAGATTTCACATGAAGTGTTCCTCAACATGCGTTATCGTGGCAGTGATACTTCGCTTATGATATCCAAATCTGACGCCGCTACCTTTTCCGAGGGGTTTATTGCTCGTCACAAACGCGAGTTTGGATTCACCCAACCTCGCGAAATTCTAGTTGATGACGTCCGCCTTCGCTCGGTTGGCAAGGCTGTGGATGTCAAAATCAAAAGCCCTTTTAAACAATTGAAAGAAATTAATCGCTCAAGCCAGCAAGACCCGAAACCAGCTCTAGTTCGAAAAGTGTACTTTGAAACAGAGGGATGGACAGACTCGCACATCTTCCATCTACAAGACGTACCTAAAGGCAGCGTCATACTCGGACCAGCCATGATCATTGATGCAACTCAGACTATCGTCGTGGACCCTGCAAGCGAAGCGACTGTCTTGGATGAGCATGTTGTCATTGATCTACTTGATGCCGAGACTAAGAAGATATCTGCCGATGAGGTTGACCCTATCCAACTTTCCGTCTTTGGTCATCGATTCATGAGCGTTGCTGAGCAGACGGGCGAGACCCTTCGAAAGACGTCTATATCGACAAATATCAAGGAACGTCTCGACTATAGTTGTGCAGTCTTTTCAGCAGATGGCCAACTAGTCGCCAATGCACCTCATATACCCGCTCACTTGGGGTCAATGTCCTACGCTATCGCATACCAGGCAAAACGATACGCAAAGGGAGAACTGAAACCTGGCGATGTCATTCTATCAAACCATCCTATTGCCGGTGGTACTCATCTTCCGGACTTGACTGTAACAACACCTGTCTTTGACGAGAATGATCCTACAAAGATTCTCTTCTTTGTCGCAAACCGTGGCCACCATGCTGATATTGGTGGTATCGCTGCGGGAAGTATGCCGCCCAACTCGACTGAATTGTGGCAGGAAGGTGCCGCCATTGAGTCATTCAAGATGGTGAAAGAGGGTGTCTTTGACGAAGAAGGCGTTACTCACCTTCTCTACGAGGTTCCGGCTCAATATCCTGGCTGCAGTGGCACACGAACCTTGAATGACAACATTTCCGATCTCAAAGCAGGCATTGCGGCAAACAACAAAGGTATCCACCTGATACAAGGCCTTGTGCGCGAATACAGCTGGCCTGTTGTCGAGCTATACATGCGCGCCGTCCAGAAGAATGCCGAAGATACTGTTCGCGGCTTACTCAAAGACTTCAGTCGCCGCTTCCAAGGTCAACCTCTCGAGGCAGTCGATTACATGGATGATGGAACCCCATTAGTATTGAAAATAACCATCGACCCAACCGACGGATCCGCCAAATTCGACTTTACCGGCACTGGGCCCGAAGCGTTAAACAATCTCAACAGTCCACCAGCGGTCATGTACAGCGGTATCATGTACTGCCTCCGATCCATGATCTCCACGGACATCCCCCTGAACCAAGGTTGTCTGGCACCCATCGACGTCGTTTGTCCACCCAACACAATCCTCTCACCAAGCATGAAAGCTGCAACTGTAGGATCAAATGTTGAGACAGCACAACGCATTATTGATGTTATCCTGAAAGCATTCGGGGTTATGGGTGCTAGTCAGGGAACATGCAATAACCTCACGTTCGGCTACGGTGGTAAAGATCCCGTTACTGGTGCTGTGACGAAGGGATTCGGATACTACGAAACTATCGCCGGTGGTGCAGGTGCAGGCGCAAACTGGGAAGGTCAATCCGGTGTTCATACCGGTAGCACAAACACACGCATGACTGACCCAGAGACCTTTGAGAAGCGGTATCCGGTTCTTCTCCGCGAATTCAGTATCCGCAAGGGCAGTGGTGGGGCAGGCAGAAACCGGGGTGGTGATGGCTGTATTCGTGATATTGAGTTACGACGTCCGTTGCAAGTAAGCATCTTGTCCGAGAGACGAGTTGTTGCGCCATATGGTATGGCTGGTGGAGAGGATGGGAAAAGAGGAGTGAATCTGTGGATTCGCAAGGACCCTATCGATGGATCTGTGCGGACTATATCTGTTGGAGCCAAGGCGTCAATGGCAATGAATACGGGTGATAGATTTATTGTTCATACTCCTGGTGGAGGTGGCTATGGTGTTCCGTTGGATAAGAAGCAGGCTGTCGAGGTTTTGGATGAGTTTGTTGTTAAGCGTGCTGTTATGTAGATTGCCTTGTTTATGATACGATAATGATATGTCTTTTGCCGTTTAATTTAGCTACTCTATTTATTATCAACATGTGATTATCCTTAGAATGATATAACTCGTCCATTGGTCTTCGAAATTTTCCATATCGATACCGTCATCTAAGAGGTGGACGCAATTTCTCCGTCTCCTAACCCTAAACGGAGATTTAACTGCCATGCGCAATCTGCAAGGTCCAAGCTATACACGAATCAAAACATTTGTTTTCAAAAAGAAGCTTTCTCAAGAAACGTTTCTAATCTGATGTAGAAGCTTGGTTATCTCGGACAGTACGTTTGATTTCTCCAGTCAAATGGGTGATTGGGGGAGATAATCTGGAGGAGAAGCTATTACTGCCCCGCATATTCCCCGGATAAATTCAGGAGATGTCGTCGAGCTACGTTTTATTTGCGTATGGATCTATATAAGGACGTCAATTATTTCTCTTTGTGCCAGAATATTTTCTGATAGATGTCAAGCTAAGCAGGACGCCGAAGACATTTTTCTGTGGGTCCGTACCTGATATATTGGGCGTGGAATACAAGCAGCTTTTCACCATGAAATTTCTAAATAATAACAAAGTCTTCCAGACTTTGGTTGCATTGTCTGCTCTTCTTCCTACAGCTCGAGCAGCACCAGCTAGCAGAATCAATTCTCGCCTTCCCTGCCAGGCCGGCGTACTCGCAGCTTGTCCAGACCACACCGTCATCGTTTCCAAGGACAACTCTTCCTCTTCTTCTTCCAAACACGCACATTTCACCTCAATCCAATCCGCAATTCTCTCTCTGCCTCATGACAATTCATCGGCAACAATCCTTATCCGCGCCGGCGACTACACTGAACAATTGAACATCACCCGCCCAGGCCCCGTGACTCTCCTCGGCGAAACGAGCCATCCATTGAATGCTAGCGAGAACCAGGTCACTGTCTACTGGAGTGCAGCAAACAGCGCTACTTATCTCGACAATGCATTTACCAGTGTATTGACCGTGGCACCCACACAGAATGCTTCTCTCACCGGCGCTGGTCCCACAGGTTGGCCAGTTCCAGTCGATACGCCGTATGGCAGTACCGATTTCAGGGTATACAATATTGATTTCCGGAATGTGTTCTCCGAGTACTCTGCTGGACCATCGCTGGCTGTTAGTGTGAGCTATGCGAACGCCGGGTTTTATTACTCTGGTTTCTATTCTTATCAGGATACGGTATGCCATATCACCCCTATTCGAGTCAATTCCATTATACTGATACAAATGAATGATAGGTATACATCGGCAAACTAGGCAACGCCTACTTCTACGACTCCATTATCGCCGGACAGACCGACTTCCTGTACGGATTTGGCACAGCCTGGTTCCAATCCTGCGCTTTACAACTCCGCTCTTGTGGTGGCGGCATTACGGCCTGGAAGGGTACAAACACCACCTACGCGAACAAATTCGGAGTCTACATTGTCGATTCCACTGTCAAGGCCGCCAATGCCTCAATCGCAGCTACGATTCAAGGCAAATGTGCGCTTGGTAGACCATGGAACGCCCTTCATAGGTCAATCTTTGCGCGTACGTATGAAGATGGAAGTATCAAGAGCAGTGGATATACGGATTGGGTGAATAAAGGTGTTGAGAATTATACTCCCGGTGTCACGCTGCAGGCTGAGTTCGAGACGTATGGACCTGGATGGAATGAGACGGGACGTGTTGCCGGGGGTTGGGATACGATTTTGAATGAGACTGTGTGGAGGGAGTATGATGAACCTGCTAAGGTGTTCCAGTTTGGGTATGTAGGTGGTGGGTTTGGGTATGTTGACTGGATTGATCGTACTCCTTGGGCTTAGTACGTAGCGCTGGAAGATCAAGGCATAATCTGTCAAATACTAGATTTAATTATCAAATTAACAAGAATTAAGCTTATTTGCGAAACTGAACAGCCAGATTTTTGAGAAAATCTATGGAAGCTTAGATACCGAAGCCCTAATCTTTTGCCCTACTTTCCGTATCGGGACCTGCCATACAATAAACCAGGATTTCCTATACCTTTAATATACCCATATGAGCTCAACGATGATATGGCAGAGTTCTTCCTACTTCTGCTTGACATGTATATCTGCATCCTATCCTGTATGAACAGCTCTTCGTCGGCGTAAGAGACTTTGATAGATATTTCCTCTTTGGGACAGCTCCCCCAGATGACATCATACTTCTGTCAAAAGAAGCAAGACACCTCAACATCTCCTTTTGCCATGTTGTACTTTATTGTCTAAAAAGAAATACCACTATATCAAATTCATCTTTGAAAAAGAGACGTCAAGAAGAAATGCCCACCCCACGACCAGCCATCCTCTCATCCATCCGCTCGCTCATCTCAGCCTTCACCTCCAACGCCTCCACGCCCGCCATCCTAGCACACTTCACCTCGTCCCCAACACCGCTGGTACACGAGCACGGCTCCCCCTTGTTTCAACCCTTCTTACCTTTCATCGGCCGCGACTTCATCGGTCTCAAAGCCGTTGGCGAATACTTCGATTTACTGGCGCAACACCTCTCCATCAGCGACGCTACTTTTGACGATGAAGATGATTGGGTCGTTGATCCGCAGATTCTGACTGTGTGTCTGCGTGGACGCGCACGGTTTACGTCCCTAGAGACGAAGGAGAGTTGGTTGGAGACGTTTATGTGGCGGGTTACATTGTCTGAGGATTTAACGGGGGAAAGTGAACCTGATGCAGGACAGGGGCTGAAAGTGCAAGAGTATAGGGTTTGGGCTGATACGGGCGCTGCGTTTTTGGCTTCTAGAGGTGAATTGAAGGATCTCGAATCTGCGAATCCGAGCAATGTGAGATCTGTTGCCGGAGCTCACAAGGTAGATGAAGTTTTGGGAGGGGAGGATTATCCGATCAAGGACAAGCTAGGGGCTGGATTGTCGTTTGGTGGGAGTTCGGGGTGAAAATTTTTGAAAATCGGAATGATTGTTATTACTATTTCAAGACTGCTAGATCAAAAAGTCAAAAAAGATATTGTGCTAAAGTTACAATTTTGAAACAAAAAGCAAAAGGCAGTAAAAAGCACCGCAACTCCTGTTCCCCTCGAGATGAACGGTAGTCTCGACCTGGGACCATACCTGCGCATCAACGATTCTAAAAGTTGACCACAAGAACGAAATGAAAAGAGAAGAGAAGAAAAGAAAGATTACTGCTTCCACGACTTTCCGCAATTCAAACAAGTACAAAACAATGTCATCGGTTCATCAGCACTGCGCGTCTGGGCCTCAGTATAAGTAACCTTGCGCTGGCCACATTTGCCGCATTGCAGACTTGAGCTGATACTCCGTTCGGCTTGTGCCACCATCGCCTTGTCCATATTCTCCTTTTGAATCTTCTGGTCCAGCGCCCTTCGCTCGTCAGATTTGAGTTCGT
Source organism: Talaromyces verruculosus (assembly GCA_038993655.1). Classification (NCBI taxonomy): domain Eukaryota; kingdom Fungi; phylum Ascomycota; class Eurotiomycetes; order Eurotiales; family Trichocomaceae; genus Talaromyces; species Talaromyces verruculosus. The sequence continues at coordinate 40,026 of JBBVQN010000023.1, read as the reverse complement.
CGTGGGTCATCTTGACAAATTTGTCCGGCGTCACATCACCCGAAAGCACGCGCTGTCGAAGTTGTGGATTTGACTTGTTCTTCAAGTTCTGGAATAAACTTCGAATCTTCGTCTTGTATTGTTCTTTGGTTTCCGGTCCAAATGAAGTGAATGCTGCATTTTCTACAGCTACCGCCTTTGCTAGCACGACTTTCGGGGGATCGGTAGACATAAACGATAATCCGTCGTACATGAGACCAAGACAGCTATCACGAATCTTATTATTTGTGACGTTCGTATCAACACCATCTGCCTTCCACGACCGTTTCTCGGGCGGAACAGTCGACTTCGGAGCCTTATCACCAGGTGTGCTTGCTGGCGCAGGCGACGCCGTACCGGTGCGCGGTGTACTCGAGCGCTGCGGCGAACCATTCGACTTTTGCTTATTCACTTCACTCCTCCATTTGGACACAATCTCGGACGATAGACGCGCAACATCGGGTGCTTTGTGTTGTTTGAGTTTATTCACGACAATACCGATACGGGTTGAGCGGAGGAGGTCTTCTGTAGGTCGGACGCCTTTTTGGAGTTCCTTCAAGATGGTGATCAGGTTGGCTGGTGGCTCGCTGGATGTCGCGGCTTTTGTGAGAGCCTTGGCTTTGAATTCGATTTCTTTGGCGTCCATTTTGGAGGACCTGTCGAAAGCTGAGTTAGCGCGATCGATCGTTTGATGAGGTAAAACGTCTGTGGGGTGAGATCGGTGACCGTCATCAGTCTATACAAGTGTATGTATCACTGATGCGATGCGCCGGATCTTAAGCAAAATTCAGCCATGACTCAATATGTACATACTACTGATACCCAGCAACAATAACGAGATTCGATGAAGACGAAGCCTAGCAGGCAGTTACGCAAAGCGCAATGAATCAAAAGTGAAAGCGAGTAAACACTTCTAGCGAGTAGTCCTGACGCTGGAAGTCCCAGAATTCCAGGCTTGCGACAAACCGTCAATCAAACAGGAGATTAGAAAGAAGAGACAAAAAAGATAAAGAGGGAAAAATGAATGATAATGGCACAGCGATCACAAAGTGAAGAGAGAAACAGAAGGAAGCTGTTTTTTTGCGACAGGAACACTTTGGGAAGTTGTCCGCTTGACCGCTCGGCAATTGATTTGATTGGTTGCTGGCTGTGCTTGAGCATCTACACCTTCTACGACACACCTGTATTTTGAATTAATCCCGATTTATACGGTGTGAAGCATCTTTCTTCTTGAATGGTGGTATCTTGATTAATGCTAAGTAAAAGAATAAGCATGAGGGACATCATGGGCTGAGGAGGTGGGGATGAGAGCAACGCAGCATGGCCGGGGATGATGGGTAACTCAAGTCGGCATGATCTATGAACCTGTTTATTTACATCGAACACAAAATGCAGGACAAACAGCAATGCCTTTATCACGTCGTTCACTGTTTCGGAAGGGTGCAGCGAGATTCCTGTTGGTGGTCCAGACGAGTTGGAAGCGTGGAGACCGATACGGTGTATGCGCGAGCACCCATGCTCTTTCTCCATAAAGCTGATGCCTCTTGACGTTGAATACGGATACTCATTGGCAATGATGCGAGCTTAAATGCCCGTCTTGCCAAGAACATCAGCCAACGCATCCACATCATCATCCTTCTTCTGGCTGACGGGCTCATCCTCGGCGCGAACAGTCTCCTTCAAAGTCTTGTCGGCCAAATGTGTCTTCACTTCCTCCTCTTCCTCCTCTTCGGTTTGTTCATCACTTCCCTCCGCCTCTTCTTCTTCTTCTTCTTCTTCTTCTTCTTCTTCTTCTTCTTCTTCTTCTTCTTCAAGCTCGTCCAGCTCATCAAGACCCCAAGCATCCTCAGCATCTTCATCTGTACCATGCTCCTCCTGTCTCTTCTCGAGCAGCGCGCGAAGCTCCTCAATATTGGCATCATCCTCCATAAACTTATTTCCATTCAATTCAACTCGCTTCAAAGCCGGGAGAGTATTCTTGGCCGCAAACAAGAAATGTTTAATACCCTCTGCATTAATATCGTTAAACTGGAGGCGCAACGTCTCGACTTTTTCGTTTTTACCGGCTGCAAGAGCCTGAGCGACCTTGATACCACCACGGGCCGAAAGCAGACAATCTCCAACGCCCAACTCGCGCAACGAAGCCCATCCCTGAACAACCTTGGCCAACGCACTGGATCCAAGCAACGTGAACGTATTATCCTGCAAGTCGAGAACCTCCAACTCCGAAGCATGGCTCAGCCCGTCCTTCAAAAGCAGCGAAATACCTTCTTGACGAATACCGTTCTGCGTCATCTTCACAGAGCGCATACCTTTCGCATGCGCCTTGTATGCCGAAGCCCAAGCCTCCATACTTCCATTCTCGAGTCGGTTTCGTCCACAGACAATTGACTCTAGGAGAGGAACTTCCTTGCCCTCACTGCGCGCCTTCTCCTTTTGTGCTGCCAACTCTGTAAGTGCATCGGCGACAAGAACACCAGCCTTGGGACCCAACCCGTTATTATTGAGAATCAAATGACGGAGCGGCACAGCTCGCGACAGGTAATCAACAAGTGGTGCTTGCGTATTAAGTCCGAACGCATTATCAGACAAGTTGATAGTGTGCAGATTCGGAACCTCCAACAGCGCATTCAATAACGCAGATAACGCGGGGGGGATCTCGGAGAGGAGGCGCGATGTGAAAATATCGTCGAGATTTGCGACTTGTAAATCCTTCTGGGCGGCGAGGGCGGTTGCGAGCCGTTCGGAGGCTTCGACACCGAGAGTATTACCACCCAGATGCACTTCTGTGAAGGTGGTGTTCTCGAGGAGAGGTTTCGCATGGGTTTCGATGTCCGCCGCGGTATCGAGTTTGAGGCCCTTGCCGCTGATGGAGAATATTTTGGCCATTTTTCATAAATAATAGGTATGAACTCGTCGTAAGAATGATCTTCAGAGAAATTCGTAAACAAGACGTTGTAAAGGAAACGAAAACAAGCACGTCAAGGCGAAGAAAAGGGAGGAGGAGGGGCTGTACTGTTTTTTATTTTTTTCCCCTGTCCGGAGTACGTACGTATTATTATTCGCCTCCGATGCTTTAAACCCCGCCAGTCGCCAGGGTAAAATTAAGCTATCAGCAGCCTAAACCGTTGTGGTGCTAGCGGCATTGGATGATTGAAACCGACTCACCGCCCTGCCAGACCCATACTACTGTAGTAACCAATTCTGCCATCATCGGAATCATTCGATTTCGAGATCTAGATTACTAATTGCGAAATCTTTCACCAACCTCTCTTTTCACAAATTGTCCTGAGTCTTTGCATTTTCGTCTCTGTTGCAGCAATAGGAGAGGCAATCAACCCAAAAAAAAAACTGCAAGTCCTCAATTATTCAAAATGTCTTGGTTCTCAGGCTGGTTCGGTAAGTTTCTCTCGCAAGCAGTCCGTGTGAGGCACATCTCACAGCTCAATTCACACCCACCGCGAGCTCCCCTTTCTCATTATTCGGACAATCGCTGACTGTATCTGCTTACCAGGCTCCTCGAGCACATCCACACCCGCCCCCAAACCAGCCGAAAAACCCAAGGTCCGTCCATTTCCACCCATCTACCAACAACAACAACAACATCACGCGCCCACGACCTAGTTCACTAACTAACTATTGGAATAGCCCTGCTGCGTCTGCAAAGAAGAAAAAACCGCGCGCGACGACTGCATGCTCTTCTCCAAAGCCGACGATCCTGCGAAGACGGACTGCAAGCCGCTGGTGGAGCAGTACAAGGCTTGTATGGCTGGGTATGGATTCAAGATCTAATTCAGCCTACTGAACAAAAAAAAAGAAAATGAATACCTACTATGTAGTAGGTATCGGGATAGACTTTGTGTGTAGTGGGACGAAGATTGCATATATACATTGCATTGGGATACTTTATTGGGCCTTTGCGGATACTCCTCTCATTTGATTGATTGATATCATGATTTGGGCGTTTTGTTTAGGATTTACGTTTTGTATATATATGTACTATATTCTCGAAGAATGGTTCTTGATTGAATGGTATGGTATGGTATCAAGGTATAATCTCAAGTAAAGAATTAATGAATATACAGATAGAAAGATTATTGGGTCTTCTTCTTCACATCTCCAGCCGGTTTTCCGCTCAATCTATAAGCCTGCACAATCAGATTGCTCGTCGTCCACAGGTACGCCAGACCAAATCCGCTAGCGCCAATAAGCACGTTCAATACAACCCACAGATCTGGTTTGTTAGCTGGCGGTTGCACGAATGCCTCGAGGGCATGCCATCCAATCATACTGAGGTAGAATATTGAATGGATCAACACTGTAAGACCACTGACCGAGGCCTCTTTGGTTGAAGTGGTAATGTTTCTTGCCCTGAAAATCTCAATTGAGGTAGGGAATAGTCCCAACAGGTAAGCCCAAAGGAAAGTAATGACGAAATATGGGATGCGGAGGTCTTCGCGTTGGAGTAAAGGGTACATTGTCCATGCGCCGAGAATATTGGCCCAGCCGATCCAGGCACGATTGACTTTGTTGAGACCTCCGTCATCGGCGAAGAGGAGGGTCATGGGGAGTAAAGGTAGTAGGACGCTCTTTTCGTGGACTTGGAAGGAGAAAAGGTAGAATCCCCATGCGGAGCTACTCAAAGCAAGTAAGAGGAATTGTGGACGAGGATAGCGGAAGATAACGAGACAGGGAACGGAGATTGATGCCAGGGTCGCGGCGAGAGATGCACGCTGCAATAAGGACGATGGGAATCGGTGTAGTTTGTAGAATGTGTGGATGGCGCACCAGGCGTTTGCGACCTTGTCTTCGAACAATCCTCGCGCAAAGGGGAATATGCGATGGATAAGCTGGCCGAGCTGAAGGAGTGGTGCGTAATACCAAGCTTTTCCATCCAATTCAACCGGCAGTTCTGCGATGAGGGCCGGTAACGGACCGGGTAATGCGGTTCCATGAGCCCAGTCATTCAGCGATACGGCGATGAATGGTGCAAGTATAATAGCAAAAGCCGCAACTGTCGACAAAGCAATGGCCAAGAACCGACCAATCCGTATGCGTGGGAATATACAACTTCCCAGGAGAAACGAAAACATAATAGGTGCATAGTAAAGTGCCATCTGTTTGAAGGACAATGCTGCAACGAAGAATGCACATGCCAACGGTAGTCTGCCAGTCAGTATACTCTCGACGCTAGCCACCATGAGCCCCAGCATGACAGTGTTGTACTGGAAATGACCGTGGTCGACAAGAATATTTCCTGGCTGCATCAAGATAGCAATGAGGGCTATGGAAGTTGACCACATCGGTACCCCGAGGAGACGACCGTAGCGGCGTGCAAAGAGCACAACGGCCGGTATGTAGACAAGATATTCCGATACGACAACGGTGGCGCGCATGTAGAGCTTAAGAAGGGGGTCCTCGATACCCCGCGATGCGTCGAGAGCGAAGAAAGCCGGATCAACCAGCGAGCCACTACTAAAACTTAGCTATGCAATTCTTCGCACGAGGGTCTAGAAGACAAAATTCATACATCTTCCCCAACAACCAGCTGTGGTATGCCGTCAATGGCGGATAATCAAGACCCCAGTATTGCAAGTCGTAAAAGTACCATTTCGTGAGCGGAAGATGAATAGTCAACTCCATCCAATGTCTCTGAGCTTCAAAGTCGCCGTGTAAGGGAGGCACGTTAAACCCTACACACCCAACAAGTCAATGACGATTCCTATCTAAAGCATCATGAAGCGGTACATACCCGAATATCCCCACAAACTCACAGCCCACCGAAACAATCCCACCACCATAAGAATCAACGGAAGTATAATCCATTGCGAAGTTGGGCTGCGCGCAAACCACATGAACGAAACCAACGGGAAAGCAGGAGCTGCATGCAGAGAGCCCGCGTCGAGGATCAGGTCATTGTTGTGGGTGCCGGAGAAGGTTGTTGGGAGCTTCTTTTTTTGTCGGGGACGGTAGGAAGTTGGTGAGGAAGCCATTGTGGCACGTGTATGGAGAAAGGTTAGTTGTTAGATTCCATGGGCTAAGTGAGGACTATTGCATGTAACAATTGCAAGTCAAGTGCTCACAATGGTCAGACAATTGAAAGATGTCGGATCAATCGATCTGGAGACACGGTAGCTTGAGCTGCCATCGGGGATATCGCTAGACTCCGAGGGGACGGCCGCACTATACCAGATTGGGGTTCGCTCAATATCAAGCAGATCAAAGACATGATACTGCCCATTAGGCTGAACTCCGAATATACCCCTCCAGGAAAGAGAATTAATTCGGATATTTCCGGCTGAATACATCTTTTCATGACTTGACAATTCATGGCATGATGCATCACTCATGATATTGCTCAATGCCTAGAACTGGGACTGATGTTTATCAAGCTCCTTCCATCTTACCATTTTTACCTACTTAGGTATACTTGCGTCTCCGCAACGAAAGCTCACCACATTTCCTCTCTAACATTGGAAGCATGAACAATAAATTCATAGTAGTCATTCTTCTTAGTCTCATACTTGCCTCGAACGCATCAACCGTCGTAAAATGCACTCAGCCAACCTCAGTCTCCTTCTGTACCCAGGCTTCTGTGTCTGTCCGCCAAATGAGGAAAACGGCATCTCTTGCTCGATAGACCCAATTACATGCACGAAATCAATGGAAGAGACATGCGTTGAGACTTGCTTTTGCTTTGCGGAGATTACGCCTGATCTTACTACTATCCTCTGCGAAGAGCCTGTCAAGACGTCTTTCTGTGAGGAGGCGTGCGGTTGCGGCTGTGATGACGGGGGTTCTACCAATTGTCCGGCTGAAGAACGCACTTGCACTCATGATGCGGCCCTACTCTGCGAAGCGGCCTGTTCATGTAAAGTAGACCAGACACGCCACCGAATGAAGGAAGGGCCGAGGAAGCAAGTAGTGTTGGAGCATGTCAACTATCACTAATTTCAGAATGTTGACCTAGTTGCTGTACTGGAACCCGCTGGGTATCAAGTATATCATACGACATTGGCAGTATATGCTTATTTATTTCTTGAAGCAATGCTTGAACGGTGTCAACATGTCGATTGTCAAACGCTCATTGATGCAACATTTGTATTGGCTCATCGCTGAAATCTAAGGACACGACCATCAGGCCCTACACTAACGCCAAGATGCTCTCGTAAAAACGTCGTAGTTTCTTGAGAAGGCGCAAACGCAGTACGCGGCCTGTTTCCTGTATTGTGTTTCCACTGATCACGTATTGTCTCGAACAAGCCCATGTCCAATATCAAGGCTTCCCCGGATGCAAACGTGTCAAGAGGATGAGTGTGTCTAGACGCCGGACTTGAGCCATCTTCAGTAGGTTCAGCTAACAAGGCCGTTCGCTCAAGAGTTGCATCCTGCGCTTCTTCAGCAGGTTCATCGTTGTTCGTTTCATTTCGTAAAACACCCCGTTCTTCGGCATCATGATCTTGGTCAGGGTTTGTACCATCCTCCGCCTCTGTTGGAGTTGCCTGAGACTCGCCGCCCTCTGTAGGCTCGCGTTTCACATCCGTCCGCACACGTTCTAATACTAAGCCCAACATGACCAGATGTATCAGCATAATGAGCAAGTCGAACATCACGAGCCGGACTCGCGACACTGGAGCTTTCTGCCCCACGAAATCAATAAAGAGACCGCCATGAAGATATCCTCGCGTTTCTTCGCCGGCACTCGGATGGATGGCGACTATATGTAGGAATGCGCATAGTAGATTACTGCCGAAGATGGCACCGATATATGGCTGGCTTCTCGTGGGCTCGAAGGGCGGGACTTTCGGCGTGAAGAATATAAGCTGTACAATAACACGTAACGCAAAGAGGAAAAAGGTACAACTATATCAAAATCAGCATTGAGTCAATCAACGCCAGAGAAACAAACTTACTCCATATAATACAATGCAGCAAGCTCGCAGTATATGATGATGTCGAGCTCACGCAGTAAACGATCAATCAAAGCAACCTTCGTCTTCCGTTGCACCTTCTGCCTCAGGTCCTGCTGGGCGGGTGTGAGGGGTTGCTCGACATCATCGAAATCAGCCACATCCGGGATGCCAGAGACATCAGCGAAGTGCTCGGCATCCCTGAAGGCATCCGGCGTGGTCATAGGGGGGTCATGAGGCTGTGAAGAATAGACGTCACGGCTCTCGGCGGATGAGCGCGCACAAGGGTCAACTGTCGACAGGGAGGAGAGAGTACACAAGCGCGGTTGCGTGGGGGTGGGAAGTCGGCAAGTGTACAAATTTAGAAAGTAGGTTAGAAAAGCTAATACGTACGCAGTCAATTGCAAGTCGTGTGAGGTTGTTGAGGCTCTCCTGGTCCGTCGTCGGCTCCTTCCCCATTCCCACTTCGCACTGCGGCTCGGCGGCCCAACTGCCAATCCCCACGGACTATCGTCGGTCCGGGCCATCTCCAGCCAATCTCGTTCTATCCAAGCTGCCAACTAATGTAACATCGCTGTCATTGCTTTTCTTTTTTCAACGCACGAGTAACCATATTAACTAACTACTTATTTCGGCCTGGCGCAGATCATCAGTGTGGTCGCCGGAATAACAAATGTGTATTTTTTTGTGATTTACTCGCTCTTTTTCGAGTTTACCACCATCCATAATTCCATATCCCGTATCACGGTGGAGTAAAAAATAAGTTGGCTAAAAAAAAGTTGGCTAAATCGCTCGTCTCCTGGAAAGCGCATCAACCTGGAACGCTGTGGTTCTCGTATATGGGGTCTGCCAAGGACCCAGGATCGTCCCCTCTTCCCTTTTTCGATGGCCAGTGTAACCACCCCAGTCGGTTTGGAATCTCTTTCTTCTCTTCATCATTCAACCTGCAAGGTTTCCTACACTTTTACGCTCCTCCAGGAGCAGTTACGAGTGTACGGTCACTGACAGAACGATATCATGCTCACATGTGCGAGCCGCCCCCAGTTTGACAGACGCCGCCATATGTGTCTCGGAATTGAAACACCAGCAAGCGTGTTCAGCACTCGGTGATAGAGGCGGTAGGAGCGATAGAGGGGGGAAATAGGAAGAAAGACTTAAAAACAGAAGGAAGAGAAAGCAATGAGGTCGATTTCTACCAACATTTTGAAGGTAGCGCTAGCCTTCGTTTCTATCCCGATATTGCCGGCCGCCGCCGATTACTGTACCTTCGACAATGCCAATTGCATCGATGGTCTAGCCCAGGTTTCCGTTTCGTTCCAATTTGATGCTATCTCACCCGCACCACTACTTTTCTACTATGGATTCGACGCCGGATCGGGGTCGCCCGCCGACCCAAATACGTGTGCAATCAAAGTGGGATATTGGCTTCAGTATGATAGGGGAATCGTCACGGACTTCAACTCGAATATGCGCGGCATCAATTGGACAACAGAGGTTGCATTACGTATCGGAAATCTAGGCGGTTGGGTCGGCGGCGCCAATAACGGCTGTGATGGAGTTTGGGGCGAGGCTTGTTCGAACAATTTGAAAACTTTCTTGCGGTCCTCGTTATTTAATCTGAGTACTTCGGGACTGCCTTACGATTTACCACTGGACACGGTACTGAAGCCGTTGACGACCGGCACTCCAGGACCCTTTATCGACGGATGTCCGTCTACATTGTTTGACTTGGATCTAATTCCCACCTATGGTAAGATTTTCCCCTCCCTCCTTTTTCGATTAATGTCCAAGCAAAGGCTTATATTCGGTTTAGCCGTTGTCAACGCCACAGCATCTGGCAGCAACAACGCTGAGGAAGCCATAAGTGTTGCCGCACCAGGCCATCCTGGCGCCCCATGGCGGACATGGTACATTCCCGACGCAACTCCTATGGGCCAGGCCCAAGAGGTTGCCGTCGGCATCATCGCTCGTGGACCCAACCACGGCTCAAACCCACTAAATGGCCCGGACGATATTAAACTTGAGTTGGTTTGTTCGAGGGCACCAAGACAACCACATCGTCCGCCTTATGGCGGCGATGATGACGGTAACAATAAGGCCCCGCAGGGGTACGCCCGAGGAATCATCAAGACATATGCTTTTGACGAGAAAGACTTTGTGTACGAAGTCGAAGACGATGTAGAAGAGGAGGCCGAAGATGAGGGATACTATAACGACGATGACTCGGCGACAGGGGCCGATGTCGATTGCCCTGAAACCAGTGCTACAGTTCTCTAGGTGAGGACTTGACATATCTTTTCACTTTCTCTGAAGATATTATCCGTGTACATAATACATTTCAAGGCGTGTCGGGCGTTTGGACAAATATCATTTCGATTTTTTTTTTTTTTTTTGCCTTCTACTTATTACACTGACTGCGACAACATCTAGAGAGCAATCCGGGCGTAATTGCCCACCTTCCCAAATAAGCAGGCGACAAACGAACACGATCTTCGCGGCACGTGGTTGCCTCCTTCCTCCCTGCCAGCTCCCTCTTCTTCTCTTCTTCTCTTCCCCTCTTCCTCTCCCTTCTTCTTTCTCTTCCTCTTCCTTTTACTGCAGGAACAGAACCATCACCACCAGCATCAGGGTCGGGGCGATGGCTGTTAATTGTTGTGATGGCATTGAAGCCAGACACCTAGGACACGAGAGAGCTGATTCTTCTTCTTATTCTTTAGAAATCATTTTGAGTCAATAAGACATCCATTTTGATGTTGCATTTACCACTATCATCATCACCACCACCACCAACAGCAACAGAGAGTACAACAAAAGGGATGGCAGCAACAGGAACAACAGCAGCAACAGCAACAACAGCAGGAACAGGAACAGCAGCAGCAACAACAACAACAACAACAACGGCAACAGCAACAGGGATGACGACACTGCCTCCTACGGCATGCAAATTGTTGATGTGCCGGTTCTAGTTCCAGAAACACAAACATCCGTCTTCATGCTAGACCAGACTCACGGAAATATACATACCACCACAACATGGCGATACTGCCTGCTATGTTGTTATACAAGGCACACGGCACGATATTATTTAAGAACAATGGCAAGGAACCACTCCTGTGGTGATTTGGAGACAGGTGGTGTGGTGCCTCGGCCCACGCTTATCCCACCACCTCCTTCTAGCCCGCTGCGACAGCGACCATTGCGTCCCGCCTCTCGACTGCCTGTACCAGTCAGTCCTGGGGTCCAACTACCACGCATCGTCACTCCTCCGCAGCCTGCATTGGTGTCGCAGTCACACAATGGGAATTACTCGATTCCAGTCAGAGACAGGCAGGCGCCATTGTCATAGTGATACAGTAGGCCCCAACAGAGGTCATTTTTAGTCAAGGGCACAATATGAACTTCTTGGGGTATGTCACCTACCTGCATGAATTGTCGATATAGACTAACAAAGTTCCATCTACCTAGGTAGTGATTTACCATTCTCCACCATGAGCCCGATTCAGTAGCGACGACAATATCTGAGGCGCCCCAAAGATCGTTGCTACCATCTTCGTCTGGAAGCAGGACATGTTTCCCCTACCACTATGAGCACAGTCAGCTTGACAACTGTAGTCTTGAGAGCCATGAGAGTGACCGAGGTTAGCAATAGGGGCATGAAGGCCCCATGGTTTGATATGGGTATTTTCAGTCAACTTTCCTTTGTCACGGCGCGTTTTTCGTTGTCTGTGATGGCACAGAATTGTCTCTATATGGAACTGTAATACTGCAGAAGTGATATTCGAAACTTACAGCCAACAATAAAATGGCGTATCCAAGCAATAGACAAATTGAAGCTATTTCGACCAAATCTACGTACACAACGACATAAACCGACTACAATCAGTCTCTTAGCCCGGCCTACCGGGCAGCGTCGGTCGGGATATATTGGAATCGATCGTTGAATTCACGTCCAATCTCACATTTTATCATGGCTTCTTGAGTAAGATTTCTATCATCAGAGCGAGTAGTATTTTTTTTTTTTTTTTTTGCAAGACTCTTTAATGGGCGATTTATTGTGCGCCTTGGACATGTCTTAGTATAAGCAAGGGGTGGAATTGTTTAGGCGGCCGTATTAGTTATGCACCCTCCTCGGCTCTACACTGCAAACGTTGCCATGATTCCTTAGCATTATCTCAGGTCAATTGCTAGATCAGCTTTTGCGGTTTCGCAAATACTATAAATCATGACTTACTTGGCGATTGATTCATATGGCTAAAAAAAAAAAAAAAAAATACGTATATGTCTGTCACACAGACTTATCCTGCTTGTATAAGCTCCTGTCCAGGGTGTGTAGGACACGGTACATCGTTAGGAGGGGTCATTGTGGTATCTAGGGATACGGTGTCGTTCGACGTATACACGTATCATGGACCTTGTACTTAGGATGTTGCCCATCTTTGCCGTGATATACAGTTATACTCTATATTTTATCCAGCCTGAATGACCAAGTTCGAATTTAAATGATGAAGTCAACCCAAGAAAGCGATGATGGCAAGGCTTATGCCCTGATTCGAGACAACAGCGACGATGATATTGAAGAGCCTTTCTTGCGTGACGCCAGCACTAGCAGACCAGTCAAGCATGGCAGCATCATCCGATCACCAGTATGGGCGGTGATGACGTTCGTCTTAGCTATGATATTGTTAGTTGAAAATATCTATCTGCTTAGAACGATCAGATCAACAAAGAGGAATATCGGTACATATGAGACGGGATTTGACACGGAGCTCGGTGGGTTTCCTTGCACAACTGGCATCGTGACTGTCGCCATGTTACACGATCATCTATATCAAACCAACCAAACATCAATCCCTTTCTTGTTCCGGTTTGCTAATCTCATCTCTCTTTGTATAGAAGAGATGAAATCATCCATCAAACTACACCAAAAACGCTACACCAGCGCCATCCGCGACCATCCCAACGGCACTCTATACATGGCCTTCAACACCTCCGAACCACAATACGTCGGTCCCCCTTCCCCAGAAATCGACGCTGCCTGGAATTCTTTACTTCGAGGACGCTACATCCACTTCACAACAAACGAAACAACCTGGCTCAACTCCGACCATGACCTACCCTTCCTCGAACAACTCCCCTCCCACGGCTCCTCAATCCCCACAACGGGGTACTACGGTGGTCCCGACATGCTGCACAGCCTACACTGCATAAACGCTCTTCGCCAACACATCGATATGGATTATTACCATAACGAGCATGTGGCGTGGTTGCCGGAGGAGTATAGGAGGATGCATATTGATCATTGTCTGGAGCAGTTGAGGCAGGCGACGTTGTGTCATGGCGATATGACGCCTGTCACGCTCAAGGCGATTTGGATGGATACGCCGCGGTGGGCGGCGTTGGGGCAGACGGAGAGGGTGCATACGTGCAGGGATGGGATGGCGTTGAAAGAGAGGACGTGGGAGAGGGGTGGGGATGTTGGGAGGATTTCTTTTGGGGAGAAGTAGTGTTTTGCTAGTGGCATGATAAGAAGTTATACGGAATCTCGCTGAAAGTTTTAAGTTGATAGGTAGATAAATTTGACAGTATTGTCTGCGCCTCCTCACAGATGGATGTCGGTAGTATTCGTCTCGTCCAATCTAAAGTACATGTTGAAAAACATAAGTTAGTGGTCCTTGTTGTCTGCTTAGCCCTAAGCAAGCTAGATCGTGTCCACCCAGCTCTTTACAACCGTGACTGAAGGCGGCGAATCAGTATGTCCAAGTCGTATGGGCGGAAACTCGGTACTACTTTAATTTAATAATCATTCCAAAATAATCCATTTGAATCAAGTTCGACGCTCAATTATCGATATACAGTCGATTACCCTTTTGGGATGTCCAGTAAAGCGCTACGCATTCTGATTGGCTCATGATGTTTCAAGCCAATCATATCACATGAAGATACCCCACATACTAGTCATCTCTTCTCTGATTGGCGGGCTGCCCAGTCATAAGCGTCATGACGGGGTTGTTGGGCGTTGTCGGACAATAATAATCAGAGTCCTGCCTCCGCTTTGTTCGTTCAACAACCCCCTGCCATCCTTCATCTCTAATCCTCAATCAGACACAACCAAGTACGTTCGTGTCACTACCTAACGGGCCCAATTCTCACATCCTCGCAACGACCAGCCCGCCGGTGTCGCTCTCCTGGTGGTACCGGAGTAAGCTCAACAACCCCACCACGGTGGCTCTCTACGCTGTGGGGGAAACAAGCTCGGCTCGTCCAATACGTATTCGACATCCCCAACCTCGTTAACGGATAACCTGGCTTTCTGGCACTGGCTTGGATTCTGGAGAGACAGAACCGACGTTTTGATTGTTAAGTTACTGAGCCAGAATTAAGCGACAGACCACGGAACTTACAGGAAAAATCGATACTGGGTTCACTCACGCCACATTCAATTTCCCTGCCAACCGGCCACCAGACAACAAGAAAAGAAGGTTTTTAGACTTTCCGGCCTGTGCCTCTCACTCTCGCCTCAAACATGGCCGCCGCCTTTGACGACGAAGATCTCTCCGTCTCGCTTGCGTCAATCCCCCCCAATCCGAATAGTAGACAGCAACGCGATCAACCTACGGCCGATGCGATGTCCAACTCGAATCCCGCAGGGATGGCAATGCCGCCTCCGCCGCGGCCGAATAATAACGGTCATAACGGACACCACAACGGTGGTAACCGGAGCGGCTCGTCAGCGTCCGTACAGTCACCGGCGACCCGGCGAGATATGCAACGGTTAGATCAATATAAGACTGTTAAGGTGTTGGGAGAAGGGTCGTTTGGCAAAGTCAAATTGGCGATTCATCAGCCTAGTGGACGCCAAGTTGCGTTGAAGATTATTCCTCGGCGGAAGTTGTTGTCGAGGGATATGGTGGGACGGGTTGAGCGTGAGATTCAGTATTTGCAGTTGCTTCGGCATCCGCATATTATCAAGCTGTACGTCTCTTCTCACTCTTTTCGGTACTATGGCTAACCGAGTACTTCCCCTAGATATACCGTCATTCCCACAAAATCGGATATTGTTATGGTTTTAGAATACGCCGAGAGAGAACTGTTCGATTACCTGGTCAAACGAGGAAAGTGCAACGATGACGAAGCGCGCAAGTTTTTTCAGCAAATCATTTGTGCTGTCGAATATTGCCATCGCCACAAAATCGTACATCGAGACTTGAAGCCGGAGAATTTATTGATTGATAGCGAGAAAAACGTGAAGATTGCCGATTTCGGTCTCAGCAACATTATGACGGATGGAAATTTTCTCAAAACAAGCTGTGGGAGTCCTAACTACGCCGCACCGGAAGTCATTTCAGGAAAGTTGTATGCCGGTCCCGAAGTCGACGTGTGGAGTTGCGGAGTTATATTATACGTTCTTCTTGTCGGCCGTTTACCGTTTGACGATGACTATATTCCCGCTCTGTTTAAAAAGATTGCCGCCGGAAATTTCCATATGCCTTCTTATATTTCACCGGGAGCTGCCAGGCTCATCAGAGCCATGTTGCAGGTTCATCCGGTCCACCGAATCAGTATTGCTGAGATCCGACAAGACCCGTGGTTTCTCGACGGTCTCCCCAAATATCTTCAACTACCCCAAGAAGAGTTTGTCACGACAGGTGCCGATCCAAACAAGGCAGTTGACCGTCGCAAATTTGCGTCGGGCAAGTCTACTAGTGTACAGCAAAAGATTCACGACTTTGCCATCAATAAACTGGAGCACAGCATGGGTTACAAGAAGGAAGAAATCGAAGACGCCCTGCGAAAGGCTGAGCCTAGTGCTGTTAAAGATGCATTCTTCATTATTGCAGAGAATGAACTGATGCAGACAAACTGTATGTCCCCCTTCGACTAAGAATTTCGACAGTACTAACACAGAACAGCTCCCCAAGAAGACTCGCTCGACATGTCATCTCCTCCGACTCCTTCATCTCCTATGACCAACGATAACAGTGGCTACAGCTCTCCACGAGCTCCAAAGACCGCAGCGGCTGCACTTCGTCAAGAAAACGCACTTACGCCATTGACACCCCATGCACGAGAAGCGACGCCGCCACCAGCTTCTCCTCCAACTTGGGGGGCCATGCCAATAGAAGAGCCTCGCGTAAGCCATGTGCGTATTCTTCCTACGAGCCTTCCATATGTTCACGATCAGATCATGGAGCAACGGGACGGTATTCGGGAACGCGCTAGGAGACAGAGGGCGGATGCCGAACAAAAGGCTGGTGTTTCTGAAGATCGTACCCTAGAACAGCAGGCTGCAACATTCAGGGCTCTCAAACCGCACTCTCGTAGCGTCGTTGACCTGGATAAGCTTCGGTTAGAGCCGCCCGAGAAATTCCATGCGGCGCCTATGCCGTCGAAAAGGTCCAGGAAGTGGCAGTTCGGTATTCGGTCACGAAACCAACCCTATGAAGCTATGCTCTGTTTATATAAAGCCATCGAGGCTATAGGTGGTGTCTGGGAGATTATACCAGCAGAGCCAGGTATGTACACTCAGATGCCTTTGATGATACAAACTAACAGCAAACAGAGGGCGACGCACCATTGGAAGAACCTGATCCAAACCAACCCATGCCACTACAACGCAAATACCCCGACTTACCGTCAGATTACTACATCCCCAAAGATCCCTGGTTCATCCGCGCACGCTTATTAAAAGAAGGCGTAACAGCACCCGGAGTATCACTCAGCGCCCACAGCAGCCGCAGTGACCTAGGCGACCTCCGCCGCAAAGTCAACCTAATGAACGCCTCCATCAGCGCCGAAGACAAAGCCGCCATCGCTGCCGCAGTCCAAGCCAACGCCGACAGCAGCGGTGGCGCGGGTAGCAGCAGCAGCACCAGCGCCCCCTCCTCACTCGAACACGTCCAGTCAATGCGCATATCGTATGGAGTATGGTGCTTCATCGATATCCAACTCTATCAACTCGAAGCTACGAACTACATGGTCGATTTCAAATGCGATGGATACCAGAACGTGATTCGTGCAGATATAGATGGTGAATGGCGGCCCGTTAGCAAACGTATTCGAAATAAGGAGAAGGAAGTCACAAGTCCGTATCCTTATTTGGATGTTGCGTCGGATTTGGTTGCTCAGTTGGCGATTGCCAGTTAGGCAAGTATTTATATTGAACATTTTCTGTTGTCCTTTTTGGTATACTGCTCGCACAAATGGGAGGATTTTGTCGATATGTATGTGGTTTTCTTAGCGGGGCGTTTTCTTTTCGTTTCGTTTCATGGGTATGGACAGCGACGGTGTTTTCTTTTCTTTCATGTTTATCTATTCGTTGTCTTTTCGCTAATCTCCATTGGGGATTATTGGAGGATACGTACAAAGTTTTATCTGTTGATTTTTTGTTATATTTTGTCACTCATGTGTTGAGTGGGTGGTATATTTTATGTGTCGTGGACACTGGATAGTAGTTAGGTGGTTGGATAGTTGTAGGTGTAGGGTATAGCCATGAGTGACGAATTTCATTTTCATTTCTTTCGACTACAACTTTTCATACAGCCCACTTTGGTTGAATAGATCATGTACTACTAGTTGGTAGGTGGTGCGTAGGGTTTCCGGAAATCCCGTGGTCTTGCGTTATCTACCTAGGTGTTATACTCACCACCTGCAACATCTGAACACTTTTCGATTGATGTATACTTGTTGTGTACTAGAATCGATTGGCTTATATAAACAATTGAACTTCGGAGAGCTCAATGCTCAGTTCATCCTGAGTACGTATCTTAGGTATGTACATGGGTATGTAGGCATGATATACATAGACATCCCCAAATGAGCAGTTCAGATGCTGCACAGAACGTGCGACTTTATTTAATCGGCCGTGTCCTCGAAGGAATTCAGATCCGGCTAGTTCCAGACCTATTCAGGATCTGCGTTTCACTACTATGTAGTACATATGTAGGACTTGAGAAACGTGACATTGATTGTCATGATCAATAGGATTGTTGATGATGTACTACTACCTACATACGATAGCCTCGGTAGAGCTGGGATTGACACTGAAAACAGGATAACTAAGAGACAAGTATCCCAGCCACCAATTACTTTTCCTGTTGAATAACCAACTGCTCGCGACGTAGCCGAAACGAGGGAATATCAGATGGGGGCCAGCGTAAGTTGCAAGACTAAGAAGTTGAAGCAGACGTTGATCTGACGTCACCTCCGTCCTCCCCTCACCCAGCCCTAATCATGCCACTTTACAAGAAACTAATCAACAGGAGAAAAAAACCAGAATTTTCACTTTCTGCCTTCCGGAAGATTGATCCATTTTGACTTCTGCTGGCTAATTGGTCAATGTAAGCTGACAATGGGTTGCGTAAGGGGAAGTAATCCCATCGATCATCATGAGTTTAGTATAAATTCTCCGTGTTTCTATCCCGCATGTGCTTGCGGATACGGGTTGATCGGAAGTTTGGATATTAGTGCTACGTAGTAGGTGGATGTATATACTAGTTGTCTGCCCCTCTCATCCTAGTCATTCTGTTTCTTTTGTGTTTGGTGTGGTTGGAGATTTATTCACTTTGATCGAGCACTTGAGGTCATACAATTGCACTACAGATCTTATATTCTATCTACGGATCAGTCAGGCATTGAACAAGACTGCGAATGCTAAACATATATCAATTCTCCCATTGATTGATATCATCTTATATAATCGTCTACAACCATGGTACGTCCTCATCCCCGGCCCCGAAACACCATCTATCGGTACTATCCGTACCAGAACCATACAACCCGACTCTCTACTACTAAAACTTACAAACCAATATCAAGGCGCCCACCACACTCGTCGCCAGACAATCAACAACTTCCACCTCCGACACATGCCCCAGCAGCCTCTCTGGCGGCGCAATCGCAGGCATCGTCATCGGCACCATCGCCGGCACACTGCTCATCATCTGGCTCATCAAGTCCTGCTACTTGCCCGGAGCACCCGGCAACCCTGAGCCTGAAGGAGCTGCGCCTGTGGTGTACTCCTCAACACGACCAAGACGTCAACGACGAACGAGGAATTATAGAGATGGACCGGATTATGTGGAGTATATTGAGAAGTCGCCTGTGCGCGTGAGTCGGAGTCGGACGAGGAGGGGGAGTGTGGCGAGTCAAGTGAGTAGGCCGGAGAGGGTTTATATTTCTTGATCTCCTACGATGGCATGGGTTGGGTGTGGGTTGATACCTATGTATAAGGTGAAGGAGGAAGAGAGAGCATGATGATGCGTGAATAAGAGACTGCGATGATGTACGATGCTTTTCCTTTATTTTGTTTATGGCTGATGAAGATGATGACTTTTGATTGTGTATTCCCTAATTGTCATGTTAATATATTTATTTACTATGGCTGAATCGATACTGTAGAAAGAGAACATGACGCAATGAGATTATGATACCTAGGGTAGGCTAGCGTAGGGTAGGGTAAATCGACTAGGGTACAGCCGGCACGTGCGATTGGTCAGGTCGAGTCGGAGTGTCGGAAATCCCTCCTTTCCCAGTTTAGGACTCGAGGCCATCCCAATTTAGCAGTACGTATGTAACAGGGGTATCCCACACACTAGTCAGTCATCTTATCTCTAACCTATCTTCTTTCATACGGACACTCCGTCTCAACTTCATTTCTACTCTTTACAGGCAACAGCGCCACCGTCTGAGAATAACCGTGGAATCAGACGGGTCACACACCTCGCACACAATGGCCTGGCCATACAGTCTGATACACTGATACAGGGAAAAATTACGGCGGGAAGATAAAACAGATTAAATAAGGGGCGCTTGGCCGGAGACGAACCCAATCAGATGAGACAGCAGGGGAAAGAGAATGGCCCGCTATGAGCCTCATTGGGCCAATGTGCGGCTGCCGTTGACTAGTAGACTCTAGGCACAGGGGAACCATTGTGCACGATCTTCTCGGCAGTCTGGAGTAATTTCAGTATGCAGGTATGCTGCAGACAGCGAGTAAGGACGCTCAATATTCATTTTATTCTTACGTCCAGAGATTAAATAGCAGCAGTACACAACCACACGTGGATGACGATGTGACAGAACAACATCAGGTTGCAGTTGCAGAACTACGGCAAACTAATCGTAAAATACGTACGAAATACATCAAAAAAACCGCGGCGCAGACATGGCTCAGGTACCGGCCAATCACTTGCTCTGGGCTCCTTTTAGCGCGGCAGCCCCCTTCCTTTCCTTGCTCACCTTCTCCCTCTCAACCTCACCCACGGACTCCCTCTTTTTGCCAGAGAGTCTCACTAACGTCTCTTAGCCTGATGGACTGGGGGCCTCTTCCCTAACCTTTTTCTCTTGTTCTCTCTCCTCTGGTCCACTGCTATTAACGATACCAGTCCTGTTCGGGAGATAGCGTTATCTGAGGAGAACAGCCCATTCCTGCCGCCGCCTCGTTCAGTCATGCAGTAATTAATCTCTTTCCACTCTCTCTCACGACCCTACGGAGTATTGTTTGACACTCTCTTTTCGTGACTGTCCCCGGTCCTTTTCGATGTCGCTCTTTTTGATCGAGTAACTGTCATTCTTTATACCTCACTCAGCAAATACACTCATTTATATTACTCCGGGGCTCATTCCTTTGCACCCGTATATACGACTCAGATCCTACCACTTTAGTAGGCAACGTGTGGAGAATCTCCCACAACGCCTTTCTTTGCCTTCGATTCGATTATATACAGTCATGATGCGATCTTCGGTATTGGCAGCCTTCGTGGCTGCTCTCGTCTCGACCGTCTCGGCACAGACAAGCACGACCTGTCAACCCCTAAACGAGACATGCCCGGCAGATTTGGCCTTCGGTACAACACATACCTGGAATATCAGCACCAGTTCGCAACTCGACGACACATGGAACATCACCAACGGCGTGCTGAACTACACTGACGACGCCGTCGGATTCACAATCAACAAGAAACTCGACTCGCCGACCATCAGATCGACATTCTACCTCTTTTTCGGCCGCTTGGAATACCATGTTCGGGCTGCTCCCGGCCATGGTGTTATTAGCAGTGTGGTGCTTCAGTCGGACGATCTTGACGAAATCGATTGGGAGTGGGTGGGCTCAGAACCTAACCAGGTTCAAACAAATTTCTTCGGAAAGGGACAGACCATTGCTGGTACGGCCGAATACTTCAATATCAGCAGCAACACTCACGACCAATACCACAATTATACGACATGGTGGGACAAGGACAAACTCGAGTGGTGGGTCGATGGTCAATTGTTGCGTACTGTTACACCCGCAAACGCCTCAAACAGCACCTACGACTGGTACCCTCAGACTCCCATGAACATCCGCATTGGATCCTGGCCCGGTGGTGATCCTTCCGAGCCTCAGGGTACGAGAGAATGGGCTGGTGGTGAGATTGATTACGATGCTGGTCCGTATACCATGTTTGTGTCGCTGGTTATGGCACAGGATTTTACTACGGGCAAGGAGTACAATTACACAGACCACTCGGGAACATGGGAGAGCATCAACGTTGTTGCGTAAGTCCACTGACAAATAAGACATTGGAAACGAGCTAACGAATACAGTGGCAACTCAACCGTCGCACAAGAACTCAATGCCGTACACTTAACTCTCGCACAGAGATGGAACAACCTGTCTTCAGGCGCTAGAATCGCTATTATCGCCAGCGCCAGCGCAGTCGTCGGCATCGCTGCTCTCGCCTTTTTGTTCTGCTGCATCCGCCAGCGACGACTCGGAAAGCGGGAATGGAACGCCCAAAACAACCAGTGGACGCAAGAGCGTACAGATATGATGAATATGCAGGCCGAGTGGAGACAAAAAGGATATGTTGAGATGAAGTAGACATCCTATATACCCGTCTACGTATATAGGCTATGTCTCGATGATGCTTTTGCCTTTGCCATGCTTTTCTCCCGGATCTTCAAAAGACGAAGGGGAAAGGCAATTTACGATCTTTACAACATGCTTTCGCTTGCGTTTTCGCTTCTCTGTCTATATTTTATTCTTTTCGTTTTGACGCATCGTCATCGTCTCGACCATCCGATACCACTATTGTCTGCGACTCTTCCTCCTATCTTTCGCTCTCACAACCACTCACGTCTGTCCGTCCGCCCTTCAGCCTTTCAACCTCTCCGATGGCCCCAAACCCATCTCTCGCTCCTATTTCTTGTTTCTTGTCGTCTCCCACAAATCACCTTTCCGTACAGGGCTGCTCTGATATATTTTCCAAATCTGGTGTTCGTTGTTTATCTGCCGGTGTTCTTTTTTTCCGATTTAAAGTTACAATCTTGGCTGCAATTTCTTGACTATTTATTTGTATCTATTCTGATTGGATTGTCGTGCCGTTGTTGTTTCTTTGGCTATAGTAGATGTTTGGAGGGGGTGCTAACTATGGGTATGGAAAGGGAGAATCAGAATTGATTGATACGTTCATTACTCGCGTATAACTACCGTACTTTGTATCTGTGTAAGTATTGTCAAGAATAGGCAGCCTACATTTTAGGTCAACTGGTTCATCGAGATACATCCATAGGTAGCGACTGACCCCTGTCGACACTGACGAACCATTCCGACTGTTAACAACGTCTAATGTTACCTATTCAGCTGATGTCGATATATAATAAACCGCACAATTTTCAGATCCATAGGCTCAAGACCGTTGAGCCAAAAAGACCAAGACATTTGGCTGGGAAGCCTAACGTTGCGCTCATCACACATATAAACCACACCTCTTGTAAGAACGAGAACACGAGAATTCCAAGATGTGGGGGGTAAAGGTTCACCGAAGTCGAACGCTTTTACACATTGCAAGTATTTCCGAGATTAGAGATTCTACTGATTTAAAAATCATCTCAGATAATCTCAGTGCGGTCCTGCATCTTAAGGTCCACATTACCACCATATACGTAGGTAGTTTTGGACGTATAGGTCCGTTGGTAAAAGCGCCATGCTCATGGGATAGCTATTCGAATTTGAACTGTATTCTATATTATACCATGGATGTCAAGAGTTCACATCCATACATACAATAGATCATATTGATCAGCCCATCCTAGAGCCTCCAGATCAACATACAATGATCCAAAAGCAATGCAAAACAGGCATGAAAGCAAGCATGTACCTTGGTAGTCATCAATTCCTTACACTTCCCAGTAGGTATCCAGGTAGTCCTTGAAAGCTATGTACCTTGGTATAGACTGTTCTAGTTATATCGACTTTGAGAGAATGTCGTACATACTCGGGCATTTCCGCACGCCGCAGTAGATATTGATGGGAAGTAAGAGTATGTTTTGGGAGTATTAGTTCTCTGTAGCAGCAGCTAAGTAGTTATGTATGTACAGTTTTTGAGGAGGAGGGATGTACATGTATGATATGATATGATGTGAAGTATCCCGTGGGAGAGGGGGGTGAGGAAGGAGATTAGATTATATCTGATAAAGACAAGGCAAGAGATGAGATGAAATGAGAAGCAATGATGATGCAGCCAGTAAGTAGGTAACCCCTTTATGCCGAGAACGCCGGAAATGATGAAGACTAGAAGAAAGAGTATGAATGGGGAATCAATATTGACATAGAAAAAAATAAGACGAGATCAGGAACTGAGAGGATAGGATGGATGGCTTTAAATCAACCGGCCGTTTCTTTAGGCTTCTTCCTCTTCAAGTGGCAGCAGCTGCAGCAGCCGCCGCATTCTCAACGTCTGCCTTGGGAGGAGCATCCTTCTTCCTGATATCCTTCCAACCCATCCCCCACGAAACAAAAAACATCAGACCGGCCGCACCAGCCGCAAACCAGTACACCGCATCCACACTCTTCGAGTACGCAAGTAACGTACCCGCCAACCCGGCAGGATCATTGCCCACAGCAGCCCTAACAGCCGGTCCCGATCCACCCGCCGCAATAACGGCTGTCGTATTAACGCTGGGCGCATACTTGGGTATATTTACTCGCAGCTGATTCGAGAGGATGGTTTCGCCAATTGCTAAGAATACGGCGCCACCGAAAGTCTGCCCGAATGTGACCAGGGCCATGGCGACGGGGACAAATTTGGGGTTTATGCTGTTTTGGACGGCGATAAGAGGCATTTGCATCCCCAAGCCGCGGCTGAAACCGAGCAGGATTTGGTAGCCGATCCATTTGCCGGCGGAGGTTGTGGGGTTGAGGGTTGAGAGGAGGCCGAGGGCGACGGAGCTGATGGAGGAGGATGCTATGATCCAGGGGAGATAGTAGCCTAGTCGTCCGACTGTAGCACATTGTTAGAAACAGAAGATGAAGGGGGAAAAAGAGGGAGGAGAGGCTTACCGAGTGCACCAGAACTAACGGTGGAGACCAACTGGCTCAACACGTTGGGCAACATGTGCACACCACTCACAATTGCAGTCGAGCCACGGACCGTCTGGAAATAGATGGGCAGATAATACGACGCAATCTGTAAGCAGCCAAAGAACAAGAACATGACAAAACAAGATGTCCAGACATGTCTTATTTTCAAAATCGACAACGGAGCCATGGCATTATCGCCCTGGTAGTATTCCCACACTCCGAATAGGATGATTGTTCCTCCCGAGCCACAGAACAAGCCGATGATGGTAGCGCTGTTCCAGGCGAATTTACTTCCGCCCCATTGCAGGGCCAAAAACACCTGGATTGCGGCAGGCGCAAAGAGGAAGAACCCCATAATATCGAGTTTGCGTGTGATGATCGTCATGATTGAATCACTGCGCTGTTTGACGACTTCCGGAACGTCGATGAAGAATAGCATAATGGCGCCCGCGACGCCGCCGACAGGGAGGTTGATATAGAAACACCAGCGCCAGTTCACATACGTCGTAAACGCGCCACCGATGATCGGACCTAGAATCGTGCCCATTTGGGCGAATCCCATCATGATGCCGAAGTACTTGGGACGCTTATGAAGGGGCATTGAGACTGATAGGATGGTTAAACCGCCGTTCATCAACCCGGAAGAACCGATACCTGCGATGGCGCGGCCGATGATGAGCATTGTCGAGGATTGCGCAACGCCGCAGATGAGCGAGCCGACTTCGAAGACGAAGAAGCAGGACAGATAGATGTACTATCGTCCAAAATTAGTTGGGATCATAAGAATGTGGCTAGAAGAAGGAGGAGGGGGTACCTTTGCGCGGAAATTGGAGTAGACTTTTCCGGCGAGAGGTTGTAAAGAAGCACTATCCTCATGTTAGAGCGGCATTCAGCCTGAGGGTTGGATAGAAACATACCAAGCCAACTGATACGCAGTACCGTACCAACCCACATCCTCCAAGGAATTGAAATCACTCGTAATCTGTGGCACAGCCTGTTCTCTGTATTAGCATCATCCCTTGTTGAACTTCCAAGGTTAACTCACGGTAGAAACAATCGTTATATCAATCATAACCAAAAAGAAGATTAAGGTCATGGACGCCATGAGAACGTATAATTTCATGCCCTCCACATACTGTATAGTGGACGTTGTGCGTGTCAGATCTGCCTGGCCGGCAGTGGCATCATTCACTTTTTGACGATCTTCCTCCTCGTCTTCTGTGTCGTGGTTGAAGGCGCGTCCTGTGTCTTTTTCATGTTCTTTTTCGATGTTATGGTTTCTCTCCATGGTTGTAGTAGTTGTATCAAGACTTGCAGACTCTGCACTCATATTCTTTGATTCGTGTTGTATTGTTGTATTATTGTTAGTGTCTTCATTGTTCAATGTTGGAGTCGCAGAAACTGGTCTATGATCGTCTGCCATGTTGTCTAAGATCTTTGATCACGAGCCGAATGACTTTGCCAAAGAGTCAGGTCAATAAAGGAAACAGTTGAATATTTATTCCATTTCTTTTTGGAAGCTTGGAGGAGTAACTATTTCATTTGTATGGAAATGGGAGTAAGTTAACTGTCGGAGATAAGCGTCGATAATACTAACTAACTATTACGGGATCGGTCGGCTTCCCGAATTCCGTTGGCCTCAATCCACGCTTTTGCCTAGTTACGTCGTTATTATTCAGGAGAGTTGAATGCTGAAGTTTTAGGTGTGTGAACGTGGAAGCCTGGAGAACTCGCAGGTTGATTTGAAACAGTTCTTGATCAGATGTGGTGACGTTGTTTTGATGCTCGTATATGAAACCCGAAACCCGTCTTCAGGTAGTTAAAATCAGATCTGTGTAACAAGTGACTCTTCAGGCAGTATGGAAGATCTGTCACACTGACGAAGCATTGAACCGAGAGGATATTCAGGTAGTTTCCTTCTAGTCTGGGTATTGTATGATCGATCTACTCGGGTCTTTGATACGAGAGTTACGGAGTCTGGAGTCTGGACGGATTAATGGAATTAAGCTCACCGATTGAATTTTCCCATTGGATGACTTGTACACTTAACAGGTATGTGTCCGATATTGAATATGTTTTCAACTTGATATATGTAGGCAACCACCCATATCGAGTCCAGAACCAGACCCATACTCCCAACAACCGGCTCAACAGACGCCCGACAGCTTCTGAGCTTACGGCCGAACCCAACATCGTATTCATCGATCGATGCTTCGTCTTCGTAATATTGTACATACCCATGTCGCCTTAGAAACATGCATCTAGAATCTTTTCTGACTCACTGGCTTAGTAGGCTTACCCTTTCTACCCAATCGAAGCTCATCGCTAACACAAACCCCTAACTTAATCAATTCTGAATCCCGTGGCAGGTATACGAAATCCGTTCGTACTTAAACCAGATGCGGCATCTCTGGCCGCCGGCCGGTCATAGCTTCTTCTCGGAGTATCGGCGGCCAGCCGAATGTACTCTAAGAATCTACTATAGTAAGCACGGAGTTAACTGAAGAAGCTACTGGAGTAGCCAAGTAGAGTAAGTAAGCACTTGAGTGGGCTGTTGGCTTTAAGCTGGATGGTGGGGTGCCACTGGTTGGTGGTTGCGTGTTGTTGGGTCGTCGGAAGTCGGAGATGTGAATCCCGCTTCTGCTTCTCCCGCTTGAGATGGATTTGGATTGGATGATAACTATTTTCCTATTTGGGTAATTTCCGCGAGAACGATTTAGCTCGAGTTTGAGTGCAAGATTTTGGAAATGGGAGAAAACTATGTGAGATCAGAGTTAAGATAGATTCGTATACGTTATTAAGCTGATCCGTATATCTTCCCCCCAGCATACAAATCCCAAAACCCGAACACATCCTCCGCCCAAGGTTCCTGATTGAAATATGGAAACATCTCTGGCGGCAACGGGGGTTGCATTTGTTGCGCCAATACTGCTGCCGTTGCTGCTGCCGACGACTGGTTTTGCCCATTCATCATGAGCATGTGCGATGAATCGGGTTGGTGCGCAGGCTGCATCTGTTGCTGCTGTTGCTGTTGCTGTTGATGCTGCTGTTGTTGTTGCACCCGTCGCTCCTGTTGCCGTGTCTCCTGCTGCTGCCCAGCAGGCTTCAAGCCTGGCCACGGATTATCCACACTAGGCGGCTGAGTGGGAAGACCCGCAAACACTGCATTTGTCCAATTCATTAATCCAATCATATGCTTTCGTGACCTTCGATGAATATCGCCATCATCCACGTTCGATTTCCATGGCTCAAGGGTCGCGACGTAGTCCAGATGAGAGCATATAACGTCAAACATGGCCGGAAGATTGACGGCTTGCTTTACCTGCTCAACGTCCCAGGAGGGATCTTCAAGGGTGGCGAGACGCATGACGGTGTGGATTACGAGGCCGAGTTGTTTCCAGAGTGTGATGGGGACGCCGATGTAGTCTGTTGGTCCTAATGTCAAAAACAAATCTTTCCAAGAGCGGAGGGCTTGAGTGCAGGCGAGCAGGCATTGCATGGTCTCGAGTTCGCGGTCGGCTGCCAGAGGGACGTATTGAACCCGCACAAGGGCTGTTTCGTAGATCGCGATTTCGACGTAAAAATTAGAGAGTTGTACACCTTCTTTAATTTAGTTAGTCGGTAGTCATGTCAAAGCAAGAGGCTATGTCGACGTACTGTTCTCGGCAACGTAATCCGGCATCTGATTCTTCAAATTATTCAATTGACACTTCAGCGCCCGGATATATGGTACAATCATCTGCGTCGTTGACTCGTTTTCGCAGCCACGTAATCGCGTATATAATCTGTTTATGTTGCTCAGAATATGCATGAACTTGACTTGCGTAACCTGGAAAGCATCGGCGCGTGTCTCTCTGCCTTCGTCCAAAATTTTCAAAGTCTCTTCATGGTATGTTGACCATGGGACGGATTCGGTTTTGTGGTGGAAGAAGGCGCAACTATTCAACAATTAGTGAGGACACTCATTATTGAGTAGTTTGTGGTGAGGTCATACCTCGCACTAAAACTGTACGCAGCCATGGCAAGTCGGCGATGCTCCATGGTCCTCGATTCCGGAATACTAAATTTCGCAGACCATTTCGGCAACATTTGTTTACCCGGATGCTTGTTGAATTCGTTCTGACAGGGCTTGTCCAATTCCAAATCCACCAAGATGGAGGCAGAGAGGTGAGTCAGAGTGGTGAGTATAGGGCCGAGTTGAAGGAAGTAGTATGCCCTGGAAAACTAAGTATAAGAACACACTGAGGGTATAGAGAGACGTACCAATGACCAAACGTGAGCATAGCCAACAAAAAATCTGTGGATCTGTCCCCATTGACAACCACCTCACGAGCAATCAACTCTTTGAACGCTCGTCCTAAACTCAATTGCTTGGGTACAAACGGGCACGCAACAGCCATAATCCCTAACCACAAAACAGGTTTGTCCTGCCGTAACTTCGTAGATGATGTATTTTGGATGTATGGAATGGCAAAGGGGACATGTTCCAAGTACTTGGTCTGGAACGTATGGAACCAGAGTTCTGCCTCATCGGGCGTAGGCTCAACATCACGTGGGAGAGGGTATGCAAAAGATGAAGAAGAGCTGGATGCGGGTGTGATGGGTGCTGATCTGTTTTGAGTTCCTGGATTCTCCTGATAAGGAGCCTGGGGAGGAGGAACTAGACATGCCGCGGGATTTTCACATCCATGACCATAATTGGATGGAGATTGAGGTGAGGGACTGGGGGTGGCGTTGTCGGTACCGCCAATGCTTGTACTTGGTAACGTATTTGCTGTTATACTTGAAGCCGAAGCTTCGATAGCCTCTGTAGATAGAGTGCCTTGGGAATTGGCTTTGAGCAAAGATACAAGTCCGTCTAGTTTCTGTTCCAGACGAGCAGTCTGCGACGAATGCCTGGGTGTAGCCCTCTTTTTTCGTACAGATGATGAAGGTCTGCACTCTTTCTTTAGGCGGAAGCATCTAAAGCCTTCAGTATATACGCAGATAGGTAAAGATAAAGCGGAAATACCTCTCACAAATCTCTCCGCCATTCCGGAGAATACATTTACATTTTGCACGTACACAATTGACGCAAGCGCGGCCATATGGCGCCGGTCTGGAAGCCAAGGTCGGCGCCCCTTGCCCTAAGACGCCTGCACCTGCACTTGCAGCGCCATCGGCAACGTTGCGATCCATAGCCAATCCAACATCAAACGGGACAGGCATTTAATTCTCAGAAGAAAAACTCCGAGTCGTGGTTGCGTGCACTTTCAACTCCGTGCCATGCACAAACTGGAATGTGTTTGACTGCTGGATTCCGGCGGTACTAAAGGATCCGGATATTGAAATTAAGAAATAAAGGAGACCGGTCAGCCCTGTCGATTGATTTGTAACCCGAGCTTATTATTTGTTAGAAAAAAGATTAATAATGTAGAAATACATGTCAATAATTGTCCATGCTGAGGATCCTTCAGGCTGACGAAAACGAAATCCGGCCAGGATTCTGGACGAGCGGAATTCGGAATTCCGAGTTTCCCTAAAGCCGACAAGGCCCCCACTATGCATAAGCTTGCAGATGACCAATCAGATTGTGGATGAGGTCACGTGAAATGCGGCTCACCGCCTGGCCGCAACGGCCTGTAAACACGGGGCGCCAGCTCGGGCGATGAGCGACGTCTCTTGTTCGACCGTCTTTTTGCAAGACTACATCCTCCCTTTCGCGCAGTGTGCCTGCACCGAGCACACGCATCTCCAGGCCGTGATACTTGCTGTGATCCTCGAGCTGAATAGACCCAGCATTCTTCGTCATTAGTTTGGCAAGCAATGCACCTCTGCTTATCGAAAAGTTGCTCCCCTAATTCCGTCTCCATGATCCTTCCGATATGACCGTAATCACGTCTCTTATTTGGGTGTGCTGAGCTCAATTCTTCGGGGGTTTTGGACCACCATTTAGCCTTTATTTGGGGAGTATACTCTTCGGTTGTTTTGCCATTGACGCGCCAATCCCAGGGTAAGCGGACTTTAGAGGCTCGTTGTGAGTCTTCGAATTCTGCTTGAGTGAGACCGTTTGTACTACGTATGAAATCAGTCATAACAACTCTCTATATATCAAACAGACCGGTTCATGCTTACGCAGGGACTGGTGAAGGAGAGGCAATAGTCTGTTCGTGAGCAGACGAGGTCCTGGTTATAGCTTCCTGCCGAGGAGATGGGGATTTGGCCACAGCTTCCTCTTGAGAAACAAATAAATCCTCGGATTCCTCTTGGGGAGATAGGCTCCTGGCCACAGCCTCTTCCTCACGAGAGGGCGATTTAGCAATAGCCTTCTCTTGACAGGACGGGATATTGACTATAGCTTCTTGAGGAGACGGGGGCCTAGAGACAGCCTCTTTTTGAGGAGACATTGACCTGTCCATGGCTTCGTCTTGAGAAGGAGAGCTGATTACAGGATGCTCTTGAGGAGCTGGAGATCTGGTCACATCCTTGTTTCCAGGAGGCAGGGATGAATCCATCACCGTCGAGCCCGGCGAATTGGACACAAAGAGACCAGATCCTACCCTCCGGAGGCGGGCAAGGATATAGCTTGCCATGGTTACCTCGGCATATATAAACGGTTGATGTAAGTGATAAAGGTAAATGAGAAAAGAAGATTCAATGCATTCTGAAACAATTGATACAAGAGAACAACAACAAGTATGTCAGTGGTTTGCTCGAGAACACGAAAAAGATGAAAAAATTGATTAGTCCAGTTGGTCTCAGTTGTGGGGCCGATGAGATCAGTTGTTTGGTGCCTGAGCATACCGTGAAGGGCCTGAGGCATCGAAATTCTGCTCCCTTAATCCAACCAACTACGGAGTACAGTGAAAAAGGCACTATATACGACTGCTCACATCAACAACTAACGGCTCCTCTCCCCTCGTCACTCTCCACCGATTCGTTGACTCAATCAACTCATCACAACCAACAAGCATACAAGCCCACTTCTTGACAAATCCCTCCATCAACTCCCACGAATACACATCCCACGGCTCTCCCCAAACAATTATTCCATCTCTCTCATCATGCCTGCTTACCTCCTCGTCGTACATCGTCCCTAGGATATCATCACATAGATCGCATTCATCGATCATGCCTCGGAGTCGTATGAGATTATCGCGTAGAGCTGGCAAAGGGAAAAGATCAATCCATGCTTCGTGCGGGATTGAGCGTTGTAGTGGTGTTGGTATGAGAGTTGGTGGAACTGTCTTACCCGGAAGAGTAGTTATTTCTATTAAGGGCGCGGATAAGCGGGCGATTGTTGTTTTGGGCTCTTCGCAGCTGAAGAAGCAGGGCAGGGAGAGGATGGTCATGTTTGTGAGTAGGGCGCGGAAGACGTTGAAGTGGACTAAGGTGAGGAGGTAGTCGGTTGAGAGAGGGAAGTAGAATGGACGCTGCCTTGAAGTTGCCGATAACATGATCATCCGCGTCCTGTTATCTATTTCGGAGGATGTGGATTCTCGAGAGAGTTTGACAAGTTCCTTGCGACGTCCTAAATGAACTTGGATAAGAGTACGCCTCAGTAGGATGACGTCCTTGAGTACTTACGACGTGCTCGCTGATTGAGTCTATTCTGTCTTCTGCGCCGAGCTTGTGCGTCTGTTAGACCCGTCCAGTTATCATCATTGACCATCGCCTTTTAGAGTCACGTCAGCATCAATCTAGAAACTCAAAGGCAATGAAGGACTTACTTCATCAAGTGGCCGCATAGGCCGCAGCGTAATACGTGTCTCCATTGCCACCAGGAGTTTAACATACACAAAGCTCCTCAAAAGAACTACGTTGCAATAAAAAAAAAACCAAGATATACAACCTGCTGACATGCAGCGGGAGAATTTTAAATAGCTTAGAGTCGGCGCTAATCATGCAACCTGCTGACAGAATACGCTATGCCCTAAACGTGTGATGGGGTTAAGCTTCCCAAAAGGGTAATTTCTCTTAGGACTGGGCTTAATTGACATGGCATTAGTAGCAGTTCATTCTAGAAAGGATCGAGTAGGCAACTATAAAATCGACATCTCCCCCCAGCTCCCTTGACGCAAGATCAAAGTTGAACAGTTCACTTCAACCAACTACTCTTCTGTAAATGTGTCTCTTCTGCCAGTGAATAAAATGCCAGAAGCGCCCCTCGTCCTCATCACTGGAGGAACCGGTTTCCTCGCCGGCTGGATTATAGTCCTCCTCTTCCGTCAAGGCTATCGTGTCCGCACGACAGTACGCACCCTCTCGCGAGCCGCCGAAATCAAATCCTCCCTCCGCGCAGCTGATGGAATCACCGAAACACAAATCTCATCTCTCCAAGTCGTTCAGGCTGATCTAGTCAAAGACGAGGGATGGGCTGAAGCTGTCAAGGACGCTACATACGTGCTACATGTCGCCTCCCCATTTCCAGCTGCACTGCCAAAACATGAAGATGATCTCATCATCCCTGCTCGTGAGGGTACGTTGCGTGTCCTTAAAGCTGCTCGTGATTCTGGAACCGTTACCCGCGTTGTGATGACTAGTAGCTTTGCAGCTGTTGGATATGGACATCCCAAGGAGCGCAGTCAGAGTGGTATTCCTTATACTGAAAAGGATTGGACGGATCTCGGGCCTGGCAATACTGTGCCACCGTATAACAAATCAAAGACCCTAGCCGAGCGTGCTGCTTGGGATTTTATGAAGACGTTGGAGAGTCAAAGTAACAGCAAACTCGAGCTCGCCGTCATCAACCCTACTGCTATCCTAGGCCCCGCACTTGGTAAAGACGACGCATCCAGTCTAAGAACTGTCAGCGAGCTCCTCAATGGCGCTATACCGGGCTGTCCACGCCTACAATTCGGCATCATCGACGTCCGTGACTGTGCTGATATGCACCTACGAGCTATGACAGACCCAAAAGCCAAGGGGGAGCGATTCCTATGTGTTGGCGAAGGAAGTCTTTGGATAGAAGACATAGCCAAGATCTTAAGGAAAAACCTGGGGCCCAAAGCAAGAAAAGTACCGACCATGGTGCTGCCGAATATCGTGATGCGCGGCGTGGCGCTTTTCGTGCCTGTTGCTCGACTTGTGTTGGGGGATTTGGGACTCGCAAAGGTGATAAGTAACGCTAAAGCGAGGGGAGTGCTTGGTTGGCAGTGGCAGTACTCAAGTGAACAAGCGGTGATGGCCTCGGCTGACAGTCTTATCAAGTTCGGTATGGTCAATGTGTAGGCCGTGATGGACCGTAGTGGGATCAGGTCTTCGTGCACTAAATTTAGGGGTATTCTTGTTATATTATTCGGCAGAAAAATCTCATTCGAGCTTTGGAAGTATTAAACTAATTACTCTTGACAAACCCCCTATAAAAAGCCTTCACTTTCTTCCCCTGCTCCGTCTCCACCGTATCACCTAACATCAAATTAAACATAGGTGCAACATGCGCCTCCTTCTCACCAACAAAGAACTCAACTTTACCACCACCAACCCCCTCATCCCCATCAAGACCTTCCTTGAACCGGCTCGCAAAATCCTCAATAAACGGCAGTAACAACTCATACCCACCAGCCGTGACAAGCACATGCTTAATCGGAAGATTGTGCCACCACTCAATCGGCGCCAACCGTGCATCTGTATAATTATCCCTCTCCCTTCCAGCCAAATAACTTCCAGCCCATGGCTTCGCGCAATCCGGATGAATCAAATCTCCCAATGGCTCCGTATCCTGCGGCGGGAAAGTAGTCTCTAGCGAAGTCCAGGGTGATAAAAGCGTTGCACCACCAAACTCCTCCCCAGCCGATACTTTGATCGGCTCAACCTCCGGATGAGGATGTGCAATGTGACTCAATACAGCAAGGACAAGGTTTCCACCCGCCGAGTCACCGCCAAAATAGACATTGGCAGCTTTGCGATCTGTCTTTTCGAGAATGTAGCGTAATGCAGTTGTGCATTGGCGCAGTTGCATTGGATAAACTGCTTTGGGGACGAGAGTGTATGCTACTACGAAGACGGAGATGTCCTTGTTTGCTGCGCGCATTTCTTTGAGGAATTTGTCGAAGAAGGCGAAGTAGCCTCGGTTTGCGGGGACGGCGAAGCCACCACCTTTTTTTCTCGTCAGTTTCTAAAATTGAAAGGAGGGTGGTGTTGACTTACCGTGTATCCAGATAAGGACATTCTTTGCATTCGGGTTTCCTACCCAGTGGCCCGTGGCACCATCGCCGAGATCAACGGTCTGCTGTTTGATCCCTTTCTTCCAGGTGTAGATTTTATACTCTGTCGTAGTAGACGGCACAATAGCTCTGCACCAGTCAGTGTCACAATCCCGAGACCACTAAGGATAGGAAGGAAACGCACTGAATCTGCAAAGGCGAAAACCGCGCCACAACCCTCCTAAAAATCGAATACCCAACATGCAACAACATCGATCTCGCAATCGTCTGTTTGGGATTCAATTTCTGCTTCCTAGCTCGAAACGGGCCTGTCAAGATAGCAAAGATTGCTACGAAGGGAACCGAAAGTAGGGCAAGGGGTAGATCAAGTTTTTCGGATAATGTCATGCTTGATCTTTGCCTGTAGACGGGTTTGTTTTTTTCTGCGGTTCCATTCTGATGATTGAGGCTATTGAGTTCATCGTGAGTTGGTTTGTCTGTTTGTTTAGTTGAGGCCATTTTGGCTTTTTTCTCTCCCAGGATTGTTAACACCCTGTGGACGTTGATTTGTCAAAGTATGTGTAATCCAAACTTTTGTTCAAGGTTTATTCCATAGATTGAGTATAATGTTCCTGAATCGAACTTGCAAGAGGTATATCGGCCCATTTAAGGCCAATCATTAAGGTTATCATCAATATAAAGAGAGGGGAAGATCGTCGCTCGAATGAGTAAGACCAAAAATGTTGAGGTGCAATCGCTATCAGGTGCCTCGGTACTTGTGAAAGGACACTCTGCGTATCAGAGTGGTCTTGATCGTCCATCGTAGTGCGTATGACACGTATTTTAGCGTATTCCATGTTACGATGATGTATCTAGACAATTTGCTGGATTGATACTCATATGATTCTGTTTAAAAACGTTAATGCTTTTGTTTTCCTGGTATGATTATGAATATACCATGAGTTTTGCTGAATCTACTACATACATTGTCGCTGTACAAACTGGGTCGTAACCCTAAATTTCAAAATTCCGTCTACAACACAATGCTACTGCATACATCATCGAAAGCTCTGGGAGCAATTCTGTAGAACTACCATTCGTAAAAGTTGAAACGATACTGGAATTACTTCGCCAAAATATACTCAATCCCCTTATCAATCCGTCCAAACATCGCCTGCCAGATATCCACATAATAGCTCCCCTTTGGTCGCCACGGATACTCCTCCGCCGTCTTTGGCATAATCTTCTGCGCTCTCTCAAAGTATGTCGAATTCATATTGATAAGTTGCTTGGGCGTCAAGGCAGACGGATCCTCAACTCGAGGAACAGCGACAATCGCGTTGCGACGTTTCATGTATTGCAATATACGCACAAAGAGCAGTGCAGTGGCATCAGCTCCCAGAGTCCAGGAGGCGTTGATGTATCCAATCACATAGCACAGGTTTGGAACGTCTTGTAGCATGCATCCGTTCCAGATGAATTTCTGGGAGACGTCAATCTTCTCACCATCGACTTTGATGGGGACGCCGCCTGCGACGGAGATCCGTAATCCGGTCGCGGTAATGAGGATATCTGCCTCAATCACTTCGCCGTTATCGAGGACGATAGTGTTCTCTGTCATAGTCTTGACCGTCCCTGTCTTGACGTCGGCTTTACCGGAGCGCAGGGCCGTGAAGAAATCGCCATCAGGCGCTAGGCAGAGTCGTTGGTCCCAAGGGTTATATCGTGGGGTGAAATGAGGGTCGATAGGCAAAGCTCCACGGAGCAGTGATTGCATGCGTCGTAAGATGAGATATCGGGCCTGTCGCGGGTATGCGCGACATAGCTCATAACTGTATCTCTGTAGAAAAATGAAGAACATGCGACTGAGTTTATGACGAATAAAATTCGGAAGTAAGAAACTGAACCATCCACGAGTGTTATTCGGGAGTGGGTATACATATGTCGGACTGCGCTGAATCATGGTGACATGTGCTGCTGTTGGAGATAGATTGGGTACAAGAGTGACTGCTGTAGCACCACTGCCGATAATGGCAATTTTCTTGTTGGCATAGTCGAGATTCTCGGGCCAGAATTGTGGATGAACTACTTGTCCCTTGAAATTTTGTAGACCTGCTATATCGGCACTCAAAGGCTGATTGTAATCATAATATCCAGTTCCAACGATGATATTTCGCGCCCGGACGTGTTTGGTCTGTCCTTGAGCATCGATAGTCAAAGTCCAATATTGGTCCTCGGACGACCACTCCATCGCCTCCAACCGATGATGAAATCGAATATGCCGATCAATCCCAGTCTTCTTTATTGACTCCTGCAAGTATTGCTTTATATCACTTCCCGGTACAATCGGGTTATCATTGGCCCATGTATTCCACTCAAACCCAAAAGTGTAGAAATCTGAGTCGGAACGAATGCCGGGGTACTTGAAAAGATCCCATGTGCCTCCAATGTTGCCGCGGCCTTCGAAGATTTGGTATGTGGCATTGGGGAGTTTCGTTTGGACACGATAGCCGGCATTGAGGCCGGAGATGCCTGCGCCGATGATGGCGACGTCGATTGTTTCGGAGGCGCCATTTGCATGGCCATTGGTATGGCCGTTTGCGTGGCCGTTCATTTTGTATTCTGCTCTTTCCTCAGCTAATCAAATTGGATGTCGATAAGTTGGCGTACGTTCGTGTGGGTGGTAGTAGTGTTTGCAAATGATCCAGAAAGAAAGCGAAGGCGACGTCAGTATTTATCGCATCGTTCTTCACGATAACCTCTTCAAACAGACAAATCACATGTACACCTCGGCAGCAAGACGTGAAAATTAGTTCGACATTTTAGCATCTGCGCAATATGGAGTTGTACTAGTAGTAGTTGATCATGATTTTTCGCTGCTGGGGCGGATAGACCCATGTTTAAATCGCAACAATTCTTGTACAAGCGAATGAGAATGCGCGCTGACGCAAATTGGAAAGTGCTAGGTTGTTGATCTTTTACTCCAGATGTTGCTAATCTCGCAATCCATGCCGTGAAGGGGATAGTCTAGATCCACTGTGAGGGTTTGAATCCATATTTTGCTTCTTTGGGGTATTGTGCCTCGGCTTATCTGGGGTTTCATCTCAAGGCACTTACACAGCGACTGGGATGTACCCCAACGAATTTAACGCTATGATAAGGTGCTGCTAATATTGCTGCCTACCCCGGTCCATGTGCGATACTGCTCATTTTATCGGAGGCTCCAAATTTCGAGTCTCACGTACTACAGGCCCCAAGATAGGTAGGTGCTTGGATTGCACCGGAGCCAAAGTTGGTTCTTACATCACATGCCGCTACAATCATCATGCTGACAAGGTCGACTGGTCGATCGTATTTCCGAGAACTTGTGCGATAGGGTTGCTCAAAGTATCTCCCGCATTTTCAGATCTCGGATCTCATTCGAAAGCCGAATAAGTCGTATCTGGGGTTGCTCTTATTCTAATCTCGCTATATAACGTAATTCACTAGTGAGTTGGCCACACTAGCGAGTTGGCCACTTTTACCCGAAAATAATTCTCTATATTGATTCCAACCTAATTTCTAACTCACATACAAATTATATACAAGCAATTAATTACTAGTACGACTAGGGCATCGATTAATTTTATGCCCTTTAATACCACAACCACTGCAGCGAAATTGGCGGCGTATGACTGCTTGAGAAAGTGGAAGCTCCGGCTCAGCCGGAGCAGTAGTAACAGCTTGAGATGCCTCAATCTGACCTTGTATAAGCGCTTGAGCTTCTTCTCTAGTAACCCCTTGCTCAATAGATATCTGTTTAGTAGATCTCTTACGCTTTTGCTTCTCTTTCTCATGCGCAGCTCGTAAATTGTAGTTTTCTTTCTATACGAGTAAGAGGTCATTCATAGTTGTTTCATAGGCTTTTAATATCCGCATAATTGCCTGATTAATTACTTAATTTAGGCTTCCTGTACGCTCACTTATATGTTTCTTAATTGTAGTTGATTAGCGTATAAATTGGCATATATTTTAAGAGGTTTATAAGCAAGAAGATTGTATATTGCTTGATTGATTTAGAGAGGGTGTTGGTGTCTTCAATTGAATATTTAGAGTTTGAATAACTCTATCTGGATTGAATGGCTTCAATCCAGTGGCTTTAAAGTTATTCTGAATAGTTTCAGCTTTATATACCATTGTACAAGCTTATAGAAATACTGTTAAGAAGTCGATTTTATCAATATAGTTAAAACCAAGCCTTATGCATTTGTCAGAAGAATCAGAACGTCACAGCCAATGAATCAGACCAGCTTCACGGAAACTAATGCACGATGGAACAAAGAATTATCCGTAACCTTAGGGTTAGGGCAACAGAGCCATCGTTAAGAACAGCTATGTTGAGAATAGAGAAATCAGAGGATTTCTATGTTCTCTATGACTAAGCCAGCAGAGAATCTCTATATATTTTATATTCATAATAAACATATAAGGATACTTATTTATCATGTATATAGTTTTTCTCTACTATTTTTAATTAACTGTTTAATCTTGAGTATACTATTACTCAGAGATCTAGTAAACTATTACTTCCTTGTTTATCTCTTAGGCATTTACCCTTTCAATATTAAAATACCATTAAACCACTATTCAGTGATAAGTTTACTTTAATCTTGACAATTAATAATTATCAATTTATAATAATTAAAAACTCTTATTTTAAAAAAGAAGTCTTAAATAAGAAGTATAGCAAGCAATTAGTAAATATTTATACTATCTAGAGTTTAGATCTAAGCACTAGCTCTATCCACTCCTATAATAACTAGTAGTAGAGGAACTATAATAATAAGTAATATACCTATGTCTATCCCAGCCTAGATAGTAGAGACTATTATAATAATAGAATAATATATTATTAAGCTTGAAGGATAACAAGCTATAAGACAGTTAGTTATTAAAATAGAGAAGATTAAACTATTCTTAAGAGAGTAAGGAACTCTTAAAGTATTTTTAGCCTAGTTATATATCTACTTTAGCAATAATATTAATAGGATTATAACTAAATAAGATAAGATTCTTATAATATTAAGCTTCTTTAGTAGAGAAATAATATAATAATTTACTTCTTACATGACTAAATAAATTGAAAATAATAATAACTAGATTAATCTTAAAACTGCTAATATATTTAGCAGCTTTGCCTATTTTAAAGGGAAACTATATCAGTTATTTAGAATAGTTAATAAAAAACTTAATATAATTTATTAGATTAAGAATATTAAGTATAAGCATATATATCGAATAAAACCTATAACTAAAGAACAAAGCTCTATCAAACCCTACAAGTCAAGGTCTTACAACAGAGTTCATTCAAAGTTCATAATAACTATACAAAAAGCCATACAAATACGAAACTATACTGAAACCAATATGAAACAGATATTGCAATTGATTTGAAATCAAAAAATTTGATTTGAAATCAAAAATATTGATTTGAAATCAAGAATATTGATTTGAAATCAAAAAAATATTGATTTGAAATCAAGAATATATTGATTTGAAATCAAAAAATATTGATTTGAAATCAAGAATATTGATTTGAAATCAAGAATATTGATTTGAAATCAAGAATATTGATTTGAAATCAAGAATATTG